>CM077643.1:350859418-351459418 GCA_039707465.1 Rhabdophis nuchalis | reverse complement strand
GTTGCATAAAGTCTTGCTGAACATCTTCATGCGCAAGCCAGAATGAGAAGTTGCACAAGGTCTTCCACAATGCCTTTGTACTCTTTCAGAAATATTTCATGGAACAGTGCCATTGCTGTAATTTCTTCTACTAACACAACCATAAAGTTCTGATATTAAAAGAGACTTTACACTGTCAGTACCTTAAAGACATGCTTGCATTTTATAGATTTGTTCTTTTTTAAACACAGTTTACAAGATTAGGACAAATAAAAGACATTCACAGCCCCTGTGTTGTGACTTGAATTTATACAGTGAACACCACATTTTCCCCCCTCTCGTGTTTATTTGTGTCTGTGTGTCTGTGTACCCTTGAAAAATACTGTAGAATTTAGTTATAGAATTAAAATGCTCTTGCAGAATTATGGCAATATTCGTGGTCAAGTGACCCCAATGTTTTGGACCCGATAAGAATGGGAAATTGAAGAATAGAATGCACATTAGCATGTATATATATTTTTTTAAATCCACTCAGTTCATGGGAATTGGGTTTTCTTTTTTTTCTTTACCATTATTTGCAGACTGCAATAATCATACTGACTCTGGTGTTATACAAGAGAATGGACATCTTAATGTGGAAACAGTAAGTACAATTGCCTATTAGGCTATTTCTACAAATATATTCATCTATATTACAACAGGATGGCAGTGTTCCTATCCCATTTCAGGATTACTGCATTTTTTAATACTATTATTGAAGAAGCTGGCACAAATACATGTATGATAACTGGAATATTTAACTTGTTTGTTTCATTTCATTTCCTTTTATTTTGTTTTATTTTCATTTTGTTTTATTTTGACAGATAATTTATCAAAGATAATTTATCAAAGTGATTTAGAATTGTACAAAATTCCAAGAAAATAATTCAGGAAATATTTTATTTAGTTGTCAAATTCAAACTGATAGAAAGTGTGTGTGTGTGTGTATCTACTTTGTATTTTAAAGTAATAATGTCAAAGCAGAGACAATTCAAAGTGCCTTTCAAAGTATATATAATTTTAACAAAGTTTAGGAGAATGTGCCAGCAATGGAATTAGTGAGGGTTAGTTTAACACCCGCTTCCCTCACAAACATCTGTAGTTGCTTCCCTTGTCAGCCATGCCATATAAATACTACAGAAGAGAGGTTTAATCCTTTATTATATCTCTCTCAAGTGCTGGCATAGAGTCAAGTGCCTAGAGTAGCCCCACAAAAATGGACCACTTTAATCATTTATCTTTGTGGTTATTTTGGTTTTTACTCATGGGAGAAGTGGCAACACAGTGGCAGAAAAGGCCACTCCCTCCCCCACTCTGTCTTCAAGGGCTCTAACTCCACATAGTAACAACCTAGAACAGCCACAATTTATACACTATGTGTTCCTAAGAAGTGTAATCTTAATCCAATGTTTATTGAAACCGGACAGAGTTTATTAAACTGAATCAAGATGATCAAATACGAGCAGATCTTTACATATATTAGCTTAATTCTCTTTCCAAATATTTGCAAAATGTCTTATGTCTCTTTGAAGGTTTTTTATTTTATTTTAGAAAAGTCCAATGACACAGTGCTGATGTTGGCTTGTCTCTTGAATAATATAGTGACATTTTTCTTTGTGGTTATGTTTTTAATTGCATGTTGAGTGTTCTAAATTGTCCAGAATTTTTTCCAGTGGGGTGGCTGTAATACAGCTAGAGATCAGTTAACAACCACATGTTCAGCAACCATTTAAAGTTATGACAGTGTTGAGTAAAGAAAAGTATGACTGGTCCAGTGGTGGGTTCTGGATTCCGTTCCAACTGGTACGGTTGGAACGGCCCCAGCGTCACCCACATGGATGCATCACCCACATGTGCATGGTGCACACATGCATCGTATGTACCTGCAACGCTTCTGCAAGCCTCAGCGATGCTCCAGCTGCTTGCCGGAGCATCGGGCAGGCACTATATGTGCTGTGCACATGCGTGGAAGCGCTGAAGACTTAAAAGTATGGTAAGGAGCGAGGGCGGGAGGGCGGGAGGGCGGACGCTCTGGAGCACCATATCAGAACGGTATCTGGTGCTCCGTGCTGGTTCCGGTATGCCTGTACTGGGGCATACCTTCTGAAACCCACCCATGGACTGGCCCTAGAAGTTGCAGCTATTGCAGTAACATCATGGTCATGTGATCACAATTTGGACACTTGGTAACTGGCTTGCAATTATGATGGTCATAGTATCTCATGGTGTAGTCATACGACCAGCATTTGTGACCTTCACTTCAGGCTTTTGACAATGGGAAAGCTAGCAGGAGGTTGCAAATGGTGATCATGTGATTTGCTTAATGACCACAACTACTGTCATAAGTCAGCCCAGTCAAGAAATCATGCTTTATGACTGCATTGTTTAGTGACAGTGCCTGGTCCCAATTATTGCCATTAATCAAGGACCACCAGTAAATATGAGTAACAACAAGTATTTGGAGGCAAGACTACAGCTCAGGCTAGGCTAAGATATTATATTGATTGACTGGTTGGTTGATTGATTTTTTTTACATTTCTGAACCACTTATCACCCTGAAAGAGATATTTAATAACTAAATTTATATGCCACCCATCTCACCGATAGCTGACTTGATATAGTTGATGGAAACTAATAAGAAGTGATTCAAAAAGTTCTATGAGAGCCATAGATTCGATTCACCACATGTCGTACACAATCCTTAATGAAAGAAACAGAAGGGATTGTTAGCAGCTCCAATAACACCAAAACCAACACTATCACTCCTAGAGAGTTCAAAGGATGCTGGAGACATTGCCAGGAGGAAAGGATGTGAAACACTCCATCATTGCTAGTTTCTTTGGGCACGAATGATGGAAAGGTGGCATCAGCTCTTATCAAAATTGTGCCTGGGGTTTAAGGGTTGTGTTGCAAATAGGACAATGGTATGAAGGCTTAGGTGCTGCTACATGTGTACACCCCCAAATCCTGAAGTCTATTAAAGACCAAAAAGACATTCATATTTCTAGCCTCGAATTACATTTTTGTCTTGAAAAGTAAGATGACATCTCAAAAGCCAATTGATTTGCCTAATATAGTTTGTTCAATGTATGTACACAACCTATTTTTCTACTACATTGGAAGGCAGAAATCAAACAAAGGCAGTATTAACCACCACTTCTGGGTGGCATGTGTCTTACATTGCTTTCATGCTCCTTATTCACAGGGGTAAAGGATGAGTATTACTACCCTGTTTCCGTGAAAATAAGACCTCTCCAGATAATAAGCCAATTGGGCTTTTGAGCGCAAGCACCAAAATAAGTTTTCCACTGAAAATAAGCCCTCCTCGAAAATATTGCAACACAGCAGCAGCCATGAGGTGACCATGCTTGCTGCCTCCTGCACCTCAAAAATAATAGGATCTACCTGAAAATAAGGCCAAGTGCTTATTTCGGGGGTCAAAAGAAAATATGACCCTGTCTTATTTTTGGGAAACATGGTACTAACTTTAGTTTTAACTAGCTTTAACATAGTAATAATTACCACTAACTTTCATAGTTTTAATTCCAACTTAACTTCTGAGGACCTCTTTAGGAAGTCCTTAAGGAAGGGGTATGCGCAAATGCACTAATGTGCCTATTGTCCCTGTCACCTTTTAATTGTTTTGATTTTGCTTGTTTGAATTTGTAATTTTTGTTTGATGAATATACATTAAACAATCTGAGGGAGAAATGGAGATCAGTTAAATTGGAATTATCTACTATGACTATGGTAGTGGATCTGTCTTTCGCATTTTCTACAATCACATTCAACTCCCCCAGAGGGGAAAGACTATTTTATTGGGTTCCCTATAGATTGCCTAAAGATATTGCATACTGTTTCAGATCACTGGGTCCAGGAAGAAGGCTCTCTTGGAACTGGCAGGAATCCTTCATTATGAAATCTAAAAATGTGTGTGAAGTTGGTATAAACTTCCAGACATGCTGTGCAGTTTACAACTTCAGGAAAGTTCAGAAACCATTTAGAGAGGGTTTTTTTTTGACATACTGAGCTTGACTAAATAATAAGTATGAAATAATTGAGGTGCACCATTTTATCTGTTTTTATACACAGTTCATGAATTTTAAAAAAAAATTGTTAAACTTTGGCTGCTGGATATGAAAATAGGTGTAGATGATTGCTGGCATAACCTATTAATTTTTCTGTCCATATATTCATTGGTTGGGATGGATCAGTCGGGATTATTATATGAAGATTTGCTTCTTGTCCTTGACATAACACAGCATATTAACAGCAAAGCTATTTGGTATCTCTGTTTAAATATATATTCAGTTCCTTAATAAATGGGGGAGCTTGTGCTCATAAATTTGTAAGAGTTGTTTACATTGTGTGTGTGTGTAGATGGATGGATGGTTAGATAGATAGACTGATAGATAGTCTCCTCTGAGTTGAGCTCGACTCCAGGTCACTTACAAACACACACACACACACACACACACACACACACAAACACACACACACACACAGAAGTGAAAGCTTCACTTGTTTTGTTTTGAGAATTCTCACCTCTGTTTTTCTTTGCATAAAAAATGATAAGTGTTTTGGTCACCTTGAGTGACTTACATGCAGTTGAATAGCACTTGTTGTATTTTAATGTTACATTATATGTATTGTGACTGATAAAAAAGTCATTTTCTCTCTCTTGGTACTCTCTTCTGAGGTGCTCTTAGGAACAAGATATTTTGACTCAAAACATTTCTGTGATAAAATATGTTCACAATAATGGCATGAAGTTTGCTAGCTGATAGCAAAATAGATTTAGATTTCCGTTTCTTTTCCAATAGTCTGTAAAAGAAAAGAAGGATAAACATTCAATATAACATACTAGAGAAAAATGTATTGATTTAATTTTTGGGATGGTACATTAGAAATTGGCATATTTCTTCTACTCTGAGGTTATGACCATGCTGGCAAATAATTAGAGGGATTGTACTTCAACATATCTAGAGAAAGTAGGTGCTTGAAAGCCTCTGTGTTCAGTTTCTTTATTGTTCTTATTTGATCAGTCCTTCATTCTGTTTTGCTAAATACTTGTAGATTTATAGGCCTTTAAACGGAACAAGAGACTTTGAAGGTCATTTGATTTGTGAGTGATGCAGGAACATAGGTCTATTGACTAGTGCTGGAGCAGGACTTCCTCTTGACTTCCCTTTATTGCCTGCTATGCTCCATTCTTGTTATCCCCACAATATTTCTATACTACATGTTTGTCAAAGATCTGGAAGAGATGCTGGTGATAACTTGCATAAGCTTTTCTTTACAACCGACAGATCTAGATTGCCCTCAGGATCTGTCCCATGATTAGCTGTTGTCTTCTTCAAGACTTTAAAACCAAATTTACAAAGACAGAACTGTTTAGGAAAGAAATGTGAGATCTTTGGGGTGTGAATGCATGACTCCATTCTCCATGAGAAGGCAGGATTGTTTGGAATGCAAACAATCCTGGGTTTAAGCAATTTCTGAAGGAAACATTTCTTTTGCTTCTCTCCTTCCATCTCTCCCCACCTTATTTATTATATTTTTCTCAACCACTCAGCTCCCAAGAGTATGGGTTGTTTACAACATCTTGAAATAATTATCGAAATAAATCCATGAAACATCCGAATTCAACCACACATGTATATCAAGTTTTTCTTATTCAAAAATAGTTTTTTATTAACATGCATGGGCAATCTTGTAATCGCTCATGTATTAAATAGTGCAGTCCTGAAGAATGCCCTATTGAAAGAATTGTGATATTTTTTTGGCGGTATGATCAGAGGTGGGCTGCATTTACATTCACAAGTGGTTTGCTGGTTGTGAGGGCACATGCTCGTGCTCGCTAGTTTTGCTTGCTCACACCCCTTTGGGAGTGAAACGGAACTTCAAACAAGCAGGTAATCAACTTAGGAAGCGCCAACGAGTAAAGCAGGGGCAGTGTGAAATTCAGCTGGGCAGCGAGGGTGGACGGAATGAGCCAGAAAGTTAGTTATAAGTGGATAGCTTAGCACAAGCTGGGTGGGCCCAGCAATAAATGCTAAGGGTTCGCCTGAACCCGCGTGACCATGCAGCAGCCCACCACTGGGTATGATGTGTTACACAATATGAATTCACAAATATAGACATGGCAGCAAGGAAGGATGCGTATCTGCATTTTGCCTGAGAAATGAGTTCAATTCTTTCTTTCCCTTCCATTATCTCAATAAAATTCTCCTCTACTTTGTTATACTTAATTGATAAGAAAAAAAAAGAAACTTTACTTAAGACTGTTAAGTAGCTGAGTTTTGTTGAAGTTCCTCCATGTTATGCTTCTAGTGGCTGTTGGTTGTTTTGTCTCCTACCTGCATATCAAATATTTTAAAGAAGTTAATTTTTGTAAAAAAAACAACCCTCACGCATAATTCTGGGCCACAATTGTGCCATCATGTCTTATTGGGTCTCTTTGTTAGGTGTTACATTGGTGAATTATTTTTTCCTTTTCATGAGAGGAGAAGTCACTGAGGATCTTTTTCAGCAGAAATTGAAATTGGAAAAAAGAAATCCTAATTGATGATCTGTGAAATGAACGAATTGCTTGTGTTCATTCCAATGTTAACAGTAGTATAAAGGCTATCCAAGCAGATCAAAATATTGTAGTCTGAAATAGGAACTACACTCCATTGGGGACAGAGGTGGTATTCAGCAGGTTCTGACCAGTTCTGCAGAACTGGTAGCTCAAATTTTGAGTAGTTCGGAGAACTGGTAAATACCACCTGACTGGGTCCACCAGCATCTATTCTCTGCCTCCCAAGTCCCAAATTATTGGGAGGGAATGGGGATTTTGTAGTAACCTTCCCCTGAAGTGGGTTGGGAATAGAGATTTTACAATATCCTTCCCCTGCCATGCCCACCAAGCCATACCATGCCCACCAAGTGGTGGTTAGGTTTGTTAATGGTTTCAGGTTCATGGAAGTACCTCAGTAGGTAAAATTCTATTCCTGTTAGTATTTAATGCACATGTATTAAGGATATGATTGGGTTGGCTCAGACAGTCAGCAGTCTGAAGAGACCTTGTGATCCTGACCATTGGAATTTAAGACTACATTTTCAGTCTTTTAAAAATAATGTAAAGAATTCCAAGAAAATTAAAATCCTAAAGCCAACAGAAAGAACACTTTTGAGAAGGGTATATTCTATAGTTCCAAAAGAGGGAAATTATATTTTTCCTGCCTTGCCTGAAGGGATCCAAATAATCATAGCACTTATTATTTTAGTTGATTTTTAAAAGGTTCACCCTAAATTCAAAAAGATGTCTTAAAAGTCATGTCTAATTTGAATGGAATAGGATAAAAGAGAGCTGACAATTATTAAAATAACTGTAGATTCAAGCTGGATTGGATTTCAAAAGGAGGTTTCACAGCTCATACACTTTTACCTATGTAGCTTTTTGGACTTCTCAGTGACTTTTGATACTCCGTGTATCATGATACCCTTTGGCGTGAATAGACTAGATTCCATTCTACAATAGCTCCTGTGCTTCCTGTTGAGCTGAGTAATCTTCTTTCTGGAGATTACACTTTCACATGTAGGCTATTGAACCATGGTGGCCTATGTAGTTCCATCAGGTTCAATAACTGCATAAAACTGATAGACTAAACTGTGTTGAAGTTTCCCAGTTCTACTATGCCTTACCTTTTTTTCCTCTGAGGAAGCAATCAATATCCTTAAATATTGTCTAAGTTTGATAATGTGCTGGTTGAGGGAGAATAAGATGAAATTAAATCCAGATAAAATGGATGGTGTATTGATCAATAGGAAACTGGTTTCTGGGATTAAGTTTCAGCCTGTTTGGATAGGAAAAGCAGACTTAGCATATTTTCTTTATCCTTAGTTGTCACTGGATTCACAGATGGCGGCTAAAGTGAAGTGCCCATGTACTCAATTACAATAAGTGCACCAGCAGCAAACAACACAGGTCCAATTCTATTTTGCCACTGTAAAGCCAGATATTTAGATCTGAAGTAAAGGTTGTCTTGAAGAAGCTTTGTTGTAGAGATTTTGTTAAGGCACCAAAATAGGAACAAAGATATGGTGCCTTCTAGTCCTATCTTAGGCAAGAAAGCTGATTTTGGGCTAGTTACTCTCTCAGCCCAATACACCTTATAAGGGTTGTTGTTGTGGAGAAAACAAGAGGAAGGAATATTATGCATGTTCCAGTGGTGAGATTCAATTTTTTTTACTACCAATTCTGTGGCTGTCGCTTGGTGGCCGTGGTTTGTGGGCATGGCAGGGGAAGGATACTGTAAAATTTCCATTCCCTCCCCACTCTAGGGAAAAGGTACTGCAAAAAAAAAAGGTACTGCAACTGGCACAACAGTTTCCCCGTCACCTGGAGGAAGTTGACTATCTAGATCTGCGCCAGTCCGGCTTTCGGCCCGGGCATAGCACCGAGACGGCATTGGTCGCGTTGGTTGATGATCTCTGGAGGGCCAGAGATGGGGGTTGTTCCTCCATCCTGGTCCTATTAGACCTCTCGGCGGCTTTCGATACCATCGACCATGGTATCCTATTGCATTGGCTGGGGGGGTTGGGGGTGGGAGGCACCGTTTTACAGTGGTTCTCCTCCTACCTCTCTGGCCGATCGCAATTTGTGTTGGCAGGAGAGCAGAGGTCGACCTCGAGACCCCTCACATGTGGGGTGCCTCAGGGGTCGGTCCTCTCGCCTCTCCTGTTTAACACATACATGAAGCCGCTGGGTGAGATCATCCGTGGTTTTGGGGTAGAGTACCATCTTTACGCTGATGACACTCAGCTGTATATATCTACCCCAAACCACCCCAACGATGCCGTAGCGGTGATGTGCCAGTGCCTGGAAGCCGTGCGGATCTGGATGGGAAGTAACGGACTCAGGCTCAACCCGACCAAGACCGAGTGGCTGTGGTTTCCGGCTGCCCGATTCAATCAGCTCACTCCATCGCTGGCCATAGGGGGCGAACATCTTGCCCCTGTGGATGGGGCGCGCAATTTGGGTGTCCTCCTGGATGCCCGGCTGTCCATGGAAGATCAAGTGACAGCCGTGGCCAGGAGGGCGTTTTACCAGGTTCGCCTGGTTCGCCAATTGCGCCCCCTATTGGATCGGGACGCCCTTCGCACAGTCACTCATGCGCTCGTGACATCCCGACTGGACTATTGTAACTCTCTCTACATGGGGCTCCCCTTGAGGTGCACCCGGAGACTTCAGCTAGTCCAGAACGCAGCCGCGCGAGCAATTATGGGAACCGCCAGGTTTACCCATGTAACACCGCTCTTGCGCGAGCTGCACTGGCTACCTGTCGTCTTCCGGGTGCGCTTCAAGGTGTTAATTATCATCTTTAAAGCGCTCCATGGCTCGGGACCTAGCTATCTGCGGGATCGGATCCTGCCTCATACATCCTCACGGCCGATTCGCTCCCATAGAGAGGGACTTCTCCGGGTGCCGTCCACTAGACTTTGTCAGCGGGCGACACCTAGGGGAAGGGCTCTCTCTGTGGCGGGCCCGGCCCTCTGGAACGACCTTCCCCCCGACATTAGGATGACCACGGACCTCCGCTCCTTCCGTCTTAAATTAAAAACACATCTTTTCTGTCTGGCCGGCCTAGGATAGTCTCTCTGTCTCTGGGGTTTTATTGGGAAGTTTTTTAGTATAGCTTAGTTTTAATGGGGAATTTTAGCACAGGTTTAGGTTTAATTTGTTTTTTAAAGAAATGTTTGTATATATTTATTGTTTTTTATTCTTCCTGTGCACCGAGTCCCTATGGGGAGAGGGAGCGGTTTACAAATATTAAATATTATTATTATTATTATTATTATTATTATTAAAATCCCCATTTCCTCCCAATCAGCTGGCATTTGGCAGGCAGAGAATAGATGGGGGTGGGGCCAGTCAGATGTGGTATTTACAGGTTCTCTGAACTACTCAAAATTTGAGCTACCAGTTCTCCAGAACTGGTCAGAACCTGCTGAATACCATGTCTTGTATGTTCCATGCCTTGAGTTCCTTCTAAAGTAATAAAACCAGGGTTTTAAAAATCAATCTATCATTCAACCAACCAACCAAACAAACAAACACTGGGACTGAGATCAGGATGATATTTGACATCAGGACTCAAAACAAGATAAAATAGCATCAGAGCATTTCAACCTCCCAGGACACTATCTGAACATTAAGTTCTCATTTTAGTTCATGTTTAAACATGCCACAGTTCATAAAAATTAGTCCTGGAATTTTTGAGCTACTTCCCAGTTTTTAAAATGTATGCATGTGTGTGTGTGTTTATCTATTTATCTATATAAACCTCTATATCTGTATCATCTATATCTGAAGCTCACTTTTATCAGAATAGAATGATGCTTAAAGTTAGATAACTATTAAAGAATGAAACATTTCATACAATTTTACATTTTATCTTAATAAATGGTGAAAGATTTTGTCAAGGGTGAAAGATTTTAGGTGAAGGGAAAATAGAATCTGGTGACACCCCACAAATGAGAGGCTCTATCCCCATCAAGCAACACACCTTGGAATAGTCCTAGAGAAAGAAAAGAATTAAATCCCAAACCCATGGAGCCAGCTGAGAAGGATACCGGGATTGATGGTATTGAAAGCTGCCAAGAGACCAAGGAGCCCAAGAATGGATACACCACCACTATGCTGATTCCACCACAGGTCATCAACAAGCATAACAAAAACTGTCATGGTACTAAATCTTGGTCTGAAACCCAACTGAGATAGGTCTAGAATAGAAATAGCTTTTAGATTTGCTGTACATACCACTCCACAGTACTTTACAGCACTCTCTGAGTGGTTTACAAATGTCAGCATATTGCCATCAATAATCTGGGTCCTCATTTAGTCACCTTGGAAGGATGGAAGGCTGAGTCAACCTTGAGCCAGTTAGGATTGACCTCCTTGGTAGAGTTAGCCTGCAATACTGCATTATAACCACTGCCCATCATGTTTCCTAATTCATTTCCTCTGGGGTTCTCCTCAGCTGCAGACTGAGAACCTTCTCAACTTTCCCCAAGAAGGAAAGTTTGATACTGTTCAATAGCTTTGGGTACAAGGATGGCTTTTTGGGAAGGAGGTACACCACCTTAGAGGCTGGTACACTACCCCTCTTTCAAAGAAGCCAACACTAAAGGTGCATCATCTCCCTGGCTGCTTTTGCAACCCAGGATCCAGTAAACAAGTGGCTAAATTGATAGCACGGAAGGCCTGGTTTAGTACTGCAGGAGACACTGGCACAAACATATCCCAGATCACTCCACCAGACCATACCCCAGGCACATGAGCCTGTTCTACCCAGTCAGAGTCCAAGGTGGAAGTGATCTAAATGAATAATCTTAACAGCCCAGCATGCGTTCTGGGGTGGGTAGGGATTGGTTCACCCTAATAGTGCTGCTGGAAGGCCATCAGACACAATAGGAACAGAGAAATATTGACATTTCACTTCCCTTATCACCACAAAGTAATTCCTAATATGGACTCTTACCCATGTCCCATCAAAGTTGCTTTGAGTCTTCCTCCAACTGTGTTCCAGATGTCTCTTCTGGTGTGTCATCTCCCAGAACTAATCAATCAATCAATCAATCAATCAATCAATCAATCAATCAATCAATCAGTAAATAAATAAATAAATGAACACTCTGGGATAGGCACAGAAGATACATGATCCAATCATCCAGCCACCTGCCCATTCTAGGTGGTAAAGAGGGTCTCAGTTGAATTGTCTACCAGATCCTCAGGGTAAGCTGACTTTGGGTCCAATAATCACTGGACAGTATAGAACCAAATCTTCATCAAAGCCTGACAGAGGTATGTTAAAAAAAGAATTCTAGTCTATCCTGCAATTACTGTAAAACTTCATCTTGATTTCCATTGCTGCGACCAGTAGACTACGGATTTCGTGAAACAGCTCTCTTGACTTTCGTGACTTTCTTGCAAAATTTAGATTTTCTTTTTGAAGTGCAGTGATAATAGTAAATGCAATTATTGAAATGTAGAAACACATGGTTGAAGTTTCACCTTCATTTTTCCCAAAGATACTTTCCATGTGACATAAGCATCTCAGGATTTAATGAAAACATTAGAGAGATTTTCCACTCTGATTTTTCCATTGCATCTCCTTCCGGCATGCACATCTCTACTTTGAAATTGTCTGGGATAGAAATAGTCATATTTTGAAGATCTATCTGGAGCCAGCATGGAAGACAGAAGAGAAAAAAAAAGCAGCAGGAGGAGAACATAGAAGAAATGTCTTACTGGACAGGATTTCTTTTACCCTTATACCAAACCAGAAGCTTCCTCCTGATTACAATATGACATGAACTGGAAGCCTAGCATTGAATATATATATAAACATACTATATATTCATCAAGTGAACCCTTATCTTGAGCCTGGTGAGAAAACAATACCCATTTAATTTTTTTTTCAAGAGGCAGTCCAGAAGTGCTGCATTGTACCACAAATAAAAGTGGTGCCACAATGCCTGTAAATCAGAGCTTTAAACTATGTTTCAATTATCCTTCTATTATCCAGCTGGTGTTTAAGTATGTTTATTATTCAAATCAGCAGAGAATGTGTGGCTGTTGTGTAAACAACTGTCAATTGCTGAAACAATGATTACAAGGCACCATCTCTTTCAGGTGTACTTAGAGGTACTTATACCTTAGCCACTTGTATTTAAATATCATGCAAACACAATGCTTGAGTGACTACTTTTGCTGCTACTCCCAATACCTCTTGCCAATTCTATTACATTAAACAGGAAAACCTATTACATTTTCTCCCCCATTTAGAGACAGCCATCCTCTGTTTTTAACCACTGTAGCACTAAAGATCGAGTTAATATAATAGACAGGCTAAGGAGTACAGACAGTGTAGTTACTGAGGGAGCCCAGAAGAAAATCCATGTTGATTGCACCTTATTTCAAGCATTTGAAAGCTTCTGTTAAAAGAGAGAGAGAGAGAGAGAGGGGTGCGGGGAGAGAGAAGGAGAGAGAGGGAGGACAGATGGAAAAAGATGAAATACTCTACTGAAAAAGTAAATGAATCACACCAAAAGTTGTTCAGGAACAGGTTGAAGAAATGTCTTGGCTGCTTTACACTGTATTCTATTATATTCACTAGGATTGTTCTCAGATGAGTTTTGGTTTACAACTTTAGAAAACAGTTTTTATTACATTTGGAAAATGTATCGAATAAGACTACTGTAAACCTGGGCTGAAAAAGGCAGGAGGACTGTTGGAAGGCAGCAAGAAGTTGTGTTCTAGATATCTTTGCTGCCATCTAGTGGCTGTCTGGATTTTCACAGCTCATCAAAACTAGAGGAAGGGGTAAGGAACACACTACAGAAGTGGTAATAGCTCCTGACTTGTTTGCCACATGGTGACCAACACTGATGGTGAGAAAGGATTTTCTCTATTTCTTATAAGGCAGGGGTCTGCAAAGTTGGCTCTTTTAAGATTGGTGGACTTCAACTCCCAGAATTCCCCAGCCAGCTATGCTGGCTGGGGAACTCTGGGAGTTGAAGTCCACCAGTCTTAAAAGAGCCAACTTTGCAGATCCCTGTTATAAGGCATTGCGTTTTGATGGCAAGAGACAGATTTGGAGCATGGAATACAGCCTAAGTTTCATATGTGTAGAGCTATCCTAGCAAGCAAGCTAGGCCAAAAGTCATTCTTGATTTAAATGTATGTTGGGTTGCGTTTCCTACCCCCGGGACATGGAATGTGCAGCTTTTAAATATCAGTTGTTGGGAAAAATATTGGTTATCAATTCTAAACACATATCCTATTTTTGCATTCTTAAAGTTGACTCCGGGAGGAGCAGAACAGTAAATTAAATAAGTCTTTAGAATCTCAGAGCAGTTTGAGTGCTAGAGGAAACTATTAAAAAGAATCTCCACACAGATATATTTATTTATTGGTAAAATTTATTAACCACCTATTTCAGCAACCAATTTCGTGGTAAACAAGTACAATGACAATAAAGATTATTATTATTATTTTACTGCATGGAAGCTCTGAATGGCTTACATAATAAGTTGGTTGTCTGGAGTACCTGAATGTTGATCATATATATGAAAATGCTTTATTTAAACATTCAGGTGGCAAAATAGTTCATTGTTCAATCAATAGCCAACTTAAGTGAACTGAATGAATGTTTATACAGAACATGTTGACTCCAAGCTCAAAGCTGTGGTACAGACCTTAGAAGCTGTCTTGACTTCTGAAGTCATTGCAGTCACAAATAAAACGATAGAGTTTGAGCGAACACTGTGTTATGCCTGAATTAGCAGGAGATGGTTGCTTCTTGTTACATTTATTTAAAACAAGGAATTGTGAAATTAAAAGTAGCGTGCAGGAGAAATAATGGATTGTGCTTTAAGAAGAAACTGTGCAGTGTGCTTGTTAAATGACAGCCTTTCCCCAGAAATTCATGGAGATGCTGTGTCTGTTTTGTAGTCAATAGCGCTGGTCTAATTGGTGGCCTTGGAAACAAAATCAGGTCATACCAAGATCAAGCATATGTAGATCTTCTTGTTCAAATATACATTAGAATAAGAACCCTTTGTAAGAGTCCACATTGAAAAGCCGAAGACAGATGCTCCCATGCACAGCTAATGTTACTTAGAATTGTTTACCTGTTTGTAACATTAAAATCATGTTTTTCAGAGCAGGACGGAAAGAACCCTTCACAGTCTCAAGAAAATACATTAATGTTGTGTTCTTTTTTTTAAAGTCATAAGTAGAATGTTTGCATATGAATGGCTTTATAGTACAGCATAATAGTCTTCTTTGAGTTTGCAATGTGCAGGCACACATATATTTAAATGTAATTAAGTAATCAATGGTGTACGTTGTCAAATGAATGTTTAGGCTGCTGAAGGATGAGTTCTCAGCACAGTCATTGCAGCTGCGCAGTCATCTCTTACTTATCCATCCATGCCCCCCTTTCCCCTGTATAATTATGTCTGAAGTTATTTACATAGTGATGATACTTTATGGAAACAAAACCGTAATACTTCAGCAACTGCTGGATGTGATTGCACAGCAGTAACAATCTTTGGATTGCTGTTGGTTACCTAAACATTGCTAAGAAACAGAACAGTGCGTTGTTTTGGAGGTAAACTGCATGTTGTCTCTGTCTCTGTGTCTCTCATCTCATCTCTTTCTCTGTCTGTCTGTCGGTCTGTCTCTCTCTTTCTACTATCTCTCTCATACACTTTACCCTACCCTACCCCACAGTACCTAGAACTGAATCATTCTAGGAGCTGCATATGATCTGATGAAGAACTCCCTATTCCTTTCAGTGATGATCACTTTGACATAGTCTGGGATCTTAGTCACTTCAGTTGAATAATACAAACAGTATTTCTTATAGGGTCATCCTTCCCAGTCACATCAAATAGGAAGAGGTGAATCTCACAGCAAGTCATAACAGGGTTGGGGTAGGTGAGGCCACCAAAGCATGGGGGAATTGAAATTATCTATGAGGAGAAACACCAAAATCAAATCCACAGGAAGACAAGGACAAATCACTTATGTATTGTTGTCAAGTAAATTGCATGTGCACTTAATAAGTTGGGGTACCAAATGATGACAATCCTAACCCTCAAAATGAAAGGTACTTCTCTAGTTGCTATAGAAGAGTCATAATCTAGAAGACCTGGACTGGTGACATGGCTAGACCATGCCTACATGGCATTCTGATAACTGATATTGCTCCTCATTTTCTCATTTCATGTACAAATGGAAAGTGCATTATGCGAAGCATAAATTAAGTATGTTTGAAATTGTCAAAGTGGAAATGAAGTGCAATAAATTAGCTGATTTAGGAGTGACAGATTATCCCATTCAGAAGAAGAAACTGCATGAAGAAATGGAGTGGCAATAATATTCCAAAAGGATTTACTATGTATGTGCTTGGCTATAAAACAAAGAATGATTAGAATTAGGGAAACCCACATTAAAATTGTACATTATTATGTACTATATATTCTTACTAGCACAATAGTGGGAAATTCTAAGGCATTCTCTGCAAATTGAAAATGGAGCTAATTTCAAATTTTGGAATAAAATTGGAAGGATGGAGGAAGTGAAAATTATAGGAAGATTTGGACTGGCTACATACAATAATGGAAAAGACAATTTTGGGGAAAATATTTGTCCATTAGCTAATATTTTCTAACCATCCAAAATCTAGAATTTTGGATATTACAGAACATCAGAATTAAACTGATATTGTAGAAAAGAAAACAAAGATAGAAAGGTGTAATTCACTCAGTTAGGACATTTTCAGGTGTTCTTTGTAGAATAGGACCATGATTGGTATAAAAAATATGGGTTAAACTGAGAAAATTAAATAGAATAGTTGGGCCAGCATGTTTTATCCGAAGAAACATAGTCGGAATACAAGACTGATATAAGAATCTGATTCAATGCATCAAACTTTTATGAAATAAAAGACACCTAGGAAGATGTAAGAGATAATATGAAAGCTGAAATGAAAAAAAATCCCAAAACTTCAAAGAGGGAAAGATCCAAGTAGCTTTCAGAATAGCTATCCATGATATGAGAAAGATCTAGGATGAAAGCCTTGGACAACAAGAACATACAACTCTTGAGTGAAGACTTTCAACATCAAGCTAGGAAGGACAATAAAGACATTTCAGTCAAGAATATATCAAATATAGAAGTATAAGGAAAGGAGAATAATGGAAGATAATTTTCAGATCAGTGAAATTGAATAAAAATTATAATCTATATAAGGCTACTCAAGAGTAATAACAGAAAAGATCAAATAGAAGCAAATGGTGTAAAAGTACATTAACAGCTATTAAATGGCATGCAAAGAGTTAAAATTCTGGATTTTTGCAGCTCAAATCTAATTAAAGGAAGGTAGACATTCTTCTCAAAAAGAACTGTAGAATGACACAAAATTGGCAAAGATAAAATAGGAACCCATTTCACAAAAAAGGTAGAAGATCAACCATTGAATAGAATCTCAGGATACAAATGAACTGGTTAAAGTGGCAAGACTAAGTGGAATTTATGGACTAATCTCTGTCTCTTTTTAAAATATGAAATAAGATTGCAGTGACTAGAGATTGGAAGTGGTTCATGGATGTCACAAAACACTTGAATATTCCTTTGAGAAGTCTTTACAATGAACATAATTTACTTTTTTAGTGGCTGCTGATCTCTGGGTTTTGGTATGGGATGGCAGTGGGATCTTTGGAGGACATTCTATTTCCTGTGGCTGCATTAGATTGACCACTGGCAATTTTGTCATTTTTATTTATTTGGCCAGGTTATCAGACTGTTAACAAGGCACAGACTATCAAGCTTATGTAACAACCAATTTTAACTCTTTGTTGTTCTTGCCATCCAGAGGGTCAATAATTGTAAGCTGTTGGCCTTTTAATTCCTGACAGATGTTAGACAGATATTGGTGAAAGTTGCTGGTGGAAGGATATTAATCTGTGACACTACCACTGTTTTTCCCTGAATGAGAAACGGATCTTAAAAATCTTTAAAAGGATCTTTAAAAACTCCTGGTATGAGATGGAAGGCACTCCAACTGTGATCAGGATGGGTAAAGGAAGTTACTGAAAGGGGAATTAGATAGCCTACTCCAGGTGGATGAGGTCTTTATGTTAGAGCAAGCCACTTCTAAGTTATCTGCCTGGACCTTGGGCCCATATGACCAAGTTATTGGGCACCATGGACTCCAGGTATTGCTATATGCAGCAGGAACACAATCGTAATCACCACATTCCTAATAGGTCAGTAGGAACATGCATAAGTGCACCAGCCTACCTAACATCCCTGCCCTACTGTCCCCAGTATCCATTTCCTGTGTTCTTATTCATGTTTATTTTTATTCCTATTTTCTTGTACATGAATGACAAACCAAATAAATAAAGGTAATGATGGATGAGTATGTAGACCTAGCATTGAGGCTTGCTCAAACAGCAGAGAGATGTAGCCTTATTTGGAGAATAAACAATTTGGGTTCTGATTCTGAAGTAGAATATAGAATAACAGAGTTGGAAGGGACCTTGGGGGGTCTTCTAGTCCAACCTCCTGTTCAGGCAGGAAACCCTATACCATTTTAGACAAATGGTTGTCCAGTTTTTTCTTAAAAACTTCCAGTGTTAGAGAATTCACAACTTTTGGAGGGAAGCTGTTCCACTGATTAATTGTTCTGTCAGGAAATTTCTCCTTAGTTCTAGGTTTTAAGGATCTAAGATTTAAGAATTTCAGAAGGGAAAGTTTCACTACACCAAGTGACTTTCCTTCTTTCCTTGATAGACAGCTTTATTCAAATTTAAGGAATTTAAATTTTTTGAATAAACAGCAAAAGAGTAACCAGAATGTTGATTTTAGAAAGTTATAAATGGATTAAGGAGCCAGATGGACTTGAAATAAGATTTTGAAATTAATTACAAGAATACATTTTGTGGGTTGTTTAAATTTCTAAAAAATGGATATACTGTATATGAAGGTTTTGAAACTAACTGTGAGAAACCTTCCCATTGGAAAATGTTGTTGATTAGGAAAAAAGACATAATTAAAGGAAGATTTGAAGGTTGACTAGAGGATAGGAGTTAAGATTATAATTAAATGAGAAAATATCCATAAGAGCAATGATGGTGCAGTCTTTGGAATAAAGTATTGCAGGCTACTTCTGCTGACTGCCGACTTCCAGCAGTTTGGCAGTTTGACACTCATTGGCTCAAGGTTGACTCAGTCTTCCATCCTTCTGAGTTCGGTGAAATGAGACTCAGATTGTTGGGGGCAATAGGCTGACTCTGTAAACAGTTTAGAGAAGATTATAAAGCACTGGGAAGGCTTATTAGCCTTCTTCAGCTGGCCATACTCCTTCTGCTGGGATTTGAACCGGCACTTTCCAGCATATGAGGCAAGCCTTTCTATGCCTTGAGCTATCCGGTTTCCCTGATTACATCAGCCATTTACAGGACTCTTATTAATGAGAGAATATTTTCACAGCTCCTGTGAAAATATATATGTTAGGATTTTAAGGGCTGATTAATAAATAAGAGACTAGGATGGATCCATTTCGGGCTTATTAGCCCTCTAGGAGTATGGCCAGCTGAAGTGGATCCATCCCGGTCTCTTATTTATTAATCAGCCCTTAAAAATCGAACACATATCTAAAAAATTCACACAACAGTAATCTCATTGGCTCTCTGCCCAGATGGTCTCTGGGTCGAGCCGAAAGGCAGAGAAGGATGACAGTCTGTCTCCTCCCTTAAAGGGGCCCATAACAGGTGTTGTGAAAATATTCTCTCATATATATATATTAGCCCTCTTCCAGCTGAAGAGGGCTATAAGCCCGAAATGGATCCATCCTGGTCTCTTATTTATTAATCAGCCCTTAAAAATCTAACATATATATATTATATAAAATCTAACATATATATATATATGCTCATCACCAGAAACCATCTAGATTTTTTTTATGTGTGTTACGTTTTTGAGCTGATCAATAAATAAGTCAGGGAGACTAGTATAGATCTATTTCAAGATTTTTAGCTCTCACCAGTAAGGCTGGTGATGAGAGCTAAAAAGAGCTAGCTGATGAGAGCTAAAAAGCTTGAAATAGATTTATACTAGTCTCCTTGACTTATTTATTGATCAGCTCAAAAGCATAACACACACACACACACACACACACATCAGTGGTTCCCAATCTTTTTTTGGCCATGCCCCACCTAAGCATCTTTAAAATCCTGATCCCCCCCCCCCCAACATATAATTTTTGCTTTACTCAAAAAAATGAACTTACTCACACAGAGGAAGCCTAAAAGGCCATTAACTTGGTTTAAACAAGGTTCAAATTTCCCCCATTAAAAATCAAATTTCCCCCCTGTAGGGCCTGGGCCCCATATTGGGAACCACTGGTCTAAATGCTATTGCTAGTATAGAGCAATACTATTTGGCTGTAGAAGAATTCAAGGATATTTGGGGAAAATGCTCTCAGAAATCACTCTTTAGATTGTCTGTTGTTATAAAAATAGATTCAAAAGAAATGATGAAAGGGAAACAGATTTTACTGAATAAAACAGTGAGTAAGGCTGGCTTGAACATGGATCTGAACATGGATTTAAAAATGTCAGGCTTGCAAGAATGATATAGAAAACAATATTATTGTGGATTTACAAATAAAACTGGATAATATCTTAATAATTAAAGTAACTTACCAATAATAAATCAGAAGAGTGACTTGGATAGCTTTCTTATCTTGGATTTGCAAAAATGATGTATTAAATATGTAAAGAGATTTCTAAGAGGAACCAAAGAGAAAATGGTAAAAAAAATCAACTTGTGGGATACTATTTGAAGGAATTAAAGATCAAGATTCTTAAAGTAAATGGAGGGAATACAAATAATAATAATAATAATAAAGTTGCATTTATTGACCGCACCCTCTCCCCACAGGGACTCGGGGCGGTGCACAGGAAAATTAAAAAACGAAAAATATACAAAATACATACAAATTAAAACGAATTAAACTCAATCAATCCTGTGCTAAAATCCCCTTAACTAAAAACATCCAATAAATATAGTATACATTTAAAAACCCATAGACAGAGAGACTACCCTAGGCCGGCCAGGCGGAAAAGATGAGTCTTCAATTTCAGGCGGAAGGAGCGGAGGTCCGTGGTCGTTCTAATATCGGGGGGAAGGTCGTTCCAGAGGGCCGGGCCCGCCACAGAGAGAGCCCTTCCCCTGGGCATCGCCCGCTGACAGAGTCTAGTGGACGGCACCCGGAGCAGTAACTCTCTGTGGGAGCGAATCGGCGTGAGGATGTATGAGGCAGGATCCGATCCCGCAGGTAGCTAGGTCCCAAGCCATGGAGCGCTTTAAAGATGATGATTAATACCTTGAAGCGCACCCGGAAGATGACAGGTAGCCAGTGCAGCTCGCGCAAGAGCGGTGTAACGTGGGTGAACCTGGTGGTTCCCATAATTGCTCGCGCGGCTGCATTCTGAACTAACTGAAGCCTCCGGGTGCACCTCAAGGGGAGCCCCATGTAGAGAGAGTTACAATAGTCCAGTCGAGATGTCACGAGGGCATGAGTGACTGTGCGAAGGGCGTCCCGATCCAATAGGGGGCGCAATTGGCGAACCAGGCGAACCTGGTAAAACGCCCTCCTGGCCACGGCTGTCACTTGCTCTTCCATAGACAGCCGGGTATCCAGGAGGACACCCAAATTGCGCGCCCCATCCACAGGGGCAAGATGTTCGCCCCCTATGGCCAGCGTTGGAGAAAGGTGGTTGAATCGGGCAGCCGGAAACCACAGCCACTCGGTCTTGGTCGGGTTGAGCCTAAGTCCGTTACTTCCCATCCAGATCCGCACGGCTTCCAGGCACTGGCACATCACCGCTACGGCATCGCTGGGGTGGTTTGGGGTAGATATATACAGCTGAGTATCATCAGCGTAGAGATGATACTCTACCCCAAAACCACGGATGATCTCACCCAGCGGCTTCATGTATGCATTAAACAGGAGAGGCGAAAGGACCGACCCCTGAGGCACCCCACATGTGAGGGGTCTCGGGGTCAACCTCTGCTCCCCTGCCAACACAAATTGCGATCGGCCAGAGAGGTAGGAGGAGAACCACCGTAGGACGGTGCCTCCCACCCCCAACCTCCCCAGCCGATGCAATAGGATACCATGGTCGATGGTATCGAAAGCCGCCGAGAGATCTAATAGGACCAGGATGGAGGAACAACCCCCATCTCTGGCCCTCCAGAGATCATCAACCAACGCGACCAATGCCGTCTCAGTGCTATGCCCGGGCCGAAAGCCGGACTGGCGCGGGTCTAGATAATCAACTTCCTCCAAGTGACGGGGAAACTGTTGTGCCACCACACTCTCGACAACCTTCGCCAAGAAGGGAAGGTTGGAGACGGGACGATAGTTTGTTAAAAGAGCTGGGTCCAAAGAGGGCTTCTTAAGGAGGGGCCTCACCATAGCCTCTTTTAGGGAAGCAGGCAAGGAACCCTCACTCAAGGATGCGTTGATAACCTCTTGGAGCCAGCCTCGTGTCACCTCCCAGGATGCCAGTACAAGCCAGGAGGGACACGGGTCCAATAAACATGTGGTGGCTCGCAGTCGCCCACGTAACCTGTCCATATCCTCAGAAGCAACGGAGTCAAACTCCTCCCAAACAAGATCTCTCTCGTGGCATCCCACTGGGCCATGAATGGGGGCTAACTCGTTCTGTATCTGAGCGATTTTGTCCTGCAGAAAAGTCACAAATTCCTCTGCTCTACGCTGTAACGGGGCTTCCCGCACCCTCTGCTGAAGGAGGGAACAGGTCACCCTAAACAGGGCGGCAGGGCGGTTTTCTGCGGATGCTATGAGAGTGGCACAATGATGGCGTTTGGCCACTCTCAACGCCACAATGTAAGTCCGTAAATGGGCTCTTACCTGTGTCCGGTCAGATCCAGATCGAGTAGCCCTCCATCTTCTCTCTAGGCATCTCGTGTGGCGTTTCATCGCCCTCAGCTCCTCGGTAAACCAAGGGGCCGGGGCGGTTCGGCGCCGCAAGAGAGGCCGCAAGGGCGCGACCCGATCCAAGGCTCCCGTGGTCGCAGTATTCCATGCGGCCACGAGATCCTCCATCGGGGCGCGGGTCAGGGGTACAGGGGTACAGGGGTACAGGGGTACCACCCCGGGTCCCTGTGGGGAGAGGGAGCAGTTAATAAATTCAAAGTTATTATTATAGGAAGTGGCCCAAGCGCCATCTGGAACCCATCTGGGTCCATCAGGCGCCTGGGGCGGAACCAGATAGGTGGTTCTGGTGCCACCTCCTCGCGGCGGGGGGTAGCGGTCGGAAAGTCGAGCCGGAGAAGTGAGTGATCTGACCATGACAAGGGTGTGATGACTATATCCCCTAAGCCCAGATCACTCTTCCATTGGCCTGAGACAAAGATGAGGTCCGGTGTGTGACCACCCTCGTGGGTGGGGCCTTGAATTAGTTGGGTCAGGTCCATGGCCGTCATGGAAGCCATGAACTCCCGAGCTACCTCGGATGATTCGCCCAACGATGGCAGATTAAAGTCCCCCATGACTATAAGTCTGGGGGTCTCCACTGCCACCGTAGCGATCACCTCCAGGAGCTCGGGCAGGGCTGCTGCTACATAGCGAGGAGCCAGGTATATAACCAGCAAGCCCAACTGCCTCCCCAGGCCCCACTTCACGCAGAGGGACTCACAACCGGTAGTCTGTGGCACAATGGTCTCTCTTGGCTCAAGACCTTCCTTGATAATGACCGCCACCCCTCCACCCCTACCTTGGGCCCGGGGCTGATGAAAAGCGCGGTAGGCTGGTGGGCACATTTCAACGAGGGGAAGTCCTCCCTCGTGGCCCAACCAGGTTTCCGCAATTCCTACCAGGTCCGGCTCCCCCTCTGACACAAGGTCATGGACGAGGGGGGCTTTGTTGACAACGGACCTGGCATTGCAGAACATCAGCCGCAGGCCCAGGCTCTGTATTCCCTGACCACCTAGCCTGCGGGGGTTGTGGCACCTGACCGTTCGTAAACAACGGCTACGTGCCAACAACCGGCAGGATGGTCTCCCCTCGGCCCTGCCCCTCCCCACAACCGTCTGGATTGGCATGCCCTCCAATGGAACGACTAGTAGTTCCCCCCTCAAATCGGTACCTTCCGTCCCCTCCCGTCGGCTACTGGTCCGGCCCTTTCTTTCATATAGTTGTTTTGTCTCAATCTGTCTATACCCACCCCCCTCTCTGGTGCCCCCTAAAATAGATAAAAATTTCCTAACTAAAAATCCCCTGAGGCCGCGCTTCGCCCGGTGGGTTTACCTGACCAATGTTAAAATATATACATTGTTTCTGGTAGCTTTTAATGGATTTTTTTTTGGGACTAGGTTTGAATGTTGAGGCTTTAAAGATTTTTATAGACAAGAGATAAGATATGGGAACAACAGTTTTTTCTTTTATATTTTTTTAAAGAAAGTGGTGTTATGGTGCTAAAAGTAGAGAAATGTGAAATGATTTACTTGATTAAAAATAAAAATATATGTTGATGTTTCTAGTAACTCTTAATAGACCCACTGATTAGGATTGAATAATGATGCTTTATAATTTGTTTATAGATAGCATATGACATACAAGAAGAAATCTTTTGTTGAAATATCAGAGAAGGTGACAAGTTACTGAAATTGTACTTTTATTGATGAAGGGGGAAATACCTTTTTGGTTTATTTTTCTTTTAGTCTGCACTTTTTCTGTTTTCTGTTTACTTTTCATATTTTCTCAGTTCAGGTATTCTATTCTATTGGGTAGACTAAATGGTTCTCCATCCTTGACAAGTTTCTGGATACCAGCAATCTGCATTTTGACCCAAAAGTTATCTAAATGCTGCAAAAGACAGATGTTTCTATTCTCTATTCAAATCATTTCTCCCAAGTAAAAAAAAACAGAACAAGTATGTGCAACCCCACATACTTGTTGTGTAAAGGACACTACTACCTGTGATAAACCCATGATAAACCCATGTAAGAATCCTCCAGAACAGTCTACCAAAGGAATTTGGACTCCATGCAGTTGGTGGATATTTCTTCATCAATTTAGCAGGCAGATAATCTCTGGTATGCAACTAGGGGCAACAAGAAAGGCAGTGTTCATCCCTATAGTTACTGAGTCTATGGATTCCTGCCTTGTGGCCCTGTTTAGAGTAACCTGAACTTTCTTAAGGAAAGATTTTCAGGGTATAATTCTTGCAGTCCAACCAGCTAACAAGAGGAGATTACATTTTGCTTACATTTTCATAAAGTTAATGTTTTAACTTTGAGGCTCTGATAATGGCTTATTTCTTAATTTAATTTTACCTAACAATATTTAAAGACCATTCCTATCTAGCTAAATCTAAACAGTATATATGCATTTTTGAAATACTGAATAATTTAAGGAATAAATAAACCAAATGGTATTTTTTATTTTTCTAAGGATATAACTTCTTTAATTTTTAAATTCTGTACTATAGTGGCATACCTGGATGACAATAAGTTTTCAGATTAAACAATACATCATCTTGATCTCTCTGATTGTCCTTTCCACTCTTGATTCTGTAAATAATGTGAAATGATTCATCTGTTGCTTTAACTAGTTTAAATCCCTTTAATGTACAGTATTTCAACTGATATTTTTCTTGTTCGAACTTCATGTATTAAATGCTTCATTTGCTTCATAGTGGATTTAATAGACAACCAAGTCTCGCTGAGGCCTTATCTGTGAAACTACCCAAGCCAGATGTTCCTACTGGTGAATTAAAAAGGCATACTGAATGCTTAGAGTTGAAGGGACATAACAGGGAGGGAGGAAATGATGGAAATTGCTGTTGATGATAGGTTGCCATGGGGCTAGAGTCTTCCAGAGTCCTAGTGCCAGGTAAGATTGTTAGCGATTAATCAGTGATAATGCTTGTAAGGTTAATGTCTTCCTCATTTGGCTTATTCAAATATTTCTTCTTCTTTTTCTCCTCCTCCTCCTTTTTTTGGCATGGAAATGTCAACAGGTGTAAGCAAGTCTATGGAGATGAAAAGTGCCAAGGCTTAGTTTCTGGCGGAGGATGGCCTTCATGCACAAGAGACAGCAATTGCAGAGTTCTGCAGACTGCCCATCAATCCGCATTGTTGCCTGGCACCTATATATCATCCAACATGTGTGTAGGCACCATGCCATCGGAACAGATGGTAAAGACTGGAAGCAGCCAAGCTACTATGTACAGTAGGTGTGCTGAAGTAAAAGTGGGGAAGGTGTGATTTCCATCCAAGAATGCTGGACTCACTCTCTGTGCCTTGGATTTTGAAACCCAGAGTTAAGGGGATGGGCAACAGCCATTTAGCTCAACTCCCTTCTGGATTTCATTTACCTTCACACAAAAGCCTCTGTTTCAGTTCCAAGGTGCCATTGGCCTTGTCAGTGAATTAGGTGGAGCAGTGGGAAAATACATCCTTAAATCATCTCTATCTTAGCTGGCTTTCTGCCTGAAAATTTTACAGATGAGCTAAAACACATACTCATCACAGTTCATGCAAAATGTGCAGAGAGCTGAAACAAGTTGTTGTTGCTGCTGCTGCTGCACTCTGCCACCATCTGATTCTTTTTTAGACAAAAACTTTCAAAATAAAAACGGTTATTAGCAAACAGCTCTCCTTTGAGTAGCAAAGTAACTGAAAAGATTGGCTGGGTTTGTACCTTTTTAAAGAAGGGAAATGCACTCCTCTTGCTGAGCTCAGTGGTAACACTGCAGCTCCTAACACAGTATGGCAAATGGGAAAGTGCACACGATAATATTCAGCTACCAATTTGCATTCCGACTTTCATGTTTTCTTAGATAGGGCTGTGCCTGGATTTAAATGAAAGTTAAATGGAATTTGGGAAGAGATTTGGCAATGCAAGGACCTGCTTTAAAATCAGATCCGCATTTTGATGTCAATTGGAAAGTTTGCAGAGAGTAATTGGCCAAGATAATACTGACCTTCAAACGATTAGAAAAAAGGCATGCATAAACAATATCTATTCTTAAGGTTTATTTGTTTCATTTCTTTATTAAATTTATTGGCTGCCTATCATACCACAGGGTAACGTTGGGCTTATAATATTAACAATTGCCCTGGTTGCATGTCCCACCCCCTCTTTTTTTAAGCTGGTGCCCTGTGAGGTCCACCACTGAACATATTGAGTAGAAGGTATGTATGTATACATACTATATATTATTTTCCAATGTATAAAAATATACAAAACAAACACTACCAAATTTCATAAATTAGAAATAGAAAAAAAATCTGTTCTTTTTTCTATCAAGCAATTATCATATGAATCTTTTCTCCAACTTCTTTGTCCCTTTTTAATCCCTGGTGCTTTGAAGAGTTGATGAGATGCATGAGAGAAATTATGTTGGAGTGAGAGGATTTGTGAGATATGAGTAAATGAGTTGAAGAGACATAGCAAATAATCTGGATCGATTGATGGAGTGAAGGGAAGAAAAAGGATGGCATGGATGATGGTTGGTAGGGCAAAGAAACAACAGATTGACCTTTTAGCATGAAGGTGTTTTTATAGTCCATCACTAAACAGCAATGGAGGTGGCAAGACAGGAGGAGAGATAAAGCCTACTACTTACTGGATCACTGGGGCTGCTGTGGAGAGGCTACTAATTTATTGGTCACCACTGGACTTTGTATGGCTCAGAAGGTAAGGAGAATGAGTGTAATATTGCTTAAAAAAGGAGAACAGGACCAGAGGATGTCAAAAGAATAGCTATCATGCCTTCATTAATTAACAAGTCTGTTTGTCTAATCAGGACTATATCGTTGTGGAATCTTGGGGGGCTGAGAAGATGAGGAAGGAGATACCCTCAGTGAGTAGCAAAGAAGATATACTAAGAGGAGCAGGCCAATACAGAAGATCTTCAATTTGATGCTGAGATGGTCTAAGAACAGTTAGTTATGTACTCATCATGACACATTTAGACAATTGCTGTATTTTCTATGTGGGGTGCCTTTGTCCAGCTTCTAATAATGAGAAATAGATTTATTTAGGTGTGTCCTTCCAGGAAGACTGCTGAGGGCATCAACCCTATATAAAGTGAAGGGTATATTTGGCAAAGACATAATTTAATTTGAATTTTTTAAATCTAATCCTGCATCTATACTAGCTCCCCATTTTACTTACATAAATAACTCCTTATATATTCCTTAATTTCAACATTCTTGTATACTAAAGTGGGAACAAAACTAATCTTGAAAATTACTACTTTATCAGTCTCTTATCTGTAATCAGTGCAATATTTTTATATTATAAATATTTGGACTGAATGTTTTCTGAGAACATCTTGGTCCCAGAACAGGCAGAATCTAGATATGGTAATTCAACATAGACCAACATATTAGATTCAATCACCTAGCCAACAAATATTATATCTTCCTAAAAACACCCTTTATGCAGCTTTCAATGACCTAAAGATGGTCTTTGATTCTATATCATGCGAGAGACTATGGAGAAAATTATCCACAACATCAATTGATTATTGTTATTATTCTAAAATTATTCTAAAATTTATGTAACTGTATCTTGACATCACCATGCCAATAAAGAGAAACTGTAAAAAGAGTCTTTTTACAGGCTGAACCTATTCCCACTTTATTTTTGCTTTATGATCTTTAATCCATGCAATAAAGATATTGTTGACATTTTTTTGCTAAATCAGAATTTCAGTTCCCATTTCATTCTCATTCTTCTCTATGCTGATGATGCAGCTATTTCTTTAATTCTGGTAGCCTACAGAGATATCTTGAAGCATTTGCTCCTTATTGTATAGGGATTATTTTGAGATTAATTATTCTGAAACAAAGATTTTAATATTTTCCAGAAACCCCCACAATAAGCTAGAAAATCAATGGAAAAACTATTGGTTACAATTTTAAGTATTTAAGTATTCATTTTCAATCTTCTACCTATGGAATAGCAAACATAATAATGTCTTATAAAACCCTCAAAACCTCCACTGCAATTATTAACTTTGCATGTCAACAAGTCAACAACACTATATACAGTTATTTAACTATTTAATGTTAATTTTTTGGGTTTGATGATACATGTGGCTTGCAGATATGTATCTGTAAGGAAGTTTCCAGCCTAGAAGTTATTCAAGTCTTAACTGGTAAATGATTTTTATTTCCCCATTAACTGGAATGAAACACAGTATTCTGATGATATTCTTAACTTTTTTATTTGATTACATTTAAGATGTATCTCTTTTCAGCTCATCTGAGATTATGCTGCCTCACGTACTAATTGAAGCAAATGCTTTGGAGCAGGGGTCTCCAACCTTTGCAACTTTAAGTCTGAAGGACTTCAGCTCCCAGACTTCTCCAGCCAGCTTTGCTGGCTGGAGAATTCTGGGAGCTGAAGTCCTTCAGACTTAAAGTTGCAAAGGTTGGAGACCCCTGCTTTGGAGAACATCTTTGGTTCACTTTACCTTATTATATAAGTTTGAGTCTTCCTTCAGAAAACAAATCAGCCTTGTCTTATTATAGCTTTTCCTTCCTGGCATTAGCTGATTTCATGCGCAACAAAATCTTAGCAGACGAATTAGGATTTAAAATGAATAGAATTAGAGTTTTCCAGTTGCAATAGGACTGAGCCTTGATCCATTCCCCAATAATTTAAAAACATTTTTCATAATTCATATGGAAAACTTTTTATTTTGTCCTAAATGGTTAATTATCAATTATATGTCAGCTTTCTTTATGATATAGCATCCATATAGTATCAGTGTATGTTCCAATATAACAGTTTAGTCTGTATCTTATGTACTGTTAAGTCTTTATACAGTTGATACAGTTTAGTATGTGTCCACTAGATCCTGAATAGAAGACAGAATTAGAAATCTTAATCCTTCCTTTCCTCCTATGAGATCAAACTTTAGCTATTTCCAGAAAGGTTGCAAAATATCTAACATTAGTCATGGCTTGTAAAAGTCCTCTGTTTGCCTCTCTCTCACTGAGGTGACTCTGTTTCCTGTGCAACTGATTTCCTGCACAAATTGATGGTTGCTTTATATTATATTTATAATGTTGTATTGTTATGTTTTTAAAAATTGGTCCTGGCTGTAAATAAAGTAAATCAATCAAGTTATTATCATCACAATGACCACAACTCCAGAGGTCTTTTTCATGGCAGACTCTTTATTATGGAATGTAGCAAGATTCATGGGCTTGCTACCTTCTTATAACATAGTGAAGGCTGTATTGTTCTGGCAAAATTTTGGTGCTAAAGAAGACTATAGCCTGCATTTCCCTCCCTCCCTCCCTCCCCTTCTCCCTCCCTCCCTCCCTCTCCCTCCCTCCCTCTCCCTCCCCTTCCTCTTCCCCCTCCCCCCTCTCTTTCACACATGCACCAGGAACATTCATATGACTGTAGAAAGCTCCCAGCAGAGATCTGGGTGCTCATATTTAACAGGGTGATTATTCAGACCCAAAGTGGGAGCTAACTGAGAAAGGAGTCATCTATAGCAAAGCTACTGGAGTAGTTGGCTTTCTGGTAGATGGGTAACAATGTCACTTTCTGATAGTGAGACTATTTTGATGTTTCAATTTGCATCATCTACTCTCACATTTTAAATATACACATTTCAACTTTAGCTTTGTATTTTATAATGAGAAATTAATAAACATTTTACTCTAGGAAAAACAGGATGTGTGTGCACTTGAAGCTATTTTTAAACAATTTTCATACTTCGTATCTAAATCTACAGCTTCAGGTTTTTCAAAGGCTGGCTTGGGTTTTCGCACTGGAGGATCTCCATCTCAAAATAAGAATATCGGAGAGTAAGTGGAACATATTCAGCAACTAGCTGGCATCTGGCAGACTGATGCCCAGTAAATTGTGCTAATTATATGCAAATAAAATCTGTAAATTAGCTATGCTTTCATGCTCATGATACATTTCTGATGTGGCCCTAAGTGTTAAATATTTTGCTCCCCCCATATCATTAGCTGAAATCTTGCAATTTAATTATCAGTTATCAAAAATACAGCATTTCGCTTTCCCTGTTTCTTCTTTTTCCCTAGTCAAAAAGTTTTGATTTTATGAACTGTCTTCTTGAAAATAAATACGTAGATGTTTGTATTTTAAAAGTGTTCATTCTGATTCTGGGGAAAGGGTTGGATGGCAAAATTGAATTGGATGCAATCTAATATAGGCCCTTCCGTCCCATTGAAATCATAGTCAATCCAGTGATTTATGATAGTGGGAAACTGACTGAAGATCACCTAAGGACAACTAGCTTAGTCTAAAGATTACATTGGGGATCCCTAGAGTTTCCATAATCATCACATCATGGGAGGGAACTTTATCCACATATGATGGGTGTGTGCTTTTTTCAGCTCTGATCATCTACTTTGTCACTGAAAATGATATCATGGAGTTGATCCTTTGCTCTTTTTTTTTAAAGCCATAATTCATATCAAAATGAAAGAGGAAACACAAAACACCTCTAGTCCTTATATTAATTACAATAATGTTGTTAATGCATAGAGTGAAAGAATATGTAACAGTCAGCATTTGAACCGACCAAACTCCAAAAGTCATAATGACTATGTATCATTTCTTCCCCCATAAATAAAATCATTCTCTCTCATATTAAAATTATAAATATTAAAATTTCAGCAAAGATGAGTATAACTGCAAAAGATTGGATCTCTTTGTTACTCCTTGTTATTCACTGCTGAACTTTTCCATACCTCTCCTGACAGGAATAGTTCAGTGAAAATTTATAGAAGGACTTTGATGTCATAACCAGGCTTTGGTGGGACACAAGCGGTCCTTTGGTCTAAGTCAGTGTTGGTGAACCTTTTTGGCACCGAGTGCCAAAATAGGAGCATGCGCACATGTGCCGGAAACCAGAAGAGCAGCCGCCCGGTGCGCATGTGAGCCCTGGGAAGATGATCTTCTGGTTTCTGGCATGCACACATACACTGGCCAGCTGGTCTTCATATTCACATGTGCATGTGCACCAGAAACCAGAAGACCAGGTGGCCAGTGCACATGAGCAGCCGCCCGATGCGCATGCGGTGCTGGGAAGATGATCTTCTGGTTTCTGGCACATGCATGTTTGCCAGAAACCAGAAGACCAGATGGCCAGTGCCAGAAATCAGAAGATCATCTTTCCAGCACTGCATGTGCATCGGGCGGCTGCTATTCCAGTTTCCGGCACTCCTGTGCACATGAAGACCAGCTGGCCAGCATGCTGGAACCTGGAAGAACAACGAACGATGGCTCATGTGCCTGGAGAGATGACTCTGCATGCCACTTCTGGCAGATGTGCCATAGGTTTGCCATCATGGGTCTAAGTTGTATATGTCCCACAGGGCAAAGGAGCTCTTTAGTAGCAACCTCATAGAAATGAGAAAGAAATTTGATGCTTCATCTGGATAGAAGTCTTTTAACCAGATGATAATTCTTCTCAAGCTCTTACTCATTGAGTATTGGAAAGGGTAGGCATGCTTAAAATAAGCATGAATAATAAATAAATTAACCAATTCTTTCATAAATTCAAGAACATTGAGACACCTGACATATGATTAAGTTGAGTACTGTTGATAGCTGTAGGCTAAACTGAGAAGTAAAAGGGATGTCAAGCCACTTCCACTTTTGGCCAAGAAAACTAAATGGATGTTCATGAAGGAGTCAAGGTCAAGTGCAAGCAACCATCTCCACATGCGTAGGGTTTAAACTAACTATATACAGGAATTTTGCCTATAATTTTCTCAGATTTCTTGCCCTTTCTTTGAAACAAACAGATAAGGTCCCATGGAACCTAGGGGAGGGGGTCAACCTTACGTCTGTTGCAATGACTCAAGTTTATCTCCCTAGATCAGGGGTCTCCAAGAGGTGGTGGTGAGGCCCCTCCTCAAGAAGCCTTCCCTGGACCCAGCATTGTTAATAAATTATCGTCCGGTTTCCAACCTTCACTTTCTGGCGAAGGTTGTAGAGAGTGTGGTGGCACAGCAGTTCCCCCGTCACCTGGAGGAAATTGATTATCTGGACCCGTGCCAGTCCGGCTTCCGACCTGGGCACAGCACTGAGAAGGCATTGGTCGCGTTGGTGGATGATCTCTGGAGGGCCCGAGATAGAGGTTGTTCCTCTATCCTGGTCCTATTAGACCTCTCAGTGGCTTTTGATACCATCGACCATGGTATCCTATTGCACCGACTGGAGGGGTTAGGGGTGAGAGGCACCGTCTTATGGTGGTTCTCCTCCTACCTCTCTGGTCAGTCACAATTCGTGTTGACAGGGGGCAGAGGTCGACCTCGAGGCCCCTCATGTGTGGGGTACCCCAGGGGTCAGTCCTCTCGCCACTCCTGTTCAACACCTATATGAAGTCGCTGGGCGAGATCATCCGTGGTTTTGGGGTAGAGTACCACCAGTACGCTGACGACACGCAGCTGTACATATCTACCCCAAACCACCCCAACGATGCCGTTGAAGTGATGTCCCGGTGTCTGGAGGCCATACGGGCCTGGATGGGGAGAAACAAACTCCAAATCAACCCATCCAAGACCGAGTGGCTGTGGTTTCTGATGTCCCGGTACAGCCAGTTGACGCCATCACTGGCCATCGGGGCGAACTATTAGCCCCTGTGGAAAGGGCCCGCAACCTAGGCATCCTCCTGGACTCCCAGCTATCCATGGAGGACCATGTGACGGCTGTGGCCAGGGGGGCTTTTTACCAGGTTTGCCTGGTATGCCAGTTGCGCCCCTTGCTTGACCGGGATGCCCTTCGCACAGTCACTCAAGCACTCGTGATGTCCCGTCTAGACTACTGCAATGCTCTCTACATGGGGCTCCCCTTGAGGTGCACCTGAAGACTACAGCTAGTGCAGAATGCGGCCACGCAGGGGATTTTGGGAGCCTCACGGCTTTCCCATGTAACACCTCTTCTGCGCAAGCTGCATTGGCTGCTTGTGGTTTTTCGGGTGCGCTTCAAGGTGCTGATAACCATCTTTAAAATGCTCCATGGCATGGGGCCTAGTTATTTGCGAGACCGTCTCCTACCCCATACATCCCTTCGGCCGATTCGCTTGCATAGAGAGGGACTTCTCCGGGTGCCGCCTGCCTGGCAATGCCGGTTGGCGACCCCCAGGGGAAGGGCCTTCTCTGTGGCGGGCCCAGCCCTCTGGAACGACCTACCCCCCAAACTCCAGACCACCATGGACCTCCGCCTCTTCCGCCAACGTTTGAAGACCTATTTCTTTCACCTAGCCAGCCAAGCCTAGCCCCCAAGAGTACCTCCACAGACTGAGTCTTAAATTGTTCTAAATTGATTTTAATTTGTGGGTAATTTTTAAGCACAGGACACTTTAATTTAATCAGATTTTTTTGTTCGTAGTCTTATTTATTATATGTTTGCTTTTTACTTATTTGTTTGTATTTTCGCTTTTTAACCTCCTGTGCACCGCCCTGAGTCCCTTCGGGGAGATAGGCGCGGTATAAAAATCAAATCAAATAAATAAAATAAGATTGGCAATTAATGCATGAAATGCAGAGCATAAAAGTTGGGGTTCTTCCCCCTCCCCTTTATAAAAACAGCTGCAAAAAGCTGCCACCTCTTCACAAGAACTTCCCAACTTCATTAAAGGAAGTTTATTTATGGATTTAGTTCCTGACGGAAAGCTGGCCTTCCGCTGTTTTAGAAAGACCTCTTCTTAATTCTTTATTTGAAAAACACAAGCATGGCAATAGATATTGCCTTTGTAAATGACTTCCTGTATACTAAACTTCCTATTTTTTTAAATACCCAAAGGGATCATTACATAAATATTAGCAATTTTTTTTTATGAATATGATCTTTTTACCTTGATATAAGGAAGGGGAAAGGAGACAGGAGGTCTTTAGCTTTGGTTTAAAGAAATATTCCTGGATGATTCAAGAAAAAAATAAACAACCTGCTTATTTAAATGATTGTTCTATATTCTCACTGAATTTATTAGATGTATTGGATATAATGTAGAAAAGGAAAAAAGATACAGATTGCAATTCATTTTGAAATTGTAATGCGAACATTATTCAAAGTTATCTGTCAGAGGGGAGTGTGTTGTTTGGGAAACTGCCTGGAATAAAATTATTTTAAAACTAGGTTAGTGATCATGTGATATAAAATATAAAACACTGTTCCTTAGACCAGCAGTCAATATCTGAATTCATAGGCAGTATCTTCTGATTATAATTTCACACAATTAGAAGCATCATTTCCACTACAGTGAAACAGGAAACAGACAACAGCCTCAATTGTAACATAAACTTTGAACAATCCTCTTCCCAAATCAGGAAAATGATTCAATAAATTTTGCTTCATCAGTTCAATTGCCGCAGAATTAACCTTCCCTCCCAAGCAGGGAGTTATTTCCATTGATAAATCTTTGCTGATTTCTATTTTTCTAGAACAAGTTTTTTTAAAATCAATGTTAGTTGGAACTGTGCATATTTTGATGGATGATTTGACATCTCACGTCTGATCAACAAGCCAATTCTTTGGCTTGTGCAGCCCAGGCAAAGAAGTTGTTGATTGCTTGGCAGATCAGCAGATAAGAGCAGATTTATCTTGTTTTAACCTTTTCCCCAGAATGAAACATTTATCTGAGCCAAGTCACCTGTCATTTACTTTGTGAACACCAATTTAGGTTCATTTGCTGCACATGCTCAGACCCTGTTGTGGAGCAAAATGGGCTAGGTAGTCTGCTGATTAGACACAAAATCCCTCTTTAGTTTGTAGATTCTTCAGTTACAACTCCATTGATCTCCATCTCCATTGATCCATGTTGCCATCTTCATTGAACCATATGTGTTCCCTTTGCATTATAATCCATGTTCTGGATTCCCACAATATATTGAACCCATATTAACCAAATGGGTAGGGTTATGGTTGCTATGTGAACATAGCCAATGAAGTGGCTGACTGCCACTAAAAGGCATTTGAAAGACAAGGTGAAACGTATCCTTACAAGCAACCTATAGGAGATAGTAATGAAAGTAAGAGTGTGGCTTCAAAGAGGTATATTGCATAATCTAGTTCAATCTGGAAGTAAATCTAACAATGTATCCCTGAGATGACTGAGATTGCATCTTGATCTTTACTATAGAAAGTGCCTAATCAAGGAGACAAATTCTTCTAGCACTAGCAGTTGTAGCATTATCTCCTGCTTTCTCAACAACCTTTCATTCTTGCTGTGGGCATAAAAGCAACTCCTTTCTTGCTGTCCAGAGTCAGTATTCTGGGCTACTTCTGCTGCCTGCTGGCTGCCTGCATTTTGGCAATTCAAATTTCCTCAGGCTCAAGGTTGACTCATCCTTCCATCAGTCTGAGTTAGGTAAAATGAGGACCCAGATTGTTGAGGGCAATATGCTCACTCTGTAAACAGCTTAGAGAGGGCTGTAAAGCACTACAAGTCTATGAGCTATTGCTATTGCTATGTTCTGGGTGTTTGTATAAATGACAGAGAGAGAGAGAGGAAAGAGAGAGGAAAGAGAGAGAGAGAGAGAGAGAGAGAGAGAGAGAGAGAGAGAGAGAGAGAGAGAGAGAGAGAGAGAGAGAGAGAGAGCTTAATGTAACTAATTAATGAACACCCACATCAACTAGACTGATTATATTGATTTTATTTGGAACTTTGTATGTAATTGGTTTATTGGTTTATGATTTAAAAAGGGAATTTCTAGCCAGAAAGACTATGCATCAGGACCTTTAGCATGATTGATAGCAACTTATAGTAATAATCTTTTATTAAAATAAAGCTTTGGAAATTATCTACCAACTTCTAATTTTAAAATGTTCCCTTCTCCCAAAACCTGCCACTGAGTCAGTGGTGGTATTCAACATTTTTTATTAATGGTTCTGTGGGTGTGGCTTTGTGGGCATGGCATGGGAAGGATACTGCAAAATCCCCATTCCCTTCCCACTCTCAAAATTTCTGCTACCGGTTCTCTAGAACCTGTCAGAACTGGCTGAATACCACCTCTGCACTGAGTATGATGACAAAATAAAAGACAGTTCCTCTTTTTGGGATGTGTTTATTGAGATAATTCTAATTATTTTTAGTGGGGGGAAAAAAATATAGCTCCCTCTCAAGATGAATGACATATACTTGTCAATGGGATACCGGGCCATTAATCAATCAAACTAAATCATATCTTCTTACAATTCAGTAAATTTAATTTTATACAAATGAACATTGAACAAAATAGCTCTACCCAGTTTGCAGGTATTCCAGACACTATTTTGGTTTCCTTGCCTTGTTATTTGGCTAATAACAAGACTGCAACATTTTCCTCTTACAGTAGGGGTGTCACACTTGCATCGTTATGGCGGTGTCACATGACACATTGTGACTTGTTACCCTTTGCTAAACTGGGCATGGCCATGGCCAGCACATGATGCATCTCATCTGCTGCCCGCGAGTTTGACAGCTCTGCCTTAAAGTGAAAGAGTATTTCATTTGCTTCAATTCTACTTCGTTTTTCTTACTGAAAATGTTAGGGAATGACAAGAATAAAATAAAATCCTTATGGAAATGAGATATTTCTTTCTTTGCGAGCAGTGATGCCCTCCCCCCCCAATTTCCATCCGTCCATTACATTAAATGCTACATCAAGAATAATAATATAGTAGTGTAGTAACATTAAAGAAGAAATGTTCATTTTATTACTTATGAAGTGAATGCAAAATTGGTCATTTATGCAAACACACATAAACATATCAGAATCCTAATAGCCTATAGTTCACAGAAGGGGAAAATTACTGTGTTTCAAGAGGTACTTTCTTCGAAGTTGTCTGATAAAAGACTTTAATTAAGATTGTTTCCATATGCAAATGTAAGCTGGGCATTCAAGAGCTCTAATGCTCCAGCTGAAAAAGCACACACCAGTCTAACAGTTACATTTCTTCCATGATTCCAGCTTTCTGTAAAGGCAGTTTATCTGAAGCAATTATCTTATCCAAATAAAAATGGAAATGGAAAAGTTAAATAAAAACAGAACATTTTGATGGAATCATTATAATATACCTCTTGGTTAGCAGTACACCTGACTTTGGGAGAGATAGCTTTTTAAATGCACTCCTGCACTTTTTACCTTCTACATCAATCTCACTAAATCTTCTTATGCAATGTGATGATGGATGCCAAGCTATCCTAGTTCTATTGTACAAATCAGCCCTTTAGAAAACCCCAGATCAGAAGCAGGATCTGAAATAACCTCACCTTGCTTTTGTCTGCTTCCACCTTCAAAATACTGTGCCAGCACTTGCACCAGATCCATATTAAACAAACATAGATAATGCATTTGACTGCATGGATATGTTGTTTCTCATACCTTTGTCACAGGTTAACATTTCTTTAAGCCAGATAGGTCAACATTCCTAATGATTGGTGGATTATAATAAAATAATAAATTGAGATTTATTAACCGCACCCTCTCCCCACAGGGACTCGGGGCGGTGCACAGGCATAGTTAAAAACAATATACAATAATACAAACATACTTAAAATAGAATTAAATAGAATTACCCGTGTTAAAAATATAAAATTAAGGATTGTTGACAAAGTGACAAAATTGCTGCCACAATGTGGGTAGAGGGTTCCCTATTTCTGGAATGGCTATTTAGTGAACCTAATCAATTACAGTAATAATGGCAATTAACAGAGATGGAAAAATGATTCATTTGCCTTGTCTAATCTCTTCTACTCCTTAATGATGGTATCCACAATTTTGCCTTACTCTGTCTTCTTTCTGTAAAAGTGAGCATATTTTTAAACAAAGTAGCAAAACTTAGTTATTTATCATTTTATTTTATTTTGCAAAGTAGAACCTGTTGGCTCCACAGGTATTCCTTTATAATATGCTGGAAATTATTATTCTGTATCCTGATAATATTATTACCGCATTTCCCTGAAAATCAGACCTATCACGAAAATAAGCCTTATACTGGTTTTTAAATGTATGCCTAATATAAGCCCTACCCCAAAAATAAGACCTAGTGAAGGGGGCGGGCATGGCCAGCACAGTAGGAGATAAGTGTACATAGGTTGCCAGTGTTTGGCAGCAGCTGCAGCTTGTTCAGCGCAGATAACTTGATTACCTGTCCAAGTAGCAGGCGGAGGCAAGGGCAGGCAATCCGGATGCGCCACACAGCTATGGGAAAGCCAAGAGTGTATGGGCCCGAGCTGGTGGGTGTTCGTGGGAGGGTCGTCTTTGCATCTCTCAGCTTGCCTGTGGCCCATGTGGTGCATCAGGATTGCCTGCCTTCCACCCCACACCTCTCCCTCTCAGCTTTCCCAAGGCCCGCACAGTGAATGCGGATCACCTGCCTCCCCCCCACACCTCTGCTTGGACAGGGAATCAACTCACCTGTGCTGTTCACTCCCAGAGTGCCCTAACCAAGGGACTGGTGGTTTGCTGCTGCTGCCAGATACCAGTGGTGGGTTTCTGCAGGCTCGCACCTACTCGCGAGAGCCAGTTGGTGAAATTTAGAGAACCGGTGAGAGGAGGTTCCACCGGCGTACCTGGAAGTAAATCTAGCCCGCCACTGCCAGTGACCCAACAGGAAGGAAAGGAAAGGAAAGGAAAGGAAGAAAGAAAGAAAGAAAGAAAGAAAGAAAGAAAGAAAGAAAGAAAGAAAGAATTTATCATCACAATTGAGTCCAAAATTTGGGTTGCTAAGCAAGAGCGTTGTTAAATGAGTTTCACCACATTTTAAAAGGTGGCCACTCCCACCCTGTCACATGACTGCCAAGCCACGCCCACAAAATAGGCCACACCTACAGAGTAGGTTCTAAAAAATTTGAAACCCACCACTGCATTGGCCCCTGCGCACTTGCTGCCTCTTGTGTGCATGTTGGGGTGCCGTGCCAGGCTGATCACCCTGAAATTGTGTTCCCCAAAAATAAGCCCTGGAGCTTAGTTTGGAGCAAATATAAAACCAGATCTTATTTTCAGGAAGACATATTATAGTTGGTTGCACAGTCAGCAAGATGTTGAGACTGATTTGGTATTTTTGTTTATCTATCAAATCCTTCCCATGTAGATGTGGATGTTTGATTGTGTTACAAATATTGTCACAGGATGGAAGCTGTTCCAAGTAAATGTGCCTTTTGCAATTGACAGATGGTGATTTTATCAATGTCAGTGGTGTTCAAGTGGTGCTCCAGTTGTTCTTTGATTGCACCCAAGGCATCTATTAAAGACACTATCTTTGGCTTTTTTGCACAGTTCTTCTATTTGCATGTATCTATGGAGATTCTCAGTCATCAAGGTCCTGGTTGTCCCAAAGGTGCTTTTTCAAAAGGCAACTGGAGTTTCTTTGTTTTGCTTGAAGACATTTTACTTCTCATCCAAGAAGCTTGACTTTCTTTTGCGTAGGGAAACCCGGAAGCCTTCAGATTTGGGTTTTTGCAGATGTGCCAATATGACATCTTCAATAAATTGGGGCTTTGAGCTATTGCCTGTCTTGGAGTCTTCACTGGCTATGGGTGTAACTTGGAACCCTGACACCTGCCTTCTCCAATCTAAGTGCCCTTCAGATGAATGGACTTTAATTGCCAAAATTCTAAGAAATGGTCTATGGCCATGCTGTTTAGGGCATTCTGGAAAGTATATTTGCACAGCAGGAAGGTGCTTTGATTATGGAAGGATTTTCTCGAACCAAACAAAATTATTTCCTTCCTTGTAACTTAAAGAGGGACGGTACAGTTGTATCTTAACTATACATGCTCCAGCATTTCTGAGACTTCAGGATGATGGATATCATGGATACACATGTAACTTAATAGACAGAGTCTTTTCTTTGCGCTCAGTGGAACTGAAATTTAAAATATGCAAATGCAATACCACTTTATAATGCCTTGGTAAGGCCACACTTGGAATACTGCATTCAGTTTTGGTCACCACAATGTAGAAAAGATGTGGAGACTCTAGAAAGAGTGCAGAGAAGAGCAACAAAGATGATTAGGTGACTGGAGACTAAAACATATGAAGAACGGTTGCAGGAACTGGGTATGTCTAGTTTAATGAAAAGAAGGACTAGTGGAGACATGATAGCAGTGTTCCAATATCTCAGGGGTTGCCACAAAGAAGAGGGAGTCAAGCTATTCTCCAAAGCACCTGAAGGCAGAAGAAGAAGCAATGGGTGGAAATTAATCAAGGAGAGAAGCAATTTAGAACTGAGGAGAAATTTCCTGACAGTTAGGACAATTAATCAGTGGAACAGCTTGCCTCCAGAAGTTGTGAATGCCCCAACACTGCAAGTCTTCAAGAAGATGTTGGATAGCCATTTGTCTGAAATGGTATAGGGGTTCCTACCTAGGCAGGGAGTTGGACTAGATGACCTCCAAGGTCCCTTCCAACTCTGCTATTATATTGTATTGTAATAATACATTTTTATTAAATTCCATCCAGGTTTTTATTCCTTTTCAGGTTTCATTCCTTTGAATGACAGTCTCCAAGCATTCAAGATTCAAAGCAGTAATAGGACTAAAAAATCTGGGCTGCAAACATTTGGAAAGCACAACATATTAAAATAATTGTACAACAGGTAAGATTTCTTGTTGTTATAACCTAGAATTAGTTCATTTTGCAGTTAGGGTAAATTCTGGAAAGCTTGATTCCAGTTCTGTGGTTCAAGCAAAAAGTATAATTTAACTTTGGTTGCTGCTAGTGAAACAAAGAATGCAAAATTGTTAATGTACCCAAAATCTAACTCCTTCTCCTCAGTGGTTTATATCTTAGGCAGTCTAGTATCCTTCATATGTTTCAGATTACTAATTCCAAAATATCAGCCAGTAGAGAAGCATCAGGTTGAGAAGGCTGCCTTACCCTTCCTTGAAAAGGCATAGCATCTCTTGTGTCAGCAATTGTAAGACTCATGTTGGTAGCAAAATTCTCACAAATGGAAAATGCTTTCTATTCTGTATGCATGTAGTGAATAAGTCAAACATTCATACATTTATTCAAAACCAACCTGAGCAGAGGTTTAGTGTCAATCACATCTACAAACACTATGGTCTAAAATAATTAAAACAAACAGGAAACAAAAAGCCTCTGAGTTAATTTCCCATTACACACTGCCAGTAGGGCTTATGCAAACAAATAAAAATCCTTTGCAAATGCAAGGCTTATAGTCATTGGCATCATCCTGTAAGAGTTTGTAGCAATCTATGATTGGGATACTTATCCGCAAAAGTAGATACATAAGCAGATATGGGGCTTTCAGCATGATTAACTTACATATTTCTTCAGTGCCAAGTTACGTGTAGGAGAATCAGTGATGCTATTTCCATGTACCAAATGAGACTTCAAACCTTCGATACTTCATGAGCATATTTGATGCTGAATATTGAATTGTTACTTATCACTATTCATAATGCAAACATTTGCCAAAGTCTATTGTATATAGTAGCTGGTATAATGTCCTATCCTCCTGTTTTTGTCAATCTATAAGTTTCCCCTTTAAACTATATGAAATTACTACTATCTGCCTGAAGACGAGAAACCAAACCTTTGCAATTTTAAAAGCCCAGAGGTAGAAATAAAGGGAGCACAGTCCATGGGGGAAAAAATAGAAATGTCAAAATAGCAACTGTTTGCGTGTAGAACAGAATAGAAGTCAATATAGGTGTGTTTGTATGCACATACTTAATTATTTTTACCAAAGTGTTGAGGCAAAGGAGCATATGAGAGAAATCTAAGTCTGGGGTGCTCACTACTACTTAAAGCCAAATTTTAATGATTATTTTTTTCTATCTAGTTCCTTCCCCAGATCAGATTATTTCCTTCTAATCTATTTTCCTATAGTCAGAAAGCTGTGGAGTCCTTCGGGGTCTCTGAGTTTGGTTGTTTACTTTTCATTTCATCTCCCGACTATATAACATTGGAAACAGAAATTCATGCAGGATTATAGTGGAAGAGGCGGGCATATTCAGAGAAACCAAGAAGGAACGGCTTTACTTTTTCATTCAAAGGTTCAAAAGATTCCTTTGCATTATCTTCTCAGAATGTTTTTCCAACTTGTAGAGGTGGCGCATCACTTTGCCCCTTGTTTTCCAGTGGCCACTGGTTTAAAACTCTGTTTTCAGCTATTCCTGCTTTCCTGCTGCTGCTTTACCCATTACTGGTTTGAATTCTGTTCAAGTTACATGCTGGCGTCAAGCCACGAGGAATATTTAGGATCCACCATTCTCTCTAAACCAGCCAGTTGTTAATGATGAGGCTGTTATCCATGGACAGAGCACAATTGTATGCATTGGAAAATCTGAAAATGGAAGCACCCAGCAAAATACAGAAGCTTTTTGGTGTAGATCTAGATGTTTGGACTTCAACTGCCAGAATTCCTCAGCAAGTCATGATGGCTGGGGAATTCTGGAAGTTGAAGTTCACATGTCTTAAAGTTTCCAAGGTGGGGAAACCCTGTTCTAGAGTAAGGCTGTCAAGTGCATTTCGCACCAGAGTTTAACCACTACTCACTTACACCACAACTCAACTTAGAGAAGGAAGAAATATTGAGGTCATATAAAATGTGTCAGATGTCAAAATCTATGCTTGAATGTGTTGCCAGTTGGGCTACTAATTCATTTCAAAACAATTTGACTGGATTAACTTGTTCAGCTAGAAAATCAGATGTTTAATATACCATCTGCATGGTCATTTTATTGATTCTTGCCACCTGAACAGTTAACCGATGTGGAGAAATGGAGACAACAGTAAGTGACATAGTATGTAACCAGCACTTATGACATGACTGCGATTCCATTTGAAGGGTAACTTAAAAGACAACAGCACACAGGGCATGACTGTATGATACAATGAAGCCTAAATTAGCCAATTAGACTTCATTTACTAGACATTTTAAATTTAAAAAATGTTAATAAGGTATGATATTTACGTAGTTACTTACCAAGCACATCTAAATTACATTAAAGTAACCAAAATATATTTATAATCTCCAAGACATGTCACAACTTTTGAGTACCCTTAATGTTTGCAAAGTGAACGTTGAAAAATTTGACCCACCCTAGAAATGAAACAAACAAAACCGTTAAAAAGTTATGAAATTTATGTAGTTATTTTTCAAGCACATCTAAATGACATGAAAGTAAACAAAATAACTTTACAATCCCCAAGGCACGTCATAACTTTTGAGCACCCCTAATGTTTCTGAAACTGAAAGTTGAAAAATTTGCTGCACTCTTCGTAGACAACTAAGTAACCTAATGGTTTCTAGTAGATAAAGAAAATTGGGCTGATTGGTTTTGTTAAGCAAGGACAAGCTTATTGTGTGAATATATCCATTGAAAAGAGGAGCAGCTGGTAGACACGGCAACAAAGTTTAGAAAGTGTTTCAGGTCATTCCAGCAATTAGTTTCACTTAGTTTGTACAGTGTTTGTACATCCGTCTCCAAGACGATTGTTGCATGTTGGCTGCCATCAAGAGACTGATTTTTGATGCATGCAGAACACCCTGCTTTTGAGGAAGACCTCATGAAACCAAATTAGGAATGTGATACTATGTAAGTTGAGGACCAAGGGTCGCATACTGCAAAATAACTCATCTGCTGTCTCTTCTCCTCTTTCAATGAAACACCTTGGGATGTGCTATCCCTGGTGTGTGACCTTCCTCATTACCAACTTCAAAAAAGTCCAGTAAAACACTGAGGTGGCAGGCACAGAGGATAAAATGGCGTGAAAGCCGAAACATGAAACACAGGAGTAATGGTGCAAAAGAAAAGAAATGGAAGGAACAGAGGAAAAGGTTTCTTTTTTAAAACTTCACACACATATACAGATGCCTGCATATACTATACACTAGGAAAAAAAGGATATGGAAGGGGGGGGGGAGAGAGGAAATGGGTTAAAGCACAGAAGAAAGAATCAAGGTGGAAGAACAAAAGATGAGAAACAGAAAGTGACATAAAAAAGGGGTTGAAAATATAATCAGAAGTAGGAGGGAGACCTGACATACAAGAATATAGAAAAAGAACTTGGAGACAGAAGGAAAAACCACAGGGAAGAAGATGTAAGAGGAAGAGAAAATCCTTGGTGACTGTATAATGGATGGCGTGCAGATTTATTTATAAAGATTTCCTACCCTACTAACTCAGCTGTGACCATTCCTAGGTGGAAGGTTTGTGACACTGATGGTTAACAGCCATACTGCTTTTGTCTTCCTCTGAAGAGCTTCTTGTGTCCCTGACAACTTGCTTTAATTACTTAAGTTCAAGCACTTCTGATGTTTGATGTGGTTGCAAGTACTTTAAAAGAGGTTGCTGGGGCAAGGCTTTCTCTTTTCCGCACCCCTTGTCCTTCTATCTTCTCAAAATGCCGAGGGATGTTTTTTGTCTCCTGCGTGCAATGAGGAGAGATTGCCTCCATTTGATGGGAGTCATTCTAAGCAGGGATGGCATAAAAACCTCGAACCAGAGAACAAGAAAATTGATTTAACATTGCTTTCGCTATAGTCTTTACTTCCCCCCCCCTCTTTCTCTCTTGAATTTTTTTTAAAAAAATACCAATTGTTTCAGTACTTTGTCTCCTAACACTATAAAACAACCTTCTTCAGGCTATATGAGATTTGAGGTGTGTGTGTGTTTGTGTGACACAACATCCCCAGCCATTGTGAGGCACCAGGTTGAGGAAGGTTGAGTTTGGGCAGGGCTGCACTCTTTAAATTAAGGGGTGACCCTAGCATTGTGGCATCAAGGGAGGGAGTGGGTGATGGTGCTAGGAAAAAGCTAGAGTGGATTTAATTTGATTACAAGAAAAGAAATACAGTTGATTTTGTGATCCCTTAGGTACTTTATTTATATACTAGCTGTACCCAGCCACGCGTTGCTGTGGCCCAGTCTGGTTAAATGGCCAACCAATCTGTATGTAGATGTACACCTGCACACACAAACACGTACACACAACCACCGTATAATCCCCAACCTACCTGCCTACTGTATTTCCCCCTCTCTCCACCTACCTACCTACCTACCTACCTACCTACCTACCTACCTACCTACCTACCATATTTTTCCCTCTCTCTATATTTATCTACCTACCTACCTACCTACCTACCTACCTACCTACCTACCTACCTACCTACCTACCTACCTACCTACCTACTGTATTTTTCCCTATCTCTCTCTATCCCTCTACCTACCTACCAATCAACCTACCTACCTACCTACTGTACTTCCCCCCCCCTCTCTCTATCCCTCTACTTACCTATCTACCATGCAGCCTCCTGGGACCAAAAATGCGCTACGTGGGAGTGTGTCACCCCCCACCCCCCATGCCTAATTTTTGGCCTAGTAGGCCTCCATGCAGTCTCCTGGGACCACAAATGGGCCACCTGGGAGTCATCCCCCCCATGCCTAGTGTTCGGCCTAGTAGGCATCCATACAGCCTCCTGGGGCCAAAAAATAGGCTACCTGGGAGTGTGTCACCCCCGCCTAGTTTTCAGCCTAGTAGGCCTCCATACAGCCTCCTAGGACCACAAATGGGCCACCTGGGAGTGTGTCACCCCCCATGCCTAGTTTTTGGCCTAGTAGGCCTCCATACAGCCTCCTGGGACCACAAATGGGCCACCTGGGAGTGTGTCACCCCCCTTGCCTAGTTTTTGGCCTAGTAGGCCTCCATACAGCCTCCTGGGACCACAAATGGGCCACCTGGGAGTGTGTCACCCCCCTTGCCTAGTTTTCGGCCTAGTAGGCCTCCATGCAGTGTGGGAACATTGGAAGCTTATTCGACTGTTGAGGAAATGACTGTTGAAAATGTGAGGGGTGTGTGCGTGATGCATCATAAGAAGCAGCCGGATGGGAGGAGCTGCAGGGAGATGAAAACCTGAGAAGTAAGTACCTTTTATGTTTGTGCTGCTTGCACATGACACATGTGTGCCAGCCACACAAAATGTACGTATGATTGCATCGGAAGTCCTTGGGAACATTGTGTGAAAATTTCGTATCGATCGGTACAGTATTTTCTGAGATTGGTGGCTTTGCACAAACTATTTTACATTTTTATTTATATAGATGTATTGTTTTATTTCTTAATCATGTTTCTTAGGTGACACATTTTTAAATACAATTTCATCCTCATATTGAAAGGTCCCAGAGGGCTCTATTCAAGACTCCAGGGACACAAGTTATGTATTTTTCTGTTAGAGAAGTGAAAAAAGGAAGATGAGCCATGCATATTGATTTCTTTTGGCTCATAGGAATGCAGCATTTCTAAGAGACTTTAGAGAAGTGTAGGGACAAAAACCATCAGTGACTACATGGCAATTACAATTTCTTTTCTTTCTTTATCATCTCTAGGAATAAAATCAGTTTGGTGTAGAGGTTAAAGGCACCAAGCTAGTAACCAAGAGACTGTGAGTTCTAGCCCTGCTTTAGGCATGAAACCAGCTGAGTGTCCTTGAGCCAGTTATTCTCTGTCATTCCTTACAAAGCAGGCAAGAGCAAACCATTTCCAAAAATGCCATCAAACGAAGTGCATGGATTACTCCAGGCAGTCATGGGGGGAGGAGGAGGAGGAGGAACAACTAAAGTTAAGGTGACCCGATTTTAACATTGGTAAAGCGGGACACCATTGACTGGGGGGGGGGGGAGTTCTTGATTAAATATTTGGTCTATATGGAGCAACCAAAATTTTGGGCTCAATTGTGGTCATACGTTCTCTTTCTTTCTTTCATCTCTCTCTCCCACTTTCTTTTTCTTTTTTCCTTTCTTTCTCTTTCTCTTTCTGTTTCTCTCTGTCATTCTCTCTCTGTGTCTGTCTCTCTCTCTCCGCGGCTCTTTGTCTCTCTCTCTCCCTCCCTCCCTCTCTGTCTCTCTCTGTCATTCTGTGTGTGTGTCTGTCTGTCTGTCTGTATCTCTGTGTCTCTCTCCTACCTTCCTCTGTCTCTCTGTCATTCTCTCTGTGTGTTTGTCTGTCTGTCTTTCTCTCTCTCTCTGTGTCTCCCTGTCTCTGTCTCCCTCCCTCCTTCCCTCTCTGTCTCTCTCTCACCTCCCTTCCTCTCTGTCTGTCACTCTGTGTGTGTGTGTGTGTGTCTGTCTGTCTCTCACTCACTCACTCACTCACTCACTCACTCACTCACCCAATCTCTCTGTGTGTGTGTGTGTGTGTGTGTGTGTGTTTCTCTCTGTGTGTCTGTCTGTCTGTCTGTCTCTCCCTCCCAACCCGCGGATGGGTTCCAGACCAGTGGAGCCTCGTCCTTTTTTTTAACCATGCGATCTTTCCTAAGACATAAAAAAGAACCTTAATTGCAGGTTCAACAAAAGAAGCTGGAAAGAGATATTGAAGCCAGGAAGCTGAAACCTGGGACAGGAGAACAACCTTTTCTGTCCCCTTACCAGCCAATCCGGGAAGACAAGGAACATGAGGGGGATACCCCTCCGTGGAGGGGCTCCAGACTAGGGGAGCCTCATCCTTCTTTTTAAGCAGACAGTTATCAGAGATAAGAAGGTAGCGCGTGCCCGTGGGCTTGTGCAGCTGCCGAAGATCGCCTGGTTAAAGATCACCTGGCTAAAAAGAAGGACAAGGCTCTGCTGATCCAAATCCCATCTGCGAGGGGGGGGAGGGATCCCCCTCGCATTCCTCATCTTCCCAGAAAACATAGCCCATACAATTACAGCCTCGGAGACTGCAGAAGTTTCCTTCCAAAGCCCTCTGAGCGAAGAAGAGCCAGTTGGGAGAGAAGCTTTGGTCCTGCTCCGGGCTGTAATTGCACAGCGCATGCCTATGTTTTCCATGGAGTGGGGCTGCGGCCAGAAGACAAGGAATGTGAGGGGGCACAGCTGAAGAGCTGCACTGAAGGGGCCAAAGAGCTGCACGTGGCTCGTGAGCCACGATTTTCCTACCACTGCCCTAGCTTGTTGTGCATTCTTTCAAAAAATCGGGACTTTTTAAAAACGCCGCGGGACGTGGGACAAATTGTTAAAAATCGGGACTGTCCCGCCAAAAGCGGGATGTCTGGTCACCTTAAAAGTAGCTACATCATGAAAAATGTGCAACTGACCTATGAATTTTAAGATTTTTTAAAATATGCAACCCTTTTTAAAAAAAATGAATTTCATTTGTACTGGACTTTGATTGCAATAAGGATACATGACTCATATATATATTTATGCTTTGGTTGAAATCATCCAATACGCACAACCTATTAACAATTAATTTTCTGGGTTTGCCAATATTTAGCCAGTTTTGAAAGTGTGATATCATCGAGGCAAATGAATCACAGAATGACAAACTTTTTTGACAATCTTTTCTTCATAACATATTTATGATAAGGCTGTGTGTAGCAGAAGATTCTTAGATGAAGCAAAAGTGATAGAAGCAAGTATATGGGGAGCAATGTCTTTGAGAAGTTAACATGTAGCTTAGGATATTTTCAGTTACTCTTAAACTCAAAAGATACTAACATATAATTTACATATGTAACTTGTTTTTCAACCTCTTCACATATCGTATGTTGCTAAAGGTATTTCAAAGAAAATATCAGTGGAACATTTTTACAGTCAACAGGAGTTGGCAGATGTTTTGCTAATTAAAAAGACTGAGGTAAGCAAATGGCAGTAACAACAGACAAAGATGCTGAGCAACACATATGCAATACGAACACACCTGCTTACAGATTGTTAAAAGGTACTGTCCAAGTAAGGATAGAAGAAATAGGAAATCAAATATAGTACAGGATCTTTTCTATATAAATGGTATTGTTTTACTGTTTAAAATCAATCCAATGTACTCTGCTTCCTTAAGACACTAATTAGTTTCCCTTTCCCAGTATCCTTATCACTTTGAAAAGATGTGTATAAAGGCAAAAAGGAACTACTTTTTCATTACATGCAATAAACAGTCCTAATATACATAATAGCGCTAGCAATAGCACTTAGACTTATATACTGCTTCACAGTGTTTCACAGTCCTCTCTAAGCATTTTACAGAGTCAGCATATTTCCCCCAACAATCTAGGCCCTCATTTTACTGACCTCGGAAGGATGGAAGGCTGAGTCAACCTTGAGCCAGTAAGGATCAAACTCCTGACTATAGGCAGAGTTTGTCTGCAATACTGCATCCCAACCACTGTGCCACCACAGCTCTAGCACCATGTGCTATAATCTCCCACAGAACCTGGTTCAACAATCAGTCTTACTGTTCGACAACTCTAACTGAATCTGACATACCTAATATATTATATTTGCTACAGAATGCACAGCTTTCTTCATTGCAGTTAGCAGTAGGCTAGGCAAATAGTTTGAGAAGACCTTAGAAACATAAAAGCAGCCTGGCAGGCAGCGGCGGTATTTAGCTGGTTCGGTCTGGTTTAGGCGAACAGGTAGTAGCAACCTGCGGGTGGGTCTTCCCAACCGCCCTGGCTCTATGCTGTCCTATTTAGCCACATTTTTGAAGCTGTGTGCATATGTACAAGCCATGCACACAAGCAAAAGGCATGCGTAAATGGCTGCACACATGCACAGAAGGTGCACATTCTCACAAAACGAGCATGTGTGTGCACGGAGAACCGGTGGTAGACTCCTGTGAAATCCGCCTCTGCTGGCAGGGTCTGCCTAGTTCATCTTCCGCTCCCATGAGGCCTTACCAGATATGTAAGAGAAACCACAAGACACAAATACAATAGTCTCTCCTGCTTGTGATGTAGCCATGGTTGTGAATAAGCAGCATTCACCAACAGCATCCTTGTCCTTCAAGAATTGCAAAATAACTTCTCTAAGCTAGCAGTCTTCACTATATCTTGAAACATGCATAAAAGAAGACAGAAAAGGGGTTATAAATAAAGATGGCTAAATTTGTGACTCCCCAAATGCTGTAGAACTACAATTCCCAGCAAGTCCAGCCAGCATAACAAGTTCAGTCAGGAGCTCATTTAAAGGCCCTTGCCCAAGGATCCCCTTAATCATGAAGGATGCTTCAGACAATTGTGCCTTAGGCGGCCCCTTTTGAAAATCTCCCACTATTCCAAAGGAGATTGTTACTGAACCTCTTTCTCTTTCCTTATTGGAAACCATCTTCCCAGGAGAAAGCATATGTGGTTTCTCAAGACCAATTTGTATGTTACAAATGGAGCATATGTCAAACAGGGCAGCCCCGGATAGGTTTGCTCAGAAGTAAGTAGAGAGGCACGGTGGCTCAGTGGCTAAGAGGCTGAGCTTGTCGATCAGAAAGTTCAGCAGTTTAGTGGTTCGGAGTAACGGAGTGAGCTCCCGTTACTTGTCCCAGCTTCTACCAACCTAGCAGTTCGAAAGCATGTAAAAATTCAAGTAGAAAAATAGGAACCACCTTTGTTGGGAAGGTAACAGTGTTCTGTGTGCCTTTGGCATTTAGTTATTATTTATTATTTATTTATTTATTTGGATTTACTGACCGCCCCCTTTCCACGAAGGGACTCGAGGCGGTGTACAAGAATTTAAGAGCATATACATAAAACAATTCTAAATAATTAAAACTAAATTAAATGTTTTACCCTGTGTTAAAATATCTCGTTTAAATTTATAGCTTAAAAACCCGATTAGGTAATATTTACTACAACTAGGTTGGTACGGTAGATTAGGTTAGGCCAGGCCGGCCTGCTGGAAAAGATGGGTCTTTAATTGTTGACGGAAGGAGCGGAGGTCTGTGGTAGATCTAAGCTCGGGGGGTAGGTCATTCCAGAGGGTTGGGCCCACCACAGAGAAGGACCTTCCCCTGGGAGCCACCTGTTGGCATTGCCAGGTGGACGGCACCTGGAGAAGTCCCTCTCTGTGTGAGTGAATCGGTCGAAGGGATGGGTGGGGTAGGATACGATCACACAGATAGCTAGGATCCGAGCCATGGAGCGCTTTAAAGATGGTAATCAACACTTTGAAGCGTACCCGAAAGGCCACAGGTAGCCAGTGCAGCTCGTGCAGGAGCGGTGTTACGTGGGAGTACCTGGAGGTACCCATAATTACCCACGCGGCCGTATTCTGGACTAGCTGTAGTCGTTGGGTGCACCTCAAGGGGAGCCCCATGTAGAGAGCGTTACAGTAGTCCAGTTGGGAAGTCACGGGCGCATGAGTTATGGTGGCCACATGACCACGGAGACATCTTAGGACTGGCACTGGCTCTTCGGCTTTGAAACAGAGATGAGCATTGCCCTTAAGAGCTGGGAAGGACTAGCACATATTTGTGAGGGGAACCTTTACCTCACAAAAGTCCTATTATAGTACAGTATGTAGAACAACACCAGCAGCCATCCTGCCTCCTTTTAAAGCAGGGTTTCCTGAGATCCAATGTAAAGCCCCATTTTCTGATTTAAAAAAAATTGCCAAAGAGTTGTAATCATGAATATCCTGTGGAATATGAAGTTTGTTCCTTTGCATCTCACATGCTTGTTTTATCTGCTGCATGCTACAAAGTGGAATATGTTCTCTCCTAATTTGCCCTCAAGTTAAACATTTTTTACACACAACTCTTCAGTAACGAGCTTGTTCTGATACATATTTATTCTCTCTTGACAAGCTCTGATTACAAGGAAGGTCTTAAACCCATTCATTATGGCTTTTCACAGTCATGTTCGAGAAAACGTTGCAAAACTCTCCTATTGAACAAGTGTTTTTTGCAAAGTACATACTAATCATGCCATTTTATGAACCAAACCTCACGGGGAAGAAGAAGTGAAATTAAAATCCTGACAATGCAACCTTACACTCTCAATCAGACAACTATTTTTTGAATGGGGAAAATAAGTTTTAATATTCCAGCCACTATTCATCATTTCTGAAAGTGACCATAACAGTCATATAATGCCATTGCAAGTCACATCCCACATGCCCAGGGACTTCCTTGTGCCTAGCAATCTTATGGTCACTTGTGGATATTTATTTTCATCAAACAATTTGGGAAGCCTTTGGCTTGCATGCGTGCAGAAAGATAATTTAAATGCATGGATTATTCTGTCTTGTGCATGGTCAGCTGTTGAAGCTCTAGAGTTCTCCATTTCGATTGGCCTCATGGCAGCAGTGGGATTCACTTACCTTCCCTACCAGTTCACAAATCTGAGTGCAGATGATATGTTTGTGCATGCACACCACCTTCTGTGTATGTGCAGAAGATTGCACCTTACATGGGGGGGGGGCGCGGTGGGCGGAGCCTCCTGGATCCGCCGCTACCGTTTGCCTGAACATGAGAAAACCTGCTGAATACCACCTCTGCCTCATGGTATTTCAAGGAACATGGATTGTTCTTGTCTTTTTTCTAATTTCCTGAAATGATTTTCCTGCTTCTACATCTAATAGATTAGAATTATCCATTCAGGTGATACTATAAAGTAAAACTTTATGTAAAACCTATGATTGTTTTTGTTTTTAATAATAATAATAATAATAATAATAATAATAATTTTTAATTTGTTGACCGCTCCTCTCCCCACAGGGACTCGGAGCGGTGCACAGGGAAAACTAAAACAATAAATATACAAACACATTAAAAACAAATTAAACATATACCTGTGCTAAAATACCCCATTGAAATACTAAAATTCCCAGTTAAAACAACTAAAACCCCATAGAGAGAGACTACCCTAGGCCGGCCAAGCAGAAAAGATGTGTTTTTAGTTTTAGACGGAAGGAGCGGAAGTCCATGGTCGTTCTAATGTCGGGGGGAAGGTCGTTCCAGAGGGCTGGGCCCGCCACATTTTAATGCCTAGATGAATAATGCCCATGTTATCTATAAAAAAAGACCCCTAAATATAATAAACACACACGTATACATATTACTCCTTCAATTTTGGCTGGGCAGCTTTGCTATATTTTAATGGGAAAAGAGCATGTAATGCATCACACTTAATATGTCCTAATTAGCCCAGGTTGTTTTAAAATTATTAATTCAACCTCATTATCTAGATTCTGAAAGAAGAAATTATAGAATCTGAAGCTGCATGCATATATAAAATAAGTATATTTTCCACATTTTCTTTTCATGCTGTATAATTTCAGAGTGAAGATGAAATTATCTTATTTACTCTTCAGCTGTAATTTATATTGATATTTCCATGGCATTTCAAGGGTTGGAAACAAATTAAGTTACTTTATACTCTGATCAGATAAATTTTCATCATGTATGAACATATCAGTTGGCGTTTATGGGTATATTCAACCACACTTCTACCTGTTGCAAGAAAAAAAAACCAAGTTCAGAGAACACCATGAATCAAACCTGAGCTACATATATTTCATTTTATATATATTTATGCAAGGAGATTTCAGACCATTGTGCTTCCTATTGGAGATCCATTCTGGTTCTTGTAGACTTCTGCCATTTTCTGCACCAGGGATTGATCCTGATGAAAGAATCAGTAGTTAAAAAAATATAAAAATACAGTCAACTGATTCAAGACATTGGTACATCTAGTTATCTTATACTATGATATAGTAGTACTACTTGTCCAAAGTTTCAGATTGAAGTATTTCTAGACCTACAGGAAACTTTTGGTATGTAACTTTTGGTAGCTACATATATTTCAACGTTTGTTTGTTTGTAGAACTTTGCTTAATTGCAGATTATACATATAAATTGAAATATCTTTAGCAAAAGGCAGTTATCAATGCTTCAGTGAAAAATCTTCAAGAATTAGGGCACAAAGGATCTTATCAAGTGTTGCAGTTTAGAGCTCAAATTTCTGAAGTATAGGATTACTTCAGCTACAAACATACAATTAAACCAGGAAAACAGTATGCTTTGTGGTGTAATTCATACTATTCTTCTTTGAACTAAACTATCGCTTGTTTAATTAGCACCATCAAATTCCTTTAAGCTGAACCAAAACTAGGCCCTGGAATAGTTGGGAGGGGACCCCAAGAGATATCAAATGTTAAAGTGAGTTTTCTCTTGTGCTGTTTCTATGCTCTTTGAAGGAACAGTGCCTTTGTTCTAGAAAATAAAGCCATACAATCATATACATCTACAGAAGTCTTGAATGCCCCATCTTTCAATGAATAAACCTTGGAGAACAAAGCAAAAACCCTTCATCTTTCATCTGTCATAGGTTCTCAGAGAGACCAATGGCTCTCTTTCTAGCTCTCTGTTTAATTATTATTACAGGCAGAATTTCTAAAGGATTGTTTTGAGCACACTCCAAGCAGTATTTGGGTCATCAAAAGAAAATGTAGTCACTTCACAAATTAATACTTCACTCTCTTAAAACCCATATTTTCTTCAATGAAACTGGCTTAACGAATACACACACCACACACTCTCCCTCTCCCTGAAGCGATTAAGTTTCTGGTCTAGGAGCAGTGAGATACAGGATGTAGTTCTCTCTCTACGTGCAGAAGCTATTGGGTGATTTTGGGTTAGTTAGTCATTCCTAGACAGGAAAACTAAAAACTTTCTCTCTAGCAACTGTTTGTTCTTCAATGGACTGATTTCAGTTGATAATAACAATAATAATGATTTTGACAGACTCTATTTACCAAGGAAAATAGGTTCAGGTCAAATGTTGCAAGTACACCGGACAGTTGAAGAAGGAAAAAGAACATTGGAAGAATATCTGAAGGACAGTGAAGAAGATGCACTAAAACTAGCATACTGGGAAGGCTTAGTGAGTAATGAGAGACCAAACTCGACTACAAGAAAGACGAAATGAAAAACAGGAAAAAGACAAAGACAGGACAAGACAAAGGATTACATGGCCAGTACTTAAAAAACTAGCACACAAAGCAAATAATACATAGCAATGGCTAAGAGCAGGAAAACTTAACAAAGAGCTAAAGAGGCTAGTTCTGACTGCACAAGTCCAAGCCTTAAGGACAAATGCGAAGAAGACAGCAATGGACAACTGCCTCTGCAAAGAAGCTGAAGAAACAGTGGACCGTTGTGGTAAGAAGAAAGACCACACTATAAACAATGGAATGATAAAGTAGCAACAATGGTGCATTGCAAGATATGCAAAAAATACCATTTGCCTGAAAGCAAGGAGTGGTGGGACCACATCATTGAGAAGGTAATAGAAAATGAAGAAGCTAACATGTTCTGGTGCTTTAGAACTCAAACAGGTAAGCGCCCGCCACATAACATCCCAGCTTTAACAATTGTCAATAAGACTGGATAGTGGACATGTTAGTATCTGGAAACAGCAGACTAGAAGATAAAGAACCGGGAAACTATAACCTCCAAATATATGAATATCTCCAAACTCGACTGCAGAAAATACAACTTCAACAATAAAGTGGCCAATGCCTGGAATGCTCTACCTGACTCTGTTGTTACATCCTCAAACCCCCATAGCTTCAACCTTAAACTGTCTACTGTGGACCTCACACCATTCCTAAGAGGACTGTAAGGGGGAGTGCATAAGCGCACCAGCGTGCCTACCATCCCTGTCCTACTGTCCCCATTTATTTGTACTCATTTCATGTGCTCATGTCCATGTTTATACTTACACTTGTTATCTCGTACATGTTTGACAAACTAAATAAATAAATAAAATAAATAAATAACAACTCTGGACTAAATATCTGGCTGACTGTGAGACCAACAATAATCAATAATAATAATATACTATTAATGTATAATAATATACAATAAGTAACAATGTAATAAATAGGACTGTTAAACAACAATAATTATAAAAATTAAAAAGTTTCAGAAGACCTTTTGGTTAAGATCCCTCATTGAGTGCATATTAATTAGTATACTAGAGTAAATTTAAAAAAAGATTTAATGCTTTATATTTGTATTTGAGATGCTGCTGCTGATTTTTTACTTTTATTCTTCAATGCACATGTGGATTCCTACTGATTCAGACTGGTTCGGCCGAGTAGGTAGTAACTTAGCCGGACATGCCCCCCAAACCAATTCGATCGGTAGCACGGTAAGCACCGGCATCTTGTTTTTTGCTTCTGCGCATGAGCAGAAGCAATTTTTTTACTACTGCGCATGTGTGCATAACACATCCCTGAGCAAACCAGCAGTAACAGAAGCTGGAACCCACCCCTATTTCAGTGCTATGAGTCTATGTGGAGGATGCTAACATTGTAATAACTAATTAAGAAAACATAACAGAAACCTTGCCTTGATTGGGAATAACTATTATATTTTCCTTATTAAAACTGAAGGGTAGACATTTATTTATGTTTTAAAAGTCCATATTATATATGGACTTTTAAAAGTCCATATTATATATGCTGATGCAATAAGGGGAACTGGCTTGGCTAAAGTGCTAGGTTCCTTGCTTAGCATGCAACATAGCCCCGGTTCGAATCCCAGTAAGGGGTATGGCCAGCTGATGAGAGCTAATAAGCTCGAAATAGATCTATCCTGGTCTCTCTCTAATTTAATTTATTGATCAGCTCATAAAACTAACACACACACACACACACACACACATTATATATATATATATATATATACTGGCATAGCTGGCTTCGGGGATTTTCCCGTGTATAAGGCATAGAAAAGTTGTTGCAACGTTTCGACAAGATCTCACTTGTCATCATCAGGCAGGCTTGTGTCTGTGAGTGTGACTGCGGAGACATCGCCCCTCTTTAAATCTTGGGGGGGGGGTGGAGTGCTGACTATTGTTGTGAGTGGGTTGATTGGCTGTGCAGTTGCATCGTGACTGGTAGATTGATGCTGATTGGTCTCATTTGTATGTTTCTCCTTGTTTTGAATTTCAACGGCTTGGCTGGAGGGTGGGGCTCGTCTGCTGGTCAATGCTGGCTTCCAGATATCTGGTAGGTGGGAGGTATCATCACGTTTATTCCCGCCTACCAGATATCTGGAAGCCAGCATTGGCTGAAACCTCCTGCCTACCAGATATCTGGAAGCCAGCATTGACCAGCAGACGAGCCCCACCCTCCAGCCAAGCCTTGGATCGGGTCGCGCCCTTGCGGCCTCTCTTGCGGCGCCGAGCCGCCCCGGCGCCTTGGTTTACCGAGGAGCTGAGGGCGATGAAACGCCGCAAGAGATGCCTAGAGGGAAGATGGAGGGCTACTCGCTCTGAATCTGACCAGACACAGGTAAGAGCCCATTTACGGACTTACATTGTGGCGCTGAGAGTGGCCAAACGCCATCATTGCGCTACTCTCATAGCATCCGCAGAAAACCGCCCTGCCGCCCTGTTTAGGGTGACCCGTTCCCTCCTGCAACAGAGGGTGCGGGAAGCCCCGCTACAGGGTAGAGCAGAGGAATTTGTGACTTTTCTGCAGGACAAAACCGCTCAGATACAGAACGAGTTAGCCCCCATTCATGGCCCAGTGGGATGCCACGAGGCTGATCTTGTTTGGGAGGAATTTAACTCCGTTGCTTCCGAGGATATGGACAGGTTACGTGGGCGACTGTGAGCCACCACATGTTTATTGGACCTGTGTCCCTCCTGGCTTGTACTGGCATCCTGGGAGGTGACACGAGGCTGGCTCCAAGAGGTCGTCAATGCTTCTTTAAGTGAGGGTTCCTTGCTGCTTCCCTAAAAGAGGCTATGGTGAGGCCCCTCCTTAAGAAGCCCTCTTTGGACCCAGCTCTTTTAACCAACTATCGTCCCGTCTCCAACCTTCCCTTTTTGGCGAAGGTTGTTGAGAGTGTGGTGGCACGACAGTTTCCCCGTCACCTGGAGGAAGTTGATTATCTAGACCCGCGCCAGTCCGGCTTTCGGCCCGGGCATAGCACCGAGATGGCATTGGTCGCGTTGGTGGATGATCTCTGGAGGGCCAGAGATGGGGGTTGTTCCTCCATCCTGGTCCTATTAGACCTCTCGGCGGCTTTCAATACCATCGACCATGGTATCCTATTGCATCGGCTGGGGGGGTTGGGGGTGGGAGGCACCGTTTTACGGTGGTTCTCCTCCTACCTCTCTGGCCGATCGCAATTTGTGTTGGCAGGAGAGCAGAGGTCGACTCCGAGACCCCTCACATGTGGGGTGCCTCAGGGGTCGGTCCTCTCGCCTCTCCTGTTTAATGCATACATGAAGCCGCTGGGTGAGATCATCCGTGGTTTTGGGGTAGAGTACCATCTCTACGCTGATGATACTCAGCTGTATATATCTACCCCAAACCACCCCAACGATGCCGTAGCGGTGATGTGCCAGTGCCTGGAAGCTGTGCGGATCTGGATGGGAAGTAACGGACTCAGGCTCAACCCGACCAAGACCGAGTGGCTGTGGTTTCCGGCTGCCCGATTCAACCAGCTCTCTCCAACGCTGGCCATAGGGGGCGAACATCTTGCCCCTGTGGATGGGGCGCGCAATTTGGGAGTCCTCCTGGATACCCGGCTGTCTATGGAAGAGCAAGTGACAGCCGTGGTCAGGAGGGTGTTTTACCAGGTTCGCCTGGTTCGCCAATTGCGCCCCCTAATGGATCGGGACGCCCTTCGCACAGTCACTCATGCCCTCGTGACATCCCGACTGGACTATTGTAACTCTCTCTACATGGGGCTCCCCTTGAGGTGCACCCGGAGGCTTCAGTTAGTTCAGAATGCAGCCGCGCGAGCAATTATGGGAACCACTAGGTTCACCCACATTACACCGCTCTTGCGCGAGCTGCACTGGCTGCCTGTCGTCTTCCGGGTGCGCTTCAAGGTGTTAGTTATCATCTTTAAAGCGCTCCATGGCTCGGGACCTAGCTATCTGCGGGATCGGATCCTGCCTCACACATCCTCACGGCCGATTCGCTCCCACAGAGAGGGACTTCTCCGGGTGCTGTCCACTAGACTTTGTCAGCGGGCGACGCCCAGGGGAAGGGCTCTCTCTGTGGCGGGCCCGGCCCTCTGGAACGACCTTCCCCCCGATATTAGAATGACCACGGACCTCCGCTCCTTCCGCCTGAAATTGAAGACTCATCTTTTCCGCCTGGCCGGCCTAGGGTAGTCTCTCTCTCTATAGGTTTTCAAATGTATATTTATATTTAGTGGGGATTTTTAGTTAATGGGATTTTAGCACAGGAATTAGTTTAATCTGTTTTAAATTTGTATGTATTTTGTATATTTATTGCTTTTATTCTCCCTGTGCACCGCCCCGAGTCCCTGTGGGGAGAGGGAGCGGTTAATAAATTCAACTTTATTATTATTATTATTATTATTATAAGCCGTTGAAATTCAAAACAAGGAGAAAGTCAATATATTTTAGTACATACAGTAAAGGTATCAACATCAGGAACCTTTGTTAGTGTCATACGTTTAATTATAGCAATGACTGAACTGAATGATTAAATTGATGATAGTGACTGGGTTGTATGATATATTTTGCATACATGTATTCCACTTTTGTATTCCATGTGAATAGCACAATAATATAACACAATAATTTCTATAACACAATAATGTGGGTCTGCAGATCAGTGTCTTTCTAGATTCAATTCCTCTTCCTAAATATTGACCCAAGTTCAAGGTGATAAAAATTGTTCTATATTCTATAATGAGAGTAAGGTATTTCAGGAATGTCACATGTATGTGTCTATAAGTAAGAAATATTTTCTAACTAGAAGTTAAAAAGTTCTTGAAACTTCGAATGCTCGGGTGGTGGTGATCAAAAGAAGAATCACAGAAGAATGTAAATGTATGAATTAGAAGAATCACAGAAGAATGTAAATGTATGAATTAGTACGCTATGTCGGACATATAAAAAAATTACATATACGAATATGAATAAGTCACAGACCTGGTTTGCCTTAGAAATACATGCTAGGGGTTGGGAAATTAGGTCCAGACCTGGCCTGTTATGAGGCCAAAGGCCCTCAGCCAAGTTGGACGGAAATGCTCCAGCCCTGCCAATCCCTAAAGAATGCAGGTGTTGGCAGACTGAAGCCCAAAGACAGAGTGCACACCTAATGAACAGATCTCCTCAGGAGTAACAGTTTACTTGGAGCAGTGCCGGGCTCATAAGAAGCAAATTGTTTTTCAGGGCTTAATGGTTAGCTGCTGGAGCCCGAATAGGGACCCAGGAAACCTGGCATTAGAAATTCTGAGTTTTCAGGGCTGGAAACTGTCTCACTATTACTAGGTCTTTTTTCATCTTTTGGCGACCAAAGACTGACTTACTCTTGTTTATTAACACCTTGGCTCTGGGTTCTGACATTAACCCTGGATATACTTCTGGGAGGTTGCTTTTGCTTGATGCCTCATGTTCTGCTTAAATCTTAGTGATGAACCATACCCTGGCTTTTGATTCTGTTGTGAATTACTGGCTCTCCTCACTACTTATTGGTTACTACTTTGCTGGGCTAATAGCTTGGCCACATCCTCATTTAAGAAAGTTACTGCTGGATGACCAAGTACTGGGCTGACTGAAGTTTTTTATCTGTTGTTCTGGACTGAACAGCTTACAGGTTTTAATCTCCAATGATTGTCTTTGTGTTTGCGGGTAATGGAAAAAAAGTGGCACTGCCCACTTCTTTTTTTATATTGAAAAAGTTTTATTGAGTTTTACAATTTTTTACAAATAGGGTACGGGTAAGGTGTGAGAAAGATATTTTGAGAACTTTCACATCGAGGTCGTTGGCCCCTTCCGAGGCTTCATAGCAAAATATAGCTTATACAAATTTTCAATAGTGCTACAAAATGGTAAGAAGTGCATACATCATTGTAAAAAACTGCTAGCAATCATATACAAACATCCAAACAAAAGTTATACTATATTAAAAAAGTCATTTTTGAGATCTAAGTCTCTTGGCAATTGAGTCTTCTTGTTCTCCTCCCTGGCCCCCAGTGGGCGGGGCCACAGCTCCCTCTGCTCTTCCATTTTCATCCTCCAGGACTGAGGAATGTTTTTTAAGAAAGGCTTCCGCCTCTGCAACTGTTTTAATCCTTACTCTCCCTCCTTCCTAGAACACCAACATCCCTTCTGGCATCATCCACTTAAACCAGATCCCCTGCTTAAATAATTTTTTGGATAAGAAAGAATATTTCCTTCTTACCTCTCTAATCTTTTTCGGGATCTGCTTCAAGATAGCGACTTCTTTTTGTTGGTAAATTAAAGGACCGTCTCTCTGCGCCCTCAAAATCCCCTCCCTCGTCAACCTTCTAACAAATTTAATATGTATCTCTCTGGGTACTTCATTTATCCTGGCATATGCTGAATTTATTCTATAAACCAAGTCAATGTCCCCCCTGATCTCCTCCTTGGGTTTGTGTAAATAATCTGCTAAAATTGTACTCATAAGATCAGGTAGGCATTCACCAGATTCTTCAGGAATATTCTGAAACCTTAAAAAATAAGACATCCTTTCAAAATCCATCCTAGACATATGACCAGTTAAATCTCCAATTTCAGTATTAACACTTTTAAGCTCCCCCCTTGCCCCAGCCAATCCCACCACCAGTTCTTCAGTCTTTTGTGTATTCTGCATCAATTTCTTCTGTGTCTCCAAAAGTTCTAACTTGGAGCTGCAGTGATCTTTCCTCAATTCTTTAATTTCCATTACCAGAGTCTGTAATATTTCTTCCATAGCTGTTAATCTTGCATCCGTATCCGATTTTTCTGTCTGCTTTTTTGAAGCCATGGTGAGTGATTTAAGTCAATGTCAATAAAATGGCGTTTTCTGGGGTGCGGTCAGTGAGGCAAGTCCAAGAGCAGATTTCAGTAATCCAAATCAAACTTGTAAAGTCCAGAGAAAGAACCAAATTTTACAGTCAGATATGAAAAAGAAGGCACTCCAGGGAAGGGATCAATTAATCAGTTAGATCAAATCAACCATTAAAAGAGAGAGGCAGTCCAAATCACAAAGGGATGTCAGAAATTTTCCATAAAGAGTAAGTCTCCTAAGAACAAAGGAACGCCATCTTCCCCCGCCCAATCTGGAGGCCACCGGGAGAGAGCAGCAAAGGAAATAGTTTCATAGTTGCCAGACTTCGATACTAAGTATCTAAAATCAATCCGCAAAGACTTTCACTTATTTAACAGAGTTCGGATGTAGAATGTTTCGCAACCTCAAGCCTGAGGATCCGTTTCCGATCGCCGCTTTCTTTCCTTCCGAGGGGGGGTTGCAAACTCCCCCCTCCATTATTCTTTAAAAGTCAATGCTGCTAGCAAAAATAAGACAAAGTCACTACGAACCATTCCACAGCCAGAGTCCCGGCGTTGCCATCTGACTCGACAGATTCAGCTCTCTCCGAGTAGATTATTTACTCCGGTCCTCCATTGACGAAGAGAACCAAGCTCCCCGCAGCATGTCCTCTCGCTCCTAGGTCGAAGACAAGGACCCCCCCCCGACCGCCGTCGGGACAGAGAAGGTCCCAGCAAGCTCCTTTAAAAGAAGCACCCCGCCCCGTTTGGGGCCGCAAAAGCGACAAAACGGCGGACGAGTCCCAGGACTCGACCGTCGCCACCGGCAGACCGGAAGGAAGTCTCTCACACTGCCCATTTCTTTATCTCTTAGTAGATTGGTCTTTGTGTTTCCAGAAGGGCAATAAAAGAAAATGGCAGGAAAGAAGCCAGGGGTAACTTTCTTGAATGAGACAGCTTGGCATCACACTCTGGGCCACACTGGGAAACTGTTGATACAAATAGCCCACATGACTCTGAGAAAGGTTTTGTTTCCCCGGGTGTATACTTAACATTAATCAGAAGTTCGTAGCTGTTGAGTGACTGTCTCTGTTTTTTCTTGGGTTGAAACATGTTTTTAACACTTCGTCCCTCCCCAGTCCTGGGTTTATCTGTAAAATGTACTTGTGGCATATATACATCTGATCTGAATGCACTCCCTCCTTAAGGACCCCTCTTTTCCAATTTTGCGGAATGCTGTAAGCCAGCTCTCTCCCTCTCCCGCCCCTTGACTAGTTTGGCAAATCCAAGTGACCTTGGCATGTCTTCTTACAAGACTTGATATCAGGATGCTTTATAAAACTCATATCTCAGAAGTGTCTGACATTACATTACAAGAGGATCTGTAAACCTCAGCAAGATGACAAATGTCTTTTTTAAACAACAGACCAAGACTTCATTTAAATTAGTAACATGGAGATTAGAGGAGCTCTCCCAGGCTGAGCGGCAGCCACGCTGGGACTCGAGGAATATCAGTCACATGAAAGCTGTTAAATCTGAGATGGAAAATAAATCAAGGAGCCTGTAAAAACTGTCAACGGGTCAGAGAAGTTTATGAACTCTTGCTGTATCTCACCATAAATCATAAGAATAAGCTAAAACTGAGAAGAAAAATGTTCTCTTTTGTAATCTAATGCTGTCTGTTAAGGCAATAAAACTCAAATGAAATGCATGCATTGCAATTTTGAGCTGATACTTTACATTATTACCAAAGTGAAGGGAAGAATCTCAAAGTTATAAAAGTGAGATAGATGAAAGGTAGGCCTCCATCTTTCCAAGTCCCCAGACCAGGGTCTTTATTAATGTGTATCTAAGAAATAACAGGAAACCTGATGCCAAGTACCTCTTTTACACTTGTGAACTTAGGTGCTTTCTGTGAACCTAATAATAATCATTGTATTGGACATATGAATACTAATTTAATTCTCCTATAACCCTCCCCTGCAATTCTCCTATAAACCTCCCCTCAGTCAGATCTTAAAATGGGCTGGTTCCCTAACAGGACTTCTCAGATGCTGCTTCTGGATTTCTGCTTTACATGTCCACAGAGCAGGGGAATTATAAGCAATTTTCTCTCCCCCTACTAACAGTGCTGCTAGCACAGCTGATACACCTCCTCCTGTCTCTTCCAGAAAATAACTTGAAGGCTGATAAGTCAGGTCTTTACCACAGGCTGGATGAATGAACTCTTGGGAAACATATATAAGTTGCTAAGAGATTTTGGAATAGGGGACAAACATAGCAATCTCTCAGCTTTAGAAATATTGGAGAAAAATAATAGGCATTGTACTCTGAGGCCTTCATTGCTTTTTTTGCTTTCTGAGTATTACACCTATATTGATGGCTATGTCTGCTTTTGTGTTCATCAAATTCCTATTGTATTATGAATAATTCTGTTTTCTGTTGCTGTCTGAGCTTATAGGAAAGCCTTTAACCACTGTTTAGCCACCTTCAAGTTTGTTGGCTTCTGTCACTGTTAAATGCTGTTCTGACCTGCTGCTAAAATGTTGACTTGGCTGTTTCTCAGTCTGTGCTGGGGTTGGAAAAAGAAAAAGAAGTTTTCCAGATGTTGAGCGGCTGTAGCCTCTCAGTGTCTCCCCTGGTCTGATAAAGCTTCTAAGCTCTGCTACGCTTTTCAATTTGCCCACTGTTTGGTTTGCTGAAACCCAAGGCTTTTCTTCCTTCACCACCAATTATTGCCTTCTGATTTGACCCCTCAAATGCAAATTCTCCCTCTCTGCTCTGTTGCCTGATACAAATCGTCCTCCAAAGCACAGCTGTATTTATGCTATCAGCACTTCCTTTTATGATTGGAACTGGGTGTAGTCCAGTACTGTTTGGGCTACCTTAAAATTGAAGGGGAGAAAACAAAGGGAAGGAAAGAGTCATGCGGGTCAGTACATGTCTAGTCAATATCTTCCAGCAACTTCCTAAAATACAAATACAATAGCAGACTTGGAAGGGACCTTGGAGGACATCTAGTCCAACTAGGCAGGAAGCCTTATACCATTTCAGACCAATGGCTATCCAACATCTTCTTAAAGACTTGCAGTGTTGGGGCATTCACAACTTCTGGAGGCAAGCTGTTCCACTGATTAATTGTTCTAACTGTCAGGAAATTTCTCCTCAGTTCTAAGTTGCTTCTCTCCTTGATTAGTTTCTACCCATTGCTTCTTGTTCTGCCCTCAGGTGCTTTGGAGAATAGTTTGACTTTCTCTTCTTTGTGGCAACCCCTGAGATATTGAAACACTGCTATAATGTCTCCCCTAGTCCTTCTTTTCATTAAACTAGACATACCCAGTTCATGCAACCATTCTTCATATGTTTTAGTCTCTAGTCCCTTAATCATCTTTGTTGCTCTTCTCTGCACTCTTTCTAGAATCTCCACATCTTTTCTATATCGTGGCAATGCATCTCTGCATACTGGAAAGAGCTAAGGATCCCAACATTTCTGGGGTACAAAATGAAAAAATCTATTTGCGAGTCTTAGATCTACAACTGATTTTCTTGAGTGTCAGCAATAGTCATATAGACAGAAACAAGACTCAATTTCTTTCTATCCTTTATGCCTTGCCTTGCACCTTTTCTGCAGTAACCACCTGAGTTCAGCTTGATCCTGGTTGAAGGGCCTGTGGGAATTCAACCCTACTCTTCCAATGCTGAGACTGTTTCCTCCTGTTGTTTTTCTTCCCTCCTGGTGCCTTTTCTTTTCTTTTCTTCTCTTCTCTTTTCTTTTCTCTCTTTGGAAAAGTTTGTAACACTGCCGTCCCCCCCCGCCCCCCATGCATACGTAGATATATATCCATCCTGCTGTTTCCTTTGGGAGTAAGCAACATCAACAAAATGCAGACAAATAATGAGAACCAGAAAGTGAAAGATATAATAGGCAGCTGACACAAGTTGAAGGCTAAGGAAATCTAGCATATCAATACCAATTCAAATGGTTAATATATGTATCCATTATTGTTGTTATTATTTGTAGGATTGTTAATAAAATAATATATTTTGGGGGTCATGAAGCTGAAGATAAGCTGTAGACTTGGGGGACTCTGGCCTATAAGTTCAGAGTGTCTCCAGAAACGTCTTAGATATACTGAATGAATATTCCTATTCATTCTTGACCCTGTATCTTTTTGTTTTACTGACAAGCTTCTTAATGACTTATTTTCATAACCTTGAACATTTGTGTTTCTCCTGACATAGCATAGTTTCATTTCCTCATAATGAAACAGGCAAAAGCAGACTTATACAATACAATACAATAGCAGAGTTGGAAGGGACCTTGTAGGTCTTCTAGTCCAACCCCCTGCATGGGCAGGAACCTTATACCATTTCAGACAAATGGCTGTCTAACATCTTTTTAAAGACTTCCAGGGTTGGGGCATTCACAACTGCTGGAGGCAAGCTGTTCCAGAGGTTAATTGTTCTTACTGTTAGGAAATTTCTCCTTAGTTCTAAGTTGCTTCTCTCCTTGGTTAGTTTCCACCCATTGCTCCTTGTCCTGCCCCCAGGTGCCTTGGAGAAAAGTTTGACTCCCTCTTCTTTGTGGCACCCTCTGAGATATCGGAACACTGCTATCGTGTCTCCCCTGGTCCTTCTCTTCATCAAACTAGACATACCCAGCTCCTGCAGCCGTTCTTCATATGTCTTAGTCTCCAGTCCTCTAATCATCTTGGTTGCTCTTCTTTGCACTCTTTCCAGAGTCTCCACGTCTTTTCTACATCGTGGCGACCAAAACTGTATGCAGTATTCCAAGTGTGGCCTTACCAAGGCACTATACAGTGGCATTAACACTTCACGCGATCTAGATTCTATCCCTCTGTTGATGCAGCCTAGAACTGTGTTGGCTTTTTTGGCAGCTGCTGCACACTGCTGGCTCATATTTAATTGGTTGTCCACTAGGATTCCGAGATCCCTCTCACAGTTGCTACTATTGAGCAAGGTACCACCTATACTGTACTGTACATCACACCATTTTAGCTTATTTTGATTGTGTTCCTTATAATAGACCATATGCTATCTATTGTCTTTGTACCATTGTTTGCTCATCTTGAAATGCCTACATCCATTTTCCCAACTGTAATATACATCTCACACACACACACGTATGTATGTATGTATGTATGTATGTATGTATGTATGTATGTATTGTGTCATATATATGTGTGTGTGTGTGTGTGAATGTATGTATATGTATATATATTTCTTGGTCTTTGAAACACTAATTTCCAGTTCTGTATCATCGCATCATGCTGCCTATCTTAACATCAGTTACAAATCAGCAAACAACATAGTATTCTTTGCATATAAAAGTACATAAACATTGATTTCCTCAACTAACAATAGTAGCATAACCACAAACATTCTTCTACATTTTTCATAAATACATTAAATACCGAGAGGACATCATACATTTTCGTCTCGCTCTTAACTGAATGTTGAACCATTCACTAAGCATTCCATTTATTCTCTAGGACACTTTACTATCATGTGCTGCTCTTACTGCATTCAACTTGCAATTCCATATTCATGCAAAATATTCCATCTAATTCTAAACTGTTGGGAGAATAAATTCCATTTTGATGCAGAATTCTTCCTTCTAATTTTTAATAGAGTTTGATTAATTACCTAGAAAAACTAGAAATATATCCAGCTTCTTTGTTTCTCTAGTCTCCAGGAAATAAATCAGTCAGTCACTTCAATTAGATGGCCACTGCAGAAAAGTAAGTAAGTAAGTAAGTAAATATTGGGAGAGATGGGACTCTATTATGTCAAAAAGTTGTGTGGGGCTGTAGATTACTTGTGTTCTTTGTTGAGGGAAACCGAAACACATTTATGTTTCAACAATGAATTATGTAAGTTAATTTGCAAATATGAACTTTTCATAAAATATTTTTATTACCTCTCCCCAGATGCACAACCTGAAAAAAAATCACCAGCTTTGTGATCTTATTTTAATACCAGTATTAATGGTTGTAAAATATTATTTAATGCAGACAAATCAATTTAAGTAATTAGATATCTGTAAAAACATACTCAACCGGATGCCCTGATTAGCTCTTGAACTGAAATCATTTGTAGAAATTTTAAAAGCTGTGGGTTTTTTATTTTTGCTGTTCTCAAATGTCACTTGTGGACTTTTTGTTGTTTAAAGTTTGGATACCACTTCTCATAGCAGTATGCAGAATTCACAATCATTGAATATGTTCTCAAGTGTGTCTTTGCATCAAAGTGTCTTGAAATAGATTATGAAGAAAAGGGGAAGTCAGAAATTTTCAGTGGATATATATCAGAAGATATAAATCTCAATATCTGAAAATTCTATTTTAGATAGTACCTGTTGGTTTTTGAGATCAGCTTTATAGTCTAACAGCACATGAAGTGTATAGGAAGTACATAAGGAGCCTTTTCATGGTGGCTCCTTTGTCTAATTCTTTCCAAAGAGATGCCAAACAGGCATCACCACTGGTAGCTATTCAACATCCAATGAATTCATGTTTATTGTCTCAAGTTTTTAAATTTGGATTCTATGTATTTTGTTATTTTAAAAATACTATATTTTTGGAGTTTGAACTACAACACAGTCCTAACTGGACCCCTTCCAGGCAGTCAATGTCATTTATGTTTCTTCTTATCCAGTGGTGGGTTTCAAATTTTTTTAGAACCTCTTCTGTAGGTGTGGCCTGCTTTGTGGGAGTGGCTTGCTGGCCATGTGACCAGGTGGGGGTGGCTTGCTGGCCATGTGATTGGGTAGGAGTGGCTTGCCAGTGATGTGACCGAGTGGGAGTGGCTTGGCAGTCATGTGACTTGGTGGGCATGACCAACTTGTAAAATGTGGTGAAACTCACTTAACAACGCTCTTGCTTAGCAACCAAAATTTTGGCTCAGAAACTCTGGCATTTGAAGCACACAAGTCTTAAAGCTGTCAAGTTACAAGACCTTTGCACCCCTAATCCTTTAGAAAAAAAACCCTGAGGTGTTCAAACTTGACAGCTTTAGGACTTGTGGACTTCAACTCTCAGAATTCCTCCTCTTGCTCTTCATCTTGATGATGTATGGACAGGCGGGGGGGAGGCAGCTGGAACCGGTTCTAAGTGGCACTGTAGATTTGTGGAACCTCTTCTATAGAAGAGGTTAGAACTGGCAGGAATCCACCCCTGTTCTTATCTCTCAGTTGCAAATCTGAAGGAAGGAACTTTGCAGAAGTAAAAGAAAAATTTTGGCACAAATTTCTTTAGGGAATGAAAGTAAAGTTCTTAGTGTAACTATGCTCATTATATGGTGCTATCTCCAATAAGCCTCTCTATCGATGTCCTTCAGTGCAAGTTTCAGCTTATGTAATGTAGTTGTCAAAAGAAAAAAAAAGTTTCTGCATTGTTAATTTCCAAGGAATGGAAGAGCCAAGATTCAGAGCCTCCACTGCTAAAAAGTAGCATAAGATGCTTGCTGGATCTAAATAATCTGTTGCTCTACAATTAAGACAGTTGAAGAAGCCTTCTATAGTAGCTGGAGGTGGATATGATAGTAGTTTCTTGACTTCTTTTCTCTACTAGAATATAGAGTTTGAGTCTTATGGTCCCTTCAGTATTTTTAGGAAACTTGTACATTTTCTTCAGCTATTCGTTAACCAGATGTCCAAGTTCTTATAGGAGTGGGACTTTTATTGCTGTTGTTGTTTTTAACATAGATATATGTATGGAATGGGGGGAGGAAAGTTCATAAACATATTTTTGTAGTATAATAGTAATTTATATATCAAGTAATCCTTTACACAGTCCACAATAAACTCTGTTGATATTATGTCCATGCATTTGATTTCTATTATAAATATGGCTGTCATATTTCAATATATCATTCTACTCTATGTTTCAGATTCTTCCTTTAAATGCTTCGAAAATTCTTCTGCAGATGATACAACAATTTATGACTGAGACTTTTTCAGTTGGGGTTTATTTTTATTTTTATTTCTAATATGAATGCATTGGGCACATCATTTACTACTGGTATTTAAATCATATGATGCAATAGCATATAGAGCATAGTTTGTAAAATGTAGTGTTTAGAATTGTGCATTTAAAAAATTTACATTCTAAAATCAATATAGTTCTTTTAGAAAAATGATAGATTACTAAATAATTTGGGAAAAAGTATTCTAGTCAAGAAACATTGTGTCCTTGGTAAAATAAAGCAAAACTATTGCAAGTTGAATTTATTTAAATAAATAATCTCCCTCAATCCTTTTTGCAGCAACCTTCCCATCACATGTTTACACAGTAGAACCAGATAATTAGAACAGGACCCACTGATATGCACACTTCTCTATCTATTACTTGAGCCAGAGTTTTTAATCCTACCTCTTCTACTGCTTCAGCTACAATAGATTGAAATGAAAACATGTAGAGGGTCGAATTTTTTTTGGGCTAGATATGAAATTGATTTTGCATTGTGAAATTCATGTATTGATCACCAATTTGGGCCATTTTGAAAAGTCAACTCTTTGGTAAGGGAGTGGTGGATACACAATTAGGCCAGAGGAAAAGAGTTCATTCTTTGGCTTTTTTTTTCAGAGGAAATTTGATAATAAAAATGTCATTTTAAAAAAATAAGTTGCCTATTTTCTTTGCTCTCTTTCCCATGCAGATTTGCGTCATTTCACACCTCCCACTTCGCTCTCAATTATGCTAAACTTCTCTCTGTGCAGGAATGTACAGAGTTTTTTTTTTTTAAACATCACAGCTCTTTGCTTCAGGACCAGCTGCATGCCTGATTAATCTTCTGTGTGAGTTGTCTGCTGAGTCCTAATTACTTATACTTCCTTCTGCGACTTGGAAAAACATGTTTTATATTTGCCCTCTAGACACAGACAGGACATCAGGACTGGGAAAAGCTCTTCATCAGCTTCTCCTCATTGTTACCACTTGGTGACCTTAGTGACATCACTTCCTCTTTGTGCGGGCCTTTGAAGACAGGTACACAGGTGACCAGGCTTTCCGCTTCCTCCACACTACTCATCCTCGTCTCCTCCATAACAAATCAATTTCAGCCCCTTTATTTTCTTTCAGAAAAACTTCAGCTTTTATGACATCATCTCTGATGCCCTCCATAGACCTGCCTCTCCAGCTTTCAGTCCCTCACTTGTTCAGGGGATAGAACTACTTTAACCAAAATACAATGCTAAAAAAGTTGAATTAAGATAATGCAGTGTTTGGATTCCTGTCTGTGATTGGTGTTAGCAGATAATGTGATCTCAATGTATACTTCACCAGTGAAACATGAAAAGAGGATTTTAGCGTTTAAAAAGAGCGGAGGCAAAAGAGCTGGTCTCATCTTGAGCGCTTGGGTGCAAGGTGGAAAGGCGACTTGGCAATAAAGAGAAGGTTGACATTTCACACCCTCTTCATTTTCAACTGGCCTTCAAGACATCTCAGATAGGTCTATTAGAAATTTATCCTTTAGCTTTTAAGATGGGTACTTTTATCTTCTAATTCTCCTAGGCCTCTTTTATGTCCTTAGAGTCTGTCTCATTTCAGATTCTAAGCCTTTGGGGCAGAGTAGACTCTGTGTCTCTGTCATTTCCCTGGGGCTTCTGACAGGCCAGGATCATAAGGAGCTTCATAAGTGAGTGAGGATTTGAATCTGGGTCATTCTGAGCCTACTCTAGCCATTACATTATACCGAGTCTCTACTATCAATACAGTTTCAACAGGCAGTCCTTTCAGAATGCCATCAACAGGATGGTGATCATTTTTTAGAAGAAAAAAAAAGAAACGATCTGTGTGCGTCCCCCATGTGCAGAGATTTTACACACCATTTCCCCTAATAGGCATATATTTTAATATAACATTTTCAATACACTTAGGAGGTTTCTACATGGGACTCTGATATTATTAAAGTAATTGTAGCATTTCTGTTCAGCTGCAGATCAGGGAATTGTTTAAATTATTATTCCAGATGCTAAGGCGTTGGATTTGAGAAGTCAAGTTCCTTCCTGGAGGAAATACTTTACCTGTCTTTGGAGCACTGCCTTCCCTGCACCTGACAGCCTCCCTTTAGAAAGAAAAGCAAGAGGTTTTTTGAGTTTGGTTGATCTGCTGCTGCCCTTAAAAAGACAGCACTGGAAAAACCATTTCAAAGTGACTTCCAAACAGACATTTATTAAGAAGTAGATGTATTGGGCAAAGCCATTTTTATACTTCAAGAGAGCTAAAGAAAAGAAAGCGAGTGACTTGAAAATGTCCTAGAAGTATGGAATTCTTCAGCTGAAGTGGTACTACAGAGAAGCTCTTTGCACCGAAATGTACCTCCTGTAATAACAGGGCATTTAAGAGAATCTCCTCAGGCAATCTCAAGGAGTAAACAGAATCATGTATGAAGCAGTCTGAGTGTCAGCTTTAAGGCAATAATTTGAATGGCACCCTGAAAATCAATGGTAACTGGTTCTGTATTGAATGAAGGAGCTCGGAATTATTGTATAAAACATTTTTACAAGAAAGAACTGTAACAAATTGCTTCCATGTAGAATTTATAGATAGCTAATATCATTCCCTTCCAGGAGTCTTTATTTTATTTCTACGAACTAATTGTCTATTATTTAACCATCAGGTAGTATTTTTGTGACTTCTGAGCATATTTAATTTTCCTTCCTTGATGGGTTTTTTTTTTTTGCTATCAAGGTTCTTTAATTCTTTCTGTTTTCTCCCTTTTATGTATAAAAGAAGTTATTGGTCTTTCTTTTTAAAGGGCCTCATGCACAATGAGTTTGCCCTACAGAAGAAAACACTCATCATTTTATTGTGAGGGCTTTTTAGCAGCACATGCTGGAAACATCATTGAAGGGTGAATAGGATAACTAGGAAACAGTTATGTTTAGGTGCCAATATGTACTGGAGGCACAAGGCCTGATTCTAATGGCAAAAACAGGCATTTTTCTTAGATAAAATGTAGAGGGATATGCATTCCCAATATTTCTGGCCTGTGTGACATCTTGTTTAGTTCTTTGGTGATACGTGGAAATGATTCTCCATTTTGGCTATGGTTGTGCAGAACCACAATATGTTAGGAGATTCTAATTGGGATGAGCTTTCATGCTTCAGGACATAATAATGTGATCACCAGATGTGCCCTGAAGAAATTTGTCTTTGGGGGAATAATAGTGCAAAATTAGGTGCTTTGTAATGGCTGGTTTATGGCTTTCAGTGATATGCCCATTTGGATGAGACTTAAGAGAAGTGAGAGTTACAATTTAAGGAACGGTGTGCACAGGCATTAAGAACTGCTAGAAATGGAGATTGCACAGGAAGTTATGCCCTTGTAGATTCTATGAGGTTTAAAAAGTTAGAGTAAAACTTGCACTACATTTAGGGGAATTTTTAAAATAAATAATTAAAAGCACAACATACACAAATGGGATTCCTCCATCTGTTTTAATTTATAACATGTAAATCTCTGAGAGGAATGTATTGCTTTGTCCTCAGCCCAGCAGGGTTGGATCAAGGTACTTTTGGATCTGAGAGCAATGAACACACAAGAATGAGTTAGTCTTTGTTCCAAATCAGTAGAAGATAATAACTTGATAATGGAATATGAGGCAGCAATCAAGGAATGTTTAAAAATACAAGAAAAGACTTTAAAATTTTCTGCCAGTCAGGGAACCCCAAAAAGATGACGATGGGCAGGCTTCTTCAAAGCTGGCAAATATGCAGCATCTTCTGCCAATTAGGTCTGGATTGAAGTTATATTTCATGGGGGTGTCCAACTAGTTTACACAGGCTCTGAACTGTAAATTAAACATGCCTGTTTTCAATGGTCTCATCTCACTGAAGTTTGCCAAGGATAAGGAGGACAAGCCTATCTTGGAACACTTTGCCGATTTCTGCCAAGAATGAGATCATCAAGGTTGAATATTTGTTTATACCAGGTGGCAATGAAACCATCTCAGAGTTAAGGAATATTTGTTTCTCAAGGTTTTTGGATTGAAAATGAGAAACATCAACCTTCTCTAGACAGATGTCCCACCAAGGACAAGGCAAAACAAAATATAATTCAAGTATAACATTTAGTAACTAAAATAAATGCTTGCTTAATTCTGTATTACCATTACAGGAGAAATATAAAGTTTTATGTACCATGCAACGAAGGGAAAGAAGTAAGCACAATCTACTATTCAATTCTCTTTCATCAATCTTCTTGTGAAGTACTACAAACACTACACTGCAAGGAGGCATTGGCACAGATTTGCTGCTCATGCAGCAGGAGATTTTCTGAACAGCAGAAGGATAGATTAGAGCATCCTTCTCCAAACGTGGTTCCCTCCAGATGTGTGGACTACTTCCCAGAAATTCTTAGCTGATATAGCTATTACTGGGAATTGAAACCCACACATCTGGAGCAGGGTAGTTTAGAAATTAGATTAACTTTGACACCAACTAATGATCTCCTGTTGCAAGTGTTTATTTGTATAAATACTAGATTACTCTGTACAACAAGAATAGAGGCCACGGAATTCTAAATTATCCCCCACAGGAAGCTAAGCACTCTCTCAGTTTCACACTATTCAAAAAGAAACCATAGTTTAATATGTAGACTAAAGGGTCAAGCCCTGGAATATTTAATTTTGTTTTTACAGCAAGTGATGATAAAGAATTTTGCCTGAAATGTTGGCTGATCCTTCAAGTCAAGAAAGACTAATACTAGTCTGATTTACTATAAGCCAATTTGTCATGGTTTTCATTCTAAAGAGAATATTTGGTTAGGTATATACATTTTTGGTCACACTTCACTTCCATAAAAGGACTATGACTCTTTAGAATTCAAGTGAGAGAGGAGGTGCTTCAACCTTTTAATGCTCACTTCAATAGAAGAATCACTGGAAGCCCAAGCTTGTCCATTACATTCTTCTCAACTATATATACCAGTCTACAGACTAGTTTCAGCATTGGGACCTAGCAGGATCAAACAGGTCCCAAATGCCAATTAGGTTTGATCAAACCAGAACAAATATGTCCTTTAGAATGGGGATTATGGGAAATTAATGCTTAGAGTGCAGACAATGGCTCCATGTAGTCATACAATGGGATATGGGAAGACTTTAAAATGGCAACTTTGTACCACTCATCACCAAATAAAAATAACAGGGCTGACATCAAGCTGTAGGCAGGTGAGGCAAGTGTCTTACCATATCACACAGAAAGACCACGTGGAACTATTGTGGAAAACTTAAAACAGCTAGTATCCTACGTTGCCTCATTCTGTTCATTAGTGTTGTGGCCCACCAGCTGCCAGTGGAGCTGGTGGCAGACTTAGATGATGAGGAGGAGGTCAGGGAGGAACTTGGGCCAGTTCTGGAGTCTGTGGAAGGCTCTGATGGATGCTCTGCATCAGATATAGTGATAGAGGGCTCTCCAACATTTCCCAGCTGCCTCCCAGAGAGGCAGCTGCCTTTGGAGGCTGATATGAGTGAAGAGGAAGAACAGCTGGGGTCTGTTCCAGATGCGCGTATGCACAGAGCATCTAGAAGAAATGAGCAATGGAGGACAAGGAGTTGACTCGGGAAGCAAAGCACACATGGATGCTGAATGGCCCCTTGTCTAAGAAGTCCTTGTCTAAGAAACTTGGAAAATAAAAGTTGCATGTGCAGTTAGTGTGGGATACATTAGAGCTGGGGTCCCCAACCTTTTTTTCACCAGGGACCGGTTTCATTTTAAAGAAAATTCTGCGGACCGGCTGAGTGGCTCAGCAGTCATGTGACTGGGTGGGCGTGGCCAACTTGGAAAATGTGAAACTCACTTAACAATGATCTTGGTGAGCAACCAAACTTTTGGCCTCAACTGTGATCATAAGTTCTTTCTTTCTTTCTTTCTTTCTTTCTTTCTTTCTTTCTTTCTTTCTTTCTTTCTTTCTTTCTTTCTTTCTTTCTTTCTCTCTCTCTCTCTCTCTCTCTCTCTCTCTCTCTCTTTCTCTTTCTTTGTCTCTCTCTCTTTCTTTCTCTCGCTATTTCTTTCTTTCTCTCTTTCTCTCTCTTTCCCTTTCTCTCTTTATTTCTTTCTCTTTCTTTCTTTTTCTCTTTCCCTCTTTCTCTCTCTTTTTCTTTCTCTCTTTCTGTATCTTTTTCTGTCTCTTTCTTTCCTTTCTGTCTCTTTCTCTCTGTCTTTCTCTCTCTCCCACTTTCTTTTTCTTTCTTTCTCTTTCTTTCTCTGTCTCTCTCCTTCATCCGCCCATCTCTGTCACTCTGTGTGTGTGTGCGTGTGTCTGTCTGTCTTGCATTCACTCATTCTGTGTCTCTGTCTATCTTTCTCTCCCTCCCTCCCTCTCTCTGTCTCTCTATGTGTGTCTGTCGTCCCCCCCCCCAGCCCGTCCGACGTGCTTGGTCACTCGTTCGCTCGGTCAGGCTCCGTGGCTGGGTAGGAGCCGGGCTGCAGGGCTGGAGAGGAGGAGGAGGGAGGAGGGAGCAGCCCATTGGGCAGAGCGCGCGGGAGAATGCAGGAGGATGGTGGGGGCTCCACCCTTGTCGACGGAGGGACTCCTGTGCGCCGCCGGAGCAACCTTCCCTACAGCCGCCAGTTCCCTACCCCGCCCGCGGTACCTCCGCAGCCCCTGGAAGAAAACGAGTGGCCGGCATGCCAGCAGGGGAGGGAATCGGTGGCCGGTCCGGCGGCGTCCAGGAGTCCCTCCGTGGACGAGGGTGGAGGAAGAGCCACACTCCAACGGCGCGAACAGCTGCACCTGCATTCTACCGCGCGCTCTGCTCAGGGGGCTGCCCCCTCCTCCCTCCTCCTCCTCTCCAGCCCTGCGGCCCGGCTCCTACCCAGCCACGGACCGGCACCGGTCCGTGGCCCGGGGGTTGGGGACCCCTGCATTAGAGAGGCCACATCTTCTAGTCAATCAAAATCAATGCCTACTCTTAAAAATTGAAGCCCCAAATTCAGGATGATCGCAGTTCTCTTTCTAACTTAGCAAGCTATCCATGGATTTCCCATTTATAAAACCTTTTTGGGCCTAGAGAAAGTTGGATATTACATATAGCTAAGGGGCTTCTGCCTCTGTATTACAACCTCTAGTGTTCTGCCTGTGAAGTCTGAGTGGCTGATATGGACAAAGAAAGCAGCGAAGAGTCATTCAGGGAGACATGGGGTATAAAATGTGCAGGAGAGGGGAAAGTGGAGAGATTGCATAATTGAAGTTCAGTGCAAGAGAACGATAACGAAAGCCAATGCAAAGCGGGAACAGAAGATTGCACAGGAGGCTCAAACAGATAATGGGGCAGTGTTTGCAAGCACAGAAGGAGCAGGAGGTGACTGAAGGAGATGGAAAAGCTGCTTAAGACACAACAAAGGTAATAGATTGACAAAGAAAAGGTGGCTAAAATATATCTGTCCTGCATTCTGAACCTTATTATAGTCACAATAGGAAAGGCAAGGGACAGACATAAATTTTCTGAGGAAGGGAAAGGGAAGAACGAATGAGGGGAAAGAAGCTAACATTAGACCACCTTTTGACCTCCCAGTACTGCCAAACAGTGTCAGTGAATGAGGTAATAATGGAGGGAAAACAATGTCTTATCAGTACACCAGCTAAACAGAAAGGCAAGGTGGGGAAACCACATTTCATTGCTTGCCATTATTATTAACCCAGCAAGCAGAGTGGTTTGATGTCTTGCTGTCAGCTGGTGTATGTGTGTGGGTGTCAGGCTGCATATGTACAGTATGTGCATGTGATAAGTAATCTTTTGGTGCATTTATGTGGAGCAAAGATTGCCACTAACTTATTTTTGAAAATGTTGTGGCTTGTCAGTTGACGCAGTTTAACATTCCTGTTCTTCGGTCAGCTTTATAAAATTATGAGCAAATGTTGCTAACTTTTAATTTGTTTAAAGTGAAAATAATCCCTACCAAAGGAAGTCCTCTCTTGCCATATAGCATGCAGAGATGAGCGGCCTATTGGAGAGTGAATTAACTGGCAATCTTAATTCGGAACATAAATATACTTGGATTTCAAGAGATTCAAACCCAAATGTTTACAGGTGACGCATTTAAGTCCTCTACCTGGATGGTAAATTCTTCACTTCAGCATTAAGCATTTTTATATCTCCTGCTCTTTCCTATAACCAGAAATCAAAATGCAGGCCAAAAATAAATCTGCTAGATTCTGGAGACCAAGGAGGAAGAATGCTCTCTATCACTGCTATCTATGACATGGACTTTCAGCACAGGTCATAAATATATCTGATACTTGAACTCCTTGGTTGGATTTGGAAGCAGTTCTGCCATAGATAGGCAGTTCTATAGACATTCTTCTTATGTGTTTTTCAGACTATAAGACACACCAGAGTATAAGACCCACCAAGATTTCAAAGAGGAACAAGAAAAAAAAATAGTTTTTGCTCTCCCCAGTCCCCAGGAGCACTCTGCAAGCCTCCCAAACCCTCCGCATATCCCATTTTTGCAAAAAATGGGTCCATTTCTGGCCTCCCAAACCTCCCATGAATCCCATTTTTCCCTCCCCAGCCCCAAGGAGCACTCTGCAGGCTTCGCAAACCCTCTGCACACCTGTTTTCACGAAAAGTGACCCGTTTTTGGCCTCCCAACTCCCCCAAGCCTTTGTGCACCCCATTTTTGATAAAAACAGGATGTGCGGGGCACAGTTTCAGGAGGCCAAAAATGGCCGTATTCGGTGTATAAGATGCACTGACATTTCCACCCTCTTTTGGGTGTGTGTGTGTGTGGAGAAGTGTGTCTTATACACAGAAAAGTATGGTATATCGATTCTTGTTGGGCCAGAAAGCAAACCCATTAGGATGTCTCTGGTCATCCTTGGAGGCAATGTCAAGGTACAACTTCAGTACAATGGAAGTGGAAAGTGAATGAAGTGGCTGCAGTGCATGAAAAGAGCAGCCTCAGCAAGCATGTATTTCCTGGGCATGGGATACAAATATAGCATCCTTCCTATGTTCCCTGAACAATAAGTTCAGGATGCCTCTTTTTTATTTGGGAGGGGAAATGAAAGATGGTGTTTTTTAAAAAGGCAGAAATCCCACAGCCTTACTTGGCTTATTGTCTTTGGTGAGCTTATCTAAGTAAGATCACCTCTTATGTTTGATTGTGAGCCAATTGACTTTTTAAAAAATAGATGGAGCTGATAGATTAATAGCATTTTGTGTTTCAAGAGAGAAGTGACAGCAAGACTTTTGTGTACTTATGTCATTATAATCAGAACCAACAGTTTAGTGAAGACACAGGGACTTTGGCCAAATATGTGTGAGAGCAGCCTGTCCTGTGTCTGTTTTCTGCTAGGAGACAGAATAGGCATGCATACATATACCAATTTACGTATAAGGATACACATACATACATACATACATACAGGCTAGGATGATGCACTATGCAATATGGAACCTAAGTTACTTATAATAAAGTTTGGTTTGTGGAGGTAAGAATTAAAGGCATTTCTTTTACTCAATTACAGGATGGAAAAATACAGCTACAGAAAAGTTCAGTTGTGATGAAGAAAGAAGAGTGGAGCTGATGCCATTTCAAGACAACGTGCATTTGTAATTTTCTGTATTCTCTCTTGGGGAATTTAATAATTACATTCAACATATGGACAGTCTATTGTCACGTCTGCAAATGCTGTTGATATGTATAGTCATTTACACATTTATATTCACCTGTAATGTTCACAGTCTTAAATAAATGTAAAGGTAAAGGTTCTCCTCGCACATATGTGCTAGTCGTTCCTGACTCTAGGGGGTGGTGTTCATCTCCATTTCAAAGCTGAAGAGCCAGCACTGTCCGAAGACATCTCCAGGGTCAAGTGGCTGGCATGACTAAACACCGAAGGTGCATGGAACGCTGCTACCTTCCCACCAAAGATGGTTCCTATTTTTCTACTTGCATTTTTACATGCTTTTGAATGGCTAGGTTGGCAGAAGCTGAGACAAGTAACGGGAGCTCACTCCATTACATAGTGCTAGGGATTTGAACTACTGAACTGCCGACCTTTCTGATTGACAAGCTCAGCGTTTTAGCCACTAAGCCACTGTGTTCCTTCTACAGTCTTGAATACAGAGCTTTATTAAGGCAGGGAGAGTGAAAGCTTCACTATGAGGCTTGTTAGTCCCCAAAATGTTATTGGAAGGAAGCCAAAGGAGGAAATTTGCTGCAATCTTTATAATGTCTTCTATTTCAGATTGACAAAATAATGATCATTAGAGCTGCAATTTCTCTAACAAACTGAGAAACTAAATTTATTTATTTCTTAAATTTTATATGCCCCCCCCCCCGCATGAGACTTTGGGTGGCTTACGATATATTAAAAATAGATATATAAAACAATTATAAATGTAGGAACAATTTAAATTACAAGAATTAAATAGAATATAGTGGCACCTTCTTCTGTCACTGAACTAGCCAGATCCAGCCTAATTTTCACTGGCATCCAATACCAACCAGCAGAGAAGGACAGAGGGGTGGGGTAGATCTCATTTCTGGTAGCCAGATGTTCCAAAAGGCAGTGCCATGGTAGAAAAGACTTTCTCCTAGACCAGGGATGTTCAAACTTGCGAACTTTAAGACTTGTGGACTTCAACTCCCAGAATTCCCCAGCCAGCATAGCTGGGGAATTCTGGGAGTTGAAGTCCACAAGTCTTAAAGTTCCCAAGTTTGGACATCCCTGTCCTAGACCCTGCCACTTGAGATTCCTGTTAAAGTCCACAGTGCACTGGTGGGTTTCTACTGGTTTTACCCAGTTCAAGCAAACCGTTAGTTCTGACTATAAGCTGAGAGCAAACTGTATAACCATCCCTGGGTTATACTGACTTTTATGTCTGCTTCCGGAGCACAGCTGATCAGTGGCAGCGGATTAGATTGTCGCCTCTCAGCTGTTTTCCTTGCTCCTTTCCTTGCTTGCAATGTGGAAGTTCAATGTTTGCTAAACTGTGCACGCACACCCAGCGTGTGTCTGGCACTTGAAGCGAACCAGTTGTTCAGCCGGTAGGAACTCACCCCTGCCCAGTCGGCCTCTTCTGCTGGAATGCATAGGATGGGCCTGTCCCATTGGGGCAAGACAGTTCTTCAGAATGATTCTTATATGATTACTTCATTGTGCAACCATATACTTGTGTCATGTCATCTCATGCAAATACATAATACAGGGTATTTGTGTGATAGTGTCATCACAACTGTTGTCATTTGATCCCTATTGACCCCACCCTCAAAGACACTCATAAATCAAAACCAAAGAACTGCTGCTTACATTTTATTGGCTAACACTGTATGATACTGTGTGATATTACATAGCCAATAGCCATTCCTAAGAATATGATATATAGTATCTTATGAACTATAGGGATATGGCCTAACTATCTCATGGATAGGGATATTGAATAAATTTGTTTTTATGTGAATTTACTTAATTTGCATTTTTCAAAGCATGGCCACTGTCATGTGCATTCTTAAAGCCAAAATTGACACTTTTCAATGTCCACAGGATTTTTTTAAAAAAAATTGCAGCTAAATATGTGCATAAAACATGCATAACATAAGAGATTGTGAGGGAAATCCTCCCCCCCATTATGTTGGGGAAAATTGCTTTGAAAAATTGATGTACCAGGAAACATGAATAAACATACATTCATTTGGATAAATACAACTGTAAATGTCTAAGGAAAATTTATGCAGTTTTTAAAAATTGCAATAAAAATGTCATAAAAAGAAAAATGGAAAAACATGCAATGCACAATAACACAACTTCACAATGCAGGCTGCTGATTTTAAGGGCATTAACAGGTTAAAGTTAAAATAAGCAGAGCTGCAGTGGTGCAGTGGTTAGAGTGCAGTACTGCAGGCCACTTCTGCTGATCAATGGCTGCCAGCAGTTTGGCAGATCGAATCTCACCAGGCTCAAGGTTGACTCAGCCTTCCATCCTTCCAAGGTAGGTAAAACGAGGAGCCAAATTGTTGGGGGCAATATGCTGACTCTGTAAAGTGCTTAGAGACGGCTGTAAAGCACAGTGAAGCAGTACGTAAGTGCTGCTAAGTGCTATTGCTATTAACGCATGGTTTACTTCAGGTCCGTGGTGAACAAAGCTCCCCTCATTCGTGACCTCGTGTCAGAGGGGGACCCGGACCTGGTGGGTATAACGGAAACCTGGTTGGGCCTCGAGGGGGGTTCACCCCTCGTGGAAATGTGCCCACCAGGCTACCGAGCCTTCCATCAGCCTAGGGCCCTGGGGAGGGGTGGGGGGGGTCGATTATGATTAGGGAAGGTCTTCAGCCAAAGGAGACCACTGTCCCCCAGACGACTGGGTGTGAGTCCCTCCTCGTGAAGTGGGGCCTAGGGAGGCAGATGGGCGTGTTAGTTGTATACCTGGCTCCTCGCTATACAACAACAGCCTTGCCCAAGCTCCTAGAGGTGATAGCCGAGGCGGTGGTTGAGACCCCCAGACTTTTGGTCATGGGGGACTTCAACCTGCCGTCGGTAGGCGAAACCTCTGGTGTAGCTCAGGAGTTCGTGGCTTCCATGACAGCCATGGACCTGACCCAGGTAGTTTTAGGCCCTAGTCACGAGGGTGGACACACCCTGGACTTAATCTTCGTCTCGGGACAGTGGAGCCGTGATCTGGGATTAGGGGATTTAGCCATCACACCCCTGTCATGGACAGATCACGCTCTCCTTCGGCTGGACTTTCCAATCGCCGCACCTCACCATGGGGAGGCGGAGCCGATTACTCCTATATGGTTCCACCCCAGGCTCCTGATGGACCCGGTAAGGTTCCAGAGGGAGCTTGGGCCAATACCTGTGGACTTGCCCTGTGACTCAACTGAGGACCTGGTGGCCGCATGGTTGAGTGCGGACACGGGGGTCTTGGACCGAGTCGTGCCCTTGCGGCCTCTCTTGCGGCGATGAGTCACCCAGGCTCCTTGGTTTACTGAGGAGCTGATGGAGATGAAACACCACAAGAGACGCCTAGAGAGCAGATGGAGATCCTCTCGCTCTGAAGCCGACCGAACACTAGTGAGAATCCATATTAGGACTTACTTAGTGGCGATAAGAGTGGCCAAATGTGAGTATTGTGCCACCCTTATTGCATCCGCAGATAGTCACCCTGCTGCCCAGTTTGGGGTGACCCGCTCCCTCCTTCACCAGAGGCCGTGGGAAGCCCCTCTGCAGGGACGAGCAGAGGAATTTGGGATTTATCTGCAGGACAAAATCACTCAGATTCGGAATGAGTTACCCTCAATCGAGAGTGGTCCAGCGAGATTGTCCGAGGTTGGTCTTGAGGCTCCATTCTGGGAGGAGTTTGACTTTGTCACTACCCAGGATATGGACAGGTTGTCAAAGAGACTTAAGGCCACCACATGTTTATTGGACCCGTGTCCCTCCTGGCTTGTACTGGCATCCTGGGAGACGACACGAGGCTGGCTCCAGGGCATTGTGAGCGCATCTTTGAGTGAGGGGTCCCTGATTGCCGTCTTGAAAGAGGCGGTGGTAAGGCCCCTCCTCAAGAAGCCGTCCCTGGACCCAGCATTATTAGAGAACTTTCGTCCCATCTCCAACCTTCACTTTCTAGCGAAGGTTGTTGAGAGTGTGGTGGCCCAACAGTTTCCATGACACCTGAAGGAAGTTGATTATCTAGACCCGTGCCAGTCCGGCTTCCGACCCGGTCACAGCACCGAGACGGCATTGGTCGCGTTGGTGGATGATCTCTAGAGGGCGTGGGATAGAGGACATTCCTCTATCCTAGTCCTGTTAGACATCTCAGTGGCTTTTGATACCATCGACCATGGTATCCTATTGCACCGACTGGGGGGGTTGGGGCTGGGAGGCACCGTTTTGTGGTGGTTCTCGTCCTACCTCTCTGGTCGGTCGCAATATGTGTTGGCAGGGGGGCAGAGGTCGGCCTTGAGGCCCCTCGTATGTGAGGTCCCTCAGGGGTCGGTCCTCTCGCTCCTCCTATTCAACACATATATGAAGCCGCTGGGTGAGATCATCCGTGGTTTTGGGGTGGGATATCATCTGTACGCTGATGATACTCAGCTGTACATCTCCACCCCAGACCACCCCAACGATGCCGTTGAGGTGATGTCCCGGTGTTTGGAAGCCGTACGGATCTGGATGGGTAGTAACAAACTCAAGCTCAACCCGTCCAAGACTGAGTGGCTGTGGTTTCCGGCACCCCGGTTCAGCCAGATTACTCCAACTCTGGCCATAGGGGGTGAAACACCAGCCCCTGTGGAGAGGGCGTGCAATTTGGGTGTCGTCCTGGATTCCCGGCTGTCCATGGAGGACCATGTGGCGGCCGTGGCCAGGGGGGCGTTTCATCAGGTACGCCTGATGCGCCAATTGCGCCCCTTACTGGACCGGGCTGCCCTTCGCACAGTCACTCAGGCCCTCGTGACATCTCGACTGGACTACTGCAATGCTCTCTACATGGGGCTTCCCTTGAGGTGCACTCGAAAGCTACAGTTAGTGCAGAATGCAGCCATGCAGGTGATTACGGGAGCCCCTAGATGCTCCCACATAACACCGATCCTGCGCGAGCTGCATTGGCTTCCTGTGGTCTTTCGGGTGCGCTTCAACATCTTGACGACCATCTTTAAAGCACTCCATGGCTCGGGACCTAGTTATATGCGAGACCGTCTTGTGCCCCATACATCCCTTAGACCGATACGCTCCCACAGAGAGGGCCTTCTCCGGGTGCCATTGGCCGGACAATGCTGGCTGGCGACACCCAGGGGAAGAGCCTTCTCTGTGGCGGGCCCCACCCTGTGAAACGACCTACCCCCTGAACTCCGCACCATCACCGACCTCCGCCTCTTCCGCCAGTGTTTAAAAACACACTTATTTCAACCTTGATCAGAACTTTTGGCTCCCGGTTAGTCTCACCAACCCCACCCTGAAAACGCCATTTTGGTGGCACTGACTTTAACAGTTAATCATGGCTCAAGAAACAGCACTGACAAGTTTAGAACAACGGATGGCTTCTCTTGAAACTGTTATACAAACTTTGGTACAAGAAATTCAGGCCCAGAGGGCAGAAAACATCAATTTCAAGAAGGAGCTATTGGACACACGGAAGCAAGTGCTGGAAAACACACAGAAGACTGAAGAATTGGAAGGGGGGTTGGTGGGGGTTAAGGGAGAGATTAAAAATGTTACTAAAGAGGTTGGGGAAACAAATGGGCATGTGTCTAGGATTGATATGGAAAGAATGACATATTTTTTGAGATTTCAGAACGTTCTTGAGGAATCTGGTGAATGCCTCCCTGATCTTATGAGCACAATTTTAGCAGACTATTTACAAAAACCTAAAGATGAAATCAGGGGGGACATTGACCTAGCCTACAGAATTAACTCAGCATATGCCAGGATAAATGAAGTGCCTAGAGAGATACATGTGAAATTTGTTAGAAGGTCAACCAGAGAGGAAATCCTGAAAGTGCAGAGAGGTAGTCCATTAATCTACCAACAAAAAGAGGTTGCTATCTTGAAGCAGATCCCTAGAAAGATTCGAGAAGCAAGGAGGAAATTTTCCTTCTTGTCTAAAATTTTATTTGATCATGGGATTTGGTTCAAGTGGGTGACACCCGAAGGGATGCTGGTGTTCTGGGAAGGAGGAAGAGTGAGGATTAAAACAGTTGCTGAGGCGGAAGCCTTTCTTAAAAAACATTCCTCTGCCCTGGGGGAAGATCCAGGGGGGACGGAGGGGGCCACGGCCCCGCCCGCTGGGGTCCAGGGAGGAGAAAAAGAAGATACAATAGCCAAGAGACTTAGATCAAAAAAATAACTTTGCCTTGATTTTTCTGAACAATTTTGCATAATATTTGTATCTGGATTTTTTGTAAATGTCTGATAGCATGGAACTGAGAATTTAGGTATATGTACTTGCTCTCACTTTGTAGTGTTATGAAAAATGTTACTTTTTTGTTATTTCTTTATTGTGTATTTTGAGGTCTCGGAAGGGCCGACGACTCTGACGTGAATGCTCTCAAAATTTCTTTGTATCCCTTACCCTACCCTATAGAAAAAATGTAAAACCAATAAAACTTTTTCAATATAAAAACACACTTATTTCATCAAGCCGGCCTAACATAGCCTCCGCTGTGACTAATCTTAAGATAGTTTTTAAATGGGGGATTTTAATTGGTTTTAGCGCAGGTTTTGCTATTTAATAGTTTTTTAAAATTTCTATGTTTTGGATTATTTTTGTATATTGTTTTAAATGTCTGTGCACCGCCCTGGGTCCTTTTGGAGAAGGGCGGGATATAAATTGAATAAAAATAAAAAAAAATTTTTTTCTTGTTTTGCACTGGTATTTCTTTCATCTATTCCATTATGTGGTAGCAACTGAGCAGTCTCTATTCTTTGAGTCTCCCTTTTCAAGTCTCCCCTTTCCCTATTTACCCACTGATGTAAATGAGAAGTGCTACATCGGGATTATCCAGAGCCTGTATACTATAAAGTGATATTGAGCAAAACCAGAGGATTACAAATGGGTCACAGTTTCTATGGTTGGCAAAAATAGGTAAGTGGCTTAATCTCAGGCTTAGTACAAAATAAACTGTGCAGTCATTGGTGCATTTAGGTACCATATTGTGACACATGTATCCTAGAGTAGAATGCACCCATTTTGGGGAGTAGGGATAGTTCCCTACAGATTACTGATGCTTCTCCAAACATGGAGGTTCTCTTAAAGCTGCTGATATTACTCTCTTACACATGGGATGACACCATGTTGACTCCATTATTAATGGTCTTTAAAATCTAATTACTGTAAAAGATGGTCTTTTCTAAAGATACTAGTAATGAGTATGACATTAAATGATATTGTCTGATATTATCTTGCCAACTAAGTTATATTTTAGAAGACTTTCTTTTCACATAACCACTAATAGAGTTACTCCAAAGACATTTCTAGTTGGTGGGACTCAACCTTCTCTTTTAGCATTTTCTTCAAGTACATATATTTTGCCATTTTGATATCTTTTCCCTCTTTGGAGCAATAGATGCCCTTGTGAAATGCTTGTTGTACCTCAGGAGAACTGCTGAATACAAACATTCAAAATCACTTTTTTAAATGTATTTTTAAATTTTAATTTATTCAGATTTTTATCTTGCTCCAATCAAGAAACAATGAGCAGTTTAGAGTCTGTATACAAAGTTATACATCACACAAAACTCCAAAAAAGTCATTTGGGGATTTATAAATAATTTGCCCAGTATTGCCTCAGAAGAAAGTTCTGACACGATAACCCACTTGATTATTTAGATTCATTTGATTTCCAAGAAGTCTGCAGGTTTATAAAAAGTATATTCAGTATACAAGTACAAGCTGTTTGTAGTTGAAAATACCAGGTTGAAATAAAGCTGGGCAAGGATAAGATGATGGAATACACTGCTGCTAAAATAGACAAACACTGGGAAGTTCAGGGCTTAAAGTACAATTTTACAGGGGAGGGAGACCTTAGTGATTTCTCTTTGTGTATGGTCTATGTTTGTTGAGCCCTAATTAAAGAAGAAGCTTCTCCTTTAGCACAAAACTGATATTTGTATTAGTAATTTGACAGTAGGAAGAACTCAGCAAAAGTCAATGAAAGAGTCACCTTGTAAAATATTTTGTGTGCAACCTTAGAGCTAGTTTGCTGTTGGATCTTAAATGTACCTCAAAGTGGACTTCACTTGGTTAGACAGACAGGCAGGCAGACAGAAATAGATAGATAGATAGATAGATAGATAGATAGATAGATAGATGGATGGATGGATGGATGGATGGATGGATGGATGGATGGATGGATGGATGGATAGATGGAAAGATGGGTAGATGGGTAGATGGGTAGATAGGTACAGTAGATGGTGATAAATAGATAGTTGCAAGAAATAATTATTAAACTTAGTTGTCCTTGAGATCAATTAAAGGTTATTAGTAGTCTTGGAAGATCACCTGGCATATTAGATCATATTCTAATGTGATTAAAGTTTCTGTTCTTTTCTTCCATCCTCTCAATAGCAGATCCCAGGTACAATATTAAATGGGAAGGTATAGTAAGAAAAGATGGCCTCAATTTTATTCAAGAAAAATTGCAAGGAAAAAATGGGCTTATTCTGGGGGCTAAACCTAGCCCTAGCACTTTGTAGTATAACACTGGTTTCTAATGAGGGTGATATTGCACAAAGAAGACTGACTCTCCTTACAAATATGGAAGTGCAAGGATAATTTCTCCATAGATATGTCTCAAGGCGGCATCCTGACATAAAGATTTACATAGACATAATACTTTCCATCCCATTTTGCCAAACTACTCATCCCAATGTTTTCTTCAACTTAATATGACAACCTAAGTTAATTGAGGGCAAAGACGCATGTACTCATGGTAAGGGTGATGGTTGGAAGCTGTACTTTGTTGTTTGGAGAAAGAGACTGAAAAAGTAAACACCCAAGGGATTATATTCTTTGCCCCCTTCCTGCCTCAATACATCAGCCAAAGGGGAAATCCCTGCTGCAATTAAAATGAAAGCTTGATATCTATGGATGAGAAGTCATAAAAGTCAAGATGGCAGACCTCTTCATGTGAGACACACACACTGCACACATATATAAAGGGGGGGACAGGGCTTTAATTGCACATTTCTGCTTGCCATCTTGATCTTTTTGACTTGTCCTGCAGATGGCCCTAATTTTCACACAAAGATCACTTAGCTGGCTTATCACTAAATAAATGTTTAGCCGCCATCCTCCACTTCTGATAGCTGCGCCAACCTTTTTTTTTTTTCCTCCTTGAAGAATTTAGTAAGCCAGCTTCTTATTTTCCAAACTAACAAGGACTGATGGAAACAACAAATGCAGGAGAAATTCACTGCATATCACAACAAAGAGTGGAAATCCAATCCTACGTGGCTATGAAGAACCCAATGGAGGAACGACAAGCCTGTCACTTTAAGAAAGGTTCTGGCAGCTCCAGTGTTTCACTCTTGCTTCACTGAACTCCTAAGTTCAACTTTTCCTTTCTCCCCCTCCTCTCTCTGCCCGTTTCTCCTCTTCTGTCCCTTTTTATTTGGTTCGACCTTGGTCACTGATGACAAGGCTGCTTTTCCTGCCAAACCAATCAATAAGCTAAACAGAGAGCAGATGAGTATTTAGAATATGGGAAGCCAAACTCAAACACAGATAGGTTATCAGCCTAGCCCAGAGCAGACTTCTAAGCAAATATTTCATTAACAAATTTTTCATGGCAACTTGCATGTTAAAAAAAAAATGGCAACGACAGGCAAGAGAGAACAGAGAGGGGAATAATGTAAGGGGTGGGGGGAATAGGGCTAGAGGATTAGCTGTGCCACAGGAAAATTTGTGATTGCTCATAGCACATAGTGTTCTGCAGTCTTCTTAAAATGATGGCTCATATCCACAGTCAACAAGTCCATTGGACATCTTATGAGGAATTATGGGCGTAGTAGACTAGTACAACTTCAGACCAATATATTGTAGAAGGTTAGCTCAGGTAGCTAGGCAAATTCTCATTCACAAGGTAAGATGACATTGGTTGGGCAATCAGAACTTTGCAAGACAATCGACACAGTAGATGTTATTTCTGCTACTGATTTCTTTTCATCAGCAACAAAAACTCTTGGATATAATTTTGAAGTTCTGTGATCAAATGGACACGGAAGGTGGACATATTTACCAGACTCTCAAGTCACTTATTTTGTAGGGCAAGTAAAATGTAGATTCTCATCTACTTCTGTATTTCCTGGTGATTTCTACTGGTTCAGAAATGGTGGAGGAGATAACAGGAGAGATAACAGAAAGTGTTCTTCTCTGATAGCTATTTAATCAACGGAAGAGAAAAGCAAGTTGGAATGAATTTCTATGAAAATATTAATATGGAAGATAAATTCCTGGACTCTTGAGCTATTATTTTACACCTGATTTCTGAGAATAGAATTCACCAACACCAGGCAAATCAAGTCAGTAGAACAAGGCAGCACTCGTAGTGCAGCTGTGCCCAATTTCTGTTTCCCTGCATAATATTTACAAAAGTAAATGTGGTCATTTTCCTCTTGTATTTCATCACTGTTTCTACTGCCATTTCTGACTAGATTTAGAAGCTTCTGCTGAGATTTCGACATTTAGTATAGCAGTGTTTCTCAATCTTGTTAACTTTAAAATGTCTGGACTTTGACTCCCAGTATTCCCCAGCCAGCAAACTGAGGCTGGCTGGCTGGAGATATGTATACATACACACACACGCAGCGCCCACATACAGCATACTTGCTGTAATTCTGGGAGTTTTCTCTCTGTCTCTCTGTGTGTGTTTTCTTTCTTAATATAAAATAGAAACAGAAATGAAAAAAAACAAAATGAAAGGGAATAGATAATTTAAAATGAGAGAAGGGACAAGAGATATAAAAAAGAAAAAAGAGGCAACGACTTCTGACTTTTTGTGGGGCAATAAGATACAAAATAAAGTACCACTATACACTTCTTAGTTGTGCCAAATAGTAACCACTAGCTATTTCTATAGTAATTATCCACTTAATTCTCAAATCCCAAAGTCAGGTTTCAGTTTTTTCTTCTTTCATGCAAAATGTCCAGAAGCAGTTTCCAAATAACCACAAAACTATTTATATTCTTGTCCCAGATTAATGCGACCAGCTTTGCCATCTCTGCTGGAAAGTCTGGGAATAAAAGTCCACACATCTTAAAGCTGCTAAAACCAAAAAATACTGCAACAGAGAATTGAACAAAGAAGTGGCACCTTCCCCAATGTAAAGGTCTTCAACTGATCTTCACATGATTATATGGTTTAGGACAGGGGTCTGCAAAGTTGACTCTTTTAAGACTGGTGGACTTTAACTCCCAGAATTCCCCAGCCAGCTTTGCTGAAGTCCACCAGTCTTAAAAGAGCCAACTTTGCAGACCCCTGGTTTAGGAGAAACTGTAAGTGCACCATTCAGTGAGATTCAATTTTTGAGAAGATCCTTCTGATGATTTTTTGATATACTTTCAGTCATAGTTTGTTTACAGGCTGATTAATTTAATTGTATAGTATAGAGTGAGATTTTTTAAGATTAATGGAAACTCTTTCCATTTTCCATATTAAGTAAAAGTTCTGCCTTGGTAATTTTATATCATATGTTTTAGCATTGACTACACGAAATGATAAAATGTTGATATATTGTTCTTGTAAGGCAAAGGGAGAGGAAATTATATATACATCAGGAAGCTATGTACTTGGCATAAGTCAAATAGTTCCTTTCGGTAAAGGAAGATTCTGAATAGCTATCTACCTTTTGTTCAAATAAAACCAAATTCCAAATCCAACATAAAGCATTACAGTTTTAAGTACTGAAAGTATTTATTATTTTCCATACCAGTAATCCAATAGCATAATCTGAAGAGCCTCAGTGCTCCTGGAATATCTGAAAACCTGGTGGATTTGTCATTATTCTTTCATGAAGATTTTTTAAATACAAAATATCCTGCATGCTAGGAAACTGTAAAATAAATAACTTTGAATAGTGAAAGAATCTTGAATTTCCAATACAGATGGTTCTTTAAAATATTTTAATTGCAGATATGTTGTTTCCAATTTCCAGGTATTTTTCCTATATTTTCCCCATAACTGTTTCATGACTTGGGACAAACCGTATTAACTATTAGTTCTTATTGAGCTGCTAATCACCACATTTTTAAAAAAAATCTGATATAAATGAAAATAAAACTAATAACTAATTTATAGCAATTTATTTTACTGATTCAAATCTTATTCATTTAGGCATTATTTATAAAGTACACTATGCCACCAACCTTCAAGGTCATTTGGTGATTTAGAACAGGAGTGCGTGGCCCATTACTGGGCCATGACCAGTGGTGGGTTTCTGCAGGCTCGCACTGGCTCGCGAGAGCCGGTTGGTGAAATTTAGAGAACCGGTGAGAGGGGGTTCCACTGGTGTACCTGGAAGTAAATCTGGCCCGCCGCTGCCAGGGACCCAACGGGAGGAGAGGGGAGGGAAGGAAGAATTTATCATCACAATTGAGTCCAAAATTTTGGTTGCTAATCAAGAGCGTTGTTAAATGAGTTTCACCACATTTTAAAAGGTGGCCACTCCCACCCTGTCACATGACTGCCAAGCCACGCCCACAAAATAGGTCACACCTACAGAGTAGGTTCTAAAAAATTTGAAACCCACCACTGGCCATGACCAGTTTGGAACCAGGCTGCAGAAGTGGTGGGTGAATGTATGTGCATTAAAAAAAACTTTTAAACCATAATTTAAAATCCTATTTTTAAAGACGATGTGCTTGAATATTGTTCAAAAGTAATCTAAAGGAACCTACAGACCCACTCACAGGTTACATTGGTTTCTCTGCAAGTGTAAACATAACCCTATTTGGCTGAATTTGCTGCAGGCAGAAATTTTGGCTTAGAAGGATGTTTGGTCTATTCATATGAGACTGGTGAATACAAATATAAGGCAGTCACAGATGATCCTTTATAGAAACACATTTTTATTTTTATTTATTTATTTAAAACACATGCATAGCCACCTATCTCTCATAGTGACTCTGAGAAGGTGCCTAATAAAGCAGAATGATCAGAACTATTTAAAAATGCACCTAAAATAAAAATAAAAAGGTGAAGAACAAGAAAAAAAAAGACACAATGGGGACAAAGAGTGCATCCGGTTACCTGACAGGCAGCCATCTAAAAGCTCCACTCATGGGTTCCTCAAGCTCATTTGCAACCCATATGTTGAGGATCTTTGTGAAGGTCAACAGGGAAAGGGCCACCCTCCCTTGGGGGAAGTATAGCTTGTCAATCAGAAAGATCAGCAATTTGGCAGTTCGAATCCCTAGTGCTGCATAACGGAGTGAGTTCCCGTTTCTTGTCCCAGCTTCTGCCAACCTAGAAGTTGGAAAGCATGTAAAAATGCAAGTAGAAAAATAGGAATGACCTTTGGTGGTAAGGTAACAGCGTTCTGTGCGCCTTCGTTGTTTAGTCATGCTGGCCACATGACCATGGAGACATCTTTGGACAGTGCTGGCTCTTCGGCTTTGAAATGGAGATGAGCACTGCCCCCTAGAGTCGTGAACGACTAGCACATATGTGCAAGGGGAACCTTTACCTTTACAACAGAGTGCTAGAAAAGGCCTCAAGTTGTTTAAGAATTTAGTACAACTGCCATCACCCAATAAACATTAGATTATGATAAATAAATGCTGTTTTGAAACTACTTTTATGTGGTGGAACATTATATCAGATAAATAAGTAAGAATAACAACAAGCCCCATCAGAAATACATCTAAAACATTATTTGACTGTATAAAATTCTATAATCTCAATCTCTTTTCCCAGGAAGGAACAGGTAATGTTGTAAGGCATTTTTTTTTTTGCTTTTGGGGCTAAGAGCTTAGATCTGAACAACAAGAAATGACCAGGGGCAAAACAATATATTCCTCTTGCTAACAGAACTGTAAAACTTAAACTTCCAATTGCTTTTTCCTCCTCCTGTGGATGGTATATTGAACCTTTTTATTTCTCTCCATTTTAAAACCACCACTTTAGATCCTGCTCCACTGTAATGGACAGTTAAGATGAATTTCTTCTGTATCTCAATAGTATGTGCACTTGTGCTTACACTGATCCAGAAGTATTCTGTAAGATAGGTCAATACTGACAATTTTGTTGGCCACAATCAGAAGCATTTTCCAGCCAGGTAACCTGTCTGAAAATACCACTCAGCATTTTTAATCCATTTTATATAACATCAGTAAATAAATTACAAATATAAAGATGAACTCATGGGTGGGGAGAAGATTCAAAAAGCAATGTTGGCTCCCAGTCCTTTTCACTTGTAGATTTCTATAGAGTTTTCCATGGCATGGATGGATATAAAAATTAACCAAGCATTTATAGGGGACGGATACAATTGCCCCTTAAAGAAGTACAGTAGAACACTTGAACGATTCCCAAATTGAGTATATTAAGTAATTATGAAGAAAAATTAAAATAGTAGAAAACGTAAAGTGCATGATGAATTGAAGAGGCTGCATAGAAGATTACAAATACATTTTTTTCTCCCAAATACACAACTAGAAAAGAAAAAAACCAAATCATTGTATAGAATCAAAAGGCTTCTAAAGATGGTTGAGATAATTTGTTGAAAGAATGGATACCTAAGCATTGCTGGAAAATGCTGAGACAATGTTTTGCCTTTGTGTTCTCCGAGGAGGATAGTTGCAGACAGATGCTAGAGATAAAACATGCATTTCTCAGGGGAGGAAGACAAAAGGGAAATAGTGAAGCAAAACATGACTATGCCAAACGAAACAATCAACAAATTAAAATATCTAAGGATATACTAATCTCATTAATCAGACTAGATGCAAAGTGGCCATTTAGACTATCATGCTGTCTATAGATGTGGGAGTATGATATTTGGTATTGCACAAGCTCTTTCCAAATAAATAATATATTCATGCAAAAACACACACATTCCCCCACAGAGACACAAAAAATATTACCCACATTTTCATGCAGTCTGAAGGCTGAATAAAGAATCGGTATTTTTCTAAAAAAGAAAAGGTGGTTTCTTTTATAGAGGCTACAATCATTGAAAAATGTCAGTCTTGACTGCAGTTAGAAAATAAGATAAAGTACTTATTCTATAAGATAACTTGGATGCCCTGGGAATTGTTGCATATGTTATTCATTGAACATAACAGCTGAGAAGAAAAAAATGGCTACAAGGGCAAGACCATTAATCTGTGGGCACACAAGGTACAACCACATCAAGAATCCATGTTAGAGATGTCTATAAAAATGAAGTTTTCACTGTGCAGAAAAGATACAAGAAGCATATTGTAGGCAGTATGAATCAAAAGCACATTGGAAACCAAGTGGGAGGAGTAGAAACAATACTGGCTTTAGATTTAATGAAATAATAATAATTAAAAAAAACTATCTTCAAAGAGAAGGTTGAGCCAAAAAACCTGCGGGATTTTTTTTTTAAAGTTAAGTTGAAGGTTGAAAGGGGACAGTTACTGATATGATTTCTGGCCTTTGGTAATCCTTCTGAAAGCATATCAGACAAAAGATGATTTCCCAAGGTCAGCAGGGATGGTGTGGGGTTGATCTACCTCCATAGATGTAAAGATCCAGCTGGGATGGCAAAATCAGAAAGAAATTCATCAATGGGGTCTACAGGTCAAATGAAGAAGGTGTTACATATGGATCCATGTAGGGTTTGATTTTGTTCACTTTACATAGTCCCAAAACACTTTGATGGAAAATGGTATAGCAACGAGACTGATGATATAAAGCTTGCTAGGGTACAAAGGGGGTGCAATAAAAGGGAAGTGAGGGTGGTGGTACTTAAGTAGGGTCACGAAACCATTCAGCCCCAACTGTGTTAGGCAGTAGGGAAGGAAGAACCTGGGGATGATATGATTGAAAGCAAACCTTTGAAAAGGCTTTATGAAAAAAAAATCTGTTCAGAGAATTCAGATAGAACAATAGTGTCCCCTTCCCTTCGAGTCTTTATCAGGCTTTTAGTAGAGAGATTGGTTTCTATCAGAAACATTACTGCAAATGCTAAGCTGCAGACATTTTGATTTTCTCATTAGCTATCTGTGGAAAAGAACATGCAGGTATTTTCAAAACAAGAAGAATCACCTGCCTGTTTTCTAAATCCATATCACTACTATCAAATAAGAGATGTCATAGATTCAAGTGCAGCAAGAATGGATGTTTATGCATAGTGGCTTGATCAGTAACACTAGACCCTTAATATGCAAATTGGTGCCTATAAACATGTTTAAGTACATTTTTCAGAATAGAATGTATGTGAAAGCCATCTATATTATCTCAGATTATGGTTAAAAACTACTATGCATATGAATCATAATTAATGTGAATTACAGGCTAATAAAATAAGGATATCTGATAGGGCACCAAACAAAGAGGTCTGCCTTAGAGTACTTCACCATGAAGTACTCTAAGGCAGACCTTTTCTACTGCGGGAGTCCCCCACTCGCAGGTATGGCCCTCCGCGTCAACGAGGGCCCCACCTTGATGAGGGATTCTGTATCAAGAGAGGTGGGCGGGTCGCAGTTCTAGGGGTGTTTGAACAAAATTCTTAATTTGGCTTTTAGGGGGTTCCAGGGAGGAGGGAGGGATAGTTTACAATTTAAATGGGGGATTTAATCTGGTTTTAGCGCAGGCTTTGTCATTTAATAAGTTTTTAAATTATAATTGGTACTATTTTGTATATTGTTTTAAATTCCTGTGCGCCGCCCTGGGTCCTCTCGGAGAAGGGCGGGATATAAATTGAATAAATTAAAACAAAAATGTCATATATGTATGTATATGTATATGTATATGTGTATGTGTATATATATATGTATATGTATATGTATATGTATGTTTGTTTGTCAAACTGAAACTACTCTTTGAAAAGAAAATATGAAGTCAGCCATCTGGAGGCATTCCAAAGAAGAGATTTATTTTTGAGAGTATTAAAATGATATCTTGTTTCTAGCTACTTTATATTTCTTTATGTGTAAGATCTGCTCTTACAATCTTTGGAGTTTCCTTGTTTTTACAGCTTCCTTGGCTAAGGAGATGAACATCGAACATAATATAATTATATTTTTCATTAGATGCTACTCAGGATATGCCATTAAATTGGTGTACTTAGCTGATCACATAAATATCAATAAATGGAATCACTTGCACTCTTCAGTCCTGCACATTTACTATTTTCCTTTTGCATAATTTTTCTGCCATTTGCATATTAGATGAACCTTTGCCCAAAACCAAATTCCTAGCCTCATAAATAAGACTCTTCCTTAGATCTTTTCCCTATTGAAATATTTTTGCTCTCATTTTCATAGAGAAAGATACTTGCATTGACATAACCTCAGCCTATTTAATAATTACCTCTTCAGCTTTATTTAGAATCATTATGTGAACAGCATTTGTCCTTGGAGGCAGACATATCAAGCCAAGTGAAAAAATGTCATTTTAATTTTATGGAAGGATCCCTCTTGGTCACCCTTGCATTATCCTCTCAAATTTGTATCTTCTCACATTTCAAGGAGTGCAAACTAGACTCATCTCTGGCTGCTCTGGTATCACAGATCATGTTTTATTTCATTGATTAAACTTAAGTAAAAATCAGATCAATTGTCAACCTGTTCTGATTTTATTAGCTTATGAAAGGAGCAGCTGATCTGTTTTTATTCATCTGTAAACATTCATTTTAAACAGAACAAAAATAATGAGAAATTGACTACTTTTACTTTCTGTATTAATTTTGAAATAGCATTCCCTCCGTGTATAGCTCCCTAATAGTATTTGGTTTGAATGCTATCTATTCATAGCTAATAATAATATATAACATACTAAAACTGAAAACAAAGTAATTTAATAGAATGGTTGTTAATGTGTACAGCAGCTATGAATATTCCATACCTAATTCCACAAAAAGAATGAATGTAACTCACCTCAAAAATGTACATACTGTAGGCAGATCATAATGAAAATAATTAACCAAATATATGAAAGCTGCTACATAGGGTTAAAATATGATGCATTCCTTCTAGCTATATTCTTCTTACCTTACCTTACAGATAAGAAGAATAGAACTAGAATTCTTCATCTCATCTTCACAAGATGAGGAATTCAAGCTAAAAGTGGGGAGGAGGGGGGAATATTCCAGGAGGAGATCTCTCTGAAACATTGGTTCCAATATCTTGAAATATCAAAATTATTATATCGGATTAGATGCCACCCTTTATTAAAAGCCATTGTTGTTCTCAAATGGTAGTCTGAACAGATGGAAAAAGTGATGTTGAGTTTTTACAGCTGGGATGAAACTCTCCAGATGTAGCTGGCAATCCAGCCCAATGGCCGATAATAGAAATAACATATTATAAAAAGAAGTGCAATAATTAGAAGAATATATCAATTACTATCAGATTTTTGTTCACACAGAAGCAAGACATTGATTTCTATATTTCTCATGAAATATTAAATTCAATTGCAATATGTAGGTGCATATGGAATTAAACAAATCAATTAAACTATGATGAAACACGTGAAAGCAATTCTATTGTTGACTTCTTATTACAAAAATAAAATTGCATAGTTGGGTCTTATAGGCAATTTAATCCCCTCAAAGTGTATACTATGCTTCATCATTCTCTAAAAATGGTTGTCCACTATCCCATATGAAAATCATCAGTAAAGAATAGGTCACAATTTCCTGGCTTTACTAATGCTATCATTAAAATAGTCTGAGTGACTAGGTAATTGAAGCTCCACCCCTTTTTGCATGCATGCAATGTGTGTGATGCACGTTAAAAAGAGATTGGATTATCCACAACTTTTGATGATAGCGACTATTGCAAATGCTTCTACCTCTGACAATCCATTGTTACTGGACTATTCTATCATCAACAGAATATCAGAACAACAGAGTTGAAGAGACCTTGGAGGTCTTCTAGTCCAACCCCCTCAAGCAGGAGATCCTAGACCATTTCAGATAAATGGTTGCCCAATCTCTTAAAAATGCCCAGTGATGGAACATCCACAATTTCTGAAGGCAAGCCATTCCACTGATGAATTGTTCTCTCTGTCAGGAAACCTCTCCTTATTTCTAGGTGGCTTTTCTCCTTGTTTCCATTCATTGCTTCTTGTTCTGCTTTCAGGTGCTTTGGTGCCCATCTTCTTTATTTCAGAGATCAAGAAGCATCCCTTGGAATTTAATCAACATCTTTCCACACCAAAATGTAGTTGATAATACTTTTTCTGTGGAGATGTGACCCTCAATCATTAAGAAGATTATCTACTTGTGTTACTAATTCTATTCCATTTTCAGCAGCAAACCATGTGAATTAGAGTATTTAGTCAGTCTGCTGCATCTGGTATTGAAATTCTTTGAACCTGGAGGTTCAGTATATCCTGGGAAATAGGATGGATTATTATATCCAGGCCAATACTAAGAGGTGATGAGAGGAATTTAGGGGTTGCTCCGAGAGTAGAGTAGCTTGTCTGAGTTGCTTTATAGACTTCTATTTTGGACAGTCACCAACCTTTCGCCTAGTTTTTAATTAGAAATGGCAAAAGAAATGTATTAGTTAATAAACCTTTAAAGGATTTATCATATATGTTGTAAAATGATGGCCAAATGGTAGGAAAGTGTGAGAATTTCATTCAGTCTGACTTTTTGATATAAACTCACAAAACCCAGCAAATGGGATAGAAAATAACAAATTGAACAAGGATAGAGTAGCTCCTCTTTTTCTTTATGTATTTAAAGACTGCTGTCATAGCTGATCAATCTCTTTTTAAAATTACATATACAAAGTTTCTTCCCTATGGGCTTTCTTGCCTCTATGCTGATACTTCATCATTATCCTCCTCTAAATCTGCTCCCATTTTTCTTAAGGCATAGTTCCCAGAAGTAGACTTGATACTTGTATATTAGACTTGTATATTATTTTGTTTCATTATTAGGTGGCATCAACAATTGCACTGATTTTATGCAGCATAGTATGATTATACCACTCAAACTGCAAATATAAATATTTATAGACATCCTATTTCTAGAACATGGTTCTTATTATAGGTGGCATAATATTTATTTATTTATCACATTTAGATAGTACCCATCTCATCTGGCGGTTAAAACCATAAAAATGCACTTCAAAACAGAGTTGAAAAAGGCTTCCTCTGGCAAGTTCTATGCAAATCCATGAACAACCCCCCCCCCCCAATTAAAATGCAAACACCATTCATATTTCCTAATGGATTAGGTTCTGCTAATATATCTGTAGTCATCTAATAGTATTTATTTATTTTCAAATCATTATTTCAACAAAAGAAAAGAAAGCCATTTGGAAGAGTTTCTTCATACATTTGCATCCTTTTCAAGGTTTTGATGTGAAGCTTGGGAACATGATCCCATTCCCAGAGCATTTTAATATTCTTGCTACCAAACTGATCTTATATTTCTGGAGTCTAACAGTGGCTTAGCACAGTTCTGAACCCAGGGAAATGTTCTGAAAGGGAAAGATGAAATCCAAATGTGGTCAGAGTTTCTCTTTTTTTTGAGAAGACAGCCTAATCAAAAGACTGCTTCACTGGGGATCCAGATGAAAAGGTTGGATCTCAGGACCCTAATGGGAAAGCTGTGCTTGCGTATGAAATCAAAAGGATAAACACAGGAGGTGGAGCTAGATAAGGAAAAATGATTGCGTCCTTGTGTAGAAGTCGTTAAGCTGTTGTCTCTAGCTCACTTTATCTGAGTTATAGCTGCCCATTCATAATAGTGCTAAGCAACAGATGCTCACCTGGCCAAACAAGGCTCTTGAAAGGAAAAGATCCATATGCTTGTAGGGAGTATAGCATCATCAAATAGAAGCAAGCAAGCAAGCAAGAATGAATTTTATTGAAGACTGATCGGATTAGTTTTCATTTGAATGAAAGAAGGAAGAGAGAGAAACAAAACAGAAATGAACATGAATCAAAATGAAATTAGCATTTCTACAATTGTTCAACAAGTTTTACTTTTTCCCTCCAGAGAGAATACTGAATTATGTACCATCTGGTTTCAATTGGTGGGGTTAATGGTAACGTTCCTCTGCTACACATTTTCTTCCTCAGTTCTCCTTCGCTGTTCTCCATTGATCAGTGAAAACGATGCAGGTGATCTGAATGGTAGTGAATGCTTAAAATCAAAAGGCCAGGCCTGCTTTTGATCCACTTATGGGGCAAATATCAGCAAATGAAGTATCCACATCATAGAAATTTCCTATTGTTGGCATACTGTAAGCACTGTTACTTACAGCCCAAAATTTAAGATATTTATTTGCTTTGTTTCAGTATTTGTGATTTCTTAAGAAAAAGTTTGTCTAAAAGTTTAAATTAGAAATGAGACATGGAAAGACAAAGTATTAAATGGCTGATACACTAAAAACCCAGCAGGCAAAACAGAAAGGAAGAAGACCTAGCAATGGCTAACCGCAGGAAAATTGAAGAAAGAGGCAGAGAGGCTAATTCTGGTTGCACAAGACCAAGCTTTCGAAACAAATGCATATAAAACCAGAATTGAAGAGATTCTGAAAAGAATTGAAAAGAGAACAACGGTTAGCAAATGCCATCTTTGCAAAGAAGTTGGAGAAACAGTGGGCCACCTGGTAAGCTGCTACAAGAATATCGCACTACAGAGTGACTACAAAGACATGACAAGGCATTAAAAATGGTACATTGGCAGATCTGCAAGAAATATCATTTGCCTGCAAGCAAGGACTGGTGGGACTACAAAACAGATAAAGTAATACAAAAATGAAGAAAATAAAGTTTCTTTAGTCTTTAAGATTCAAACTGATAAGCATCTACCACATAACATGCTAGCAAAGATAGCACCAACAGTACTAGGCACCTTGAGTACAATCTCAAAACAACTGGAGCATCACTTGAACACCATCAGCATTGACAAAATCACCATAAGTGAATTGCAAAAGACAGCCTTACTTGGAACAGTATATATCATGCAACAGTATCTTTAACACCATCAAACAACATTTCCCCATCCCAGATTTTTTAGAAGAATTTGGAAGGTAGATAGAAATGCCAAATCCAGTCTAAAGTGATGGGGTGGCACAATTGTTAGAGTGCAATACTGTAGGCTACTTCTGCTGACTGCTGGCTGCCTGAAATTTGGCAGTTTGAATCTCATCGGCTCAAGGTTGACTCAGCCTTCCATTCTTCCAAGGTCAGTAAAATGAGGACCCAGATTGTTGGGGGTAATATGCTGACACTGTAAACCTCTTAGAAAGGGCTGTAAAACACTGTGAAGTGGTATATAAGTCTAAATGCTATTGCTAAACATTTGCCTGATTGTGCAATAAACCATAATATTTACAAATAGTAGCTTTACCTGAAACAGCTTATATCCTGCAGCAATACTTTTAACACTCTTAAATAACAAATCTCTCTATCCCAGTCCTTGAAAGTACTCAATAGTTGTGTGAAAATGCCAAATCCAGTCTAAATATCTCTCTGACTGTGTAACCAACCATAGTATCTCATTATCAAGTTACCAATATTAGCTCAAACAATCCTAGAAGCAGCAATTTATTTTAGCCAAATCTATTCATTATAAAGTCCCGACTTTTCTTATGAAATGCAAGAAACTTATTTGAAACATTCTGGGGCTATGAAAGCAGTGTACTAACAGCTTTTCATATTATTGGAACTTTCTCTGTATCAGATGTGATAACAAGAATGGACTTTATGTACCTACTTTAGTCACCACAGATTTGGTGGTAAAATCCCTGACCAAAATTTGGTGACTTATTTCATTTAGGTTTAAAACATTCTTGGGGTCCTTTCTGATTATTTTTTTCCTGACCTCATACTTCTGACATTGGATACACAGAATGAATGCAAATCTTCATCCCCAAAAGGTACCCTTCCCACGTTTGCGGTACAGTTTAATGTAAATGCAGCTTTTAATATGAATTCAGTAAACCTGATGCCACATCCTTTTAGAAAATCAACTGTTTCCCCAGTTGATTTTCTAAAAAGATGCAACTTTAAAGTCTGCTGCTAGAAAAATCCTAGCCCCAATTTCTTGAGAAAATGAAAGATTAAGTCAATGTGGTAAATGCCTCCCTTTTGTTGGCAAATTGCACAAGAATATAAACAGAAAGCCATTTGAAGCATATTTGCAAGACAGATGTTATCCAGACTAAGAGAATCCCAGCATCAATCTAATACTTATCTCATGCACCAAAATATATTATCTTAGCCTTAATAATGCTGTTGTGGTATTTATGTATATCCTGCATTACGTATAGCACAGAAGGGCAGGGAATGTATTTTTGTGAATGATAATCTTTTACAAGACCCAGCACCATGTGACAGACAGAATGCAAGATGCCATCAGGTTCAGATTTAGCACAACCACACTGCCTTTTTTCCCCCAATATGAAAACATAATTATGTCTCATCTCTGGACAATGCCACAAAGCAATGCTATATCTCTTCTTCATTTCAAGTTCAGCATTACCTTTCCCATTTTTTCCTTACAATAATCCTGTGAGATTGGAAGGGTTACAAAACACAACTGCCCAATGTGAATATGAACTCTCCCACTCCTATTTCAATATATTAGCCACTACCCTGCGCTTCTTTGAACTATGGTGCTGGAGAAGACTCCTGTGAATCCCTTGGACTGCAAGACTATCAAACCGGTCAGTCCTAGAGGAGATCAACTAGATCTGAAGGCCAGATCCTGAAGATGAAACTCAAATACTTTAGCCACATAATGAGAAGGAAGGACTCATTGGAGAAGAGTCTAATGCTGGGAACGATTGAGGACAAAAGTAGAAGGGGATGACAGAGAATGAAGTGGCTGGATGGAGTCACTGAAATAGTAGGTGTGAGTTTAAATGGACTCCAGAGGATGGTAGAAGACAGGAAGGCCTGGAAGAATGTTGTCCTTGAGGTCACAATGGATTGGACATGACTTTGCAACTAACAACAACACATTGCACTTGCTGGCAATATGACCATTTTTTCATGTCATCCTGTTTGGACATTGTTCTCATACATTTTATGACTAAAAACTTGTTGAATTTTTGGTGAACATCATGAATTTGGTTTTCTGTTTCATTTAGCTTTTTTGCACGTAAAATGTATGTTTCATGCTGCAGCTAAATACATTTGTCATATGGTCCTACCTTCAAAACCACTGGTCTTAAAACATCCTTGCATCTCTGCATTCTTCCATCCTCCCTAATAGATGAGCAGGTTACTGAAGCAATCATAGAAGAACCATATTACTGTTGGAAAAAGTTGGAAAAAATAGGTTTTAAGCTTCTGGCGGAAGGAGTGGAGGTCCGTGTTCGTTCTCAGTTCGGGGGGTAAGTCGTTCCAGAGAGTTGGGCCCTCCACAGAGAAGGCCCTTCCCCTGGGCATGCCCGCTGGCATTGCCTAGTGGATGGCACCCGGAGAAGTCCCTCTCTGTGGGAGCGAATCGGCCGAAGGGATGTATGGGGCAGGATTCGATCCCGAAGATAACTAGGTCCCGTGCCATGGAGCGCTTTGAAGATGATAGTCAACACCTTGAAGCACACCCGAAAGACCACAGGCAGCCAGTGCAGCTCGCGCAAGAGCGGTGTTACATGGGAGCGTCTAGGAGCTCCCATAATTGCCCGCGCGGCTGCGTTCTGGACTGACTGCAGTCTTTGGGTGCACCTCAAGGGAAGCCCCATGTAGAGAGCATTGCAGTAGTCTATACGGGATGTCATGAGCGCATGAGTGACTGTGCGAAGGGTGTCTCGGTCCAATAAGGGCCGCAACTGATGAACCAGGCGAACCCGGTAGAACGTCCCCCTGGCCACAGCCGTCAAGTGGTCTTCTAACGACAGCCTGGTATCCAGGAGGACACCCAAGTTGCATGCCCTATCCACGGGGGCTAGATGTTCACCCCCAATGGCCAGTGATGGTGTCAACTGGTTGTACCGGGACGCCGGTAACCACAGCCACTCTGTCTTGGAAGGGTTGAGTCTGACCGTTCCTTCCCATCCAGATCCGCACGGCTTCCAGACACCGGGACATCACTTTGACGGCATCGTTGGGGTGGTTTGGGGTAGATATATACAGCTGTGTATCATCAGCGTAGAGGTGGTACTCTACCCCAAAACCATGGATGATCTCACCCAGCAGCTTCATATATGTGTTGAACAGCAGCGGCGAGAGGACCGACCCTTGAGGCACCCCACAAGTGAGTGGTCTCGAGGTCGACCTCTGCCCTCCTGCCAACACAAATTGCGATCGGCCGGAGAGGTAGGAGGAAAACCACTGTAAAACGGTGCCCCTCATCCCCAACCTCTCTAGCCGATGCAATAGGATACCATGGTCGATGGTATCAAAAGCCACGGAGAGGTCTAACAGGACCAGGATGGAGGAACAACCCCCATCTCTGGCCCTCCAGAGATCATCCACCAACGCGACCAATGCCGTCTCGGTGCTGTGTCCGGGCCGGAAGCCGGACTGGCGCGGGTCCAGATAATCAATTTCCTCCAGGTGGCGAGGAAACTTTGCCTTTTGTCATCCCCCACCTCCTTTTGTCTTCTTTAAATGTTCTTGTTTGGTACTGTGATATGAAACATGAGTAAGCAGTAGAGGGGCAGCATGCACAATCTATATAAATAGGGGCAGCATGCACAATCTATATAAATAAAAATGTAAAATAGTTTGTGCAAAGCTGCTAATATCAGAAAGTATTCCACCAATCAGTACCAAATTTTCACACAATGTTCCCAAGGACCTCTGATGCAATCATACGTACATTTTGTGTGGCTGGCACACGTGTGCCATGTGAAGCAGCACAAACGTAAAAGGTATGTACTTCTCAGTTTTTCACCTCCCTGTAGCTCCTCCCATCTGGCTGCTTCTTATGATGCATCACACACACGCCCCTCACATTTCCAACAGTCGTTTACTCAGCAAATGAATAAGCTTCCAATGTTCCCACACTGCATGGAGGCCTACTAGGCCCAAAACTAGGCATGGGATGCTGGTGGTGAGAGACTCCCAGGTGGCCCATTTGTGGTCCCAGGAGGCTGTATGGATGCCTACTAGGCCCAAAACTAGGCATGGAGGGTGACACGCTCCCAGGTGCCCCATTTTTTGTCCCAGGAGGCTGTATGGAGGCCTACTAGGCGAAAACTTGCCATGGAAGGTGACACACTCCCAGGTGGCCCATTTTTGGTCCCAGGAGGCTGCATGGTAGGTAGGTAGGTAGGTAGAGGGATAGAGAGAGGGAGAAATACAGTAGGTAGGTAGTTAGGTAGGTAGAGGGATAAAGAGAGAGAGGAAGAAATACAGTAGGTAGGTAGGTAGGTAGGTAGGTAGGTAGGTAGGTAGGTAGGTAGGTAGAGGGATAGATAGGGAGAAATACAGTCGGTAGGTAGGTAGGTAGGTAGAGGGATAGAGAGAGAGAGAGGGAAAATACAGTAGATAGGTAGGTAGGTAGAGGGAGAGAGGGGGAAATACAGCAGGTAGGTAGGTTGGGGGTTATACGGTTGTAGTGTGTACATGTTTGTGTGTACAGGTGTACATCTACACACAGATTGGTTGGCCATTTAATCAGACTGGGCCACAGCAACGCATGGCTGGGTACAGCTAGTTTTTATATAAATGTGCACGATTTTATTTATGTATTTGCACATATTCGTATGCTGTCTTGTGTTAAGTAACAATCCAGCCCTGGCAGAAATGATTGTTTGGCTATTTCATCAAGCCAAAGGTAAAGGCTGATGAGAAATGCCTTCATCTTGCTTAAAATATTAAGATTCCATTAGCATGAAGTTGGGGTCTATAATCTGGGAGGGAATACAAATAAGTTGGATTTGATTTACAGCCTGTCTGATGGGGACTTTCAGAGGCCGCCTAAATTCTTCCTAGGGTTCAGGCCAGAGGATGAGAAGCTCTTCTTTCAGGCCCTCTTCCAAATGAGCAGCAGAAAGTAGTGGCTGGCAGACACCAAAAGGCAAGAGAGTGAAAGAAGCTAACAGGATGTTAAGTGAGCAGGATGAGAGGCTTGACAAGTTGTCAGTTTCACTTGAGCAAGATGAAAAGGAAGTGTGTAGACAGGACATTCTTGATGTATCTCAAGGCCTGACAATTCCCAGTCGTTGCATCTGGCTGATCCCACCCCCCTCCTCTTTTCTCTTTTTTGAGCAGGGAGGATCCTATTTGTTTTCTTAAGACTATTAAGATCTTCTAAGTACCACAGCCACCATCCTATGATTGAAAGTGACAAATGTAGGCAACCCTATTTATAACCTGCCTCTTTGCATTAGCAGAAGTATCAACTCAAGTTCTACAATATTTTACTACTCTGGTTTCCCCCCGCCCTCCTTCCTTCTTAAACGCTGGTTTACATAAGAAGGACTGAATAGATATCAGGGAAACGTCTCTCCGCCAGGATTCCCTCGCTCCCTCTGCCCCATTAGCTGCTGTCTTAAAAATGCCAAGCAAAACAGAAAATGACAGCAGTGCGGCAGCAGGCACAAGGGCCAAATACCCAAACAGCTGAGCCAGGGCTGTATCCAAGAAGCCTGCTGCCCTTGCAGGGAGCTGAACATTAAAGATACACAGATGCGCCTATTGACTTAGATCAAAAAGAGCTGCATTTTGAGCCAGGATTCAGCCTTACAAGCAAGCATTGCTGCGTTGAAAATTACTCCTGCATGTTTGCTTTTTTTTGGGGTGGGGGGGAGAAAATTATATTTTTATACAACTTGCTGAAAAAGGCATTGCTTTTGAAATATTTAAAACGACAGACATTTGTTTATTGGCCTTTTTATTTCTTTATATATTTCTTTATTTGCTTAATAGTTGTATAGGGCAGGGGTCTGCAAAGGCGGCTCTTTTAAGACTGGTGGACTTCAACTCCCAGAGTTCCCCAGCCAGCTATGGAACTCTGGGAGTTGAAGTCCACCAGTCTTAAAAGAGCCGACTTTGCAGACCCTGTATAGGGCAACTCAACTCACACAATAGGTCTCTAGGCAATATGGTGAGCACCGTGTTGCACATTTGAGTCTCCTGTCTTTCATTGTAGTACGGTCATCTTTGCAGCTTCCTGAGTTCTCCACCTTCAGTTAGATCCCCAATAAAGGTATCATGGAAGGATTTTTTGCACGGGGCTTGTTCAAATCTGGACGAACAAATAGTCAGGCAAGATTGATAAATATTTAATAGAAAATCAACATTAACATGTAATAAAGTAAGTTCAAACTACAAAGTAAAATGTGTTTTAAATAAAACTCTTTAAGAATGGGAGATGGTAATAGAAACTCTTTTGGAATGAAGTGTTGGGGAAATTTGAAAGAGCAATATTACTAGATGTATTCTGTTTAGGGCCAGCCGGCTAAAGTATAAGGAGGATTTGAAATTTGGGCAAAGTGGGTCAGGTGAGCCCAGGTGGTTCCTTGCTATGTACTCTTTGCTAAAAAGGAATAGATAAAAAGAAATACAGAAGGCTCTCTTTCTCTTGGAAAGTTGTGGAACATTCTGGAACGACCTTCCCCCCGAAATTAGAACAACCACGGACCTCCGCTCCTTCCGTCAAAAACTTAAAACACACTTTTTCTGTCTGGCCGGCCTGGGTTAGTCTCCGTCTATTAGGATTTTAGGGGATTTTAGTCAATCTATAATTGGGGATTTTAGCGCAGGGATAATTTTAGTTTAATTTGTTTTTACCTATTCTATTTATGTATTTTATAGCTATTTTAATTCTCCCTGTGCACCGCTCCGAGTCCCCTCGGGGAGAGGATGCGGTATACAAATAAAATTATTATTATTATTATTATTATTATTATTATTATTATTATTATTATTATTATTATTATTATTATTATTATTATTATTATTATTATTATTAACTGAGTGTGTAGAAGCAAGTGAGGTTTCATATTTAAGGGTTGGATCTGAAATTAGATGCATGCGCAAAGACAGAACAGATTTCTCCACTTCTCTAATTTATAAAAGTATCTTCTTGTTCTTGAGAATGCCATCTAGAGTAGTTGCCTCCAATGCTTTGGGCACCAGGGACCAGTTCCATGGATTTTTTCCATTGATTGGAGAGGGTGTGGTTTTGTGTGCTGCCTGCATTCCATGGGTGGGGCTTCACTTGTCTGTGTGGCCTGGTCCATAGTCCAGGGGTTGAGAACCCCTGATCTAGAAACTCAGAGGGGGGGGGTGTCCCTCAAATTGTCAATATTGAAGCTTCTTTAATGAGTACATGTCTACTTAGGGAAGGTGGCTCAACTGAGATTTCCCTTTTACTTAGTCTCATTGCACCATCCCACAAGTGTCCTTCCAGTTTTATACAGAGATGGCCATAAGGAACTGGGAGGAGGCCACAACAGTTGCATGTGCTTACATATGTTTTAACCAATGGTGGGTTTCAAATTTTTTAGAACCTACTCTGTAGGTGTGGCCTATTTTGTGGGCGTGGCTTGGCAGTCATGTGACAGGGTGGGGAGTGGCCACCTTTTAAAATGTAGTGAAACTCATTTAACAACGCTCTTGCTTAGCAACCAAAATTTTGGACTCAATTGTGATGATAAATTCTTTCTTTCTTTCTTTCTTTCTTTCTTTCTTTCTTTCTTTCTTTCTTTCTTTCTTTCTTTCTTTCTTTCTTTCTTTCTTTCTTTCTTTCTTTCTTTCTTTCTTTCTTTCTTTCTTTCTTTCTTTCTTTCTTTCTTTCTTTCTTTCTTCCTTCCTTCCTTCCTTCCTTCCTTTCCTTTCCTTTCCTTCCTGTTGGGTCACTGGCAGCGGCGGGCCAGATTTACTTCCAGGTACGCCGGTGGAACCCCCTCTCACCGGTTCTCTAAATTTCACCAACCGGCTCTCGCGAGTAGGTGCGAGCCTGCAGAAACCCACCACTGGTTTTAACCCAATGTGTGCCATTAAAAAAAAACCCTTCTCAAATTGTAGAAGAACTGGCTTCCTATTTTATCTTCCAGGGAACACTCGGCTTCTTAAGATAAAGGATGAGATGGCAACATCTTATTTCATATGCAGAATCTGGGTGGATTGGAACTTTTTTTAAATCTTTTTTTTAGATCACTGAAGTGATGGCATCCTTTTATGTAACTGAGATCAACAGGTGTTTGGGGGCTATAATATGCAAAGTTTACATCTGATCTCCAGTAGAAGAAAATAGCTTTTGTTGTGCTCAAAAAGAACATTTAATCTCAGAAAAAACCTGCAGAATCTGCTGGCTGTGCTGACCGCTGAATGGTGGTGTCCTCTGTATTAAGGAATGAAGCTTGTAGCAGGACATTTATCAAGTATTGGCTAATTTCAGACCTATTTAGTTCCAGAACTAATACCATAACTATTGTCTACACATTGTCCTATGCCCTGTTCCCAAAAACTGAACATACCATAGAGGCATTATTAATCACCTCCTTTTGAAAATTAGCCACATTGTTTATGCAACCTGGGTGAAGGGCATCAAAGAAGATGTCAAGGGGCAGTGAGAAGCCCTGCTTGGCTCATCTTATTTAGAAACCCTTCCCTATTGTGATGGCAGAGTAAGGAATTTGTGCTTTCAAAACAAAGCTGAATTTGAAATCTTTGATCTTCCCTTTGTAGTCTTTGGTTTGCATAAAGAAAGACCCAGATAAAGCCTTGCTTGAAAAACAGGTTATTTATAAGCCAGCTTGAGTCTCCATTAAATCTTAAAGGCTTTATTAAACTGATTTTCAATGCTCATGGAAAAGTAGCTTTTCTTCTTTCTCACACAGCTTCCAGAGGGCCAGATGAACAAGTTGGCGGTGTGGCAAGGGGTATAAAGAGCAGCTGACATACATTTTCTAGCATCTGGGCAGAGCTTATTTAATGATGTGCCTAGTAGAGCTTTTAAAAAATGCAGGATAAATTCAAAATACTCCTACGTTCAAGGAGAAAAAAAAGTATCACTTACTAAAATACCATCCACAACATATTTGTAGTCAGAGTAAAAAGCAACACAGAAGTTGACATGTATGTGATCCTTGTAGGAATAGGCTTACAAATGTTTTTTTTCCAACTCACTTTTCAGCCTAACAAGAAGAAATGAAGCAAGTGATTCCTATCCTATCCCATCCCATCCCATCCCATCCCATCCCATCCCATCCCATCCCATCCCATCCCATCCCATCCCAAACTAAACTAAACTAAACTAAACTAAACTAAACTAAACTAAACTAAACTAAACTAAACTAAACTAAACAACTATCTTTATCCTATCCTATCCTGCCCTGCCCTGCCCTGCCCTGCCCTGCCCTGCCCTGCCCTGCCCTGCCCTGCCCTGCCCTACCCTACCCTAGGATTATCACATTGTTTTTTGGGTCATGCTCCTGTATTTCATTCCCCTAATTTCATTTAGGGGAGTGTGTTATAATTGATTTATATGCCTATAAAAGTGTTACAAATGCTATGAGAAAATATTAAAAATGTGGAGGCAAACAGAATTAAAAAGAATAATTTTAATTTTAACACAAAAAGTCTACAATCAAGAAAATGACTGATTAATGTTGCTTTCAATGGCATATCCACAATTCTGGATTGCCCCATTGTGAGTCAGGCCACCAAGTATTATTGGAAAACAGGAACAGATGACATTGTTCTGTAGTCCCCCAGCTTGTTTTAAATATGACCATGACCTGTGTTTTGTTGCTCCACACTGAAAATAGTGTTTGTCAGCTTATGCTAGGTAAAGCTTTACTGTCTGGTTTGCCTGCTGCGTCTTACTTTCTTTTAAACAAATCTCTTTGTTTGATTGGCGCCTGCAAACTGTGCCTATGTGCCCCCTGTGACATAGAGTGGCAGAGAAATCTCTTCACATAGGTCAGAAGTTACTGCCCCACAGGCCTCTAATCTCTGCCGTGGTTTCTGTCAACAATAACAGTATGGAACAGTGGTTGTTTCAGAACCACTATGCTTATTTACCTGACATGTAGAAGGTCACTTGTGCACCCAAAAACACATTGAAGCAGTGATGTTACATATGTCAAATACTTGGTATTCTTTGCTACTGGTACAGCTATATTCTGCATCACTTGAAGCTTCTGGATGCTCTTCAAAGGCAACCCTATGTAGAGCCCATTGTAGTAGTCTAGATCAGGGGTCTCCAACCTTTCCAACTTTAAGTCTCAAGGACTTCAGCTCTCAGAATTCTCCAGCCAGTTTTGCTGTCTGGGGACGTCTGGGAGCTGAAGTCCTTCAGACTTAAAGTTGCAAAGGTTGGAGACCCCTGGTCTAGATGAGAGATTACAAGGGCATAAGTGACTATGACCAAATTGTATTCATTTTCCTCTACACATTTCTTACATACTAACTTTTTTGTTAGGTTTAAAAAAAAACCGAATTATTGCACTGCTAAAATTCGGACTCTCCTCCCCAATTCTCTAAAAACTCTTCCCAAACTGGGAGGAAAGCCTTCTATATCAAGGGACAGGAAAAAGTGATGAAATAGTCAATTTGTAAAAAACAAACAAACCCCAGTGCAGCTAAGTAGGAATAGAATATGGAAATAATAATTAATCAATAGATAAATAGTTTGGAATCAGGTGTAATTACAAAACAGCTGGAGGACTCCTTGAACACCATCCTCATTGACCAAAATGACTATTAGTCAATCAGCCAATGACTATCAGTTGCAAAAGGCAACTTTACATCCTGTGGCAATACTTTTAACACCACCATGCAACAGTATTTGACTATCTTAGGTCCCTGGGAAAGATGGATAAAAATACCAAATCCAGTTGTCAACATCTGGCTGGCTGGGCAACCAATAATAACAATAATACTGTTTGCTGAATTTCAGATTGTGAATGCCAACGTCTCAGATAAGTGAGTGATTCTTATAGCTGCAGCAAACACTATTTAGCTAAAGATGTAAAAAATCATGGACGTTGTCTGCTTATATGTACGCTGATGCTTTCACACTGCATATATATGCATTTAAATTTAAATTTCCATGCATATACAAAGAAAAGGAAAGCAATTAGCAATTGCATTCCTGGCACAGAAAGCTGGGAGGGCACAGCACATGGAAATTGAACAAAGGAGGGTCAGGGTAGCTGGCAGTCTGGACCCAAATACCTGGCAAATTGGTCCCAAAGTAGCCCAGTCTAGACAAAGTAGCCCAATCCAGATTTATAGCCAGCTAGCATTAGCATGGGCTAGGAGCATCTTAAGGGTACAGTGAGGATGCTATTATGCAATTGAGACATGACCTTGCCATTTTCCTGCTTCTGAATAATTTGAGCCACCTCTGAATATACAAGTGACTTATAGTGTTTTTGAAATAGTGCGAGGAGAAATGGGCAGAATGTCTGAGACTTCAGAACCACTTTGTATAGTGTTTTCTTTTATCCCAAATTTAAAATAAAGTCTGAGAAATTCTTAATGAATTGAAATTCCAGACAATGAAAAGGTCTACTTTTATGTCTGTCTGCTGCAGTTTCTCCTCATTGGTGGTGTCTTAGACTTCTACATTGGGAAGAATGGATGTATTGAAGCAATATATCACAATCTGTTTCTGTGGCTGATAACTGTGACCAATTATGTGCAGTTGGTGGCTGACAGAAAATTTCCTAATGCTGTAACATCATGCAGGGAATGATGTTCAGCCAACCTATTCAGCATGGGATCTTCCACTGTATAATATTCCTTCTTCTTTCTCCCACCCACTCTTTTGATTTGGAAGATGCAGCAGGAATATTCCCATCACTTAATGAATGAATTTTGGTTTAGGAGTTCCCAATGTTCTCATTTTCCTTTTCTGTTTCCCCCCCTGATTTATATCAAGATCAGAATATGCTGAATGTTCCTCCCATTGAAAATACAATAACCATCTGGACTTAAACAGCTCATCCTGAACCTCTTTTGATAAAGGACAGTAGTCAATCCAAGAATCTGGTGAGAGTGCTGTACAATGGCTGAGTCTGGGAAGGAGATAGCTCTCTTCTGGTTATATTCCCTGGGCTGACAGCACAGAGCCTGGTTGTCTTCTGCCTCTCCTGCCACTTGACCAGATACATGGCTCTCTATTAGCTTTCTCTGAGGCCAGGGTTCCTTACCAAACAACCATTTTCAGTGGCCTGATGTTATCTATTTGACGAGTCTGCCACACAAAGTTGTCTTGGCATGTAAAGGCAGCACTGAAGTAATAAAACAAAACAAATAAAAGCATTCATTCCTCAAATGAAAGCATGAGGAAATAAAATCTGGGGTTGAGGAGGAGGCAACAAAGTCAGGAGGAGGAAAACAAGAGACACATTTTAGAGGAGCTGGGCAGGAGGGCATAGCTTTCATAATGAAAATATCTGGAAACATTTGTTATAGAGATGGGGAGAAGAATGGTCCATTAAAATATTGTTAGAGGTTTTGACTATCTGTCAACGTCAAATACATGCTGTCATAGTTTCATATTACTTTTTCCTGTTCCTTGGCATTGACATCTCTCTTATGTCTCCAGTGCTTTTGCAAATTTTAATGCCTGTTTCACAGTCTGTTCTATTTTTCTTTCTTGCTTTGATTTCTCTTGTCCATTCTGAACCCTCTTTTCCCAGCACCCTTGTTTGCCTTGGCCTGTCCGTTTCCCAACTCCTCCTATGCTAATCTCTTCCTGCTTCAAACCTTCCAAATAACAGAGTCTTCTGCCTGCAATCCTTGCTCTTCTCAGATTGGAGGACCCAGGATCCCTGTTATTCTGGATCCTTTGTTACATGATACAGGGATATTTAGCTGATAATATACTGATAATCATAGCTGGACAACCCTCAGCCTCTAGGCTCTGTATTGGCATATCTCACAGTGGCTAGCTAAACAGTGTGATCAGCTGGCTGGCAGGAAACTGACTGTTGGTTTCCAGGTGCCAATAGAAAACTAGCGGTTTATTTCCCTCTGGCCAGTTGATCAATTGCCCAACAAGAATATTATCTTTCCATAGACACTAGGAGAAGGGGAAGCTGTTGTTAACAGCAGGAAACATGAGTAGAATTGCAGAAAGGAAAAGAGCAAAACTTTCATCTTTCCTATTAAATATTTCTGGTTCCAGATAGTGAGAAACCATTAATTGAATTGCTGGACATGGGGACACTTGCAGCTTCCCATCCCCCCATGACCATTTCAAGATAATAGTGGGAGGGAGGTGAGGGGTGGAGAAAGGTCAAAGTAATATGCTTGTGAGTGGGAATGTGGGTGGGAATGGATATACCCAGATGTCCCAAAAGTGCTTTTTCAAGAGGCAACTGGAGTTTCTGGTTTTTTTTTGGAAGATGTTTCACTTCTCATACAAGAGGTTTCTTGAGCGGAAGAAGCTTCTTGGATCAGAAGCGAAACATTTAAAAAGAAAAGTCCAGTTGTCTCTTGAAAAAGCACCTTTGAGACAACTATAACTTGGATGACAGAGAATCTCCATAGACAATATACCCAGATGCAAATGGACTGCTTAGCCTCCTTCTCTATCAACTTTGTGAGCCTCACACTAAATCGTAAAATTATGGAGAAAGAATTAACTTTTTGTAGCCCTTAATGAATTGAAATTATGAATGCTTTTTATATTACCACGGAACACTGTTAACATGAAGGTATGAAGCACGCAAAACCCTGTCTCATTGAATCTTACTTGAAAGGTGATGATCAAGATATATGACGGTGATTCCCAAGTACAGCATATGACTCTTTTTCTCAGTCACCTTTCAAAAAGGAAGAAACACATGTAGTTGATCATTAAGATATGATGTAAAGTTGTTTTCTGTACCTGCTAATACTAATGTCCAATCCTGTAGACACAGTTGTGCTTGAGGTGGCCAAACTGTTTAATCACTTCTTTGCATTCAATTAAGCAAGTGAGACCTCATATCTGCAACTGCAAGTGTAATTGTCCCATGTGGTCTTCTGTTTTATTTGTTCTCTTCCATTCCATTAATTCTCTCCCTGGTTTTTCAGTCATATTTCCTCATACCGCATCAGTGTTCTATACCCCAGTGAGTGTGTTCATCCTGTATTCATCCTCCCTATGCTCCCCCCACCCAAAAAATAATTTCTGCTTTTGTGAACAATGATATTCTCCCCAGCCTGTGATCCCTCTCTTTGTGCATTGATGGTGCTGTTTTGGTAACAGAAGAATGTGCAGGAAGAGAATAAATCCGTTCTTCCAATGTAAATTTCTGGAGCTGCATTATTGCTTGTCCCTTCAGCTTTCCATGATATATTTCTGACTATGGGACTATCAATTAGTTAACATTTTCTTTGTCCCTTAACATTCAGAAGTAAGGGGAAATCACAATTTGAACCAGGTTTTCTCTGCATTCTATCCTGAATTCTATTGTGGGACCATTGTGACAGATAGAGAATGATGGTTCATTTGGAGTGAAATCTGCAAACCCAAGACAAAGTGATACTACATCAATTATTTCTCTTCATCTAAAACAAAATGAATTTTCGGTGTGGTAAGTATCATCAAAGGAAAATGTATCCTTTATATAATAAGTGAAAAAGAAATCACTGCAGCAAAACAAAGTACTTGAGCGTTCAGAAGAGTCAGAAGTATCAACTTTACCTACATTCCTTATGTATTTATTTATGATGACATTACATAATAAAACAAAAGAATTTTACTTATTCTACACTGCTTTAGATAATAGATAAAGGGAGTACTTTTAAAAATGGAATCTACTATGTAATTCATTTCTTTATTTGTTCTTACCCTGTTATTGTTGTCTTGAACTTTTTCATCAAATACTTGCATACCTTAAGAGATACTTGCATAATAAGAAATGATTCCAGTAATTGCAGAAAATACTTGCATAGTAAGAGATTATTCCAATAATTGCAGAAAAAGCCAAGGGTTTTCAATGGAAGGTCCTTCAGGAAAAAGGCTAGGGGACAAATAGACTGATTTCTTTCCAGGATAGTAATGTTTGCTGAGGAAGGAGATCAAAAATGCTCTGTCTGTCTGTCATTTGCTCAGGCAAACTGATACGAATATATCAGATTCTCTTAGAGATACCCAGTACACCAAACTCAGAGAAAGAGTTTGCTTTGGAGTCATAAAATTCAATGGCATGAAGTTACCTCAGGGCATATTGGCACATACGTCCTCTAATCATTCTCCAAATAATTTTTAAAGGAAAAAGAAGAAATAGGCTGCCTGAATTGGCCACCAAGCTCCACTTTTGTCATTGAAACTAACAGGAATCTTCAATAAAGTCTACATTCATTTGTACCTTTGTTTTGGACTGAATGAAAATTTATAGAATGCACTGGGTTTCTTTTTTGTGTTTTACCAAATATCAACCTATATTTAAAAAGGGACATTCCTCAAAATAAATATTAATACAGTTGATAGCAAATCTAGTTTCCTCTGCACAACCTCACAGATGCCATGTAAGTATACTTCTGGAAAAGCACACCAATCTTTCAACCACAAATCATCATGGTGGTGGTTGTGAAGATTTCCCCCCTTTCCTCATGGACAGTATTTACATGAGTCATATGCCATCTTCTATTCATAAAGCAACTGACTAAATGTTTGATTAACAGCCGAGATAATGTGTTTTATATTAACAGAGAATTCTGAATATTCATCAAGAGTAGCCTTAAGTAGAGGATGTTACAGTAATGAAGTTAGGGCATAATCAAAGTAGGAGTAATTGTTTCCAGGTGCAACTGACTCAAGGATGGTTGCACTAGCTTCAATTTTGCAGGCACACTCTTTACTTCTTGAATCATCCAGGAATTTAGATATAACTTGAGGTTCAAGGATTACTCCAGATAGTAAATTTTCTTTGAGGACAACTCTATCCAGACACGTTCTCACACTCATACCTCACTCAGACAAACAAATCAGAGTTAATTTTCTTCTCTCATGAGTTTCTGGTTTCAGATTGTAACTTAAAGTCATTCTTGAAAGTTGTTCCAGCCATCTTACCTTTTTGGCTGTGAAAAAGGCAGGCCACAAAATATTGATGCTCGCCCACTTTCTCATCAGAGTTCAATAATTTCCGAAAGATTAATAACATTGCATCTTTAGTTTACATATATTATTTCTCAGGGGGTTCATTGAAGAATATGATTCATGCTTGGGATTCTTGGAATTGTTTTCATTTCTAAGGTTGTTAGTGTTTGAGTTTCTTTTACAGTGGTTTTTTTTAATCAAATATTTTGGGATAATAGAATAGACAAATAGTAGTATAAAGGCAAATCAGTTTTGTGGAAAGCATCAGTCTACTCTGTTACATTCCTTCTCCTCCTGGCAAGGATGAAACGGGTCAACAGATAGCTCCAAATTCAGTGAATTGTGGGAGGAAGAACTGGCCAAAGAATGGAGGTGGGGTGAGCATTTATCAACTATCAATCTGCTGATCATAGCTCCTCCCCCAATACATGCATTTATAAAGTTCTTTTACATCCCTATTTTTTAGATTCATGCTATCTTATTGATACCACCCTCACACTTCAGAATATCTTATTGTGGGGTATCCCCAAGAGTTGTCTATGCAGATAGAATCGTAACCAACCCATAGTAAATTCAGTTCGGGTGAGATGCATTTACATAGGACTGAGGAATGATAACAATGTCAAGGAAAGTCAAGTCCCACCCAAAGTAGGGGAGGGGCCAAGAACTCACAGACTTCCCAATTCCTGAAGTTGGAATGACAACACTTCCCTGATTAATAGGCCTACCTTCCCATTTCTCTTCCTTTCTTCCTCTGATCCTTTCTATTCTTTTTCAAAACAATAAGAAAATATTGTAATTATGGAATTTAACCAAGATTAGTCCATCATATGCTTCATTCAGTTTGGGGATTTCATAAAAAGTAGAGGGAGAGAAAGAATCAAACAGACAAGATATAAGAGATTTAAAAACTAATCAGCCACTATTTATGTAAATGCCTTCCACAAAAATGTCACAGGGATTTATGTTACAATAAGATTGCACTCACGTGCAATGGGGAGATTGACACCAAATCATTTTGCAAGTGCTATGAAGTTGCTCACTTGATTTGTTGAAAGCTGTACAGTTTGTTTTAATGAGCGTGATGTTTTATCTCTTCTAAAAAAAGTACCAGACTTGGAAATCTGTGGCATGACCAGATAGTTTTAGAATGGGGCATGCCTTCAATAGATGGTATATTATTTGATTTATTGTCTAATGTGGCTCTGCTACATATGGGGAGGGGGCCTTCTGTTAAATGCTGTATTTCTTCCCCAGTGTCTAACTTTACTGGAAACAAGAATACAACATTATTATTTCAATTTAGAATAATAAATTGAATAATACCATGTTTCCCTGAAAATAAGATCCTTATTTTCTTTTGATCCCCGAAATAAGCACTTGGCCTTATGGTCTTTTTTTTTTTTTTGCAGGAGGCGGAGAGTGTGGTCACCTCATGGCTGCTGCTATGTTGCAATATTTTTCAGGGAGGGCTTATTTTTTGGGGAGGGCTTATTTTAGCACATGCACTCAAAAGCCCGATTGGGCTTATTATCTGGGGAGGTCTTATTTTCAGGGAAACAGGGTAATAATAGTTTTTCATGTAAGCTTTCTGTATTCACACCCCCCCCCCAATCTACCTCTGAAACCTTTCTAGCATTTATCAATAATAGTAGATGATTTTGCCTGAAAAGCCTTTTATTGTGCTACCTTCAAGAAGCCATGTGGAAGTGTAGATTGAATTCTTGTGTACGGATTAAGTTCATTTAGACCTGGGAAGTTTATTCATTCTTTTAATATATTGAAGTCGCCTGAATGAGGCAAATGAAAAGCACTATGGAAATTAAAATTGTGGATGGAACTGCTTGGAGCAATGAGTTTTCAGTAAATGATTAAGTTTGGCTCACTGTTTAAAAGGAAGTAATCTTTGCTATGAAGACTCACGAAAAATCAAAGCTTATTGGAAGAGATGTTATCTGCAGACTTGTTTCATAGGCTATCTTGTCCAATGTAGCTTCTCCCCACCAGTAACACAAAACCAAACCAATGCTTTTCTGTGCAATTAATTCAGAATATACTTTTTGTCCTGCCAGCCACAGATGGCATAAGGGCTTACAGTACCTCCATTATCAGTTAGTTGTGTCGCTAGGAGATTAGATTGTAGGATTACACAGACAGGTTTATATCCTGGGGAAGATCAATTGATATGAGAGGTTCATTGATCACAGACAACTGATTTCAGGCAATGAAGGAGCCACAGAGAAGGAAGGAAACCAGCTGTGAATGAGCTGCAAGAAAAGTATGACAGGTGAAAGAGGCTTGTTGCAGGATTTTAATTATGGATCCTTCAAAGAACAGTAAAAGACTATCAAACATAGAAATAGAAAACAGTGGTGGGAGGGACCTTGGAGGTCATCTAGTTCAGAGGTTCCCAAACTTGGCAACGTTAAGACTTGTGGACTTCAACTCCCAGAATTCTCCAACCAGTTCTGCTGGCTGGAGAATTCTGGGAGTTGAAGTCCACAAGTCTTAACGTTGCCAAGTTTGGGAACCTCTGATCTAGTTCAACCTCCTGCCCTACTATTCCTGATACCTAGGTCATTATGAAATGAAATGTGGCCATCAGGTTTTCCCACTTATACAGTATATAATTTATCTCAACAATCATTTTTAGTTTAAATAGGAGAAAGTGTATTGGAATGTGTGGATGACCTTGAGGAATGAAGGGAAGGGATGCTGTCTAGGAAACAATCACACAGGAGAGGCAGGAGCTCCCAATGGCTTAATGGTAAGATAAAGAAACTTAGGAAGATCCCATCCTAATGGATCAAATAGAGTTGATCCATTAGTTCAGTTGAGGTGGGATGTTTGTACTTCGAGACTCGCAAAATTCTGTTGATATAGCCCAGTGATGGTGAACCTTTTTGGCACCAAGTGCTTAAACCATGCCAGGGGTGGGTTCCGGCCAGTGGTGGGCTTCAAAATTTTTTAGAACCTCTTCTGTAGGTGTGGCCTGCTTTGTGGGAGTGGCTTGCCAGCCATGTGATCGGGTGGGAGAGGCTTGCTGGTCATGTGACCGGGTGGGAGTGACTTGTTGGCCATGTGACTGAGTGGGAATGGCTTGGCAGTTATATGACTGGGTGGGCATGGCCAACTTGTAAAATGTGGTGAAACTCACTTAACAACGCTTTTGTTTAGCAACCAACCAAAATGTTGTCTCAGAAACTCTGGCATTTGAAGCACACAAGTCTTAAAGCTGTCAACTTACAAGACCCTTGCACCCCTAACCCTTTAGAAAAGAACCCCCCAGGGGTGTTCAAACTTGACAGCTTCAAGACTTGTGGACTTCAACCCCCAGAATTCCTCCTCTCGCTCTTCATTTTGATGATGTGCGGATGGACGAGGGGAGGGAGCTGGAATGAGTTCTAAATGGTACTGTAGATTTTAGAACTGGCAGAACTGGTTCTGGCAGGCACAACTGCCAGTTTGCTCATGGGTTTACTGCACATGCGCAGTTCAATAAAATTTGTTTTATGCATGCGCAGATGACAAAAATAAGATGGTGGCACCTAGGGCGCCACCCGGAGACCTGGTTCGGGAGTGTGGCAGCCCTGGGTCGCTGCCGATTCCAGTGACCCAGGCTGCCAAATGACTACCAGTTTGTCCAAACTGGTCTGAACTGGTAGAAACCCACCACTGGCACACATGCGCACACTGGAGTGCTTGAAACCCAAAAATCAAGTGGTTTCTGGTGCTTCAGTATACATGAAGACCAGCTGGGCAGCACACATGCACATGCTGGAAACCAGAAGAGCAGCTGGTGACAGCGTGTGTGCCCACAGAGAGAACTCTGGGTGCCACCCCTGGCACACGTGCCATAGGTTTGCCATCATTGATATAGACTTACAATAAAGTAAAATTAGTTCATCAAGTCCTGTTTCCTGTCTGTTTTAGCAAGGAAGATTGACAGAAATGCAGCTGATACCTGAATTTGGAAATTTACTTTTATAGTTCAGATTCCCCTTCTCCTCCCGTTCTACGCCAAACTCACAGCTCACCCAACATGTCAAGAATTAAAAGGTAAAGTTTGAGATTTGTGGATGCACAGGCTATGGATTTTTAATGAGATTGTTGGCAGGTTAAAATTCTTACCAAAGAGCCTATGATTGTTGGTATAAATGAAAGGCTGGGAAAGAGTCCAGGAATAATTGAAAACAAAGCTTCACAGCCTTTGCCTGAAAATGAGAAGCTGCATGGCAGTGCTTTCCAATATGCACAAAGGTATTTCCATGGACAGATTAACTATCCTGGGGAGAGCATGGAAAGAATCTGGGAGGATGTTCACTACCAAGCAAACAAAAATGAAGATGGGCTCATCTTAGAGTCGGTGCTCTTAAAACAATGAATCCCCAATGCCCTGATGAGGAAAGTACACCCAATGGTGTTACTGGCATAGAATCCGGTGACAGATGTCAGGGGACAAACCCAGTAGATAAGTCTTCAAACCCAGCACGGCTGGCATGCTACATTTTGAACATGACACATAATGCCATGCAAAGAATTCCCCTTGTCCTGCCTAAGACTGAACTGCCGCTTTTGTAGCCAGCAGTATCAAGAGCAAACATCAAGAGGCTCTTTTCAGATTTTATAAATCCATCAGTAATTACCATCCTTAGGCAAAAGAACTGTTTCTATATATTGGAACAATCTTCCTGAAATATATGTCTTGGGATGATTACAATTATAGCCCAATATATTTGGACCATATCAATCTGTTGTGGCCCAGCCAGCTCCGGATGAGCTGCTGATGGACTCCTCTAGTGAGGAGTCCTATGAGTCTGCTCTGGAGGAGGAGGGCAACCTTGAGAGAGCAGAGAGCCCGGCTGGTCATCAGGAGGCACCTGGGTCTTGGAGTAGTGGGGAGGATCAAGGCCAGTTTGTCCCTGATGCTAGATTGAGAAGGGCTGGAAAAAGGAGGCTTCAATTGTATCAGAAGCAAACTTGAAGGATTTGAATAAGTCCCAGCTGCCTAATGATTGGCCCCTCCCAAGAGGGTTTAAAAGGAAGTATTTGCTAAGAAAGTCCTTGCAGAGAACAACGTTAGATTTCTAGGTTCGTGTTTTTTCGTGTTGATTTTCAGGTTCGTGTCTAATCGAGTTAGGAAGCTTCATATCTGTTCAGAGTCATTCAGGCAAGCAGGCAAGAGAGTTAGTGGCAGGCAGCCAGTCTTGTGTTAGTCGGAGAAAGGCGTGGTCAGAACACAATCTAAGGATGGGTTAAAATTGCAGTAATAAGGAGCCAAGGAATGTCACTGGGCAGGGACCAGGAGAACTGCCTTCTCTGCTGTAGGCCCGGCCTTCTGGAAATCCCCTTCCCTTTAAAGATTAGGATGATGATCCCGACTCTGCTGGCCTTTCATAAGGCTGAAGACCTTGTTATATGCCTGGATCTGGGGCCATGAATGTGTTAGGGCCCTCTTTTGTGGTTACATTAACTACTATGGCAATAGTTTTACTTGGTGATCATATGTCTATTTTACATGTTTACATTTTCCAGAACCTGAAATGCCACCTCTGGATGGCACCGGAGTGGGGTGGGAATAGGGATTTTACAGTATCCTTCCCCTGCTGCGCCCACCAAGCCACGCCCACAGAACCAGTAGTAAAAAAAATTGAACTTCACCACTGGTACTCATGTCTGAAGTCTAATGAGCATCAAAGGTCTTTTAGAAGGAACAGCACTACTGGTGTCACTATGAAATATGCCAAAGGGGACACTGTTTTTGAGGCCCCTCCTGAAGAAGCCCTCTTTGGACCCAGCTTTATTAACCAACTATCGTCCCGTCTCCAACCTTCCCTTTTTGGCGAAGGTTGTTGAGAGTGTGGTGGCACAACAGTTTCCCCGTCACCTGGAGGAAGTTGATTATCTAGACCCGCGCCAGTCCGGGGGTCTAGATGGGGGTTGTTCCTCCATCCTGGTCCTATTAGACCTCTCGGCGGCTTTCGATACCATCGACCATGGTATCCTATTGCATCGGCTGGGGGGGTTGGGGGTGGGAGGCACCGTTTTACGGTGGTTCTCCTCCTACCTCTCTGGCCGATCGCAATTTGTATTGACAGGAGAGCAGAGGTCGACCTCGAGACCCTTCACATGTGGGGTGCCTCAGGGGTCGGTCCTCTCGCCTCTCCTGTTCAACACATACATGAAGCCGCTAGGCGAGATCATCCGTGGTTTTGGGGTAGAGTACCATCTCTATGCTGATGATACTCAGCTGTATATATCTACCCCAAACCACCCCAACGATGCCGTAGCGGTGATGTGCCAGTGCCTGGAAGCCGTGCGGATCTGGATGGGAAGTAACGGACTCAGGCTCAACCCGACCAAGACCGAGTGGCTGTGGTTTCCGGCTGCCCGATTCAACCAGCTGACTCCATCGCTGGCCATAGGGGGCGAACATCTTGCCCCTGTGGATGGGGCGCGCAACTTGGGTGTCCTCCTGGATACCCGGCTGTCCATGGAAGATCAAGTGACAGCCGTGGCCAGGAGGGCGTTTTACCAGATTCGCCTGGTACGCCAGTTGCGCCCCCTATTGGATCGGGATGCCCTTTGCACAGTCACTCATGCTCTCGTGACATCCAGACTGGACTATTGCAACTCTCTCTACATGGGGCTCCCCTTGAGGTGCACCCGGAGACTTCAGCTGGTCCAGAATGCAGCCGCGCAAGCAATAATGGGAACCTCAAGGTTTACCCATATAACACCGCTCTTGCGCGAGCTGCACTGGCTGCCTGTCGTCTTTTGGGTGCGCTTCAAGGTGTTAGTTGTCATCTTTAAAGCGCTCCATGGCTCGGGACCTAGTTATTTGCGGGATCGGATCCTGCCCCATACATCCTCACGGCCGATCCGCTCCCATAGAGAGGGACTTCTCCAGGTGCCGGCCACTAGACTCTGTCAGCGGGCGACGCCCAGGGGAAGGGCCTTCTCTGTGGCGGGCCCAACCCTCTGGAACGACCTTCCCCCCGACATTAGAACAACCACGGACCACCGCTCCTTCCGCCTAAAATTAAAAACACATCTTTTTCGCTTAGCCGGCCTAGGGTAGTCTCTTTTATGGTTAGGGTGAATTTTTAGTAATTAATTGGGAGATTTTAACGCAGGGTTAACTGTTTAATTTGTTTTTATCTTATATTTATTGTTCTTATTTTTGTATTTTGTTGTTTTTATTGTTTTAATTTCCTTGTGCCCCGCCTCGAGTCCCTTCGGGGAGAGAGAGCGGGTTATAAATAAAATTATTATTATTATTATTATTATTATTATTATTATTATTATTATTATTATTATTATTATTATTATTATTATTATTATTATTATTATTATTATTATTATTATTATTATTATTATTATTATTATTATTATTATTATTATTATTATTATTTTATGCATGTAAAGCTAAGATTGAAGTGCATCACTGCAATGTATTTTGCTTATCCAAGCAAGGTAGTTGTATATTTGAAGCAGAAGCATGTTATTGGCTTTGAAAAGTCACTTCAATATATTTTTTGAAAAACTATTTGTAAATTATGGTAATCTTAATTTTAACAAGATGAGATAAAATTAAATTAAAATGTATCACTTGTACTGCATCATGCCTTTTGTTTTCAACTACAATTAATTCAGGTTTCCAAAGACAGCTGTGGCTACTAATGTCTTCACCATTGTCATGGTGCCCTCCATACCACACCAAATTATTCTGGCACATCATACGATGTTCTCTACTCAGCTGTGCCACTGAATATGGAGCAAGAAGCTCCGATGACTTTTCTCTCATCCATGGTGTCTTTCCCATCTCTCTGCAATGCCGAAGAATGAGATATTTCTGATCAATAGAGAATTGAGTCATAATAGATAAGTGAAAGGCTTCTGCTACTCTTCTACAGGGAGAATGATTGATCATTATTATCTATGAAGAATTTCTAGATTTAAAAAAAGTAACATTCAGCCTAGAGACAATGGAATCTCTCTCTCTCTCTCTATTGCTCTACAGAAAGTTAATTGATTGCTTGGGAGAGGAGAGAAGAGACAGCGGGTGGGGTGGGGGGGATATTTTAGGAGTTGGTTCCAGGATTTGGAGATCATTCAAAAGTGATTCTTTCAGAGGGATTCTAACTTGGAAGAAATAAACTTGCAAAACTGCAAATTAGTGCAAAATTCTATTGTATGCTGATAAATGAAATTGGTGGCATTATTAAAATGATAGACCTGTAGAACTTGGGAAACTAGCAAATGTTCAATCTTGCCATCCTCTGAAGTTGGCTTTGATATGTGCTTAAACTAATGACATACATACAGTCTGTCCTGCATTTTTCTAACAGACATTCAGTTTGATGGAAGAGAATTTAATTTCAAACATTATTTCAGAGGAGATGAAAAATTTGGAGAAATTCTTACGAGTGCACTCATTTAGTTATGAAGTGGCTGAGAAGTGTCTCTTGTTTTTCATTGTGCAATAATGCCTCCAGGGATCTACAGTTTCTCCTGCTTCCAATGATTTGATTGAATACTAAAGCAGATTTTTTCTAAATTGGGCATATAATTAACATGCTTAATTCTCATTTATTTCATGCTACATTAGAGACTTCCTCTCTCTGTAAGACAGATTTGGCCTTATATGCCCACTTGGAGTGCAAGAGTAAACATATATACCTTACCATGCTGTATAAAATTGCAAACTTCAAATTTAAATATCTTGAAGAATCCATGTTCTGGCACCTATTTCTTTAGTGCCTCTAATGGACTTTTCTCCCAAAGAGTCCATAGGCTTTCTGATCCAGTTCCAGTTATTTCATTGCTGGAACAAGATATTCAACTAGGCTGATCATTGAAATACCCAAGTCTGTTACTTAGATATTGAATGAGGATCCAGATCTTTCACATCAATTTTGAACCCTGAATTTGGACAACAGCTACTTACTGCACATTTTGATTGCTTTCCTTTAAAAGGCCTTTGTAATCTAAATCTAGGATGTTGCAGTTAACAGTATTGGGGGAATATACCAGAAGTGGGTTGTTACTGGTTTGGCCCGGTTCAGCCAAACTGGTAGTAGTATGGCGATTTGGCTCACTGGAACCGGCAGTGACCCAGGGCTGCAACGCCCCCGAACTGGTTCCCTGATTGCCTCCATTGCTGCCACCATCTCTTTTTTTGAGTTTTGCACAAGTGCAGAACAATTTTAATTGAACTGCAAAGTGCACACATGAGCAAACCGGCAGTAAAGCTGGCCGGAACCCACCCCTGGAATATACCAGAAAAGTGCAAACTGAAAGTTAATTTATTCTCAGAATACAGTGGGGTTCCATGACCATGTCACCCAGGAACTCTGTGGATTCACTGAAACTTGCTTCTTCATTTGGGTTTCTGGATATATAAAAAAAGGAGTTTAGTATGTTCCATGCTAGATTTTGTAATTCTAGAAGCTTGGCTTGATCCACACTGCTACTTAGCCAAGAGATTAGTTTTGGGGGACTGTTGTTTTATAGCACTTTTATTGCTATAGTTTTATTGAGCTTGCACACACCTTGGTAAAGTTTGTAGGCCTCATAAATTTCCTAGGCTCACTTTGCTTTGGCTGAGAGGGCATCTGAAATCATGTGAGCTAGCCATTCTTTGTGATCATCAAACCTTTTACAAAGCCCCTCCCCCCTCTCACAGCTACAGATATGGCAAGGTCTCCTCTAGAGTGGCATCCTCACTTATAGAATTGTCTTGCCAGAGATGCATGAGTTGCTATTATTTTGTAATCATGTTGGTGCCAGCAATGTTTTCATTGATATTGGACACTCGAAGAGTGTTTTTAAAAGGTTGGCTGTCCATTTCATTATTCTGGGAGTGGGAAATGATATGCACATCATCCCGCAATAATTCCATTTTGGTTTAAAATGCTTAAATGAGTTTTTATAGTTTGGGGAAGAATGTTATGGTTTAAAGATGTAAATGTGATATGGAATTTTAAGAATTTAGCAATGTATTTAGCATGCATGGCATGTGGCGAAAGAAAGAAAGAAAGAAAGAAAGAAAGAAAGAAAGAAAGAAAGAAAACCGTCTCTTTTAACAAAGGGAAAAAAGTTTTTCCCCAAAGTTATAATCTTAGGTTGATGTTACAAGTTCACCATCTCCCTCTAAGCCAACTTTTAACAAAATAATGGAAAGACTGCTCAATAGTTTTCTAAGTGGTCAAGGTTTAATGCTTTGTTTACAAGCTGGGACCCCTCCCCCCATATGTACAATATATATTTAGTTTTTTTCTTACTGTTTGTTTGCAACTAATTGTCAACTCTTTATTCAGGCAAAATATTTCATAATTCAGGCTAATTTGCTACCTCTAAGTCTATAAAACTGCAACACACATTGTAACATTCAATCTCTCAATGACCCTCCGAAGCAACAAAATATGGGCTATAGATCTTTGATATTATCTGCCATCAAATTTCTCAAAGATTACTCATTCTTACCTTGTGTGCACTTCCAGAAGATTTGCCAGACACTTTGAAGAAATGTCCACTTAAGTAACTATTTCACAGTGTTTGTGTTTTTCAATGTCTTGAAACATTGCCTTATTCAATATTCCTTTGTATGGGGAAATAATAGTAATAATATTCTTCCAAGTTTAGTCAAGATTCATTTCTTATTTGTATCATTTTTTTTTAATGTAAGCTAATCAGAGACATTTGGTATTGGGCAGCCTTTAACTCAGTCAATCAATTGGAATACAGTCTTTACAGGCTCAGCAATCACATTCACAGCCATTTCATAAGCAATTCCCCTCCATAGTTTAGCATTTCTTCATATATCCCTGCAGCCTCACTATTGTCATGCAGCATTTATGATTTTCTTTCTTTCTTAGATCCTGCTTGTTGTAGTGTTCATTTCAATATATGTCTCAAGTTGTCACAGTCGTTCTCAAATAAAACTCTAAACACTTCCTTCTGGTGTCCCCTGAGTTCAGTTTTAAGGGAAAACATTTCATTACTTTTATTTTTTGATGCCATTCAGTCCACTGAAATTCCTTGCTAAGCAATCTTCATCTTACTTGCATATTTTTATTACTCTGCATTTTCTCTGCTTCTTTTAATCCGAACCGTTCCTTGTTCACTTTGACTCTATTTTGGTTCTATTTTTTCTCCACATGTGTATTATGTATTTTTTTCTTTCATCATTTTTGTAGAAAGCTTTCTCTGACATTTATTTGCCAGAGCATCTTTGCCTTCCTCATTCCAGCAAACATCCTTTTTATGGCTCCCATTGGTACAACTTCACATATTTCTGTGGCACTTTCTAAGACAATTCTTTCCCCCCAGTTTCAGTTGTTCACTTGCCACTTGGAAGATTACTGTATTTTAAAATATATTTCCTTACAGACTTTCTACTTGCTCTTCCTGTAATCATTCTAGTTTCACAGAAGGATCTTTTACTTCTTTCCTTTGCTTCATGCCCATTTCCCCCCAAGATTGACTTCTGGCACTATTGAAAATGGTCTGTTTCAGATTCCCAATATAAATATCTTTCAGTACAATGTAAGGTATATAAATGATTGTATTATATAGATTTTATTCTTTCGAAAAGGAGAAAATAATTCCTATCTGAAGAAAAAGACAAAAAATTCAGGGAGAACATATTTTAAAATTGCAAATGGGCATGCCTTGATTCACAAAGACCTTATATTCCCATTTCCCCTTAAACTCTGTCTGAAACCCCAAATCAAACAAAAATTGAGAATATCAACCATATGCTGTGGTGTTTTGCTAACACAATTTCAAGATGCATCAGTACAGAGGTGGGTTCCTATCAGTTTGGACCAGTTCGCCTGAATACTGTAGGTAGTAACTTGGCCTGCCATGCCCCCAAACTGGTTTTATCGGCTGTGACGTAGGCGCTGCCATCTCATTTTTTGCTTCTGCACATGCGTAGGAGCATTTTTTCAGTACTGTGCATGCACGCGGGCGGTGCGTCCCTGAGAGAACTGGTAGTGGCAGCAGCCGGAAACCACCCCTGCAACAGTAGCTGTATATGATGTGAAGCCAAATAAGTTCCAAAGAGTTATCCAATTTTGGTCAGAACAGAGGAGAAAAAATATTCTAGTCTTAGAATTAACATAGTTCTGTCTTTCTGATGGTAGGAAAAGTAAAGAAATAAAAAAGGAACCAGTCATCACAATTTAACAAAGAAGCAAGCATTTTTCTTCTGCACACATTTTGCCCTGGGTGTTCTGCAGCCTGTTCTGTGATCTTCTAACATTAGTTTTAGCAGTCTCATGCTTGCTCTTCTTTAAACTCTGTTTATTTTGCACATGTTTGTGTTATGATGACACACTTAATTCTAAGAGGGCAACAGACTTTTGGATTTCACTGACAATCTGTGTTAATCAGTGGTTTCTCTTTGTTTTTATTCTGAAAAGGCCACCACTCATTCTCTGAATTGGCAGTGATTTGAGACGTGAAGCCCTGGTTTGCAGTCTCATGCAGGGGCCAAAGGTGTAAACAAAATGAATGCAAACAGGATTTGCACAAATGTATTGATTCAGAAAGTGGCTCTTCCTTGACTTAGACACAATATATCTTCTGTCCTTTTGTAACATTCAGCCTCACATAATGCAGAGCACTGAGGACCAGGAAAACAAAAGCAGAAAAAAGCCTTAAAAAGCTGAATAAAATTTATTTCTCTATTTTTCACATCAAAATACAATGTTTATGAAAAGGAGAGACTATAGGGCCAAATGGTAATTAAAGGTTGATTTAAATGATTTCTTATCAGAGGTGGGTCTCTTCCCCCTTCTCTTTCTTTTAAAAGGAGAAATTTTAATAACTGAACAGTCAACCTGCATTAAAGGAAATATGCAGTGGAGTCCCCCAAGGCTCTGTTTTAGGCCCAGTACTCTTCAACATCTTCATCAATGATTTGGATGAGGGGATAGATGGGGAACTCATCAAATTTGCAGACGACACCAAGCTGGCAGGAATAGCCAACACTCCAGAAGATAGGCTTAAGATACAGAAGGATCTTGACAAACTTGAACATTGGGCACTATCTAATAAAATGAAATTCAATTGTGAAAAAAGTAAGGTTCTACATTTAGGCAAGAAAAACAAAATGCACAGGTACAGTATAGGTGGTACCTTGCTCAATAGTAGCAACTGTGAGAGGGATCTAGGAATCTTAGTGGACAACCATTTAAATATGAGCCAGCAGTGTGCAGCAGCTGCCAAAAAAGCCAACACAGTTCTAGGCTGCATAAACAGAGGGATAGAATCTAGATCACATGAAGTGTTAATGCCACTGTATAGTGCCTTGGTAAGGTCACACTTGGAATACTGCATACAGTTTTGGTCGCCATGATGTAGAAAAGACGTGGAGACTCTGGAAAGAGTGCAGAGAAGAGCAACCAAGATGATTAGGGGACTGGAGGCTAAAACATATGAAGAAAGGTTGCAGGAACTGGGCATGTCTAGTTTGATGAAGAGAAGGACCAGGGGAGACATGATAGCAGTGTTCCGATATCTCCGAGGGTGCCACAAAGAAGAGGGAGTCAAACTATTCTCCAAGGCACCTGAGGGCAGGACAAGAAGCAATGGGTGGAAACTAATCAAGGAGGGAAACAACTTAGAACTAAGGAGAAATTTCCTGACAGTTAGGACAATTAATCAGTGGAACAGCTTGCCTCCAGAAGTTGTGAATGCCCCAACCCTGGAAGTCTTTAAGAAGATGTTAGATAGCCATTTGTCTGAAATGATATAAGGTTCCTGCCCACGCAGGGGGTTGGACTAGAAGACCTACAAGGTCCCTTCCATCACACATCTCTATGGATTGATGCCCCAAAAGTCACAGCTTCAGAAAAAAGTGGGCTAATCAACTGATCATCTTGGCAGCAACTAAATTGCCATGAGCAGAACTGGGGATTATAAGTAAAACCTACTGATAGTAGCAACGTTGTCCTCCATTTTTATAATGATGGGTTGCCCCTGTTGAACACTGGAATACGTTGTGTAATAACTTGATTTTAATATACATTTTTCTTAGTTTGTAAATGTATAACTTTTATATTATAAAATTATAATTTCATCCATAAATTAATATTGTGCTGAATTTTCTCTTTCAAATTTAATTGTGTAACTCAGTATTGCAGAACGACACAATCCAAATGCTCATTGTTCCTCCTAATCACCACTCTGAAATTTGAAAAAAAATAGATACAAGCAGGATGCAAACAAACAAACAAACAAATGGGGAAAAACCCTGCGTATTACCCACCAGGATTTCAGGCAAGGGGAGCTTAATGAAGAAGAATAAAGTTGCTATTGAAATGATCTACATAATCTCCAATGGTATAAAATTAAAACAGGAGGAGCAAATCACTTCTCACTTTAAAATTTCACAACTTCCAAGTTTCTGCCTTTACAGTTTTAAATCCAATCCGATCTGGCAGATCTGGTGAGATCATCCGTGGTTTTGGGGTAGAATTCCATCTGTACGCTGATGACACCCAGCTGTACATCTCTACCCCTAACCACCCCAATGATGCCGCCGATGTGATATCCCGGTGTTTGGAGGCCGTGCGGGTCTGGATGGGGAGGAATGGACTCCGATTCAATCCGTCCAAGACCGAGTGGCTGTGGTTTCCGGCGCCGCGACATAGTCAGTCAGTTCCATCTCTGGCTATTGGGGAGGAACTGCTAGCCCCCACAGAAAGGGTCCGCAACTTGGGTGTCCTCCTGGATTCCCGGCTGTCCTTAGATGAACATCTGATGGCCGTGGCCAGGGGGGCCTTTTATCAGGTAAAACTGATACTCCAGTTGCACCCCTTTCTGGATCGTGGTGCCTTACAGACAGTCACTCAAGCTCTTGTCATTTCTCACCTGGATTACTGTAATGCTGTCTACATGGGGCTCCCCTTGAGATGCACCTGGAGGCTCCAGTTGGTGCAGAATGCGGCTGCGCGGGGGATCCTGGGAGTTTCAAAATACTCCCTTGTAACACCTCTCCTGCGCAAGCTGCACTGGCTGCTGGTAGCCTTCCGGGTGCGTTTCAAGGTTTTAGTGACCATATTTAAAGCGCTCCATGGCAGTGGGCCTGGTTACTTGCAGGACCGCCTTCTACCACATACCTCCACTCGACCTGTCTGCTCCCACAGGGAGGGCCTCCTTAGGGTGCCGTCCGCTGGACAATGCCGGCTGGCAACGCCCAGGGGAAGAGCTTTCTCTGTGGCAGGCCCCGCCCTCTGGAATGATCTCCCCCCCGACCTCTGTACTATCACCGACCTTCGCCTCTTCCGCCGGACTCTAAAAACATATTTCTTCCATATGGCCCGCCTGGCATAGCTGCTACAACCATGTTATTTTAGATTTGGGTTTTAAATTGTCTCCTCTTTTAGCACGGGTGAAATGATTTAATTGTAGTTTTAAATTTTAAATTTTTGTATAATTTTGTATTGCTGTATTTTTGGATTTTAAATTCCTGTGCGCTGCCCTGAGTCCCTTTGGGAGATAGAGCGGGATAGAAGTCTAATAAATGAAATGAAATGAAATTTCATTACTCTTAATTCTCAACATGTATGATCAAAGTTGTCTATGAATTCTGATAGCTAGTATCTACTACACCTGGATAACATAAAGTTGCATAAACAATTATTTTCAGAATCATTAGATATCACAGTAACCAGAGTAACAATAACTAGTTATTACACTGAAGTGGTAATAACATTAAAAGAATGTGTTTATCTATACAAGTAGAATGCTTCATGATATACTGTATGTGTAACTGCTAGAGCTGGAAAATATATTCTGATTCGAAATTTCAAGAAAGATAGGAATTGGAGGATGCTCTGTAAATTTCAAAGAACAGGAGAGTTTAGAAAAGCACAGATGACCAGCCTCAATTGATTCTGGGGTAAATAGTCAATATTCATATTATAACCTATAGAGCAGGGGTCCCCAACCTTTTTTGCACCAGGGACCGGTTTCATTAAAAAAAAAAATCTGCGGACCGGCTGGTGTAGAGGAGGAGCAGGGGGGGAGGAGAACAGGCGGCGCATGTGCACGCGGGGGGGGGGGGGAGTCGGCTCACTCAACCCTCTAGGGCCTCCAATGGCGTGAACGGCCGCGCCTGCACTCTCCCACATCCGGCATGCGCTCTGCCCAGGGGGCTGCCCCCTCCTCCTCCTCTCCGGCCCTGCGGCCCGGTTCCTATCAAGCCATGGACCAGCACCGGTCCGCGGCCCGGGGGTTGGGGACCCCCTGCTATAGAGTACAGTAACAACTAATGGCATCTGGCATCTGTCTCTGGAGTAAAATTAATACAGTAATTTTACTCCAACAACATCCTGTAACAACAGGATGGGAAAACTTAATTTGATTTTAATCAGAATTACAGTAGGTCTGACAGTGGGAAGAAATCACTCATGCTTACTCAGTTCCATCCCAATGTTGGAGTACTGAAATTCAGCCTCGGTTGATATGTTTGGGAATGTAGTGACATCTGTAATCTTTCCTACCCACTCCTCAATCTGCCCCACCCCTTTCCTGGCACTGAAAGGAATAGCAGTAACAGCACGTAAAATGCCAGTCATTCAAGAAAACAAGACTAGGAAACCAAGTCATGGGTGTTAATATGACTTTTATTATAACAGAGGTCCCCAACCTTTATGACCTGGCAGCCTAGTTGGGAGGAGGGAAGGGGAACTGGGCTGCATGAGAGGCGGGTCAGGGCATACAGTTCAACTCACATGAGCAACGGGCTGGTGCGCATGCTAATGTACATGCAGCTTGAGTGCAAATTCAGTTGCACATGTATGTGCATGTACACCCCCCCCTTGCTTGAATCGAGCTGTACCCGCACATGTGCACACCAGCCCACTGCTTGCATGGCCCGTTCCGAATAGGTAAGCCCTGGACTATAAGGTTACAAACCAGAAACTTGCAGGTCTAAGAGTATTTCCCCCCTCAATACTTTATGACAACTAGGGAAAGTCTTGAGGGTCTGGTGGTTACTTAGATTACAATTCTGCTTGGATTCAGAGTTCTTTTACTTAGTTATTGTCTTGGTAGTGACTTTTCCTCCTGACTCTTAAGGTTATTTCTTCTGCCAATAACAAAAAAGGGAGTATCAAAATAAAGTCTCTTGGGTAATTGTAATTGGTGAACCCTGGAGAGCTACTGATTCCGTGAAGTTTTTTTTTTTTCTAAAATGTAAAAGAAAAAAAAGTGGCATAAATATTTGCTCTTTTTTGTTGTACAACTCATCAATTATGACAGTGAAATGACTAGCTATAGCAGTGATGGCTAACCTTTTTTGGCTCGCGTGCCAAAAGCGGGGGGAGCGCAGGGGGGTCGTGCGTGGGCGTGCCACACCCATAATGCTATGTGCGTGACCCCCTGCATTTGGCACACTTTTTTCTCCCTCCCCAGGCTCCAGAGGCTTTCTAGGAGCCTGGGGAGGGTGAAAACAGTCTCCCCTCCCCACCTCCAGAGGCTTCAGGAGCTTCCCTGAAGCCTCCAGAGGGCGAAAAAGGGCCTCAAAAGAAGGCCTAAATCAGCTGGCCAGTGCACACATGCGTGCTGGAGCTCACAGGGCAACGCCTCGCGTGCCCTAAGAAATGGTTCCACGTGCCACCTATGGCACCTGTGCCATAGGTTCGCTATCACTGAGCTATAGAGTAATGACTGTTTATTTGTCAGATCAAACCACATCAAAAAGCTTCAAGCCAGGAGGATAAATCTTGAAAGAAAAAGTAGAAATCTTCATCTTATTCTTGATGGTAAGACTACTCTTTGATAAAGTCTTCTTCATTTTGCCTGGTGTGAGATACTACCCCAAAATCACTGCATTCATTCAAAAGAAAGATAAGCATGCATTTAAGAAAATGGCCTGTAAAGCAAAATACACACACATATACAGGTGCCCACATACACAAGGATATACACTAATACTTAATTTTCTTCATTGGTAGCACAGAATTCAGGGGTGGGTTTCTGGGAGATCGGCCAGGATCGGGCGAACCCTTTCGTAAAATTTCCGGATCCCGAGCGATCCCTTTGGATCGTGGACCCGGAAGTAAGTCGCCGCTGCTAACTGCTGCTCCCAGCTGGGGCGGGCAGGCAGGAAAGCAAGCAAGGCGACTGCGCTGTCTTCTTTTTCCCTCAACGAAGCGCCGCCTCCTCCTCGCCCATGCTTCGCTGAGGAAAAAAGAAGACAGCCAGGCCGGCTCTCCGAAGGGGTCCCCCTTTCTCCTTCTCCATGGGGGTGGGTGGTGGGGGTGGGCCGCTCACCTCGTCGCCCCACTTGAGCACGTCCTTGTGCCTCTCCCCGACGGCCTGGTAGATGTGCAGGAACTGCTGGATGCCGTGTTTGCGCACGTGCTCCGCGTGCCGCTGCGTCTTCTCCCAGCTGAGTGGAGAGCCTTGCGACAGAAGCCCCATGGCTCTGCCGGGGAGAAAGAAGAGGAGGCGCGCGGAAAAGGCAACCTGCGGCCGCTGCTGCCGTGACAACTCCGAAGAGCAGCGCTCGGGCCAGGAGCCGCCGGCCAAAAAAAAAGAAAGCACACACACACACACAACCTACTTCAGGCGGCGGGAAACACGCAAGGAGAATCCACTCGCGGCTAGGCGTAGAGGGGAAGAGGTGGCTGAGCAAAGGGAAGGGGGGGAAAGGCGCTCCCGCCGCCTTCCCGAGCCTCCCGCTTTACCAGCGGCCAGTACCCTTCGCAGAGGGAAAAAGAAGACAGCGCGGTCGCCTTGCTTGCTTTCCTGCCGGCCGGCCCAGCCCCTGCTGCTGCCGCCGCCGCCGCTAACTGCTGCTCCCAGCTGTCTCCTTCATGTTCTGTTAGTGAATATCTATAGATAAGGCTTACTTCCATGAATATAAGGTGACCCTTCACAGGTCAACATTGGCGATTTATTCATTTATATGATTTACTTGACTGCCCATCTCACAACAGTGACCTCTGCATGGTACAAAAACATTAAATGAACAGCTACAACCAATAATCCAAAATGCCCAAAGTTAAATAATATAGTCTAAAATGAAGTGCCACAATACTTACATATAGTCTAAAATGAAGTGCCACAATACATACATGTTAGGTAAAGATAATTGATACTAATACAAAAGAATTAATTGTCATCAGGAGATTTAATTATCACACACGCCAAGAGCACTTTTAATACTGCTGGGCATTTTTAAGAAACAGTGTATGCCATTCCCTACAGCTTTATTATGCATTTGTTTCTCATTGTTCAAGATATGTTTATCAATTATTTCATTACATTGAAGTCTGAATAAAAGAAAGGCAGACAGACCAGAGTGGGGAGAGTGAAAGAAAAGCCAAAAGTTGTGAAGAACAGAAGCAGAAGTTTTCTCGGAGTTGGACACCCTGTGGTTGAATAAAAGTTTTATCCTGACAGCCGTTTCTAATATCAAAACCATTTTCAAAGTTGATTTTGATGTGAATCACAGGAGTAACTTTTGGGATTTGCATCCAAATAGGAACCCTGCAGACTTCTTCAACTTCTAGTGACAAAAGTATGACATTGATAACTTGTGACGATTATGCTGTGTGTTCTAGTTGCCAAAATAAAATAAAATAAAAAGACAGGAGAGGGTTGCTTGCTGCACCAGAGCTATAAAAAGAAAAGGGCTGATGTTTGCATTGTGTGTATCTTGATCCCTGGTATACTTTACAAGCATTAAAATGATCCATCATGATGGCTGGCTGGGGAATTCTGGGAGTTGAAGTTCACATGTCTTTACCCAAGCTTGAGAAACACTGCTCTGTCATATTAGGCCATGACAGTGCAGAAAACAAAGGCCCTTCAACCTCTTCTAAAAATTCCAGGGGGAAGAAAACTAGAAATGGGATCCCCACACAGATTCATGACAGTGCCCCAACCTTTTTTGCATTATTGTCCATCCACTATGGAACAGCTTCTTAAATATCAAGCACAGATCCTGGCTGCCAAAATATTGTCAAGCCCTACTTAAAACAAGACATTATTTTTCAGTTGGGGACAGTGTTTATCATTATCATGATTGATTGACAGAATGATTGATTTTCAACCTCTGAAAACTACAGGGTGCAGTGATTTAGTAATATTACTGAAGAAGGCAGTGTTATATTTTGTGCCCCTTTTTATTACTGAGGGGAGCAGTTGGAGATAATTCAGAATTGTTTGCAAAATAGTTTTTAAACTTGTGCAAGCATAACACACTTGACTTTACTGGTGAAATGGATGCATTAACACTCTGCAACACCTATTTCACTCATTTAATTCCTATACTGCAAAAATGCAAACAAATGTCCTTATTTTTTAAAATCACCCCAGGGGCCACAGATTATATACTAGTGGCCACATATTAACTATTGAATTTTGGAATTTGAACTTTATTACATCATTCTGCGTGTATGTAATGAACATATACTATGAAATGCCTTTATGAACCATGTATACCATTAAGCTCTTGTTGACCCCTTATGAGAGATTAACAGATGAGGAGATCACCTATAGAAATGCTCTCTAAAATTAAAAGCATTGATGGAAGAATCTCAGAAACAAAAGGCTCATGGATAATATGCACAGAACTGTCTTTTGCAAATATCATACTTAAAATGTTCAAGGAGCAAAAAGCAGGGACTGCCTTGTACATAGTGGTGTGAGTAGAACAATCAAGAGTGATTGAGTTCCCGTATTTTTGGAGTGTTTGAAAGGGCACCCATAAAAATTATTTTAATTGACAGTTAAGTGTCCCATACTCTGCCACACACATCCTCATATCTACATTTGTAACTGGAAAGGAATCAGATCTGGGATTTTTCATATTGGGGGTTGGGTGGGAAGCATGCTATTGTGCTCCTAGGGTTTAACAGAACAGGACATTTCATGTTTAAAATATTTCTCTTAAAAGTTCCAGGCTAAAATATATGAGATTCAGCTCCAAATTGGTAATATGCATTTTTTCCATTTTAGATGTAGGGAATAAACGAATAAGAAGCATGTTTGGCAGATTAAATTCTAGCATTACACACACACACACACACACACACACACACACACACACACACACTACAATTAGGCTTTATTAATTTTAAAACATATTTATGGTAAGGCTTTTGTTTAACACAGAGACATGTCTGCAACAATATAGAGGTTAATTTGTATATGTATTTTATAAAGTTTTTCACTTATTCTGTTAAATAGGAAGATGAATCCCCCTTTTCCCCGCTGACCTAGCTTTAATCTTTAGTAACATATTGTGGATTAGACTGTAATTCCTCAATAAATCTCAAGGAAAAAAAACCCCCAGCCTTTCCAAAGAGAGGTATTTCTCGGTTATAATGAAAATGTCATGGATGCAGGTTATATAAAGTGAGTATGAAAACATTTATGTGAGGAATGATTGCATTTGAAAACTTATCACAAATAAAAGCAAAACATGCAGAATCTGATTTTGATTTGCAGATCACAGTTGGAAAACCAAGAACTGTAAATTTTTAAATATGAATGTACTCTTGCGTCATCTCTCTCAAATCCTACTGATTTCAATGGTTCTACTCCAGTGATAGCTAACCTTTTTTGGCTCGCGTGCCAAAAGCAGGGGGAGCGCAGGGGGTTTTGCGTGGACGTGCCACACCCATAATTCTTTGTGTGCAATCCCCTGCTTTTGGTGCACTTTTTTCACCCTCCCCAGGCTCCAGAGGCTTTCTAGGAGCCTGGGGAGGGTGAAAACAGCCTCCCCACCCCCACCTCCAGAGGCTTCAGGAGCTTCCCTGAAGCATCCAGAGGACGAAAAACGGCCTCAAAAGAAGGCCTAAATCAGCTGGCCAGCACACACACTGGTGCTGCAGCTGACAGGGCAACGCCTCACGTGCCCTAGGAAATGGCTCCGCGTGCCACCTGTGACACCCATGCCATAGGTTTGCCATCACGGTTCTACTCTATCGTATTAGGACACTTCAGAATCAGAATAGAGCTGATAGAACAGAAGGGACCTTGGAGGTCTTCTAGTCCAGCCTCCCTGCTCAAGCAGGAGATCCTATACCATTTCAAACAAGTCTCTTCTTAAAAACCTCTAGTGATGACGCACCCACAGCTTCTGAAGGTAAGCTGTTCCACTGATTGATTGTCCTTACTGTTAGGAGATTTTTCTTTAAATCCAGGTTGCTTCTCTCCTTGATTAGTTTCCATCCATTGTTTCTTGTCCTGCCCTCTGGTGCTTCCTCTTTCTGGCAGCCTCTCAAATACTAGAATACTGCTATCATGTTCCCGCTAGTCCTTCTTTTCTATACACCAGCCAAACCCAAATTCTGCAACCGTTCTTCATCCACCCTGTTATATTTTTACTCCGAGAAGAAAGAAAGAAAGAAATGTAAAAAAGGAAAGAAAGAAAAATTAAGGTTTGTTGGTTGTTCTGCTTCAAATATCAAAATATTTGTTCTTGGGTAATAGGCCCTGTGACTGATGAGGGGCAATCAGTTGTGAGTTCAACCCAATGTCTTGAGACAGCTGGGTCATACATCCCGTATGTAAACTTCCTCTTATGCTCTTGTTTTGCCCAAATTTATTTTTTAAATGGATTTACAAAAGATCTTCATTCTTGGTTTCACCATGCATCACCTGGAGTCACTGGGTGAGATGGGTGGCTGTATAAATTTGGCAAATACATAAATAATTATAAATGAAATAATTATCAGCTAACAAGCTGTCCATTCCAGGACCCTGGTAAAGACTAAAGACTTAGTCCTGGTAAAGACTAAAGGTAAAGTATGGTAAAAATGTGAAAGCCCACAAATCAAAATACAATCTGGGGATTTAGAAAAGCTACACTCTGCAATTCATCATGAATCATTTTATCTGGTTCCTTCTACTTTATGATGAAAATTGATCTGAATTATACTTTCTGAGATAAAACATTAGAATCCAGTTCTGTTTCTGTTATTGCATCACTCCAAGTTTTAACGTAAAGTTTTTCATTTGCAAAATATCCTCAATGCATATACAGTAAATAATTTGGAATCCAACAATTGCAGAAATACATAGGGTAAAGTAAAATTACATACAAAAATGGAAAGTTTGTAAAAATATTTTTGAACTTTTTAAAAAACCAGACAATGTAAAAATGGGAGAGAATGGGACTTATTAATAAGAACACAGAAGTCAAAAACAGATGAAATGCTTTAAAAATTACATTTTAAAAATAATGAAAATATTTTAGAGGTAGAGCGCAGTTTATAAATATAGTGTGCAAGCACAGTATATTTATAATTTTAATACTGTAGTATCTTTCCACAAGCATTATAAAGTGATACACAATAAATCTCATAAAAAAAATAAAAGCAATAAAACCCAAAGGAAATATTAAACACATCAAGCATACAATTTTAGAAAATGGCATGTATTTTGTACAGGCAAGGATTTGATTATAAGTAGAAATAAATGAATAAAGCTAAAGCAGCAGTTGCAATTGCCACATAAAAATGAGAAGCAGATTTCAGTCTTGAGATGGTAGAATAAACCTGTAGCACACAATACTATAAGCTACAGTCAGAAAACAGAATTTAAAGACTAGAAAAGAGGACTAAACCATCAAACATATCCATTGAATTGTTAATTCTCATTTCATCTCTGAATACCATTTGACAGATGAAGGCCCTCTTTAATAAAGCATAGATGTGGGTATAACTTCTACATGGGAATATTGTATGCAGGTAATGATCTCAAGAAAAATAAGAAAGTGGTTTACTATTGTCTTTTTTTCAGGATTTTTTTTAAATCCTGAAATTTTAAGCACAATCTACAGCCCTGGGATTTCCTAATAGTCACCCATACAAGTTCAACCTTGTTTTATTTTTTTTCCTCAGCCCCCATTTATTTGACCTGGCCAACACACACACACACACACACACACACACACACATACACACACACACACACACAGCGGGGGAAGACCTTAAGTGCCTTAGAAGTTTTCCTTTGTTTTAGAATTTTGGAATGAACTCAACTCCACCCAGTCCTGAATTTCCACACCCTTCGGAGCTTTAGCTCAAGCTAGGGAAGTTACATGTGTTGATGTGGAGTTAAATGAACAGGAAATCCATCAACATTGATATGATTCTGGCAGTGCTTTCTATTTTCCCAGTGTCATTCTCTCTCTGTGTCTTGCTCAATCTCTGCTAGAAGTAAAAAGACATAAAGACAGATGGAGGATCTCTCCCTCCCTCCCTCCCTGTTCCTCCCTCCCCTCGCCCCTCTCTCATACACACACACACACACACACACACACACACACACACAGAGGTAGAGTTTGTAACAATCATTGCGTGCAGTGAGCAAAATTGAGCATCAGATTTATTTAAAGTCTATGGTGCTTTCAACACGAGAAGTACCCTGTCAGTTAAAGTGGGCTTCAAGAATAGGCATGGAATAAAGTTTACCTTTCAGAGAAGAAAAGAAAAGCCTATTGTGAAAATTATATGACTCTGAGTCTAACCTATAACTACCACTTCTAGAGTCAGCTGTGCAGCCTCTTTAATCAGGAGGAGATGGAAAGTGGAGGATGAATGATCACTTCCTGTAGACTTGCCAGACATCCTGTATTTTAACAGATGCTTTGCCTTTCACGGCAGCACAGCATTCTCCACAAAGTCCACTGAAACTGTGTTCCAATTCCTGCCACTCACTCAGTTCCATATTAGCCACAATTGGAGAATTCAAGAGACACAGGGATAAATGCACAGGTTTGCTGCAACACCAGGAATGTTGTTCACCAATACTAGTATTTCATGAGTGGCAACTATGTCAGTATAACTAGCTGAGACTTCCATTTTTTTTGTCTTCACTGTGAGACTGATTTTTCTGACTCATTATTTCTCTTGATCTAGTCTATTTTAACACCAGTTTACCTCTCACAGTCCCTTTGGCTTTATTACTGTAATGTATGTATTACTTTACTACTGCAATGCCGCAGAAGAGTCAAAGAGCTTTTGATGTGGATCCTGAGATACATAAGCATTTTCCTTTTTTTTTCTTTTTTAAATGGAAAAGAAATTTTCTTTGATATACTTTATTAAATTTTAAAATTGAAAGATAAATGTCTCTTTATATATAGAATAACTGCTTTGCAACTTGTAAATGCAACTAAATGGACAATCTGCTGTATTTTCATGGCACGCTCAGCTAGCAGCCTTGGTGGGTGGTGTTAGGATATTCAGCCTTACATTGGGTTGACAATATATATGAGCCTATGTTCTGAAGGAGTTATGTAACTTTAAGAAATGTCTTAAATTCTGATTGGTACAGCTCTACCATAAAGGAAGCTCAGAATCACAGTCTGTTCCCTTTTCGATTCCCTGTGCTGAGGATCTGGAGCTGTGGAGAAGAAGGAGGTTTTGTTTTGCATCACTGTAAGATAAACTATGTTTGGTGAAGGATTGTTTTGGAAGTTAGAATCACTGGTTGGAAGAAGCGTTTTAGTTGCTACAAAGTAAAGTTTATTTATTTTCTTACTATCACTGTTTTAGAGTTTGTTTGTGGTTACAGCAACGTATCTCTTTACTGTCCGGTGAATTACACTATTCCGCATTTATTTGCTAACACTGGTTAAGGGACCAGAGTTGTAACACGGGTTCTGAACCCAGAGTTGCTAACTGGTGGGCAAGCATGGAATGTGACTTTAGACTAGTCATACACAGCCCATTAACCAATACGGGTTTATCATGTTATGTGGACCTGATTTGGCAAGCAGTTTCAAATACCCTAAATTAGTGGTGGGAATCAAAAAATTTTACTACCAGTTATGTGGGCGTGGCTTGGTGGGTGCGGCAGGGGAGGGATACTGTAAAATCTCCATTCCCTCCTCACTCCAGGGGAAGGTTACTGCAAAATCCCTATTCCCTCCCAATCAACTGGGACTTGGGAGGCAGGGAATAGATGGGGGCGGGGCCAGTCAGAGGTGGTATTTACTGGTTCTCTAAACTACTCAAAATTTCCACTACTGGTTCTCCAGAACTTGTCAGAACCTGCTGAATATCAACTCTGCCCTAAATCAGAGGATGTTTCTATAAATTATAGAATCTAATTTACAGTTATCCAAAGTGCTGTATGTTTGAATAGACATGATCTTATAAAACTGTAGCATCGGATATAGAACTAAGCGTGGGGGAAGAAGATATATATTTTTGCATATATTTCCTGAGCAAGCTATGTACCTAAGTATGTCATGTAAACATGGCCCCTGAGTTTATTGAGAGACCTAATAAAAGAAGTCCTAGTTTCCTTTTCATGAGACAATCATTTCTATTTTGTTCTAGCAGGCACTTCGGTTCATGGACTACGTTTTATGGTTGAATGCTTTTCCAGCTGCTGGTGAATTGGAAATTGATACATTTTACCATTTGTTTTTTAAAGTTGCTTTATCTAACATCATGATCCTGCTATTGTAACTGGCTGTTGAATCATTGCCCATAATATAGCACACTGACCTCTCATCATTATACAATGTGGGGGATTGTTCATAAATGTCATTGATGGGATGCCTCAAATTATAGATGAATTGTAACAGAACTTATATCAAACTCAAGTCAAGCTCTGCAAAAACAGCTTAGCTATAATTGTTTTAAATTTATTTTCAAACCTCGGGTTTTCATTTCTGCAAGTTTACAACAGCTAGATGCTCAAAAGCAGCTTTGAAAAATCACTGAAACAAGAAATGAACTGCTAAAGTTAATAACCAGAAAATTCATTGTGAAGGATCCAATTTGTGGAAGGATGAGGAAACCTCAAGCACAGTTAAGAAAGTGGGGGAGCCTCTTCATCACCCAGGGACACATATTATCTTTAAAAAAAACATTCAATGTTACTTATGATAGGAAATGAACTGTGCCTCAGAAATGCATGTGCCAACAGATAGAGAGATAGACATATAGATAAATAGCTTTGAACAATGAAAGTTGCTTGATTTATCTAACTCCTTCTTATGGAAAAAAAACAAACCAGAGGTATCCCAATGGGTCACAAAAGTCAAGATGGCAGTCACAATCATGTAATTGATGCTCCATCTTGACTATATTTTGCCATCCCTAAAGCAAATTATATTTAAGCATCATCAAAAGTGGAGAGGTGTAGTTATTCAGACCTGCAGGTTTTTGCAAAGTCACCTGCCTTTCCAAAAGTGATGTTCACTTGCTGCCAGGTATACTGTCCTTAAGAATAGAATTTGGAAATGTGTTGCAGAGGCCTGAGTTCTGAAATGAAGTATAAATTTGGGCATAATTTTTTAGAGCCAGTCCTGACTGTTATCAAGCATAGGAGGTGACCATCAGAATGGGGAGTGTATCCCGTCCTAATTACCTACAAGTTTTTAACCTTGAATAAAAAGAGCCTCTTTTCATTTGAGAACCTCTTTTGAATGTTATCCTTAGAGTTCTCATACGTTTTATACTAAATCAAAAGAAAATACAATTTTAAGATAACACATTTCAGCATTCACTGGTCTTTAGTAAGGTGTGTGCAGAGGGGGGGATGAGAATAAAAAGCTGTTCCGAGATATATTTCATAATTCATTTCATTTTCAAAAGCTTTCAATTAAGCTCCTTATGTCCCATGAAATAAATGTACAGTATGCTTCCCTGGCACCTGGCTCTAGAGTAAACTTAGAGCACCTGCTTTCTTTTTCTTTTGTTGAGGTTTTATTACTAAGTGTATAAAATACTTCATGGTAAATAAAGGTGAAGAGTGACCATGGCTACAGAAAAGATTCAAAGGCAGCCGCTGTCTTGCTTCTAAAGGGCCTGCCTGTGAGTAGAGATAATGTAGCAGTTAGAAGGGTAATGCATAATAAGTTGGCATTCATTCCTATTCAATGCCATCCTTGAAACTTCAGAAAATTTTGAAGGAACAGTATTGTCTGAGGCACCCACCCCCTTTTCCCCCCCTCAAGAAATGTATTGGGGGAAGGAGTAGGAATTTTTAAGGGATGGTCAAGGGCCCTCTGAGAATAAGCACTGTCCTTGAAAGGTAGCTGAGGCAAGGAGAGCTTCTGTTGGCTCCTCCTGCAGTTAGGCTGTGGCTGGGAGGGGGAGGCATTCTTGAGGTCTTGATTATTTTATTTGTAAATAACCATCTGCTTCTTTCTGATCTGGGGCCAGAGAAATGAGGTAGAGTATGATCTCTAGAGATGTGATGATTGATGCTCCTTTACCTCTGTTAGCAAGGGTTCTACACAAAAGGTAGCCCGTAGGCTGCAGTGAAAAAGAGGATGGCTTCTTTAGGAAACTAAGAGGTTAAATTTTATGAAGGGGTGGAAGTGGCAGAAAATGTGGTAGGAGAGGGGAAGAGACCATAGTCACCACTTCTGATAGCTACCGTCTCATTTTTTTTGCCCTAATTTCTTGGATTATTTTTTTTTAAAATGCTGGTTTAAATCACTATTTTATAGTGGCAGAGCAAATGGAGAAATCATACACACATTCAGTCAATGCCATTGGTTTGCAAACACTCAATGAAACTTTTTCATCTGAGAGCAGTGATGAAGGCTGTGTCACACAAACACAAAGCAAGTTCTGTCCCTTTTGTATGTACTTCTTGGATGTAAGAAAAGAAGGGAGGTTGTGGCAGAATGAGTGGCTTTGTGGATCTACTGTCCCATCCAATTCTTACTGACTAACCGCTCTTTTCTGAGACAGTAATATATATAGAGATCAGGGGTGGTTTCCTGTACCGGTTGGTACCAGTTCACTGTGTGCGCTCATGTGTGCGCCCACCCGCCCACCTTGCATTGCTTGCGCATGTGCAGTTGGCTGTAAATTTCTGTGCATGTGCAGAAACATGCCAGCAACAGCAGAAGACACTGTGGAGCCAGGGGCGTGGCCAGCCTGGGTCGCTGCTGGTTATGCGACCAAATCACCACTACTGGTTCGGCCAAACTGAGCTGAACCAGGAACAACCCATCTCTGTTATATAGATATATCTCTCAAGTCCATCTATTGGTTTTAAAATTGAATTAGATTTTATTGGGGTTTTAATTGGTTTTAGCACAGGCCGGGTTAATTTAATAAGTTTTTAATATTTATATATTTATTATCGGTATTTTATGTATATGCGTGGTTTTAATTTTTCCTGTGCACCGCCCCGAGTCCCTTTTTTGGGAGAGTGGCGCGGTATATAAATTTAATAAAATGAAAAAATGAAAAATGAAAAATATATAGATAGATGCAGCTCTGTCTTTTTGTGTATGTGTATTCTTTCTATTTACAAGATACCAGAACCAGATACATTCTGTATACATATGGGAAACCTCTGTGTTTCTGCTGTTTTCACTGAAACCATTGCAGTCACTACTGGAGAGATAATCTTTGTTTTAACATGAAAAGCAGTCTCTCTCTTCCTTGCTCCCAAATAAATAATAAATGAAATTCCAGAATAGCCAATTCCTACTTATATATTGTACATCAAAATAAGTGTGGATGGGGCTGGGACTGTTGCTCCCCTCCTTTAACATTACTCATGCAGATTTGGGGTGTTGGAGTTATAGGGCACAGCCAGAGAATTTACGTTAAAGTGTTATCCTCTAAGCCATGAACTGGCAAAAAACATATGCTGACATAAATTGTGCTGCCTCGTTATAAATCCCTATTCTGCCTCAATAATAAGGCCACTGAGTGGTGCTGTCTTTACTGTTTTAATGCAGGACAAGTTAAGGAAAATGATTAGTGGATCCTCTAGCTTCATTTCCCTGTCATCTGAATATTACTTGCCGGCAGGCAAAGCATCTACCAATACCTCTTCTTAATTTGGCAAAAGGCAGAGATGGGCAAATCTAAGAAGGTGCGTAATACCTGATTTGAAGGTTTGCCAAATTGCTCAAGAGGCTTCAGACATGGGGAAGGAAGTGTGACGCAGGTAAAACAAGATTCACCTTCAAATAGCATTGCGAGGAAAGGGTGGTGCTGGCAATGGATGGTCTTGCTAGCAGGACCCAAGATTAAGATTAAGATTTATTGCATTTATATACCACCCTATCTCCCTTTCGGGACAAAACATGACCCTGCCCCTCAAGTTCTCTATTGTACTGGCCCTACAGTACAATAGGGAATTTGTACTGCAGTCATTGGTAAAAGAATCATGATCACATGATCACATACTTTAAATAGCAGAATCCTGATGGCGCAGTGTTTAACCAGTATTAAACAGTTTTGCAGGCAAACTTTGTCCACAGCCTGGAGTTTGATCCTGAGGTTGACTCAGTCTTCCATCCTTCTAAGGTTGGTAAAATGAGGACACACACTGTTGAAAGCAATATGCAAATACACTACAAACTGCCTGATAGCAAGTGCAAGTGCTATCAGGCAGTATATAAGTCTAAATGTTATTGCTATTGCTAAATCAAATTAAGGTAAAGTTCTGCTCCCACATATATGCTAGTCGTTCCTGACTCTAGGGGGTGATGCTCATCTGCGTTGCAAAGCCAAAGAGCCAGCACTGTCCCAAGACGTCTCTATGGTCATATGGCCGGCATGACTAAATGCTGAAGGTGCACGGAACGTTGTTACCTTCCCACCAAAGGTGGTTCCTATTTTTCTACTTGCATTTTTATGTGCTTTTGAACTGCTAGGTTGGCAGTACCTGGGACAAGTAAGGGGAGCTCACTCCGTTATGCGGCACTAGAGATTCAAACCACCAAACTGCTGACCTTTTGATCAACAAACTCAGAGACTTAGCCACTTAACCACTGCGTCCCTATTTTTAAATTCTCCAATTTAAAGTTGCCTATTTAATTCCTATTTTTAAATTTAATTTAATTTTTTATTTTATTCCTATTTAAATTCTCCTATATAAGAAGCTGGTGTAACAGCTGAAAAAGACTTCAGAAAGCACCAGATGGGGATTAATCTGGTCTCTCTTGCAGCACAAACAGAATAGCTATAGAGGGCAGGGCTTGGAGGGCTATTGCTACAGTGGCCTTAAGAAGGAGCTAGACTGCCCATAAGAGCTGGGCTGTCTCTGACCACATTGTTTATGCTAGATCTTGTCCATAGCAAAAACTGTGTTGTAAGGAGTGGAGAAAACCCGACTTACACTTACAGTATTTAAATGATTTGAATATTTTAGGCTGCCTCAGCTATGGCCTAGTATGGCATATTTGTGGAAAAGAAAAGGTGATTACTGATTTCATCATTAAATCAGTCCAGTTAAAATCAAGGGACTCTTCTTTCTTTAGGCCATTGAATTTATTTGCATTGCTTCCATATAGAAACATATTGCATCCTAGGTTTAACAGTATTGTTATGCTTCAATTATTGAATTATAAAATGGATAAAAAAGAATTATTTAGTTTTTTAAAAGAAAAAACCATGATGTCGGGCTGTAGCTTTCCCCGCTGTCTGTTACAGGTTACAGTTTCACAGTTAATAATAACAACTGATAATAAAAGGGAGCCAAACCTCTTCTTGTATTTCATGCTGGGCTCTACCATTTCAGACAAAAGTGAAGAATCTCTTTCAGTTTGATTTTCTATAATTCTATTTTCTGGGAAATTTTGTGTTTATTGTTTTAAAACATGGGGGAAAAAAACCCAGGCATCCAAATCTGTAACCATCCATGATATTATATACCGGCTCGATCTGTGTTGCTTCTGGAGCTTAAATCACAGATAGCTGCAGTGAAGCACCAAAAATTTATCTTTGTTGAATTTGGCACCTGATGCCCTTACATATCAGTCTGTTTGAAATGAAACTCTAACTGATAGGGGATGAGCAGATCTGTGTAAGCTCAGAAGTGTAAATTTAGTATGTGTGCTATTCATCAGGATATTACTACTTTTACTACTATCTCATAAATGATAATACGAATATGAATAAACATTCCATGAGATGATGTGTTAAGACAGAACAAATATGTTTTAAACTTGTAATCCCTTGAATTTCAGACACTGTGAGAGAGAAAAAAATCTTTGTCTGTGATAACCCAAAATTAGAAGGAAACTGGTAGCACAGGGGTGTCAAACTCATGTTGTCATGGAGTCATGTGACATATTGCAACTTCCCCCCCCCCCTTTGCTAAACTTGGTGTGGCCGTGGCTGTGGCCAGTGCATGACGCATATATGCCTATGGCCTGCCAGATCTGGCAGCAGATTTGGACAGTGAGGAGGTTGGGGAGGAATATGGGACAGTCCTGGAGTCTGGGGAAGGCTCTGATAAGTGTTCTGCATTGGAGGCAGAGATGGAGCCAGGGCTGTCTGACAGTATTCAGCTGCCTTCAGAGTCAGACATCAGTGGGACAGAAGAACAACTGGAGTCTGTTCCCAGTGTGCACATGCACAGAGCTGCATGGAGAAGGAAACAGCTAAGGAACAAGGCTCAACTCGGGAGTAAAGCCACAGGTGGATGATGAATGGCCCTTCCCACAGGGTATAAAGAGGAGTGAAAGGGGAGGGGAGTTTGCAAGAGACAATTAGTTCAGTTCATTAGAATTGAAGATCTGTTTCTGATTTCTTGCCAAGTATTGTCTGCTACAGAGTGGCATTTGGAAGATATTGGTCTGGCCGTTCCCCAAGCCTGATAAAGGTCTGTAGTTGTGAAATCTCTTGAAAGACTATTGGCCAGGACTTTCCTGGTGAGGAATTCACTTTAAACTAAATAAAAGGTCTTTTATGGGACGAGGAGTCAGCTTCGTGCTTTTGGGAAGCCTAGGTCAGAAAAGATACATCCCAAAAGTCCAATCAGTTTCCTCCTCCTCCTCCTCCTCCTCCTCCTCCTCCTCCTCCTCCTCCTCCTCCTCCTCCTCCTCCTCCTCCTCCTCCCCCCCCCCTCTACAAATGTATAGTATATAGTAGCCCAGAAGTGACTGTAATGCTGAATTCTTTTTCCGAGAACTGAGAAAATTCTGAGAACTCTGAGAATATAAATAAATAAAGAATAAATGAAAGAAGTAAATACACTCCAGTTAGAATAAAGATACCAATGGTTATCAATTCTAACATTTAAAGTCATTTTCAAATGAAAAAGCTCCTAAGAAAAATGTTAAAATATGTATCTTTTCTTGGAGAGGAATCATTTTTCATATTAAAGCTTTTCGTGGTGAAAATGTGTAAAATTAAGAACTTTATTTAGGAGCTGCAGAGATGACACACTGGGTTACAGTAACCAATGGGAACCTCAGTACCCTCAGTTTGATAATTCAGTGGAATGCCATTTATCCAGGCAATTTTTTAATGGTTGAGTTTCTGAGTAGGATTTCTTGCTTGGCTGAAGTAGTGATTTTGGTAAGCTCCTAAGTATTAAAGAGACCTTCCCTTGATAAAAATTGCTTTCCAGTTTTGCAGGAGTGTTTTCTCTTGAAATGCTGAGATGACACAAAAGGACAGCAGTGTGAATGTTAAAAGGAGCATATCTTTAAATGTGAAAAATGGGTATAATTAAAAAAAAAATCACTTGCATTTTTTCCCAAAAAGAACAACCAGATTGTGACTTGAAATGATGGTGGTGGTGATAGGGTTTCTTGTTTTATTGTTAATAAAATACATATTGTACATCAAAACAAGTCTTTTTACAGCCTTTTTTTGTCTTCTGTGAGGTGAAGACTTGTTCTGCAAAGCATGAAGCAATGGATGGTCACCACTATTACTTCATAGTGCTCATGAGGGGATGGAAAACTGACCCAGACTGTGGTGAAAATCTTCTTGAGAAAAACAGATATGCTGCCACCCTTAAAAAATAATAATAAAGCATTGGTATAATTAAGCCCTTCTTACCATAAGGGGAGTTTACTTTCTGAAGAGGCCATATATGGAGCCAGCTATTTTATTTCAGCTCTTTGACTTTCAATTTTGGGGAAAGCTATTTAGAAAGTGATGGGATACAGCTACAAAAGGCAGAGCAGATATGATTTGTCTGGATCCTGTTTTGTGAGTTCAAGCTAAATCATGGGTCAATGCATTAGTCACTCTCATGAATGATCTGTGATGGACTTGGATACTGATTCTGCTTCTTGCCTTGATGGCATTCAGGAGTCTGGGATTCCTTTTTACAGTGGTTCCACTTCTTTCTGAGAGGTCAGTTTCAGTTTCAGACAATGTGTTTGGAAGAGAAGAATTCCAAACTCTTGAGTACTCTGGTATAGGGTGCCACAAGGCTTGAATTCTTACCTATTTTATTTAATATCTATGTGAATTAGACAGAGAACTAGAGAAGGTATCTAACTAGAGAAGGTTATTTATTGATTTGGACTTCAATATTATTAATATGCTTTATTACATTTTTGGTTCTATTGTTTTTATATACAGCACAATTTTCCTTGCTAAAGACACCACATATATCCTATACTACATAATATCTGTCCAAATCCACATATATGCATGCATGCACGGTGTTTCCATGATGCCTCATTGCCATATGATTAGTGATAGCCATTGGTCTAGATAACTTTTAGAGAATGTTAGACCCAAAATACGAGACCGCCTTCTGCCCCATACATCCCTTCGTCCGATCCGCTCCCACAGAGAGGGTCTTCTCCGGGTACCGTCGGCCGGGCAATGCCGGTTGGCGATGCCCAGGGGAAGGGCCTTCTCTGTGGCGGGCCCGGCCCTCTGGAACGACCTACCCCCCGACCTACGCACCACCTCGGACCTCCGCCTCTTCCGCCAACGTCTTAAGACGTATCTATTCCAACAAGCCGGCCTAGCATAGCCCCCCGTTTCTGACTTTTATCTATAAATTTTAATTTTCAGGGTTTTAAATGGGTTTTTTAGCACGGGATTTAATTTAATATGTTTTTAATAATGTATATTGTCTTTTGTTATGGTTTTTAATAATGCCTGTGCGCCGCCCTGGGTCCTAACAAGGAGAAGGGTGGGGTATAAATTCGAAAATAATAATAAAAAAAAAGATGGAGAAATTGTGATGGCAACTGCAAGGAGTCCCCTCCTAAATAAATGGAGCAAACTAACTATACAGCAAAATAGCCATACAGGTAGTCCTCAATTTGAGGACCACTTATAGTGCCAGAACTTCATCAAAAAGAGCTGCAGAAGAGGGAGCTCTTATTAAGCTCAGGGCAACCCAAGGTTTTGCAGAAGAATGAAAAAAAATAAACATTTTTGGGAGAAAAACAACAGCTCTAAAGCAGCTGAAATAATCTTTTGGATATTAGTCCAGGTGCCAGTTCTTCAAAATTTAAAGTTCCTGTATATGTATGATATCACATCCAGTATAACGGTGGAGAACCTTGGTTTTCCAGATGCTGTTAAATTATTACTCTTAGCAGCAATCTTTGTTAGTAGTGATGGACATAGAAAGTGGCAATACAGCCACATCAAGAAGATTGTTAGATTCTTAGCTCCAATTTCCTCACATAATATCCATCCAAATGTGGTCCATAAAACCACAAGTCAAGGACATATCTTGCATGAAGAGGTCCCAGTTTTAATCAAGCTCCGAGCCAATAAAAAGGAATGCTTAAGTGGAATTCCAGAAGATCTCTTCTTCTTATCCACCCCCCGCCCAGATATTAGGAAAGAGATGTCCATATTAATGTGCAGCAATGTACACATTTATTTCTGTACCCTTTATTACACTGTTGACCAGATCCTGTTCTTGGTCAAAATTGAGAATAAATTGATTGCATGATCAAGGTTGAGTATACACAGAAAATCTCAAGAGTGAATATTTTGTGCAAATCATAGCCCATGAAGAGCTTCATTCCAATTTGTGGTTTATAATTATAGTCAGATATGTTCCTGGTTCTGCATTTAAAGGTCTGTGACAAATTTTCTGATAAAACCTGAATGTTAAATTTCATAGCTCTTCCAATTAGAGTCTCATTAGGCTGCAGATTCTTTCTCTTCCTTTGCTATCCTTGTGTACATGTATTTAAATGAACTGAGTTTGATTCAATAGTTACTTCTTGGTTATTATTTACAGCTAATCCAACTATCATTAGTCATAGCTGAGAGACACAGAAATCTTACAAAAAGACCTTCATTTATGACAAATAACAGCTTTATTTGGGCATTCGGTACTTCAGGACATTGCTTTCACATCATTGTCATTTGGTTCAACTGTTGTCTAGCCACTGGAAGAAAATGTCTGAAGGACAGAGCCTGCATATACATAGTACATCTACAAGTGCCAGAATAGTCTTCATATGTAATAACACCCTATGGATCAAGAGTGGGAAGAAAAAGTGGAATTTAATAACTATAGTCCTATTTTCTTAGGATCCCTCCCTCCCGTGCTTCTGTCTCTTAATAATTGCTATTGTTTCATTTTTGTTCAATATCTGCATGATTAAGATGCCTAGCCCTGGAAGCCCTTTCTATATAGAACAGGTATCAGGCTTCATATTTTTTCTTCTAGTGAATGGATAGTGGCAAAGGAACAATAGGAAATAATATGCCACATGTCATAGAAATCTCTGCTTTTTATTACAGTGTTTATTTTTTTTCACAAGCCAGCAAGGTTGAACCTTATTTGCAACAGTGGCAAATATCTGTAGCTCGAGGGTAGGATGAGGGTGAAGGTTTGTTCTCCGAGCTTGTGGGTTGGTTTCCAAACATTTCATTATCAGAATAGGTAACATCTTCAGCAGAGCTTAGGGGGTGTCAGTGTTCTTCTGTTTATAAGGGCTTCAGGTGTGGGTGGATAAAGTGAGCGTCTTGTGATGGGTCAGGTGTGAGTCATCAGTGAGAATCTTGTGGTACTGTAGGTCTTGTGATAGGGAGGTTATATCAAGGCAGGATCATTAAGAGGTGAACGGCTGGGTGAGATGTATGGGTTGTTGAGGGTCGGTGTTATCTCTGGTTGACTGTGTGGTTGATTCGGATTCTGAAGGGTTCGTAGGCTGGTTTTCGATCAATCTGTCTATTGATGGAATTTTCTCATCGAATTTAACAAAGCCTGGCATTCAGGGGTGGGTTCCGGTAGGCACTGCTGCCAGTTCACTCATGTGTGCACTGTGCATGTACGTGATGCGTAATGCGTGTGCATGCACAGTGCAATTAAAATTGTTCTGCGCATGTGCAGAAGCAAAAAACAAGATGGCGGCGCCTATGGCGCTGCCTGGAGAACTGGTTTCAGGGAATGGTAGTCCTGGGTTGCTGCCATTTCCAGTGACCCAGGCCGCGAAACCACTACCAGTTCAGCTGAACCAGTCTGAACTGATAGGAACCCACCACTGCTGGCACTCCACAAGCAATTATCAAGAAAGATCTGGGCCTAGACAAGAGAAATTCAAAATGAGTTTGCGTTCAAATATGTAATGATCTTCAGACAGTAATGGGTGAAAACAATAGATTAACAGTAATACAACTGCTTTAGAAGACTATGAGCTTTCATTGGAGATTCTTTAACAGACACTGAACAGTAACTGCAGTTTCTATATTGCATCCCTGCACATAGAAGTTATCTGTACTTCATTAATCACTATTTCTAATTCTAACTGATGAACAACTTATGCAGGTTTGGTCCAATACTAACACATTCCTTCCTTTGTGTGTTGTATCACTTGAGACATTGTACATGGTGTAGACAAGAAGGGTCTCTATCATTTTCTTTTTTCTTTTTGAGGGGACAAGACTATATAGATGTCCTCCTAGTTGCCAATCAATTTACATTAGACCTAAAAAATCCCTCACATAGAAGATGCATATTCTCTCTCTCTCTGTCTCCCTCTCTCTCCCCCCCTCTTCCCCCCTCTCTTTATATTTATATTCATAGATACAACATTAGTCTATTTTAACAGGGTATTGAAATTTGCCCTTGAGGCATCAGATGGAGTAGTCAGATTGTCAAACGGTCTCCTAACTGAAGTTAACATTGGTACAATATTTACCTCCTAAAATTAAACACTACAAGGGAAGTTATAGGTTTACCACACATAATACATATACTTTGGCAAGACTTACAAAGAGTTCATGGAAGCATGTGACAAATAAAATACAAAAAATCTGTGGGATCGCATCCTGCCCCATACATCCCTCCGGCCGATTCGCTCCCACAGAGAGGGACTTCTCTGGGTGCCGTCCACTAGGCAATGCCAGTGGGCGACGCCCAGGGGAAGGGCCTTCTCTGTGGTGGGCCCTACCCTCTGGAATGACCCAGCCCCCGAAATCAGAACAACGACGGACCTCCACTCCTTCCGCCAGAAGTTAAAGACTTACTTCTTCCATCAGACCGGCCTGGCCTAACTTATCATACCTAGCCTGTAGAAATAAATTGTTTAATTGGAATTTTAAGGGGTACAGCTGTTTAGGGTTTTAAGGGTTTTAATGTTGATATTTTAGCACAGGGGTAATTTAATTCGGTTTTAATATTTTGTATATTGTTGTATTTATTTTATTTTTAATTTCCTGTGCACCGCCCCGAGTCCCCATGGGGGAGAGGGGGCGGTCTATAAATTTAATAAAATAAATAAAATAAAAAGCAAAAACAAAAAAACAAAACAAAACCCAGCACTTTGATGGAAATTGCAAAACATTTTGAAAATAAATATGCCATCAATGGAAACTAAGAAGAAAGGGTTGACCAATCACCAAAGTAGATTGTTTAATAAAAAAAAATGTAAACATATAAGCAAAAATCAGAGAAAATTAGTTGCATATTTATATCTAGAAAGAGTCAGGAACAAAACCAACAAATTGGTAGTTCTTCTTTTGCTTTGTCAGATTAATTAGTAACTTAGTAGTCATGCTTATATTCATGAAAACACACGGAAAAGACATCACATGCATCCCTTATAATGAGTGACTCGTGACATTCTGAGTGGACTTGAAAAGATCAGCCTTTTCAAGCATGAGTGAGACTTTTAGACTTCAATCTAAGACAGGTGTAAGAAAGCACCCCATCAGATCTGACTATTTGTACTGTGCTATTGTGCAATGAATCATGGCCTGTAAAATATATTAATACTATAGTCTGTTTGGGCACAAATTTTGAATGCCTTCAATTTAATATCCAGATTAAAAGTGTTAGACCGTTGATAGGAAATTATATTTAGGGCACTTCCAAATCACCACTGAAGAGGGTTTTGACTTTAAAATTAGTACTATTATAGACAGAGAAAAGTCATCCAAAGGACCTTTAAAAAAAAAAAAAGTAACATTTTCCATCATAAACACTGATCCTGACAGGAGTGAACCATCACTGCCAGTATTTCACCCTTCCAGGCAAGGGATGGATGGATACATGAATGAATGTCTAAAATACTGTAAACAGCAATTGTTACAATTTGTTTGTTTTATATAATAATGATGCCCTTGTATGTTAACAACCACAATAATATTGTTACATGCATGTTATTATAAACATTATTAAATACAATAATAATGACATTGCAGAAATATATTATTCTGTATTGACATTAAGAAGAGGGTATTGTGACCCCAGGGAGAAGACTTATACACCATTAGGTAGTTTTCAGTTTTAACAACAATTTCTCCAGGATGTCTGTTCTCAGTTTGGTCCTTTAGGTATTCCAATGGTGCACCTATCAACATTTTATCTGAGCCCATCTATCTGGCCATTAGTCATCCTCTTGCTCTCTTCCTTCCACCTGTCCCAGGTCTTTGCATAATGTCTCTAAAATGCAATAATTTGAGCCTAGTCATTTGTATCTTCAGTGAAGACTATGGGTTGATTTGATGGATGATCAAATTGTTCATTTTCTTGGCTAGCTAGAGTATTCTCAAGGGTCTTCTTGGATACCAGCATTTGAAAGTGATTGTGCTCTTTCTCTCCTACTTCCTGAGAATTAAATGTTCACTTTCATAGAATGTCACAAGGTAATTGCCTGCACAATTCAGACTTTTGTTGGCATAATGCAGGAGAAGGAGGGACAGAACTAGGGACAGAGTCAAAAGAGGAATCAACTGAGACTCTCTACGTAGCCACAACTGGACTAAGCCCAACCCCTTTTGAATTCCATAGACCCTTATCTAAGATAGCACAAGATAGTGCTAGTTGAATAGATTCTTGTGCATAGGAATGATTAGCAATAAATCAGTTCAGTTGGAACCAGTGCTGGATTAAAATGTTTTCACTATCACTTCTGTGGGCATGGCTTTGTGGGCATTGCAGGGTAAGGATACTGCAAAATCCCCATTCCTCCCCCACCCCACTAACCTGCTTTCCAGCTCCTGTTCAGGGCAACAAAAGAAGATCAGCTGGGAGGCTTGAAGGCAGCAGGGGTGGGACCAGCCTATTTGCCAGTTCTCCGAACTACTCAAAATTTCCACTACCGGTTCTCCAGAACCTGTCAGAACTGGCTGAATACCACCTCTGGTTGGCAGTTCATATGTGGTCCTCATCTCTGGAGCCTGACACATAATTACATCCTGTAACTGAATTCCTTTTCCAAAGCTTTGATGGCTGTTATACCAGTGCTAGTCTTTGGCATATTTCTTGACTGATGGTTCCTTTATTGTTGATAGTTTCAAGTAAAAATTATTACAGTAATTCAGATGAGAAGCATGGAAGTATGAATGACAGTTGCCAGAGCCTCCTGTTCTAAAAATGATTGCGCATGTTATTTCAGCTGTATCTGGGCAAAGTCTTCTTTGGAACTTCAGTTTCTTTTGTTTTAAAAGGAGTCAACAGAATCCCCAGATACCAGATCAGATTCTCCCAAGGGAGCATAACACCAATCAAGGGATCTTCTGATAAATAGTTATTCCATATTATTGGGATTTAATCTGAGATGTTCTTCTCCATCTTAACCATTCCATCTTCAGATATCAGGTCAGATCCCCAGCTGTTATTGGACTATAAATGTTATGATCCTTAGCAAGATCCTAATAAAAACTATAATTTAGCATCAACTGGAAATATCAGATTGGGAGATGCACCAAAGGTGAGTGGGCAGATCATCTTGTCTCTAATGAAGATTTAGGTAAATGCATATGCTGGGTATGGTGACATAACACAACCTGGCTTTTCCAAACTGAAGACACTTGGCCACATATTGTACGACAATGAAGGGATTGCAGTTTTTATACCATACCTTAATTTTATTGAACAGAAAAATGTTCTTAATTTTTAATTCAGTGTTGAGCAAACAAAAACAACAAACACTGTATAATACAATGTGCGACACTACAGGTGTGTGATGTCCACAAAGTATTATAATAAATGGAAGAAAGGAATAATTTAAAAAAATGTTTCTGTTTTTGTCTGTAAGATGTTTGGAGTACAAAAATACTGTGCTTCTCAAGATGCCTTTTAAATTAAAACAGAAATCTACGGATAAAATCAGTAAGAGGTCCTTGGGATGTATGTACATGTATGTGCAGACACACAGGCATTACGATGCCCTTGCATTTTAAACACACAGATGTACTGAGATATATACCTATAATTTTACATTTTTTGCACAAAATTTGCTTGAATAAATCATTTATAGAGAAATCACTTCGAGAGAATATTAGTAAACTCTTTCAGTGGGACGGAGCCATCAAAATAGAAAAAGCAACTTTTTTTTCTTTCTCCATAAGAGCCATTAAGTGTGATTAAATCTTTAAATGGAAAGGACAATAACTATAGCCCTGTATTTAGCAATTTCATATCTTTAATGGTGTGCAAAGATTTCCTTAAAAGCACGAGCATGAAAAGAAGCTGAATGTTGCAGTATTTGCAAAGGAGAGGGTAAAGAGAAAGACGAGGAAGGATCGCTTGTTTGTAAATGAAGTGCAGCCCAGTCATTGGGACTTTTATGGGACAACAAAAGGTGGAAGGCTGTTTCCTTAAAGGGCATATATAAAAGTGGAGTTCTAAAAAGCAATTCTTGACTGGCCTTCCACATACACAATGAACACAATTACTGAGTGAGAGTAGTTTTTCAGCTATGGCAAAAAAAGAAAGAAAGAAAAAAATCATAATGGCATGGCAATTAGACAAGCAGTAGATTCAAATGAAGAAGAGTCAAGAAGAAGTTGGTAAGGCTGGTGGACAAAATGAAGAAAAGCTACCCGGAGTGATTGAGTACAAAACTGAATGATGCACTTAACTGTGTTTGTGACTCTATTCAAGAGTTTATGGGCTTACCAGCTAGGAAACAGAAAAGGTACCCATCATGCATAGTGCTTACCATAACTGCCTTCTTTAGGATGAGCATATTTAGCAAGCACTATGATAATCACTATAGGTTTCTCCCTTCTCTAGTGTCAGAGAAGAAATTGAAAAGTGTGCTTGGGTTTATAGTTCACTGCAATGTGACAACCCAGCTATTGTTTCCAAATGATGTGTGACCCATTAACCCATTATATGGTTTGTTTGTTTGAATATCAGTACAATTATGTAGAATATGAGAACAATTATGTTTTATTACCCTAGTTGTAGGACTAAACATTTTTGTTTACTGTCTGTCTGTCTGTCTGTCTGTCTGTCTGTCTGTCTATCATCTATCTATCTATCTATCTATCTATCTATCTATCTATCTATCTATCTATCTATCTATCTATCTATCTATCTATCTATCTATCATGTTCCTTCATTGGTTCTCCAAGTTAGCTGGCAGAGTCCAGTTTTTACATTCTTGTGAAAGGTCAGGAGCAGTGGTGGATTGCAATTTATTTTACTACTGGTTTGCTCATGCGTGTGTATGCACCTGCACGATTGTGCGATGTGCAGAAGCATATGGATGGGTGGGCAGAGCCCCACCGCCACCGCCACTACCGGTTCACCTGATCCAGGGAGAACCAGCAGCAACCCACCTCTGGACAGGAGGGTTGGAGCCAATGTTGATAAACCCATTTCAATATATCGCTGTAGAAAACTCTATTGAGATATGATACTAATCTGCTATTTTACCCATGATTATGACATTCAAAAAAGCAAACCTATGGGACTGGAGTTGGGAAGTTCAAAGTTCATTCAGGGTTTCTGCTAGTTCAAGAAGTTGGGGGTAAAATTACTTTTCTCCTTTCCCTAATTTTTTCTGGAAGTTTCATAAAAATAAGGATCTCATTGATGATGCACAAACTTTTCCTCCTTTCTACTATCAATTGTCAACATCACTGCTAGGATTGGTAGAGAAAGGGGATCCAAAAATCTTTTGACCTTGGGAATGTTTCCCCAAGAATAATAAAATTTCAGCCTTAGAATATTATAACATTGCATTGTTCAGTTATTCTTGTTTTTCTTAACATTCCGATTATTATTGGATTTCTTCAGTTTGTTCTGTTCTTCCTACATCCTAAATCTTTCTACATTGTTTGTACATTGTACATTTGTACATTGTTTCTTGTTTTCTTTTTCCTGCAACAATCACTAGCCTAACTATTTTTCCTATCTAGCCTAAAATACATGTCATTTATTTCACCAGTCATGGGATATACTAGAAATACAGATTATGAGTGCTAAAAGAACTCTACGTTTGACACATATATGTATTGAAAACTGTAAGATTTGAAAACTGGCCTACAAATAAATTTGTTTGGCATGATGCATGTTTATCCATTGGACATGTAGCACCTATACTCCATACTGAATTTACATGTTGATAAAGAGTATAACATAAATGTAGAGAGCGATAAACTGAAATAAAAACAAATTAAACTATTTTGCAGTGCTGCCACTTTTAATAATGGTTATAAGGCAGGAGAAACACTTATCTTGAGGAAGTATTGCAATTATAGTGCAAAAAGCAAATCCTTGTGGAAAGTGAAATTATGAATTGATCCTTACAACCTAGTGCTCTGTGAATTTGTATCATTTTTTTCTGCTGATAGTTTGAGGCCATCATTCTCTATGGATAAGGCCCGAACCGCTGGATATACAATAACATATACATTAGCAAAACAGATTTGATGTGTGATGATGCTTCCGTCTGCTAACCTGCAGTGACCAGAAGCCCATTATTTCCACAGGACACAATGGGTACCAGAAACATTAACTTCTGCATTATTGGAAAGAAGCAAAATGCATTATCATGTGACCTCTAAGAAGATAAATGTGCGTTATTGACATGCTGTGTGAGATGGAGAGAAAGTTATTTTATAAAACGGTTTATGTGTATGACAACTCTTGGGAGTTGTTTGGTTTGACCTGCAAGGAGAATGGGGAGTTCACAGATACTGTATTTAAAGAAATGACGACAACAGCAATGGAGTGATCTGGCAGATTGGCATGGGAAGAATTGATTGGTGGAGGAGGGGGGTGATGAATTGAATAGGCAACACAAAAGAAGGCCTAATCCTGCAAAGCTGGAGCTGAGAATGCAGAAAGCCATTGAGCAGATTCTCATTCCAGCAGGAGCAGACAATGGTGAATGTGTTTTATTTATCATTTCTTTATTTATTCTATTGGTGTCTCACCTTTTCATCCAAAGGTACTTCATGCAATTAACAGCAAAAGGTAAAGGTTCCCCTCGCACATATGAGCTACTTGTTCCCGACTCTAAGGGGCAGTGCTCATCTCCATTTCAAAGCCAAAGAGCCAGTGCTGGCCAAAGACATCTCCATGGTCATGGGGCTGCCATGACTAAATGCTGAATGTGCACGGAACGTTGTTACCTTCCCACCAAAAGTGGTCCCTATTTTTCTACCTGCATTTTTTACATGCTTTCAAACTGCTAGGTTGGCAGAAGCTGGGACAAGTAACAGGAGCTCACTCTGTTCTGTGGCACTAGGGATTCGAACTGCCGACTTTCTGATGGACAAGCTCAGCATCTTAGCCCTGAGCCACCATATCCCATTACAACTAACAGTAATAAATACTAAATGAACCCAAAGCAAATCAGTGATGATGAGATGAGGAAAGAGGAAGAGGAATCAGGCACTGGGCATCAGCAGGTTCTCAGAAAGGTTCAGTTCTTGTATAAATTCAAAATTGCCTCTAGCCAGAGGATCTTGAAAACTATTTGGAACCAGATTAAATTGTAATCTGGCTCATTATCAGAATTCCTACTCTAGAAAAGTGGACCCCTATAGAAAATAGGCAGTTTTCCCTTTCCCACTCCTGTTACCCAGGGCCTATATTCTGAAACTGCGGACTCTAATTCTGGCACTAAGATTAGCCAAATATTTATCATGATCACTCTCTATTAATAGCCTTCCCCCTATTAATTTGGGTAGTTGTCTATATTAAATTGCATGGTTGCAAGAATCATGCTTTCTAATGCAATATTTGCATTTACTGTGGTGCATTTAGTAGTCTGGTTGTCTGGCCTCTGCTTATACGACCACTTTGCTTCAGCCATAACAGACAGTGTTCTGAGGAAGCCCTGTGATCAAGGGTAAATCCATAATAGATGACTGGATGCAGACTATATAATCCCGGCAAGCAAGATGTAAGGGCTACACAATTTGATCTTAATCACCTGCAGATGTTTCTGTTGTGGCCTGCCATTGGCCAGCAGAGCTGGCAGCAGATTCAGACAGTGTGAAAGTTGGGGTGGAAAATGGGCCAGTCCTGGAATCTGGGGAAGGCTCTGATGAGTGCTCTGCGTCAGAGGCAGAGATAGGGTCAGGCCATCTGATAGTTATCAGCTGCCTTCGGAGTCAGACATCAGTGAGGCAGATGCACAGCTGGAGCCTATTCCCACTCTGCACATGTTCAGAGTTGCCAGACAACTCTGTGCATAGAACAAGGGTCAACTTGGGAGTCAGGCCATATGTGAATGGCAAATGGTCCCTCCCATAGGGAATAAAAGAGGAGTGAAAGGGGAGGGGCATTTGCAGGAGATAATTAGTTCATTCCTGAATTCTTGCCAAGTATTGTGGTGTCTGAAAGATATCAACCTGGCCACTCTCCAAGCCTGATAAAGGTTGGTAATTGTGAACTATTTTTAAAGACTGTGGGCCAGGACTTTGCTGGAGAGGAATTCACTGTAAATTAAATAAAAGGGGTTTATCGGGATGAGGACTCAGCTTCGTGCTGCTGAAGAAGCCTAGGTCAGAATAGTTTCAAAGTCCCTTCCATGTGGCAGATTTCTTGTCCATTTGGTGCCAGTGGTTATCATCCAATGGCAATGAACTGCCTTTTAGAAATGAGCTGGGGTCAAGATCTCTTACCAATTTGGCTAGCATTTTGCTAGTGGTTGCTTTGATTTGTCTGAGTTTTGATTCGGCATCAGCAGAAACTATTATGGCAGGGCTGTCAAACTCACGGCCAGATGCTTCCTGCACTGGCCACGCCCATGCTTAGTTTAGCAAAGGGGGAGAGAGTCACGACATGTCATGTGATGCCACCGTGATGACACAAGTCTGACACTCTTGCATTACGGTGATTGTGTCAATGTTTTGCCAAGTTATATGGGGCTTTCTTTGGCCTGTAGAAGCTGATGGATTTGATTGAATACTGTCTAGAATGTCCAGTGTCCATCCAGGTTTGATCCATGCCAGCCTTGCTTCCTTTCTGAAGCTGAAGGTTAAGTGTATATGCTCACCTGAATCCAAAAGACAGCCACTATCTCATTATGGAAGGTTGTGATGCCTGTAATCTTGAAGAAAATGCCCTTCTAAAATGGCTTCACTATATCCAGTACAGGTAGTCCTCAACTTACAACAGTTCATTTAGTGACCGTTCAAAGTTACAACACCACTGAAACAAGTGACTTATGACTGTTTTTTACATTTGCAACCATTGCAGCATGCCCATGGTCATGTGATCAAAATTCAGACATTTGGCAACTAACTCATATTTATCACAGTTGCAGGGTCATTCCTCACTTAGCAACAGTGGTGGGTTTCTGCAGGCTTGCCCCTACTCGCGAGAGCCGGTTGGTGAAATTTAGAGAACCGGTGAGAGGGGGTTCCACTGGCGTACCTGGAAGTAAATCTGGCCTGCCGCTGCCAGTGACCCAACAGGAAGGAAAGGAAAGGAAGAAAGGAAAGGAAAGGAAAGGAAAGAAAGAAAGAAAGAAAGAAAGAAAGAAAGAAAGAAAGAAAGAAAGAAAGAAAGAAAGAAAGAAAGAAAGAAAGAAAGAAAGAAAGAATTTATCATCACAATTGAGTCCAAAATTTTGGTTGCTAAGCAAGAGCGTTGTTAAATGAGTTTCACCACATTTTAAAAGGTGGCCACCCCCACCCTGTCACATGACTGCCAAGCCACACCCACAAAATAGGCCACACCTACAGAGTAGGTTCTAAAAAATTTGAAACCCACCACTGCTTAGCAACCTAAATTTTGGCCTCAATTGTGGTCATAAGTCAAAGATTCACTAATATTCAGCCTCCAACATTTCATTTTTAGAAACAGTTATTGAGATAGTGATGGTGGGTGAGCTACAAACACCTTGTCAGGCAGGTGCAATTCTGCTAAACTACTCTCCATCCTCTGTCAATGCTAGTATTGTCTCTTGATGGGGGAGTATTGCTCATGAAAGAACAAGTCCATGACCTGGGATCCTTCTGGACTCATAGTACTTGTTAGAAGACCGAATAGAGGCCATGATCAAGGGATTTTTACCCAGATCTGGCTGCTTTGTCAGTTGTCACTATTTCCAATATATAAGAACCTAGGAACAATATTTCATGCTCCCATTGTCATTCAATTAGACAAGTACATTGTGAACCATTGGTGGTCCATTCAGAAGCATTAATTGATCCAGAATGCAGCTTCCTATGTGCTAATAGGCACCCTATCATTGGGAATATATTCCACTTGTACTTCTATACTTGCCTGGGCTTTTTGATGGAATCTGAAGTGCTATTTTATCTACAGGACCACTCAATTCTACTGAAATTGTCTCAACGGATAAGGTCATCTCAGGAGAAACAGTGAATAAGTCGCCACTCCCAGGAAACAAAAGGGGCCAAAATGAAAAGATGCTGCTTTTCAATAGTAATGCCTACCATTCGAATTAGTCTTCCAGTAAAATTAGAACCCCATCCTGATTTCATTTAGGAAAATATTAAAATTGAGCTCCTTCATGAAATGTTTACCTTAGATCTTACAAGTAATCATTGGTGTATATCTATAGATTAACAGTGGGGCACATTTTTGTTCATTGTGTCTGAAAGTCTTTGTAAAGAACTTTGTAAAGTTTATTTGCTTTAATATTTTTTTAAAGATTTACTGTTTATTTTACAAGTAAAATATATCAATAGTTTCAAGTGTAACATTTCAAGTTCAAAATCTTCAGCATTCCAAATGTGTTATACAGTGCAATGTTTGGTATCTCCAGGTACAATATAGGAGTGTCCTGGTATTGCCCATGTTTAAGTAGTTACAACCTCCATTTATAAATAAAATGAAATTTGCATGCAGAAATTACAAATGCATCTTATGGACTGTTATCTGCCTCCTCAGGTATCCAGTGGAAAACTAATTAATAAAAAGCAGGCATAAACTCTTTATTTAAGTTTTGGTTTTAGAATTGTCTATCCTTCCCTACCTCTCTTACTTTTGTCAATTTGCCTTTTAGGTGTTGCATACAAGTACAGAAACTCAAAACTGCTTATTCTGAGCCACTGAGCCACAGCTTTTAAAATAAATGTTAAAGGGGAAAAAATGAAATGAAATGGAAAAAAAATGGACAGAGCAATTTTCAGTGAGCGGATGCAGAAACCTGCTTTAAGTTGTTGTTATTATCTGCGGGATCGGCGGGATCGGCGGGATCGGATCCTGCCCCACACATCCTCACGGCCGATTCGCTCCCACAGAGAGGGACTTCTCCGGGTGCCGTCCACTAGACTTTGTCAGCGGGCGACGCCCAGGGGAAGGGCCTTCTCTGTGGCGGGCCCAACCCTCTGGAACGACCTTCCCCCCGACATCAGAACAACTACGGACCTCCGCTCCTTCCGTCAAAAACTCAAAACATACTTTTTCTGCTTGGCCGGCCTAGGTTAGTCTTTACCTTTAGGGTGTTAGGGAATTTTAGCGTTATAACTTGGGGATTTTAGCGCAGGCATAATCATAATTGAATCCGTTTTTATTCATCGTATTTATTCTATGTATGTATTTTTATAGTATTTTAAATTTTTCCCTGTGCACCGCTCCGAGTCCCCTTGGGGAGAGGATGCGGTATACAAAATCAATTTATTATTATTATTATTATTATTATTATTATTATTATTATTATTATTATTATTATTATTATTATTATTATTATTATTATTATTATTATTATTATTATTAGTTGTGAAGTTGTGTCCGACCCATTGTGACCCCATGGACAACATTCCTCCAAGCCTTCCTGTCCTCTATCATCCTCTGGAGTCCATTTAAGCTTACACTGACTGCTTCAGTGGCTCCATCCAGCCACCTCATACTCTGTCATCCCCTTCTTCTTTTGCCCTCAGCCTTTCCCAGCATTAGGCTCTTCTTCAGTGAGTCCTTCCTTCTCATTAGGTGGCCAAAGTATTTGATGCTTTAAGTTAAGGTAGGTTTAAGAATGTTATTAAGAGGGGGAGAAAGCACTTCAAAAAGTAAAATCTAGCACTTGTTCTCAAATGATTTGAACTGTTGTAGGGACCTATTGGTCATTTTAGAAATTGCTGATAATTTCTTACCTCTCTGCATTGGCTTGCCAGATGCCTCTTTGCCAGGGAAGACAAGAGAAAGAAAAACTCTGGGAATGGGTTTAAAGGCAAACAGCTGGGAAGTCTTTAACTGTTCAGGCATTCCATATTACCAATGTGATTTTTCACAAAAATCATTTTAGTCACATGTCTGACTTATACATACCTGGGATGTACTTGCCAGAAAGAAAGTCAGCGGTGAGTTGATGCAGAGAGGACAAATATTTGAAACTAGAACCTGCTTGATGGAGTATGTTCAAGGGCTTTTCAGGGACTTTGCCTGTTAGCTCTGCACAGGTTCATCATAAGAAAGCCATGAGAAGAACAGGAGGGCCTGCTGAATCAAAGAATGTACCTGATAATCTGTAGCTCTTCTCAGCCTTGACCAGCCTCTTCTAAGAACAAAAGCTCACAGGGTTAAAGCAAAATTGGACAACCATAGTTGATAGACCTCCAGAATCTCTAGTTTTGGAAATGAGATCCCTGAAATTTGATAACAAACTGTCAGATAGTGGAGGGATCACTTTCTGTCTTGTTTACAATAAAAGGAGAGGAAAAGGATAAGACTTCATAAGGGCTGAATGCTATTAAAAATATAATATCCAAACTATCCTTTTTTTCTGCAAGTCTATGACTAAATTCAGGTTCTGTGACATACATGTTAAAATATTATGTCACAGCTCTACAACCTTTGCTGATCCCCCCCCCAAGCCATTAAACAGTTGCTAACTTTGTGTCTATAGTACGAGAAACTATAGCATCTCTATAGCAACTGTAGGAACTGTAAATTATTCCTAAACTAGGTAAGAACTCTGAAAGCAAGTCAGTTTGGAGTTTTAAGTCAGTAGGCTTGCATTCCTTCACTCAGTACATTTCAAATTCTTGATAAAGGAGATGAATTAAGGACTTCTGATGTCTTTCCCTTCCCTAGTGCTTTATTCTAATTAATTTTTCCTAACCAGATGTGTTGGGATGGCAATTCCCAGAATTCCAAATCGTTATAGCATTTATTCCTGTTTTCTGGGAACTCTAGGAGTTGCAGTATCATGTAGGGCTTGTAAATATTCAGTTTGGAGTTTTTATTTGAAGGCAATTCAATCAAATCTTTGAATCAATTTCCCAGTTGGATTTCCAAATGGAACTGAATTGTCAAATTGGGCTCCTTTGAACTAATTGGGACATTTCTGCATGTGCAGAAATATTGTTCTTACAAATCAAATAGATTTTCTAAAGTAAACAGATGCACATTGGAGAGTCAGTTTGGTAGCTTCACTTGGGAGTACATAATTGAGACTAAATTGGGGAAGACTAGTTCATTAAAACAGAAGGTGATGTGGTTATGTAACATCACCATAGTGCATAAATAAGGAAAGAAAATTCTTAAGAATAGTTGATGCTCATCTCCATTTTAAGTAGCAATTTGACCATCGTAAATATATCCATGAAGGTTAAAGCTTTTCATGCGCCTATTTCAAGCTTTAGGCATTTGTCTTACCTTGAAAACTACAATGAAGGGAAGGGGCTTTAAAACATACAATCAGTTTCTGATCTCAACAAATATGTCCTGAATAGAGCATAGTAAAACAGAGGAACACAGTTGCACTTTTTAAACATTATTTATTAGATTTATATGATGCTCATCTCATTGTTGAAAAAAAGATAAACATTAAAAGAGTTAAAATTAATGAGACTTAAATAGGGAAAAATTAATGTGTCCCCTTGATTAGTTTTAAATATTTTAGATGGTCAGTTAAACAATTGATACACATTACAGGGATATTCTAATAAAATGCACATATAGAGAAAGTAATATTTTGTGATTAGCTGTACACAGCTGGGCAAAACAAAGAAAGAAAGATGATACCTGATAAAAATTTTAATAGAGGAATAGTATATGTAAAGAAACAAAGTATAATAATAAAGCATTCCATTTACCTCTCCCATATAGAGAGAGTATTGACTGATATGGAACAAATGAAACAAAACTGCATTGTATATACGTATAACTGTTCATGCAGATGGACTTATCATGATGGGTTTCACCAAGCTTTCCTCTTGGGCTAGAATATCTTATTCTTCTTGCTAAATGGTATTTAAGAGCATAAAATACTTTTTATGAAAATGCTTTTCAAGGCTAAATTACATTGAAAGCCTTTTCTATAGCCCACATTGCTATTTAGGAGAGCATGTTATTTCTTTTTAATTTGCTCATTCATTCCTGAATAACTTTTCATAGGACTCTAGACACTGCAGCGTGACAGCTAAACCAAGGAGCATCGGATGCAATGGAATTGCTCTACAAGCAACCTTGCCAAAGGCCCTTTTTCACTGCACAAAGCTGGCTCCATCTTTGTATATTGAGAGAGCTAAATCAATGTTAAATGCTTGGCTCTTTTTACAGGACAATGACCAGGACCTAAGCTGTGTCCTTCCTTGTTTGATTGACACTTGAAACGTTGAGTCGGAATCAGCCAGAGGCACTGCTACAAGCTTGATGCCTCTGCTGGGGATAACAACTGGTGACATCTGCAGAAAGGCCGACAAAAGGCAGTTGAAAGCCGTGTTTGTTGCCTTCCCCTCTCAGATCTCGGCTCTTTCATGGAGATCCTTCCTTGCTTTAATATTATGATTCAGCACCTGGCTCTTTTGAACCTTGCTTTAGACTTCAAAAGACGAGGTGGTATTAACAAACATGAAACAAAAAAGTGGCAGTAGTTTGATTTACTCTTGTTGTCTTATCAAGGGGGGGGGGTGTCACCAGCTGCCACTTTCTGTCATCTTTGGAACCATTATCATTTCTCTAAAATCTAAAAGACTCCATTTAATAACAGCTTTGAATACAAGCGAGATCAGTAACGTATATGGTTCTTGGATGGCGAGACCATCAAGTGAATAGAAAGATGTTGCCAAAAAGAAAAAAAGCATAAAACAAAGCAAAACCTAAGCAGATTTTTTTTCAAGAAGCTTGTAGTACTTTATGTGTATTGACCTTGATTTCAGCATTAAGCAAATCAAACCCAGTTGTATTTTCTTTGTATGCACACACATCTATTTTGCATTTTCCTTGAGACCTTTCTTTTTTGTTCTGTTGAGGACTAAACTGTTCCAAGGCAAAAGGGGAGGGGAGAAAAAGCTTTCAGACAGAAGTTAGCATAAATTATCAAGAAGTAAAGACTTGCGTTCTCAGTGAAATGTAGGTCAAATATTCCACTAGTTTCCAAACTAGTATTCCAAACTAGTTTCCTTGGAAAAGGGAACATGCAAGTTAGCTGAAACCAACCATTCATTTGGTACAGGATGGCAATGGCTCAACAGAAAGAGCAAAGAAGATGATTAAATACCTGGAGACAAAAACATATGAAATGGTTGCAAGAACTGGGTATGGGTAGTCTAGAGAAAAGAAGGACTGTGGCGACATGATAGCAGTATTTGACAGACTGTCACAATGAAGAGGGGGTCAGCTTATTTTCCAAAGCACCAGAAGGCAAGACAAGAAGCAATGGATGGAAACTAATCAAGGAGAGAAGCAACTTAGAATTAAGGAGAAACTTCCTAATACTGAGGACAATTAACTAGTGGAACAGTTTGCCTTCAGAAGGTGTGGGTGCTTCATCATTGGAGGTTTTTAAAGAAAAGACTTGACAGACACCTCTCTGAAATGGTGTAGGGTTTCCTTCTTGAGCAGGGGTTGGACTAGAAGACCTCCAAGGTCCCTTCCAGCTCTATTCTGATTGACTGAAAGGGCTATTTTCCTAGATCTGAATGAAACTGAGATTTTTTTGCAAACAGGCAGGTGCTTGATCACTGAACTAGGCTCAAAATAGGCACATTCTTATTAGAGCCTGTAATGACTCACAATCCATACACATCCACAGCTATTTCAGAAATGAAAAGGGACAATTAAGTGACTTTATAAGAAAGGCAATAACACCTTCAATACACTCTTTTAAAAACACTATCTATTTTTCCAGATTACATTTTTTGTGAGTTTAATGTATTTTTTGTCACTTGCCTCTCAATGTTTTCTACAGTATTTATGAGTTCATCAAACTTTTAAAAAAAGCTTTCAGCTGAGAATTGCATGTTGCAGTCTTTTTTTTTTGAGTGACAGCCTCTTTCCCTTGTCTGTAGTCTTGAAACATTGTTGCTCTACAGAAAGTTCTTCAAAGCTGTATAAGAAAAAAGATAAATGAGCAGGGAAAATATTTTGATATGTCAATATAAAAAATTAAAAGAAAGATTAAGGAAAACCAATTCTAAACTTTTTGCAAATTGATAAAACACAAAATCCCTTTACTGAATGCCCAATAAAAATGTAAATCAAGTAAAAGCACTTTCACTATCCAAGGACACACTAAAAGTTATTCAAAACAGCATAAATCAAGGGAAGAAAAGAAAGAAAAACAATTAAGAGTCCAGCAGGAAGTTAAACTTAATTAGAGTCAAGCAAGAGGTTAAAATTGGTCAACTTTTAAAGATAAAAAGCAAAGTAAAATAGAGGATTCAAAAAGTGGAGGTAAAACCCATGCCTGCTTAAGGAAACTGAACTATTGAGAGGAAGATATATGCCCAGAGACTTTCCGACCTGTCCCAGAGGGAACTGGGCATATATCAAAACTCCCCTACCCAGGTAGGTTTATAGTTATCCAAAAGCCATCTTGGATCATTGCTAAATGCTCCCATTCAAATCCAGGGAACAGCACTGTCAGAGAATCTGCTTTGGAAACAAAATCAGCAGATCATTGGCAAGAGAGAAAAATTACATTCAGCAGCCATCTTGGTGAGGAATTCTGGATTTGGCATTTCTAGCCAAATCACTGTACTTCTTTCAAGTTCTTCCCAACGGCCTGGGATAGGCAGATGTTGTTATTATTACTGTATACATAATATGTAAAGTCATGTCTGGTAGTTCTTTAGCAAGGTTGATGACCTTCATACACATTACATTTTTCTCTAGAACCTAATATGTCTTAATATCCTCCGCCTCTTCCGCAAGTGTCTGAAGACACATCTATTCCATCTAGCCGGCCTAGCGTAACCTCCATTACTGACTATTAGACAGTTTTAAATTTGGGATTTTTAATTCGGTTTTTAGTGCAGGGTTTTATTAGAATACGTTTTTTAAATTTTATATATTTTGTATGTATTTTAACATCCCTGTGCGCCGCCCTGGGTCCATTTGGAGAAGGGCGGGGTATAAATTTAATAAAAAATAAAAATAAAAATAAATAAATAATGTATCAGCATAATAAACACTACATGTGGATCGAAGCACTATGGCCTTTTGTAAGTGATAGATAAACATTTTATCAATGAGTAGATTTTCTAAGTCCAAAATTGTTTGGTATGGCATCTACGTGTCAATAACAACTAGGAACTGGTTTATTCCATAATTTTTCAATTTCAGTTTTCAGATATAGATACTTCATGATACACCAATTATTGGTCCTCAATTCTGTTATTCCCTAATATTTCCATATCAATTATCACACTATGATTATGATTGTTATGAATGCCATCTATTGGGACACTAGAAAAGTCCCTTCTCTGACACAGTGCCTGCATTTTGTAATGAGAAGCCCCCTGAAAACTGAACTGCCCCCACAATCTGAACTGGTGTTTCAACATGCCCTGAAGACATGCCCAAGTCTTTAGTGAGGATAACCAATACTACTACCCCCAAACACACACATTTTGAATGATCAAAGTCCAGTTCTTATCCTTTAAAAATAAATATTCCTGAGTCTGGTAGTCTTTTTGAGTCTTTTAAAGAAAGTCTGAAATAAGAATGGAACATAATTGTAGTTGATTCACATTTCCATGCAAATCTACCAAATCTATATTCTCCATAAACACTGACTTAACTAAAAATATTCTCTGGTATTTACACTTCTCCAAGCTTTTGTGAGGAAGTACATTCAGCTACATTGACTTATTAAGAGGATTTGCACAAAATGTAAACTTTAGGAGAAATGTGCATTAAAATATGTAAAAATGCACACAAAACTGGTATAGAAATGAAGAAAAATAAACTAAAATCAAGCATAATAAATGTTATAATCATGATAGGATATATTAAAAAAACAATTTGAACAATTCAAGCATTATTTGAATAGATAATGCTTATGTAAAAGTGATCTATGGCTGTGAGTCTGCAACCAATAACAAACTTTCTTAACTGCCTTCAAATTCCTAAAATTTAAACAGTTGTGGAAGTTGATGGAATCTATCTGAACCATTGGTAATTTTTTGCTTTCATTTCCTCATATTCCCAAAAACCCTGTAAGATTCCATGCATTTACTCTTCTTAATGCAATCAACTTAATTACTGACATCAGCAGTAACCTCAGTCTACATCCAGGTTTATCAACATTTTCCCAATATATATTTCTATAGATTTCCTATATAAGCGGATTATTTTTGTCCATACTTTTCTACTCTGATTGTACGATTTCCTAACCAGCAACAAGACAATGAAGGAAATTGATTTTAAATGAGTTGAAGTTCTGTATGCATTATGCCCTTTGTGATTTTGGCAGGTGTTCTGTGTACTCATGTCAAGCTTTGGACTTTGCGATTGTGACACACCAGTTTGTACCTGGATATTGCACAAAATTGGTGTCTCTGAGATGACTAGAGGGCAACTTTCTCTTAAAAATTCTATTACCAAGACTAAATTTCTGACAGTTTAGTTTGGAAGAAGAAAAAAATGTCATTAAAGAATTGCATTATTTAGACCTAGAAATGAGGAGTCAGCAGAAGCCTGAAATCAATTAAAATGATATATATTTCCAACAAACCAATGAAGTAATTCATATTTTTGTAGCATTGAGTTCAAATGTCATTATACAAATATATCTCTATTTAGAAATTTTTTTACCCTGAAACAAGAAGGATAATCGCATGGTCATCCAGGTCTTGCTGAACTACAGTTCCCAGAAGCTCTAGCAAGCATGATAATAATGAGTTGAATTCTTTGGGTGCTCTGGAAAAAAGATTACACAATTAGAGCAGTTATATATAAAAAAGGAAGTTTTTTCAATTGCACATTCTCCATTTTTTCATGTTGCTGAATTACAAAGGCAAACAGAATATATTCAAGCAAGCCTCTCCATTCATATTAATTGCTGGACATTAAGGCATTAGATAACCAAGTATCCTTTCTCCTATAACAATTCCTTGTGATTTTCCATCAGTATTTTTCTTAATTTCACAATTCCCTCTTAAAATGAATAGTTTCATTTTAAAATGAATAGTTTCCATCAAAGTTCTTGAATTGAATGACAGATTAAATCTGATAATCAAATAGAATAACTTCTAATCAATTGAACATTTTGTATATTCTTGGGCATGTGTAGAAATGAGATTTTTCTACATTGATTCAAAATATGATTCTGCATTGCAGCCTTAATTGCTTTTCTCCTTTGTGGCTCCTGTTTGTTTCAGAATAACAGAATTGGAAGAAGTCCTCTAGTCCAATCTCTCTACTCAAGCAGGACAGTACCCACAGCTTCTGAAGGCAATTTGTTCCACTGATCAAATGTTCTAATTGTCAGGAAATTTCTCCTTATTTCAAGATTGTTTCTCTCCTTGATTAATTTCCATCCATTGCTTTTTGTCCTGTGTTCAGTTACTTTGGAAATAGGCTGACCCCATTTTCTTTGTGAAAGCCCCCAATATATTGGAAAACTGCTGTCATGTCACTCTTCATCCTTCTTTTCATTAAACTAAAAGGTAATGGAAGTTTCCCCTTGCACATATCTACTAGTCATTCCTGACTCTAGGGGATGGTGCTCATCTGGTTTCAAAGCTGAAGATCCAGCACTGTCCAAAGATGTCTCTGAGCGACGGACGAACCTTGGGGTTCGTCCGCCATTTTGTTCTTTTTTCTGCCCCAAACGGGGCGGGGTACCCCTTTTTTTGGGATCCCTCCGTAGGACTGGCTTGCCTGGACTGGTTCAGCCTGGCGGCGGCTGGGGAACAATCCTTGTCTTCAGTCTAGGTGGAAGGAAACATGCTGCGGGGGGCTTGGTTCCCTTCGCCAACGGAGGACGGTAACGAACAATGAATTTGGAGAGAACGGAGCGCTCGGGTCGGATGGCTTTTCCGGGGCTTGAGCTGTGAGGTGGAGAGTGAGTGACTTTAACTTTATTGCTGGCGGCTTTGGATGAGAGAAACGTGGAGGGGGGTGTTTGTTTGCTAAACCCCCCCTCGGATTTACAACAGCGGCACGCAGAAATGGCTCCTGGAATGCAGGGAGCGGATATTTCGCATCTGGACTTTTGCGGAACAAGTGAAAGTCAACCGCGGCTTGTTTTCATACAACGTATCTAAGCCTGGCTTTATTGAAACAATTTTCTTTGCTATTTTCTCCGGCTGGCTGCCAGAGTGGGTGGCGGAAGATGGCTGCCCTTTGTTCCTGAATGTTTATTTCTTTATGGAAAATTTCCAACATCTCTTTGTGATTTGGACTGCCTCCTTCTATTAACGGATGATTTTCTGGATTAATTGATTCCTTCCCTGGAGTGCCTTCTTTGTCTTAATAATTGTTAGTGGAAAGTGTTTTGCTCTCTGGACATGATAAGTTTTTTACAACTTTTCTGAACTTTTTTTCCTGGATTTGCTCCAGCGGCCGCACCCAAAAATCGCCATCTTAGTGGCACTGACTTAAACAGCTCACCATGGCTTCAAAAAAACAAGCAGGAAATCTAGGATTGGAAGAGAGAATGACAGCTATGGAAACAGTGTTAAACTCCTTGGTGCTGGAAATCAGAGAATTTAGAAAAGATCACACTAGCACTAAACTTGAACTTTTGGAATCACAGAAAAAATTGATGGAGAATACACAGAAGACCGAGGAGTTGGAGGTGGGGCTGGCTGGGGCAAAGGGAGATCTTAAAAATGTTAATACTGAAATTGGAGATTTGTCTGGTCATATGTCTAGGATGGATTTTGAGAGGATGTCATATTTTTTAAGATTTCAGAATATTTCTGAGGAATCTGGTGAATGCCTTCCTGATCTCATGAGTACAATTTTATCAGACTATTTACATAAACCCAAAGAGGAGATCAGGGGGGACATTGACCTAGTCGACAGAATAAATTCAGCATATGCCAGGATGAATGAAGTACCCAGAGAGATACATATTAAATTTGTTAGAAGGTCGACGAGGGAGGGAATCTTGAAGGCGCAGAGGGAGGGTCCGTTAATTTACCAACAAAAGGAAATCGCTACCTTGAAGCAGATCCCAAAAAAAATTAGAGAGATGAGGAGGAAATATTCCTTCTTATCTAAAAAATTGTTTAACCACGGGATTTGGTTTAAGTGGGCGATGCCAGAAGGGATCCTGGTGTTCTGGGAAGGAGGAAGAGTTAGGATTAAAACAGTTGTTGAGGCGGAAGCCTTTCTTAAAAAACATTCCTCTATCCTGGGGGAAGATTCAGGGGGGACAGAGGGGGCCGCGGCCCCGCCCGCTGGGGGCTAGGAAGGAGAACAAGAAGACACAATTGCTAAGAGACTTAGATCTAAAAAATGACTTTTATCTTTATTTTTATTAATACAGTATAATTTCTTATCTGGATGTTTGTATATGACTGCCAGCATAGAATTCAAAATTTACATGTTAGCATTTATTTTCACCTTGTTGTATTATTGAAAAATGTATTACCAATGTCTTATTAAGAAGCCCGGGAGGGGCCAACGTTCCCGATGTGAAAGTTCTCAAAATATCTTTTTATTCACCTTACCCTACCCTTTTTGTTAAAAAAAATTTTTTTTTGTAAAACTCAATAAAACTTTTTCAATACAAAGATGTCTCTGTGGTCGTGTGGCTGGCATGACTCAACATCGAAGGTGCACAGAATACTGTTACCTTCCAACCAAAGGTGGTTCCATTTTTCTACTTGCATTTTTAACATGCTTTTGAACTGTTGGCAGAAGCTGGGACAAGTAACAGGAACTCAATCTGTTACACGGCACTAGGGATTCAAGCCACCAAACTGCCGACCTGTTATCTACTGAGCTACCATGTCCCATTTCATTGGACTAGACATATCCAATTCCAACAATCATTTTTTCCATGTTTTAGCCTCCAGTCCCTTAATCATTTTTTTTGCTCTTTTCTGCACTCTTTTTATAGTCTCAAAATCTTTTTATACCATGATGATTAAAAGTAGATGCAATATTCCAAATGTTTTCTTACCAAGGTATTTTAAAGTGGTACTAATACTTCAGGTGATATTGATTCTATTTTATCTTCATGCAGTCTCTCTTAAGTCAGTTTCTGAAATTGCAGTCCACATTGTAGCAGGCTGGTAGGGAGGCTTGACTGGAGGTCAGCCTGAACTAGGACCACCACAAGAACTAATTGGCTGTTCCTCTACTCCTTTCCCTTCCCATCATGGAAAGAAGGCAAGCCTTCTTGACTTGCTGCTGTGAGGACTGCTCTACCAGTACCTATTGTTTTTCTTTAAGGCGTGTTCTCATCTCCAGGTCTTGGATGCCTTTACTTAATTTTCCTTAATGTTCACACAGTGAAGGCCTTCATTCCTCTCCTCCTGCTTTATCTCCTCTGACACTAAGACTTTCCTTTTTCTCCTTCTTGTGGTGCTGTTGTTCTGCTGCTGCAAATATCAAAGCAATAGGAAACAGGATATTTTTCTATGGCTCTTTGGAGGAATGTAGGATCAACTCTATAACAAGGAATAACTGTTAGTTCAGCTTCATAGGGAAAACACCAATATTCTTGCACTGCAACCTAAAAATGTTAAAGAAAAGAATAAAATAAATCTTTGCAGAATTATGGGCAGGATGAGAAAGAAAGGTAGCTTGCTTACTGATGGAAAGGGTGATCACTGAAAGATATCAGGGTTGCATTTTAGTATTGAACACAGTATGTTGGCTTACTGGGCCATCGTTGAATCAAGTGGAATTTGGAGTTGGCTCCGCTACTAGAATGCCATGAACTGGTAGAGACCATCCCATCTGAAGAACTTAAGAAAGCTTAAGTTAGAATCAGCAGTTTTGAGTCAAAGTTTGAAAAGACCAGTGGAAGGTGCATTTGTAATGGCCTGGGAGTGAGAAGAAGACAACACTATTCCTGCACTCAGGATGTGGTAAGTGGCCCATAGTGGCAATGGGCCAAGCAGAAACACCAATCTAGCCCTTAATTAAATTGACCAATTCACTGATTAAATTTAGATGCCCAAATTGAAACTGATTGATTTTCTGAAACCATTCAAATTGTCAAATCATGCAAGCTGATTTTCTGTGATTCCAATCAAGGAACCGCTGATTTGTACACTGTATCCATGTGTGAATTACTGTTTTTGTTTACTTGGAATCATTGTACACATTCAGTTACTAGGGCATGATAAATGCTTCTGTCACATTAACCTATTTTTTTCTGTAAATCCATTATAGATTCTCCTATCCCGCAATTGCACTAAGATATGATAGGATTCTTGTGAAAATAGCTTCATGCAAATACTCAGCCATTAAATTGCAGCAATACGTCATGTGTATAATTGTAAATGTTCATATCTCAAACTGGGCCCTTAGTACTAAATGCATGATAATGAACTCAGGTTCAGACTATAATGTAATGAATACACTTGGGACCAAACTTTCATTCATTGCCATGTTTGCCTTGGGCTACATTACCATAGAGCATCCTGTTTGTTACCAAGTGTTAATTAATGTGTGATGTAAAATTGAGGATTTAAAAGAAATGTCCATAGAGAACCTCAATGTATTGTCTACTGATGATCTGTGGCTTACTGAGGCTTTGTGAGTGAGTCACAAGGATGTTAAAGGCTGGATTTGGGGCAGATGAAATCAGATTCAAGTATAACAAACATCCTGAAGCATGCGGCAAATTATCTAGATCATGAAAGGTACTGGCAGATGGATCTCTCTAATCTCTTTTTCTCTCTGTGTCTTTCTCTCTCTCACACAGAGTCGTACACATTTTTGCTTTGATCCCTTCTTTTCACTGAAAAGTTTGGAGGTGCTGTATCACCAAGGAATAAAACAGATGGAAGAAAGATGATTTAAAAAAACTACTTTTGTGTCATAGACAGACATATTGCCCATGTAACCAGGGCAAAAAAAAAAAAAAGTCTGGAAATCTTGTAGCTGATGAGTTGGGTTTCATTTCTCAGAAGGAGGTCAATCAAGGATCTAGTTAGGATCCAGCTGCTTTGAGGCAAGCTTACCAGCAGGAGGCTAATTCAGGCCAGATCCAACTTCTTTGAAGCTGGCTGCAGAAAAAAGATAAAAGATGGCATAATCAGGCAAAGAAGCTGTAGTACTTGTTCTAAGTCTAAGAGATGGGTCTTCTCATTATACCTTCTTGTTTTCAAAGTGATGCACAAGAGTATTCAGGTAATATTTCCATGAATACTTGTAGGGAACAGGGAAGATGATGGAGTACAAATGAAGGACTCTTCAGCCTATTATGCAAAATAACTATTAAGCTCACAGAGCACAGCTTTGCATTTCTAGCATGCAGTTATTTTATATTTTATTTGATATGAGCTGCAAGAAAAGAGAAGGAATTAAAAACACCCTAAGATCTTGCACTCATTGACATTTAAAGGGGGCAAGATGGGCCCGGGATAACATGTGCATCTTGATGTAATTTATATAGTTGCACTGGATGCCATGATGCAAAGACTAATACATAATTGCATTTCTTGCAGTGACATTATGATGCAGTTGTTTTCATTTTGATATCATTGTTATGGATGCCTATGCCTGCAAGCAAACCTTATTTACATTTGTATCTCTATCCAATTTATTTATTTATTTATTTTTTATTAAATTTATACCCCGCCCTTCTCCTTGTTAGGACCCAGGGCGGCGCACAGGCATTATATAAAACCATAAATACAATATACATCAATTAAAAATATATTAAATTAATTCACCCGTGCTAAAACCCGTTATTAAAACCGTAACCAAATTATAATTTATATTTAAAAGTCAGACGCGGGGGGCTATCCTAGGCCGGCTTGTAGGAATAAGTACGTCTTAAGACGTTGGCGGAAGAGGCGGAGGTCCGAGGTAGTGCGAAGGTCGGGGGGTAGGTCGTTCCAGAGGGCCGGGCCCACCACAGAGAAGGCTCTTCCCCTGGGTGTTGCCAGCCGGCATTGCCCGGCCGACGCCACCCGGAGTAGGCCCGCTCTGTGGGAGCGGACCGGACGAAGGGATGTATGGGGCAGGAGGCGGTCTCGTATATAGCTAGGCCCCGAGCCATGGAGCGATTTAAAGATAGTGGTCAACACCTTGAAGCGCACTCGAAAGGCCACAGGCAGCCAGTGCAGCTCGCGCAGGAGAGGTGTTACGTGGGCTTGCCTTGAGGCACCCATAACCACCCGCGCGGCCGCATTCTGCACTAACTACAGCTTTCGAGTGCACCTCAAGGGGAACCCCATGTAGAGAGCATTACAGTAATGGTTCCAAAGTAATCCAATGGTTCCAAAGTAATCCTATGTTTTGTTTCAGCCCTGGGCTAGCCAATTCAGCTGGAGAGGGAGAACTTGAGGTTTGCTGAGCCTCTCTCTGCAGCCTGGTAGTTAAGAAAGAGTGCTGGGTTCAGACTAATTCAGCCATAGAAACACATAGTGTTTTACAGCTCTCCCTAGTGGTTTACAGAGTCAGCATTATCACCCCCAACAATCCGGCTCTTCATTTTACTAACCTCAGAAGAATGGAAAGCTGAGTCAACCTTGAGTTGGTGAGGATCAAACTCCTGGCAGTGTGCTGAATTAGACTGCAATACTGTTTTCTAACCATTGTGTCAACATGGTTCCTAAGGGGGATTATAATTAACAATAATTACTAACAAGGTAACCAATTCAAATTAATTCGTGAAGGCTAGACATCTTCTTAAATGTATATGCTTCAATTTTCACAATAAATGCTTGGCCAAGTAGATTGTTGTTTCATTACCATTCTGGACTCCAAAGAAGGAAGACCTAGGAGAATTTTTCCTAGGACTTTGAGTACTCTAGTAAATATGCATCCAGAATTTTGTTTGGTTCTCAAAACTGACTCTATTTTTGTTTCTAAGAGTACAACTTTTAATGGACATATAAGTGTCACCCTTTCCCGGAAGCCTACTGACAGTGGCATGGTTCCAGCTGCAACTTTGCACATAGTACAGCAGGCATTAACAATATGCCACTTGTGGCAAAGGGGTGTTCATTTAATGGACTGACATAGGACTTCCTTGAAGTCCATGACCATACAGAAAAACAGAATAACAGAGTTGGAAAGAACCTTGGAAATCTTCTAGTCCAACCCCCTGCTGAAGCAGGAAGCCTTATACCATTTCAGACCAGAGGTGGGTTGCTCCCGGTTCAGATCGGTTCAGGTGTACTGGTAGTGGTAATTGAGCCTGGGATGCCGAACCTGTAGTGATGGCTGGCTGGCCGCATCCAGCCCGCTCCAATGCTAGCTCTGCCTCGCCTTCGCCACATGCATTCATAGAAATGCCTCCTCCTTCCTACACACAGGTAAGCATTTGCACTAGCCTAGCTGCCCCCACTGGCCAGCATCTTTCGAAGGCGCTAGCATTGCAGACCTCCTTAGAACTCCAAGCAGCAGGTGGGGCGAGGGGCGAGCTCTCAGCACTTTTTGCACTGATGGGGGAAATGCTAAGGAGAATCCTCTTTCACCTTTCACCAGCTGCTTGAAGTTAGAAGCAGCAGCGGGAGGGTGTAGTGGCAGTGAGTTCCAAGTGGTGGGTTTGCAAACAAGGTGCAAAGTGGCTCTCAAAGAGATTGAAGCAGGTATGGTGCACCCAGAGCTGCTGCTGCTCTGCAACAGCCGAGGATGGAAGAGGTGCTGCTTCCATCCTTGGCTGTTGCGAAGAAGTGGCCAGCTCTGGCTGTGCCATGCTTCATCGTTTTCCAGCCCCTCTCCTTCCCTCGCTGAACTGCTATCGCTGGGGTGCCACCAGGGCAAGTGTGGATTGTGTTTGTGTAGGGGGGGGGCACGGACCATTCAGCGCAGAGGTAGAAGCAGTTGGAGAGGGCCCTGTTAAGGATCAGTGCCAGGGATTCTCTGCCTGGCGCGTGCCTGACTGACAGACCAACCGCATCACCTTCTCACCCCTGGGAACTTTTGGAGCCAGCAGGGGCACCCACCATGAAAAAGGGGAGGAGAGAGCTCTCCCATCTCTTGGTGGGCTTCTCATGACTTAACAGACTGATGCCACAGGAGGGCAAGAAAGAAGCCAGTCTTGGGAGAGACCTTTCCTCCCGCTCTAGAGACACCTTGCAGGGAGAAAGGAGGTGGGCTGGTTTGAATATGGACAGGCAGTTTGTGGCCGGTGTCTCCTTTGCTTGTTGGGGCCGGCGCAGCACGACACATGTTATAGCAGCACCTGTGTGCCTTTCACCTGCCTGGGTGAAGACAGCTGGTGGGTGGGCAGGTTTTTCTTCCTCCTCTCTCTCCGCCCACCTGCCTCCTGCTGCTTTCCTCCTGATTCTCCCCTTTATCACGTGCCTCCTTTCTTTCTCTGGCCCCTCTCTTTCCCTCTCTTGCCCTGGCAGCACCCCAGCAGTAGCAGTCAAGTAAGGAAAGGAGAAGGGCCAGAGAAAGAAAGGAGGCATGTGCCCCCACCACCAAGGGCAAAGGGAAGCACCTCTCCTGGCATCTTTTTGCCTCTGTTTAACCCCCCGCCATTGTTTCTTTGACCCTTGTGACCAGGCAATGTGGAGGAGGAGCAGGAGGAAAAGCAGCAGGAGGCACACAGAGAGAGAGAGAGAGAGAGAGAGAGAAGAAAAACTTGCCTGCCCTCCTGCCTGATGTCTTTACATATGGCAGGCAGCAGGTGGCAGGCGCTGCGGGCGCTGCTATGACATGTGTCCTGCTGCACCCACACCAATGAGCAAACTGCCCGCCCGCATTCAAACCAGCCCGCCTCCTCTCTCCCTGCATGGACTCTGTGGAGTGGGAGGGAAGGTATCTTCCAAGACTGGCTTCTTTCCTGCCCTCCTGTGGCATCAGTTTGTTGAGTTATGAGGAGCCCGCCAAAAGACAGGAGAGCTCTTTCTCCAGCCGGCACTAAAGGTTCCCAGGGGTGAGAAAGTGATGCGGTCGCTCAGTTCGGCACACGCAGGAAGAGAATCCCTGGGCACTGCCCCCTGCCAGCTGCAGTAGAACCCCTGCTTCTATCTCAGTGCTAAATGGTCCATGCATTCACACACACACCCCATGCTTGCTCTGGCGCCACCCTGGTGGTAGCAGTCATGTTAGCAGGGCAAGTAGAGGAGTCCAGGAAGCAAAGGAACAAGGCAAGTTGGCTTTTGATTATGATTTTGTTTGCTTCTAGGTGTTTGCAGATTCATTGCTGGAATCCAGAAACCCAGAAAGAATGCAAGGAATCCAGGAAAGTTCACACGTTGGCATTCAACACTCCATGAATTCAGAATTTGTTCCTGACAAATGCCCTTCCCCACAGCATCTCCTTAAATCTCAGTCTCCAGGTGTGTCTTGTGAAGAGGATCGGGGCACTCTCCTCCCGAGTAGTTGGATCAGTGTGCACTGTTCTCACTTTTTTTCCATTCTCTGTTCTTGAAGATCAGGAGAGGGTAGTCCTTGCTCATCACCTCAGCTCTATCTCTCATGATCACTGCTTAGCTTAGTCATCCTGCCCCCGTTCCTCCCTGTCTACAAGCGGTCCCCTCATCTAAATTATTGGTGAAGATATTGAAGAGTCTTGGGATATTGATCTACTTTATCAAATGCCTTATTGAAGTCCAAGTAAATTATATTCACAGCAATTCTCTGATCCACTAATTCTGTTCACTTTCTCAAACAATGCAATAAGATTTGTTTGGCAAGATCTGTTTTTGACAAACCCCTGTTGGCTTTTGGTTATGATTTTGTTTGCTTCTAGGTGTTTGCAGATTCATTGCTTGATTATCTTTTACATAATCTTCCTAGGTATTGATGTCAGGCTGATAGTTTTGTTTCCTGGATCCATTCTCCCCCCCTTCCCCTTTTAAAGATGGGAACAGTGGTTCACTGGTGCTCCAGGATCTTCGAAAGATATGGTTCAGTGGTTATGAGATCATGTCTGCCAATTCCTTCAGAACCTTAAGGTGTAATCCAACTGGTCCCGATGATTTGAACTTTTAAGGTGGATAGATTTTCTCTTACCCTTTTCTTGCTTATTTTGACTTGCATTCCTAATTTGCATTTTACGATTTTTTTAATAGTTGGACTGTTTTTTCCTTTTGTGTAAAGACAGATGCAAAAAAACAAGTCCAGTTCTGCTTTCTCCATGCTGCCCATCACCTCCCTGTTATTTTCTCTCATTAACAGGCCCATAGTTTCCTTGACTTTTTTCTTATTTTTTACATGTCAAAAGAAGCTTTTTTTGTTGTTATTTTGACTTTTGTTGCAAGCCTGTTCATTTTGAGCCTTAGTTTTCCTGACATCATCTTTGCAGTTTTGGGCTATTTGCTGATATTTTGCCTTAGTTATCTGCCCTTCTTTCCACTTTTTATACTTTGTCCTTTTTAATTGTTCAATTACCAAATAATATTCAAAACATTGTAGACACACACACCTACTCATCCTCTCTGAAATCCTTTGCCCTGGACTCTGATTTACTTTTGGATGCTATTTGGAACCCTGACACATGCAGGCAGTGGATTTTAACCAGCACTCTGAAAAAACCCATCTGGAAGAAATGGCAGGGTATATCCCAGCCCTGAAAAAGAAATTGGTCATCATATTTTTTTATGCAGCTTGACAGACACATTATATCAGCTTTGGTTCAATTGATTCTGTTTCCTATGGATTTTTCCTCCTCCAGCTGCCTTATTAATTGCTGCAACGCAACTGACAAAATCAATGGCTCAGAGGCCAGGCTATTCACTTCATAGCATTACCATCTCTACCCTTCTTTATTGTGTTCCTTTTGGTGGCATTAACAAAAATAATTGACAAGTTAATCAACACACTAATAGATATGAACTTTAAAACATCCAAGCAGCTCTTCTCTGTGCCAAGGGCACATTTTAATACCTCCTTTACTTACTATGGTTTAAAGTCATCTCTGGCCATGTTATGATTGTTCCGTCTCTTAATGTCCATTCAAGTCAATGGAAAAGCTCTTATTGATGTCATGGGTGTTGCATCTGTCTTTTGTTAGATGAAGCCTCAGCTGTTGAATCAAACATAATGATGCATTTTTGCATATCAGACATCATTAATCCTTTAACTAGGTAAGGCTTTCAGCCCTCTAAAATGCCACAGTTCACTCGGATACCTCCTGCATTATGTCTACTTCATTTTGTGACACTACAAATATTTCATGTGCAGCATCTCAAAAATTTCACCAATTCCCTCACTCCACCCTATGGTCAGACCTGAATAGCTGACAATTACAAGACCACTGATAGATGTAAAAGTATCAGGGAACTTTCTCTGCAAAACAAGGTATGGAGGTGACAAATAGGCACAATGCTCTAGAGAATTCCTAGTTCCTTTTGTTCGACTGACGTACAGCAAATGTCAGGAACCTTCTATTTCCAAACAAAGCCCTGCCTAGATTCCTTTCACTAGAGTAGAAATGAATCACAGCAAATGATTATGATTGCCCTCTTGGAATCAAAGTGCTTGATTTACTTCCTAGGATGTTGACTTCATTCAAAATAAAGTTCCAAATTTTTAAAAAAAAAAGGAAAAGAAAGGAAAAGGAAATCCTTTATGGACAGTCCTTTTGACATATAAGAGATTAGTTTAGCCATAACAATACTCTTGTTGGATCAGATCCAAGGCTCATGTAATCTAGCATGGTGTCTTTGAACAGTTACTATTCAGGCACTAAGGGAAACTTAATGGCAAATCAGAGAATCTGGCCCTGGGTTTGTATCAGAACACAGCTCTCATTTGCACACCACCCTTGAATGTGGAGAAAGCAGGGGTGGTATCCATAAGGTGACCATACGTCCCGCTTTTGGCGGGACAGTCCCGCATTTCAAGAGTTTGTCCCTGGTCCCATGGCCTCTTAAAAATGTCCCGTCCCCTGGGGCGGCGGCAAGGGGGAGGGCACTCTGCATGTGCTCAGATACACGGGCAGAAAGTGGTGGCTGGAGCGGGCTGGTGGGCAGGCGGAAGGGGAGGGCCAGCGAGGGTGAAGCCAGGCAGGCAGCAGGTGGCAGAAGAGGAGGAGACCTGTGCATGCCAGAGCTGCAGCCTGGAGCCTGCGCGGCTCTAAACTTTGCGCTGCCGCCGCGATGCACTAAGAGCGCCCGGCCAGAAGCCCCACCGCTGCCCACCCATCCGTCCTGCCATGAGTACCTGGAATGAGCTGGGAGGGGAGGCGGTGGTGGTGGAGCTTCCGGCCGGCCGCTCCCAGTGCATCGTGGCAGTGGCGCAAAGTTTAGGGCCGCACGGGCTCCAGCTGCAGCTCTGGCACGCATAGGTCTTTCCTCTTCCACCGCCTGCTGCCTGCCTGGCTCCACCCTCGCCGGCCCTCCCCTTCCAGCAGCCCGTTCCGGCCACCACTTCCTGGCTGCGCCCCGTGCCTCTGAGTGCATGCAGAACGCCCTTGGCCGCCTGGTCCCACTCTGCTGCCCCACCAGATGCCTACACCTGCAGGGGGGGAATGGAGGGGGTCAGCTTGCGTGCCCCACCAGCCGAGGTGGCCTCTGCGGCAGCTGCGGAGCCAGGAAAGGCTGCTGCCCGCCCCCCCGCCGATGGTATCCCGCTTTAGTAAACTTGAAATCTGGTCACCTTAGGTATCCACTTATCTTTCCTACTGGTTCACAAATGTGAGCACAAATTCACTTCCATGCATGTGCACAGTCTTCTGTGCATGCTCTTTTGGTGAAAAAAGGCATAAATAGGATGCCATAGAGCCAGGACGGGTGGGTAGGGCCATCCAGCTTTCCGCTGCCAGTTCAGGTGAACTGGTCTGAACTGGTAGAATACAACATCTGGGAGAAAGGCAGTGGTGGGATTCGTTTACCTTTGCTACCAGTTCACAAATGTGAGCATGTGCAGAAGGTCACATGTTATGTCAGAATGGGTGAGTGAAGCCTCTAGCAGCCACCACTACCGGTTTGCCTGAATCGGTAAGAACCGGCTGAATACCACCATTGGAGAAAGGGTCATAATAAGATTCATACTGGAATAGACCACGGGTCTATATAAGCAAAAGGGGCCAAGTCAAGGTACATGCAAAGATGTCCACATACATACAGGACACAGAGGCAAAACTGTAATTCAGAAATATATTTCCTTCTGTTATAGACATTTAAGATACAGTCATCCTGACTAATATTCATTGCCAACCTTATCTTTCAGGGACTTGTCTAATTCAGTCTCTTTTTAAAGTTGTCTGAAGTGTGGCCTTCACTACATTTTATGGAAGTGAATTCTACAAGTTAATTATACTCTGCATGAAGAAGCATTTCTGAAAAAGAAAAGGTTTGCAGCTTGATGTGTTTTGCACATAAAGGATTCCAAGATTTAGTTCAAAGATTCAATCTCTGGTATCTCCAAGAAAGGCTGATAATTTGTCCTTGAAATTCCGAAAAGCTCTGCCATTCTCTGTGGACAATACTGCACTAGAGAGAGACCATTGATTTGACTACCATAAGGAACCTTCTGTGTTTCTGTTGTTCTGTCCTGAATCTCTCAACATTCAGCTTCATTGGATGACCCTGGGTTTTAAAATTATGAGGGTAAAGCTGTTTCTTTGCATTCTTTGATGCTGCTTTACCTTTATTTTCCATAGATCTGTCAGTCAGTGTCAAAATGAATGCATGAATCAAAACTCATATTCTGATACAATTATATAAATTTGCGGGAGAGGGGGGATTCAGGAGAGGGGCAACCCCAAAGGTGAAATTGTGTCAAATACAAGTTTAACTTCCTTTTAAATTGAGATGTCTGTCTAATCTTTCTACTTTCAGGTGAATGAATATAGGCACCACTGAAGCTTATCGGAGCTTGATGTTAAAGAAACACATTTCAATGGACATATTTTGCACCTGTCAGGATTTGCTTAGAGTTTGTGCTCTATATTAATGTGACTGACACTGAATCTTTCAAATAAATGTTAATTTGATTTCATCAGACTTTTCGCCAATTTTTAAAAATGGGAACCCTGTCCTTAAATCTAAATATATATGGATCTGATATGAAAAATTAATTTTACAAATGACCATCCTTTATAATGCAGGAAGGATGAGTATTTAAGAAAGCTATTACTGGATTAACCATCTTGTCTAGTTTGTACTTCCAAGTTTACAGCAGTGCTTAACTAGATTCTTCTGGAAATGATCGGCAAATATGAATTCCTCCCTCCCTCCCTCCTGAATCCTCTAAATTTGGTCTTCAGCAATACATGTGTGTGCTTTTTATCTTGCATCTGGGCAAGATATTCTCTAAATTGGTTTGTATAACATGCTAATCCATGGCATGGTTAATTGCAGCATGAACTACAATGTACAATTTACGCTCTATTTTGCACACTCATGGACTTGCATATTGGTTCTGATCCTGATTGGACTGCCACAACTTTTAAAATGCAAATTTGATGAAGGGAGGGAGGAAGCATACTGTCTGATAAAAGAGGTGAGCAGCAAATCTTGCCCAAATCCCTGTTAGCTAAGTTAGGAAAATGGTGATTCAGTGCCCTATAGGAACTTTACCACAATCTTAGAAACTTGCATGAACAAGGTCATCACATTAGGTCATTATGTGTGATTTACACATCTCAGCTTTTTATGTGAACTTATTAACTTGGGTTTAGAAATGTGTGGATCTAGAGAGATAAAGAATAGACAGAATTTTGAAGGTCTTTTCCTTTTTTCTCCCTCTCATGACATTAATTTATGGCTCTTCCATGCAGACAAGGAATAAGTCTGTTCCAAGATCTACAATCAGGCAGAAACAGACAGGCACATGTGCCATGCAAGAGACAGGTTCCATTTTCACATGTATATAAATGGGTTCTCCCCCCCCCCCCCCAAGATATTACTACAAATGTCCAAAGACATAGAGAATAGAATTGTTGCATGCAGAGTGTGGCTACTAATTTCCCTTCCACACAGAATCAGAAAATAAGTGAATAGTGCTTATATGCATGCCAGTGCACCTGGCCACAAATCTCTCTAGTATACTCAGTTGTCCTGTCTTTTCCTGCTCGGTCGTTAATGTTAGGTGCCAGCTAAGCCTGACTTTCTTTTCTCTGCCTCTTATGGTTTCAGCTCTTGAGCAGTCCAACTCTGTTCAAAGACTTCTCAACCTTGACATTCTGTTTTCCTTTTGTAAATCCTTCCCTCCCGTAGAACATGGCTTAACTCCCCCTTACCCCCCAGCATGCTCCCACATCGGGCACAATTATCAGAATAATAATTAACAGGCTCTCATTAATTTGGGATCAAAGACTAGCCCCTAATGAAGCTGAGTGCAGCCAATGAGATCCCTTAAAGGGAGGTATATGCTTTCCTTACACCTGGTGGCACATCGGCTAATGCAACTGTGAGGCGTCGAACTGGCCGTAAAGGTCTGGATAACATTGAGTCAAGGACAGTTAATGGATGCCGGAGCACAAACAAGAGTGCTCCAAGCATGTCAGTCAAGACTAACCTGAGGCAAAAACATCAAAATGCAGGTTGGAGTTTTGACATTCCTGCAGGCTCTATGTGCCTCGCCAGTGAATTTTTAAAGTCAATAGATCCCCCTTCTGCTTGTGAACATTTTCTATCTGATGAGTAGCGGTAAAAATGTGGACCTGATTGAACTGTGTCTATAGTATTACTTAAAAGATGGCTTTGAATGTGTGGGCACATGTGCTTCTCCCTTCTCCTCCCCCTCTTTCCAAAGGCCTTTGATAACAATAAAGAGAGTTTACACAGATTATCACAGGCTGTGTCTTTAGACTTCAAGGTTATGTGATTAGGAAATTAGAAAAGAGATGAGATTAGAAAAAACAGAGAACACGATTTGAAATTTATTTTTATTCTTCCTCTCTTCTCTTCCTGCCTTCCCCCCAAAGAAAAGCTTTTTACAAATTATCTGTGTACCGAATTTACACAGGATCTGATAGATAAATCTTCTAATATTTGAAAATGGATAAATGTGGTAATGTAAATATGAGAGGAACCAGCTTTAGAGCTCAAGGTTGGCAAAAGTTCAAGAAACATATTAAGTATTCTAATTCGCTTAAAGCTTACTTATAAAAACATGCATACAGTGATCTAATAAAATGTAATGATTCATACACAGAACAGTAATGAACAATAATAATTGCTCTAGACTAACACAACCCAGGCTATTATATAGTAACCCATTTTACTTCCACTTTTCAGATTAAATTATTGCCTCTTTCTCATTCTTGGCCCAGCTGTTGGTAGTCTTTAGAGCAACATGTACATTATACAACAGTAAAATAATATAAGCAGCAGTGCAATGGAATCAATCGTTCTTAAAAGCCCTTTGATAAATCCAAATAAGGTACTGAAGCTATTTGGAACATAAAGAGTTTCACGGTGTGTGAACATTTGCTTAGTATTTGCCTATAACTTTCATGAGCAATATATGAAGTTGGTCTGCTCTTTCAATTCCCATTCAAAAGCATGAAAACTAATGAAGTATATATGCTTCAGAAATGGGGTCAAAGGGGAATTTAGTGAATGGAAAGATCCACCTCCTTTCACTCCCATTATGAATTTTGCTCTTTAGGCCCAGTTCATAATGAGCTCACCTCTTCCTTTTCCAAGAAATTTATCTTTGAGTAACAGAAGGGAAATGCTAGTAGGAAAAAACTGGCTGGGAATTGAGAGGCCTTCCAGGCCAAACTTTTCCAGATGGGAATGCTCTCCTTATTGGAAGAGGCCCACAGCCCTTTCACCAATTAAAATTAGTTTAGCACTGGAGAGAGATTCACGCTTTGGTAAAAACTCATACAGACTATTACAACGTGCAACACAGACAGCAACTTTCAGCACTGATTAAAATAGAAATAGACACCGAATACAATCATGAAGTTACATACTAGATAGGCAGGGTTACAAATATTTGCAGATTTGAATTAAATTGCCCCCTTTTAAGCACAGTTCAAAATATTTGGTTTTTAAACTTGGGGGACAGATTGAGACCCACGGATCTGAAAGACGGCTCTCTACTGAATGAAGCTGCCTAGCAATTAAAAGAATCATTGGATAGTCATCTTTCAGTTATCCTGCTCTTTGTTTGTACTTGGGAGATGACCTATTCGGATCTTTGCTTCAGGCACTGATTATGAAGGATATCTGAAGCCTCGAAGGCTAATTTTACTCCTATAGTGGCCAAAGCACATACATGACCCTCAGTGTCTACATGTTCAATCACACAATGTGGAAGTGCTGTACCAACTTCCAAAGTGATGTGAGTAGGCCATCCATCCATATGCTACTTTGTGGAAAGGATATCTTTTGGTGATTAGGGAATACATTTCTTGGTTTCAAGGAACTCTTCAATGGGAAGAGTTGTTATGCAAGCTAGTAGGATCATGTTATATACAAGAACATCGGTTGGATTCTGTTTGATTTCTGAATATTAAAGAATAGGTTAGCTTTTTATTTTAAGGGGTATTGCTTTTGGGGGGCATGCAGTGCCACATTCATGTATTCCTTGCCTCTTAATGGAAGCAGTGCCAAGCAAATTCAGTAGAATAATAAAGATGTCAAGGAGAGTTTGATTTAAGTGTGAGGTTTTAGAACTGCAAATGGTCCACCTCTGAATTAGCAGATTATTTGTTCTGGAAAAATAGTCTGGTATTTGTCCCACATTCAGCCTGGGTGGTGGTTTGCACATTGGTTTGAATACTGCTATTTTCTTCAGTGGTTTTGAAATACTTTTCTCAGCAAAATTCATTTGGCATTTACCCTAATCTTTTCCCATACTGTTTTTCTAATTGTCTAGAAGTTTTCGATTTTTACCATTTTAACTTTTAGTGCTGTTTTAACGTTTTGTGGTTGTATTGCCCATTTCATCATTTTGATTAGATTTTACATGAAATGCTTTGAAGTGGCTTTGAAATTTTTGGACTGAAGAGTGAACTGAAAACTTCTGCACTTCTTTATATACATGCACAATGATTGGAGTGATATGTTATAATTGAAAATAAATTGCAATCAGGCTTTTAACTATATCTTAGTTCATTTCCCTTTTCTTTTAGTCAATATTGTGAGGTATCTTTTAAGCAGATGTGGAGTATAATTTGAATGTCATTTAATTTGTAAATAGCTGTGTAAATAATGACTAAGGGTATTCTAAATCTTTATTCTTCATGAAGCCTGGGGTGGTTTTTTTTTGTTCTTAGAGATGATAGTGTCTTCAATGAATCCCTGTATTCGCTCTCACATGAATATGAATTACTTGAAAATTTGTGGTTGTGGTGATATGGGATTTTTGATCTATGCTGTTTCTGTGCAAATATTGTAATGCTGCAGGGATCAAACTCACACATTTTTGTCCCTGAGACCCAAGTGTTCACAAAGGGCATGAGAAAAAGGTAAGAAATAAAATGATAGCAATGAGAAACATTTTACTTCCTGAGCCTTCCTAGTAGCTGCATGGAAGAGAAGTTGCCACATTAACCCAAATGGTTGCAAAATTAACAAATCTCAGCAAGCAACCCATTATAAGCCTTACCTTTTGCTCTGAACATCTTGATCTTGTGTCACGTTGCAATGGCTCCAAAGAGAAGAGGCCATATTAAAATGTCATAATGATGACAAAATGATGGCAATTCAAGCCTGTGCAGACCATGTGACAATGATGGCAAAACAGACTCAATGCAAACCTATCAGAGCACATTATCATGTCAAAAGAATGGGACCTATTAGGCCTTTTCTTATTTCATGAGTAGCAATATTAATAGCTGCTTGGGCAAAACAACGATGTATCAAAACAACAATAAAATAATGCTTGTAAGTAGTAAATTATCATCAATCTGAGAACATGTTTTCTTTAAGAAGACATTTGATAGGGTATGAATTTATCCTAAGCACTTTGCACATACTATATATGTTGATAATGATAGATCTCTTTGTCATATGGCAGGACTCAAACCTTCAGTGACCTATCTATCTTACCACCCTCCTGCTTGAGAGTCACGCAGCCTACTCAGTATTTCTCTGCAGCATTTAGTGGGTTAAAAGTGCAAGTCTGGATGACAAAGAACTAATGGAAGAGATGCACCTCAGACTCAGAAGTGAGAATGACAAGACTTTGTCCTTTTACCATTTGCTGATTATTCTAGAAGCACAGCTTATACTCTTCACGAAAGAGGAAACAGAACCGCCCCTGGCAGATACATCAAAGAAATGGCCCTTGACCCCAGATTTAAATTCCCTTGCCTTTTCCTGCTATACCTTGCACATGAGGATGTCAGAGATTGGAGGCCTGCCTTTAATCCAACATATTCAGGTAGAATTCTAGGTAATCACAATGAGGAATTCATCCAAAGCTTCACCCATATCCAAAGGCAGCCATAAAGTTCCATCAGAAATTGGAATCCTTTTTTCTTGATTACAAAGAAAATACAAAGGGGTCCTTGGAAATATTCTTAAAACGGAGTATTCTATGGCACAATCTCTATGCAGATTGGATAAGGCATTGAGACTACCTAATACAGAAACATGCAGCGCTGCTAATAGGAGAGGCTCCTTAAGTAAAAGCCAAGGGCCACACTAAATAAAACAAGTAGGATTTAAGAATAAAGAAAACGTCTTTGGCTATCCCTGTCTGGCCTGAAGGAGATTGACTGGAAATTAGAAATCAAACGTAAATAAATGTGTTTCAGAGGGTGGAAGAAAAACCGAGTCAGATCTGGCTCTGCACAGTCACCGTGTGCTCCTTCAGTCAGCTGGTGCCCCATGTAGCCCATTTGGAAAATTAATTGCCTATCCCTGCTCTAGAATAATGAAGAATGGACAATGCAAAAAGTAAAGATTTATTGATAGCACGCTTGCAATTCATAAAGGCTCCTATTTCTCCTCAGGGAAGCTACTCATGTTCATTGCATCTGACATTCGGATTCTCATGGAAATTATAACAAGGGCAATCCAGTCAGTACGGCATGGAATAGAAAGGATATAACTGAATGATAGAACATCGAGTTCCATGATGGCGAACCTATTGTACGTGTGCCACAGGTGGTACACAGAGCCATATTTGCTGACACGGCAGCCCTCACCTCTGGCGCACATGTATGCACCGGCTAACTGATTTTCGGCCTTCTGGAAGCCCGGGGGAGGCCATTTTTCACCCTACCCAGGCTTCAGGAAAGCCTCCCTAAGCTACAGAGAGTGAAAAATGCCCCAGCGCCCAACTGGCACTTCCGGGTTTTCCATTGGACCATTTTTTTGCCTTTCCCAGTTTTCAGGAAAGCTTCTGGAGCCTGGGGAGGGCAAAAACTTCCCCCATCCACACGGTGTGTGTGTGTATGTGTGTGTGTGTGTCTTGCGTGCATACACGAGTGGGGTGTTGTGTAATAGCGCATGCACACACAGTTTCGGCACACTTTTAGAGAAAAGTTAGCCATCACTGATCTAGTTTGTAAAGTGGATGTGGCTGGAGTAAAAAGTAGAAGTTATCTAGGCAAAAATTATCTGGACCCACGCCAGTCCGGCTTTCGGCCCGGACACAGCACTGAGACTGCATTGGTCGCGTTGGTTGATGATCTCTGGAGGGCCAGAGATGGGGGCTGTTCCTCCATCCTGGTCCTATTAGACCTCTCGGCGGCTTTTGATACCATCGACCATGGTATCATATTGCATCGACTGGAGGGGTTGGGGGTGGTTTTACAGTGGTTCTCCTCCTACCTCTCAGGTCGATCGCAATTTGTGTTGACAGGAGGGCAGAGGTCGACCTCGAGGCCTCTCACTTGTGGGGTGCCTCAGGGGTCGGTCCTCTCGCCGCTCCTGTTTAACACATATATGAAGCTGCTGGGTGAGATCATCCGTGGTTTTGGGGTAGAGTACCATCTCTACGCTGATGTTACGCAGCTGTATATATCTACCCCGAACCACCCCAACGATGCCGTCGAAGTGATGTCCCGGTGCCTGGAAGCCGTGCGGGCCTGGATGGGAAGGAACAGACTCAGACTCAACCCGTCCAAGACCAAGTGGCTGTGGCTTCTCCATCACTGGCCATAGGGGGTGAACATCTAGCCCCTGTGGATGGGACACATAATCTAGGCGTCCTCCTGGATACCCGGCTGTCCATGGAAGATCAAGTGACGGCCATTCTACCAGGTTCGCCTGGTATGCCAGTTGTGTCCCCTATTGGACTGGGATGCCCTTTGCACGGTCACTCATGCCCTCGTGACATCCCGTCTAGACTACTGCAATGCTCTCTACATGGGGCTTCCCTTGAGGTGCACCCGAAGACTGCAGCTAGTTCAAAATGCGGCCGCGCGGGTAATTCTGGGAGCCCCCAGGCACTCCCACATAACACCGCTCCTGCACGAACTGCATTGGCTGCCTGTGGTCTTTTGGGTGCGCTTCAAGGTGTTGATTACCATCTTCAAAGCGCTCGATGGCATGGGACCTAGTTATCTGCGAGATCGCATCCTGCCCCATACATACCTTCGACCGATTCGCTTGCACAGAGAGGGACTTCTCCGGGTGCCGTCCACTAGGCAATGCCAGCGGGCGACTCCCAGGGGAAGGGCCTTCTCTGTCGCAGGCCCTATCCTATGGAACGACCAACCCCTCGACCTCAGAACAACTCCGGACCTCCGCTCCTTTCGCCGAAAGCTCAAAACTTATTTCTTCCAGCAGGCCGGCCTGGCCTACTCTATCTTTCCTGCCTCCAGTCTGTATATTTAAATTTTTAATTGGGTTTTAAGGGGTTTTTAGTATTTTAGTATTTTAGGTTTTGGCGCAGGGTTATAGTAGTTTAATCTGATTTTAGATATTTATATTGTTTTATGTTTATATAATCCCCTGTGCACCACCCCGAGTCCCTTCGGGGAGAGGGAGCGGTATACAAATAAAATTTGATTGATTGATTGATGAAAAATAAACATTCTTAAAAGAGGGAACGGAAGGGAAATGGAGAGAGGTGAGGAGCAATCCCCTCTTCCCATGCTGATAGAGGGAAAGAATTATAAGCTTTTAAAGAACCTTAAACTACTCCAGCTGAATTCACAAACCACAAATGGTTTGTAAACATAAACTAGATGAACTAGATGGATAGTGTTCTGAATCAGTATAAGGCATATTCCATATAATAAAAACAGTACTTTACTTGCTAAGTTAGAAAATATTTTCAGTGTGGAAAAAAGAGGCTTCCTTGTATTAAAATGAGGTTTTGATCTGATTCAACTTTGACACTTACCTTATAAAGATAATCATGTACAGCCTGCTGCTCCATTACCTACTCTATTGATGGTTGCCTTGAACTTTGGAAGTGCTCAGTTTGACTGGGAGGCTTGAATTCCCAGATGGTCATTAGCTGCCTTCTGAAAGACCACCACATCTCCCATAATTACTTAACATCTTGCCTATGAAAACACATTAGACAAAGTGGGTTTTTAAATATTTAGATCTAAATTACATTAAGTAAATGTTATTCTTGATAAATAAATTTCAGTGGTGGAAAGTACTTTCTGGAATTAGAAAATCATTTTACACTTTTCTTCTTAGCAGGGTGATACAAATTAATCTGTGCTGTATAGGCCATTTGCTAGAGTGACATTTCAAATATCCACAATTCATTTAAACTTCATGTTGCTTATTAAACAATGTCAATGAATACAGGAAGCAGAGAGCTTTTAATAAATTTGAATGGTGAACTCCTTAATTAAAAGGATGATGAAAAATAGGTTGGGGGAACATCCCTTTGCCTATGAAGTGACATTGGTTCATATAGATGTGGGGAACAAGGGAAAAGTGATGAATCAAAGCCATCTTTCCAAACCTATCCTGTATTTGTATTTCTGAATATTGCCAATGTTTCCCTGCACCGTTCAAACATGTCTTATGCAATTCAGTGTAATTCAGGACAGATCCTACCATTTTACTAGATAATCCTCAGCCCCTGGGACAGAAGTGTATTCAGCAGGTTCTGACCAGTTCTGGAGAACTGATAGCAGAAATTTTGAGTAGTTCAGAGAACCAGTAAAAACCACCATTGACTGGCCCTGCCCCCATGTATTCTCTGCCTCCAGAATCCCAGCTGATCAGGAGGGAATGGAGATTTTGCAGTAGATTTTACAATATCTTTCTCTTACCATGCCCACCAATCCACGTCTACCAAGCCACACCATGCCCACCAAACCATGTCCACAGAACCGGTAGTAAAAATTTTTGAATCCCACCACTGCCCTGGGATATAATTTGCTGAATGCCCACATTTATATTGACAGGATTACATAGTAGTCAAAAACTCAAGAGGTAGATATAATTGTTAATAGGCAACACTTGTGAGAATACACCTGATACCAGACATTACATGTTTATTTTTCTGGCATCTTCAAATCAGGGATGGTTTGGGCAAACCAGTAGCTTCAACGATCAGCTGGGAGAGAACCGGCTCATTCCAATGATTAGCTGGGCCCACCCCTGTGCTATACTGACCTATATTCCCTTTTCTGAAGCCCAGTTGATAGGCACAGCAAAGCAAATTGCCGTGTCTCAACTTTTTTGGACCAGGGCTGCAGTAGAAGGTAAGTTTTTAAATGCACTGTGCACGAGCGAAGCACACACTCAATGAACTGGTTGTTACGCCAGTTGAATCCCACCACTGTCAATAGTCCTACATGGGAATTCCATGAATATTCTTTGTGTCTTGGGCCACAATCCTGTAAAGCAGCCTTAATCTGACACTGTCCAATCATGTCAGAGTACAACTCCCATCAATGAATGGCTGATCATGGATGACTTCTTTCACTCCTCTCTGCTTGTGTCTTATTGCTGCTAGTCCAATTGTGCTGGGGAATCACAAGGAATGCAAATTCTTCTGGCAAAGGATGAGGAGAAAAGGATGGCTATTGCTAAGTCTGCCTTAGAGCTGCCTTAGAGGGCATACAAGATAGTGACTCTGTATTAGTCTATGTATGAGAGAGAGAGGCTTAACTCGCAATTTAGGCTTACATCACTCTATCAAAAAGCCCTTGATAAATAAGAAGCTTCTTCAAAACCTACTGTTGAACAGAATTTCTTTTATGGCAAAGAAATAATATGTGTGTTTAAATATAATATATATAAATATAGGTAATCCTTGACTTGCAACCACTCATTTAGTGAATGCTTGAAGCTACAATGGTACTGGGGAAAAATAACCTTAAGCCAGATTCTCTTAATGACTGCATAATTCACTTAACAGCTGCAATGAATTGCTTAACAACTGTAGTGAAAAAAAGGTTGTAAATTTGCATATAAGTCACTTAACAACTTCCTTAGCAATGAAAATTCTGGGATCAAATTATGATAATAGGTTGAGGACTATATACCAATGTCTTTAACCATTACATCAAATTGTCTTTGATTCCACCCTTCTTCTAGTGCTTTTACATATTTTTTAAAGTATGTATGCTATTAGTATGCTAGTCAATGGCTAACTATGATCCTTGACCCAGAAAAGGGTGCTCACTGTCTCATTTTTGGAAAACTGCTTTTTAGCAGAGAAAGAAGAGAAAAATATTACTGAGATTGCATGAATCTTTATACTTGTAGAGGTATTAGTTTGGAGATGGGAAACTAAAGCAACCCAGAGAAAGAGGGAATGACAAGCCAACTCATAAATTAGAGTACACTAACTGAGTAGATAAGGAGTAAAATACCTTGAGAAGAGGTATCATTAACTAGCTACAAGTTTGGGAAGCTTCTTAGTTTGCAATAATCTGGCACATATTCTGTGTTGGAAGTAATTTTAAAATGCAGAAATATTGTCCCCCTTCACTTACTTGGCACCAATTCATTCAGTGGCCTTGAAATGTAAAGGTTTATAGTCTGTTCCCAATCTGCTTGAGCCAGTAAGTTTCCCTCTGATTACCAGCTTATTAAATTTCTATTAATGTTAACAACAGGATATAGCTCCACCTAACATATTTTAATAGCCTCCAATTACTTGATTAAGTTTTGAGAGAGACAGGAGGGAAATGTGTCTAGATTTACTACTTCAAACACCTGACTGTTTCATTAATAAAAATGGTCTCCTGGGTATCCAACAAATCCGTTTTGGAAAATGGCCCATTTTACTGTACTTGTGTTTTTATGAAGGTTGAATGAAAAGTGAGGCCTCCATGTGCATAACTTTAGCTTAAGTAGAGGCATTTTCCTACATGAAATAGGAAAATAATTCTAGAAATGAGCTATTTTGTTACCTTTTGTATTTGCTCCTCCACATAATTATCACCCTTTGCTACACACTTCTGTGAACAATGAATAAGCTTGTTAACAATGTCACAAAACAATACGTTTTTGTCTCTTCAACTGTATTCTGGCAATTCTATCTACTTCTTTGAGTAAAAAATATGCCCGTGGAAATATTCCTTCAGTTTTGAGAAAAATTAAAATTGTATCATACCAAGTCAGTGCTGTGCAGCAGGTGGGGTGGAATGGTGATATTCACCTTTGTTATTGTGTTTTGAATGACTTGTGACATAGCAAGATTTCTTCTTCTTCTTCTTCTTCTTCTTCTTCTTCTTCTTCTTCTTCTTCTTCTTCTTCTTCTTCTTCTTCTTCTTCTTCTTCTTCTTCTTCTGATTCTGATTCTTCTTCTTCTGATTCTTCTGATTCTTCTGATTCTTCTTCTTCATCATCGTCATCTTCTTCTTCATCTTCTTCTTCTTCTCCTTCTCCTTCTCCTTCTTCCAAATTCTGCTGAATCATTGTTTCAGAGCTTTGAGTGTTGCAAAATGTTTGATTTGACAGTGGTGTCAGATTCAAAGAAATTATGGGAATAAAGCTATCTGTATCCACAAAAACTGCAGCTATCAGTTGTCTTGCCAAAACCTGGCTTGTGAAATTTCTTTTTACAGATGAAGATTTATGACGATAGTTTGTGGGCTCATGCTTTTTTTCTGAGTCATCCACATTGTTTTCAATTATTATGATGTTGCAAGCAAATTCCTCACCTTCATTCTCATGGTGAATGGTTAACTCGTGAAGTTTTCATTACTGCCATCAGCTCATGAAGAACTCATGTCACATAAACTTTGTGATATTGAACACCATCAATGCATGCAACATGTTTCAGTTAAATGAAAAACTAGACAGGTTTTCTTTGAGTGATCCATTAATTATCCTTAATCAATTCACCTGCCTTTTTCATATGAAATTCATCAGTTGCTATCACAGATCATTCATTGTGTTCTTGAGCACACAAATGAGCTTTTCCTGGGTTTAGTGTCTTTCCAGGTTTTTTTGGCCCAGTAACACACAGTGTTCATGTCAACATAGTCATCATCATATGCAATCTGCATTTGGTATAAAAGAATAGATGGTAAAGAATATGTCAGAGCTTCTAGAGTGTCAGTACTGCCATCTGTTGGCATTTTACAACATCAGAGGCATTACATTTCATTCAGAACTTGTAAACACAAAAGGGCATTGAAAAGTTTAATAAAAAATGCTGAAGAGAAACTGTAAATTGGCTACATTCTCTCCATATCTCAATAGACTGAATAGTGAAACTGGAAGTTCATAGGTACAAAATACCTATCTGGAGCTCTATTGGGGAAGAAAGATGTCATATATTATCCTCCCTGCCACATTTACATTTGGATGAAGAGATATCAGTTCAGTTATAAGACACCAGTGGTTCAATTAGTAGCCCTCAGAAATTTGTTAAACTTGCCTGAAATTGGTAAAGGGAGGGTAAAGGAAAATTAACTCTAAACAATTTTAGAGTTGGTAGTCCTCAACCTACGACCACAAAATTTCTGTTGCTAAGTGATACATTTGTATATTTTGTCCTATTTAACAACCTTTCTGCCCCAGTTGTTAAGTGAATCACTGCAGTAATTCTGCAGTTAAGTTAGTAACATGGTTGTTAAGTGAATCTGTTTTCCCCATTGACTTTGCTTATTAGAAGGTTGCAAAAAGTGATTTACATGATCTGGGAACACTACAACCGTCATAAATATGAACCAGTTGTCAAGCATCTGAATTTTGATCACATTGACCATAAAGATGCTGCAATAGTTGTAAGTGTGAAAAGGGTCATAAGTGACTTTTTTCAGTGTCATTGTAACTTCAAACAGTCATTGAATGAACTATTGTAAATTGAGGACTACTTGTTCAAACTTTGGGAGATTGGAAGCTGATGCAGATGTTGTAGTGTATCTTCCTTACTTTCAACCTGAAGTAAAATGATTAATTTGAGTGTGGTATCCAGGAGAGGAGGAGGAGAGTGTCAAGAAATAATTTCCTCCAGTAGGAAAACAGAGTTCTTCAGTAGATTGTGGAAGCATGACAATGCATTGATCTCGACGGAGATTGGTGCGGTTAACAAATCGAATAAATAAATAATAACAAGACTGGCAGCTATGCAGATTTTAAAGATATAAAAAAGTTTCCTCATTAGAAAAAATAACTCTGAGGAGGAACATATAATGGATAAGAGGCAGAGTGGCTTCTGGACCAGGGGTCTCCAATCTTTGCAACTTTAAGTCTGAAGGACTTCCGCTCCCAGACTTCTCCAGCCAGCTTTGCAAAGGTTAGAGACCCCTGTTCTGGACCATGAAAACTAACACTAAGTAGGATAGTCAACTAGATGGAAAACATATCTGAGACTCTACTGATGGATGGATAGATGGATGGATGGATGGATGGAGGGACAGAGGGATGGAGGGACAGATGGACAAATGGACAGACAGATGACAGGAATATTCAATAAATGTCAATAGTGTTTGCTGTTGCAAAATTGAGTTACTTTCTACAACATGCCAAATATCACAATGAGAAAGACTCCATGAGAAAAATGATCTACAATTCCTTCAAACCCGCTAACTGACTAGAACTTCAATCAAAGGGTGCTTAAGTCCCCAACTATTTCAATGACTTTCAAGTCAGCCTATTTGGTGGCAAATCTTTTTCAGATCCATGAATCTTTTTAAAAAAAATAATATACATCATTTTTTTTTTATCAAGGCAAATGCTGCCTTTAAAGCATATTTCGGACAGCTGCCAATATTCAGATTATATTACATGCTGGAAAATTGGAAAATATCTTCAAAACTGGAGAGATACCACTTGATTCAGGAGGGAATATAAGGAAAGTGGTAGAATTAATGCATTGTATGCAGAGGCTTGTAGGTTAAGTCCCCCTCATTTTATTAATTGATTCATTTAATGGATTTATAGGGCCACCCAACACAAATAATGTGACTCTGAATGTTGTACAACAAAAAGAAAGAATAAATAGAAAGAAAATAGTCATACTGCGTTTAAGAAAAAACACAATATATAAAATACAAATGCCACTTGAACATGATAATTAAAGGGAACTCCACTCAATTGGACCTAACCCCCCCAAATTTGGGAGAAAAGCCCAGATATTGGTGGCTTTTCTAAAGGAAAACAGAGTTGACACCTGTTATATATTCTTGCATATCATCTCTAGATAAAAGAGCCAGTCCAGAGGTGATATTCTACCAGTTCGAACTGGTTCCAACCAGTAGTGAAAATCATGGGTAGCCACACCCATCCGCCCCGGCTCGATGGCATCCCATTTAGGCCATTTTTTTGCCAAAAGCACATGAGTGGGAGCAGTGGTGGGTTTCAAATTTTTTAGAACCTACTCTGTAGGTGTGGCCTATTTTGTGGGCGTGGCTTGGCAGTCATGTGACAGGGTGGGAGTGGTCACCTTTTAAAATGTGGTGAAACTCATTTAACAACGCTCTTGCTTAGCAACCAAAATTTTGGACTCAATTGTGATGATAAATTCATTCTTTCTTTCTTTCTTTCTTTCTTTCTTTCTTTCTTTCTTTCTTTCTTTCTTTCTTTCTTTCTTTCCTTCCTTCCTTCCTTCCTTCCTTTCCTTTTCTTCCCTTCCCTTTCCTTCCCGTTGGGTCACTGGCAGCAGCGGGCCAGATTTACTTCCAGGTATGCCGGTGGAACCCTCTCTCACCGGTTCCCTAAATTTCACCAACCGGCTCTCGTGAGTAGGTGCGAGCCTGCAGAAACCCACCACTGAGTGGGAGGCTGAGCGCATGTGTAGAGGTGACGTGTGGGAGTGAAGCCTGTGTGTGCATGTGCTCACATTTACGAACTGGTAGGGAAGATAAGCGAATACCAGCCCTGAGCCAATTGTGTGCAGTGGTTAAGGTACCAGGCTGAAAACCAAGGGACCATGAGTTTTAGTTTAGTCTTAGGTACAAACTGACAGATTTGGGTCCGCCTCAGCCCTGGGAAGGAGGCAATAGCAAGCCCAAAAAGTGAATGGACTAGTCCAGTCAGCCCCCAGGAATCAGCACTGACTCAAAGACACATACAAAGAAACCCATAATCTTCATATAAGATTAAGAATGAATTATGTTATGGAACTTTCTGTGTCCATACAAAAAATGAAAACCAATTTTTCAAAAGCTGAATTTATACGTTTTTGACAATGGTTGTTCTTTGTAGGGGGGGGGATATATCCATTTCTTTTCTTCTTACTAAAGAAAATAATAATAATTCTAGAATTGACCACCACTCTTCAATGTCAGACTTTTATTAAAACTGTTTTCAGTTGGATGAAAACTGTAGCTGGTCTTCTGAATAGCTTCCGTTTTAAAAGTGGATCAGCAAATGACTTCATCTTTGAATTTTTCACATCTCTTAAGATTTGTCATTTACTGGTGATAATCCTTTTTTTGCCTAGGAGGGTCAAAAGGTGAAAACAACTAAGGTACCTTTTGCTATGAATATTTTACAAGCTGCCTGTCCCCTTTTCACTGAGATCTTAGTGCTGACGGAGGACTTCTTCAGGATGAGTCCTTAGCTGACTGATGAATACAAAACACCTTTTGAACAAAAGGCATTCAAGATTACTGGAAGACAAGACAGCCTACTTTAGTTTCTGTGTTTAATATCTGGCGTATCAATGGAGATTTTAAAAAAGAAATCATGCAGATACTATACTGAGTGACAGGCTGTTGAAAATTGGGACACCGTACATATTGTTTCTCTGTGGATTGCAGAAATAATAGGGAAGTTTGCAACTCACTGTAATGCCATGAGCAAAGGATGAACTTTGAAGAACTCAAGTACCCCAAAGTAATATGAAACAAGGAGTAAATTGAAGATAATATTTGGTTACAGCGCAGTTCTCAAATTGTCCTGAAACACATCCTCTGTTCTTTGAGGCTGGGTGGTTTTTAAAATGAAGACAATGGGAAGAAATTGGTGGCTGAAACAATATAGCCATTTTATTTTATGACTGCCAGTAATGTGAACTTCTTGGAAGACATCTTCTTTCAGCACTTTATTGCAACAGAGCACATTCAGTGGCAATAATTCAAAGCAGTATCCTAGCCAAGCTACCTTAGGGAACTCTCTTCTACAACTTGCTGGACAGAATTGGAGATGCCCAGCACGGAGGTGAGAACTTTCCCAGACATAGTTTTGAAAAGTGTCAGGGAAAAAAAGACTCCGGCAAAGAAGAAGTGCAAGGGAGACATTTCACACAATTATAATCAATTTGTTCTTTGATCTACTTTGAGGCCCATATAGATTCTTACTAAATCTACACATTCTGCTAAACCTACAATTTACAAAGTTATGGAACTTTAATTGTCCATTTCCTTTGCCTCATTTTTTTTTAAAAACACAACTTGTTTCATAAGCGAACTAGCATATGACACTATTGTTGAAATATTATTTCTTATTTTTAATCACCTGAATCCTATAGTATCTAGGATTCCAACTGATTGCATGACTTTGTTTGTTTATTTAGCTGTTTTTTCTTTTAAGATGCACATACGCAAAAGCACTAAATCCATTTCTATTATCAAACCATTGTCATAAAAATAAAATTAAAACGCACTGCTCCTCTTTCTTCTTTTTTTATACCATTTGTCAGAAATGGTGTAGTGTGTCCTGCTTGAGTTGGGGGGGGGAGGGTTGGACTAGTTTACCTATAAGGTCCCTTCCAACTCTGTTAATCTGTCTAATCTGTCTTCTCTTTCTCTTATTGCAAATGCCCAGGCTAAAATCTGGTCTTCACTTGCCATCTGAAACTTGACAAAGTGGGGGATCAGCTATACTTCCCCCAAGAAAGACAGCTGGCAAAACTGGTTTCAATTGTTTTATTGTTTTGTTTTATTGCTATCAAAGGAAGGACAGCAACTATTCCACTGATGAGAACCAAGATGCTGCTTAGATTCATGGCATGGCTTCAAAAGGACACATCATTCAGTTCTACACACTTAAATTGTTAGTGTTTCCAAAGTTGTTACTGTACCCAGCTGACCATTGGGGGAATCTCATGTTTAGGGTGAGGAACATTATCCTCAGACTTTCCTAGTCTAGCATTCAGTTCTACCAGTGGTCAGCTAGACAGGACTTAAAGAACAAGAACAAGATATTTGGACCAGTTCCTGGAATATCCAAATCAGCAAGAGGTTGAGAACCACTGACCTAATGTGACAGAAAAATATACTGCCTCATCTTCTTCCTTCCCCCTTCTTAATGAGCCTTTTAAAAGCCCCAATTATAAAAGCTTAGCCTTAAAAAAAATCATACTGTGATAATTTGTGGTTAAGAAAATGTTCCTGTTCTTAGCACTAGCAATAACACTTAGAATTATGTACTGCTTCATAGTGTTTTAAAGCCTCTCTAAGTGGTCATAGAGTCAGCATATTTCCACCCCAAATCTGGCTCCTCATTTTACCAACTTCAGAAGGATAGAAGGCTGAGTCAACCTTGAGTGGCCAGGTTCAAACTGCTGGCAGTTGGCAGAGTTAGCCTGCAGTACTGCATTTTAACCACTACACCATCATGGCTCTTCCAATTCAAGATATGCACCCATATCTTCCCCTTCAAAAATATGTGTCCTTTTCAACTGCTGCATCATCTCAGGAAAAGATGCAATGCTTCAAAGTGTTACAGTCAGGTACACAAACTCTGAAGGACCTTTTAGTATCCAAAATACTGCAGTTTTCTATTGTGCAGAGCACAGGTGCTAGTTACCTAAGATGAAGTTTACATTATGAAAAACCTGGTTCAAATGTCTCTTTATCCATACAGGGTAACATATAACTAGCTACCCAGGTTATTGGAATGCCTAAAATAAACCCAATCCTTCAAGGGTATCACCTAACAGTAATATATCAGCGATCGCATAGAAACAAAGTAATAATCAAAAGCCAATATGGGTTTGTCAAAAACAGATCATGCCAGACTAACCTTATTTTTATTTTATTATTTTTATTTATTTTATTCAATTTATATCCCGCCCTTCTCCAAAAGGACCCAGGGCGGTGCACAGGAATATTAAAACAGTATACAAACATAATACAAAATACATAAATTTAAAAAGCTATTAAATAACACAAAACCTGCGCTAAAACCAAATTAAAATCCCTCATTTAAAACTATCTAGTATTAGTCCCAGCGGAGGCTATGTTAGGCCGGCTTGATGAAATAGGTGTGTTTTTAAACAACGGCGGAAGAGGCGGAGGTCGGTGATAGTGCGGAGTTCAGGGGGTAGGTCGTTCCACAGGGCAGGGCCCGCCACAGAGAAGGCTCTTCCCCTGGGTGTCGCCAGCCGGCATTGTCCAGCCGATGGCACCCGGAGCCCTCTCTGTGGGACCATATCGGTCTAAGGGATGTATGGGGCAGGAGACGGTCTCGCATATAACTAGGCCCCGAGCCATGGAGCGCTTTGAAGATGGTCATCAAGACCTTGAAGCGCACCCGAAAGACCACAGGAAGCCAGTGCAGCTCACGCAGGATTGGTGTTATGTGGGAGCATCTAGGAGCTCCCGTAATCACCCGCGCGGCTGCATTCTGGACTAGCTGTAGCTTTCGAGTGCACCTCAAGGGAAGCCCCTTTCTGCATTCTTTTGACCAAGTGACAAAATTAGTTGACCAGAAGAATGCTGTTGATATAGTTTACTTGGACTTCAGTAAGGCATTTGATAAAGTAGACAATAATACGTATACTACTAGATAAAGTAGAAAAATGTGGGTTAGACAGCATCACCACCAGATGGATTTGTAACTGGCTGACCAATCACAATCAATGTGTAGTCCTAATGGAACTGCATCTTCATGAAGGACAGAATGAAATGGAGTACCCCAAGCTTTGTTTAGGTCCAGTAGTCTTCAAAATCTTCATCAATGATAAGGACGATTGGATAGATGGGGAACTCATCAAATTTGCAGATGACACCAAGCTGGCAGAAATAGTCAACACTCCAGAAGATAGGCTTAAGATACAGAAGGATCGTGGCAGATTTGAACATTGGGCTCTATCTAAAAAAATGAAATTCAATGGTGAAAAAGTAGGGTTCTACATTTAGGCAAGAAAAACAAAGTGCACAGGTACAGTATATGTGGTACCTTGTTCAAAAATAGTAATTGTGAGGTGGATCTTGGAGTCCTAGTGGACAACCATTTAAATATGAATCAGCAGTGTGCAGCAGCTGTCAAAAAAGCCAACACAGTTCTAGGCTGAATAAATAGAGGGATAGAATCAAGATCACGTGAAGTGTTAATCCCACTTTATAATGCCTTTATACTACATCCAGTTTTGGTCGCCACTATGTAAAAAAGATGTTGAGACTGGAAAGAGTGCAGAGAAGAGCAACAAAGATGATTGGGGGACTGGAGACTAGAACATATGAAGAATGGTTGCAAGAACTGGGTATATCTAGTTTAATGAAGGACTAGAGGAGACATGATAGCAGTTTCCAATATCTCAGGGACTGCCATAAAGAAGAAGGAATCAAGCTATTCTCCAAAGCACTTGAGGGCAGGACAAGAAGCAATGGATGGAAACTAATCAAGGAGAGAAGCAACTTAGAACTAAGGAGAAGTTTCCAGACAGTGAGAACAATTAATAAGTGGAACAACTTGCCTCCAGAAATTGTGAATGCTCCAACACTGGATTTTTTTAAAAGAAGATGTTGGATAGCCATTTGTCTGAAGTGATGTAGGATTTCCTGCCTAAGCAGGGGGTTTGGCCTAGAAGACCTCCAAGAGTCCTGGGTCCGTTTGGAGAAGGGTGGGATACAAATTGAATAAAATCTAAATCTAAAGAGCCCTTCCAACTCCGTTATCCTATCCTATCCTATCCTATCCTATCCTATCCTATTCTATTGTGTTTTTGCATTAAAAAAGCCTTTTCCATTGGCACAAATCAAGCCTTTTCTTCAGGAGAACAATTTTTATACAAACAGTATTTTTTGTTGTTATCCTGATTGTTCTCTCTGAAGTTTTGCAGCACAGATCTGGTAGCCTTATTTCAAACGAAAAATATGCACATTGAATCTAAAGATACATTTCATATTATAGTTGTTTCATCTTAATCATCTCAGATTGTATTCCTGTAAACAAAAGGACTCTGCTTAAATGCAAGTGAAGCAGGTTGCAAAAGTTTCATTCCTAAGACTAATGTCTTTGTTTTCATTCTTTTGTTATGCATGTCCTTAGCACCCGGCATGTACACATGTAATTGTACAGACATAATTAGTCTGAACCTTACATCTTATGAGTTGATATGCACCAAGGCGGCATTGTACTCTCCCGTAAGAGAAAATTAATAAATGCATGCCAAGGATTCAATCAAAACAATATATTATATTTTATTACAAAATAGAGAAGGATTGATTAACATGTGTCTTTCACGCAGTACACAATTAAGTTTGGCCTGCAGCTATTCAGAGCAGCGGAGAGCTATTGCTGAGCCACCATTCCCAGTTCCATGCCTTCTGCCAGAAAGAGCTGGGTCCCTTGTTGCAGTGATGGAAGACAACTCCTTCCACAGGTACTATCAGAAACAAAAGGAACTGGGTGGCATAAAACAGCTGATGAAATCCTGCCATAGAACAGTGGGGAAGAGGAGCTGCAAGGGGGAAGAGGCGACAGCTGGCAAAAGCAAGAGTGCCAAGTGAAATTGGCTCGGCCACAGCTCCTACTACATTCAACCAGACGACTCATTCCAATCCATGTATCTTTTCAGGAGATTGCAGATCTGTGAGCCACAACGTCATGACTGCTGGGGACCAAAGCATGAGTACCATCCATGGTTGAGAATTGAATCAATGGTGAAAAGAGTAAGGTTCTATATTTAGGCAACAAAAATGAAATGCACAGGTACAATATAGGTGGTACCTTGCTCAATAGCAGTAACTGTGAAAGGGATCTTGGAGTCCTAGTAGACAACCATTTAAATATGAGCCAGCAGTGTGCAGCAGTTGCCAAAAAAGCCAACACAGTTCTAGGCTGCATAAACAGAGGGATAAAATCAAGATCATGTGAAGTGTTAATACCAGTTTATAATGCCTTGGTAAGGCCACACTTGGAATACTGCATCCAGTTTTGGTCACCACGATGTAGAAAAGATGTGGAGAGTCTAGAAAGAGTGCAGAGAAGAGCAACAAAGATGATTAGGGGACTGGAGACTAAAACATATGAAGAACGGTTGCAGGAACTGGGTGTGTCTAGTTTAATAAAAAGAAGGACTAGGGGAGACATGATAGCAGTGTTCCAATATCTCAGGGGTTGCCGCAAAGAAGTGGGAGTCAAACTATTCTCCAAAGCACCTGAGGGCAGAACAAGAAGCAATGGGTGGGAACTAATCAAGGAGAGAAGCAACTTAGGAGAAGTTTCCTGACAGTTAGAACAATTAATAAGTGGAACAGCTTGTCTCTAGAAGTTGTGAATGCCCCAACACTACAAGTCTTCAAGAAGATGTTGGATAGCCATTTGTCTGAAATGGTATAGGGCTTCCTGCCTAGGCAGGGAGTTGGACTAGATGACCTCCAAGGCCCCTTCCAACTCTGCTATTGTATTGTATCGTATTGAATCTGATCCCCCCCCCCCCATCCGGTGTCTGCATTTCAACAAGACCGCAGTTATAGAAGTGGGTTTGGAAATAATTCTGTATTCTTTCAGTGGCATTGCAACTGTGTATTATTTTACTGCTCATTCCTAATATTGTTTCCAAAAGTTCAATGAAAAATATTTTTCTCCAGACTTAATCTACTAGTCAAATAACATAAAATAGGCTAGATTTAATAATGTGTACTAAATACTTGAGAGGGATATGTTAATTTGAATCATACTCATTTGCGCAGATTGGAAGAATGATAGTTCTTCCAATGGTACTACTTATTCAGGCCTTCTGCCCTCCTCCTGCCAACAAAGGAGGCATTGGATAAACCAATTGGCCTCAACTTCTTTGTTGTATCCTCTTCTCCTCCCACACCCATAATGCTATGAGTGTGCCCCAGCATGCATGCACGTGTTTCCCCCCTGCATGCATGCGCGCATATGCGCGCGAGACCAGCACTCTCCCCGCTTTTGGAGTGCTTTTTTCACCCTTCCCAGGCTCCAGAGGCTTTCTAGGAGCCTGGGGAGGACAAAAACAGCCTCCTCCCAGAGGCCTCCCAGAGGCTTCAGGAGCTTACCTAAAGCCACCAGAGCGCAAAAACCCGTCCCTATGGGCAAACCGTAAGTTCGGGAATGGACTTCCAATTTGCTCATAGGACCGTTTTTCACCCTCCTGAAATTAGATTGGTTTGGCATGATCCTTTCCACCTCCATATTCTATGACCGTGATGGTGAACCTATGGCAGAGCCCTTTGTTAAGACATGCCAGGCCATTTTGATGCCATTTTTCATATAGGTTAGCACGAAAAACTGGCCCTACGGGCAACCTGGAAGTTTGGGAATGGACTTCTGATCTGCTCATAGGGCTCTTTTTTTGCCTTCCGGAGCCTTCAGGCTCCTGACAGCTCTGGAAGGCGAAAAACGGTCCTACGGACAAAGTGGAAGTGACTTCTGGTTTGGCTGTAAGGCTGTTTTTCACTCTCCAGAGGGTGAAAAACGGCCCTACAAGCAAACTGGAAGTCTGTTCCTGAACTTCCGGTTTGCCCATAGGGCTGGTTTTTTGTACTCCAAAGGGCAAAAAACAACCTCAAAAGGTGCGCGCATGCATGCTGGAGCTGACAGGGCAATGCCTCGCGTATCCTAACAAATGGCTCCACATGCCACCTGTGGCACACATGCATAGGTTTGCCATCATGGTCATAGAATATGCAAGTGGAAAAGTTCATGCCAAACCAATCTAATTTCTTTCTTTGATAAAGTCACTAAATTAGTAGACCAGCAAAATGCTGTGGACATAATATACTTACATTTAAGTAAGACATTTGACAAAGTAGACCACAATCTACTTCTTGGTAAGCTACAAAAATGTGGAATAGACAAAATCACCAGCAGATGGATTTGTAGCTGGCTTATAAACTGTACTCAATGAGTAGACCTTAATGATACTACATCCACATGGATGGAGAGAACTAAGCAGCAGGGTACCACAAGGCTTTGTCTTAGGCCCAGTACTCTTCAATATATTTATAAATGACTTAAATAAGGGAATAGAAGAGGAACACATCAAATTTGTAGATGATATTAAACTGGCAGCAGTAGCCATCTCCCCATAAGAAAAAATCAGAATCCAGAAATATCTTGACAAACTTGAACAATGGATCCTATCCAACAAAATGAGTTTTAATGTGGAAAAAAGCAAAGTTTTACATTTAGGCAGAAAAAAAATCCAAGGTATAAGTACAGATTAGGAGAGACCTGGCTCAAAAACAGTAACTGCTAGAGGAACCTTGTAGTCCTAGTGAATTAGAATATGAGCCAGCAATGTGCAGCCGCCACCAAAAAAGGTGATACGATCATGGGTTGTATAGGCATAGAATCAACATCATATGAAGTATTAGTGCCACTTTATAAAACCACACCTGGAATAAGGCAACCAATTTTGGTCACCATACTACAAAAAAGATGTTGAGATTTTGGAAAAAGTTCAGAGAAGAGCAACTAAGATAATACAATACAATACAATACAATAGCAGAGTTGGAAGGGACCTTGTAGGTCTTCTAGTCCAACCCCCTGCGTGGACAGGAACCTTATACCATTTCAGAAAAATGGCTATCTAACATCTTTTTAAAGACTTCCAGGGTTGGGGCATTCACAACTTCTGGAGGCAAACTGTTCCAGAGGTTAATTGTTCTAACTGTCAGGAAATTTCTCCTTAGTTCTAAGTTGCTTCTCTCCTTGATTAGTTTCCACCCATTGCTTCTTGTCCTGCCCCCAGGTGCCTTGGAGAATAGTTTGACTGCCTCTTCTTTGTGGCATCCTCTGAGATATCGGAACACTGCTATCATGTCTCCCCTGGTCCTTCTCTTCATCAAACTAGACATACCCAGCTCCTGCAACCGTTCTTCATATGTTTTAGTCTCCAGTCCCCTAATCATCTTCGTTGCTCTTCTCTGCACTCCCTCCAGAGTCTCCACGTCTTTTCTACATCGTGGCGACCAAAACTGTATGCAGTATTCCAAGTGTGGCCTTACCAAGGCACTATACAGTGGCATTAACACTTCATGTGATCTAGATTCTATCCCTCTGTTTATGCAGCCTAGAACTGTGTTGGCTTTTTTGGCAGCTGCTGCACACTGCTGGCTCATATAATAATAATCAAAGATAATCAAAGGCCTGAAGCCTAGCCTACATGAAGAAGGGCTACAGGTTTTAGGTCTGGCTAGTCTAAAGAAAATAAGGATTATGGGTGACATGATAGCAGTATTCCAGTATTTGAGGGGCTATCACAAAGAAGAGGGGGTCAAATTATTCTCCAAAGCACAAGAGGCCAGGACAAGAAATAATGGTTGGTAACTACTGGTAATCAAAGAGAGAAGCAACCTGGAATTAATTAACTTCCTAACAGTGCGGACAATGAAGCTTGCCTCAGGGGATTGTGGCCACTCCAACAATGGAGGTTTTTGAGAGGAGACTGGACAGTCACTTGTCTGAGATGGTATAGGTTCTTCCACTTGAGCAGCGGGCTGGACTAGAAGTCCTCCAAGGTCCCTTCCAGCTCTATTCTATTCTATTCTATTCTATTCTATTCTATTCTATTCTACTCTACTCTACTCTACTCTACTCTACTCTACTCTACTCTATTCTATTCTATTCTATTCTATTCTATTCTATTCTATTCTATTCTATAGAATTTCCATAGTCATTTGCTGCCAGGATAGATTAAAGAATACTTCCCTTCTTATATCCAGGTATTCAAGCACGATCAAACTATTTGTGTACTTGAGGATTAAAAATACAATAATGAACAAATAGCAATCTTCTATCTTGTCATGACATCCCAGATTAACTTGCCTGAGGCAGACCTCTCTCTTTGCCGAAAGGTAGAGCTAGCTTGATTTTAATTCCAAGATAAAATGCCTCTCATGGACCCCCAGGATAGCATATCTGATAAAGCAACACTGCATGACAATTTTATAACATATACACTGGTATGGTTACAATATTAAAATTTCTATCTGTATTTGAAAGGAAATTTCCACCACATTAATGTGTACTCAGAAGTAAGTTAATCTTGTGAGTTCCCATTGTACTGTTGGATGGGGGGAAAACACGATACACTTTTTTTTGTAAAGACAAGCTGTACTGAAGTTCAGGTAAACAGTATAAAATTGCAGCTGCAATTTGCAACCATTTGAAAATTCTATTTCAAGCAGATCTCATAGGATTGTGCTGTTATCTCCTCTATCCACTTACTTAGGTGTAAACCCACCCTAAATCCCAAGAACCAGGGTTTATGGTTCATCAAACATATCATGGGATTGAAATAAAAATCTGAGATTCTTCTCTTCATGTGAGTGCAAACACTGCCCAGGTTGGTACACAATGTTCAGCAGAACAGATGCTGCTTCTTGAGCCAAAGAAAACTTTCAGACTGGCCTGCTGTGTCAAGTAAAGATAAAATGTGCCACAGATAAGTGAACACGCTGCGACCAAAGACTGGTGCACTGTGCTAGTCCTATGCCTGAAGGATGGTCCCCTGGTCGGAGTTATGTGGAGGTTGCTTTCCATGAGTCATCCGGCATCTCCTTCCTCTCAGTAGCATTCAAGCTTTCAACTTGTATTTACACTTGAAAGGTTGCCCAGTGGGGGATTTACTTGACAAATTACCTTTCTGAAGTGACAAGAGAAGTTGAAATAAACTCTCTTTTCCTACCCTGCCAAATTTGTTTTATTATAAAATCCTTCAAAAATGGAAAGACTGTTAGATTTTATTCTTCAGAATTTCAGAATGGGAGTGGGGAGAAATATACACAAACACACATGTAGGCATATAGACCAACACAACAGCAACAGAAAATATCTCCATACTTTAATTAAGGTCTCCAGGGCTACAAATTTGTCAATAAAAAAGTGAAAAGAAATTGATTACAAATAATTTGAAATAAGGGCATTTTTCTCAACCCATCCAGGCTTAGTATTTATTGAGCTGTAAGCAGATGAACTTATGGGCCGCAAACATTTGCTGATCACTTTCTACCCTTTTATAGAGAAAAAGAAGCAAAACTGTCATCACAGGATTGGCATCTCATGTCATTAGATTACAGCATTCATCAATTCATGCTCATGTAACTTGGTTTGAAATGTGGATTTTACTTCTGGCAGTTTTTTGAGGTTATAATTTGACTGAATGTCTACAAAGTATTTGCTAGTTTTTAAATGGACCCTAATTGGTTATTTTGCTTGAATCTTCCATCTGATGAGCTGTTCACATTTACATCGTGTTGCAGGCTTCTTTGATCCAATTCCTCATAAAAAAGAGTCAAGCCAGTGTAAGACAATGACCCCCCCAGCTCTTAGTTCTTGTAGGAAGTCCAGAAGCATCCCATAGTCAGTAGTATCAATTGTCATAGTCATATCAAATGAACCAGGAGAATCAATTTATGCATTCCAAATCCTGATGAAATTATCTAAAAAAGAGATAAATGCTATTTGTACACATGGATGTCCATTTTTTTTGTCTTGCCTACCAATGCTTTGGAGAAGCACTTCTTTATGGAACCTCAATCTTAAATATTAGAACATTGTTATCATGTCATCCCAAACCTTCTTTTTATTAAACTAGACATATCCAATTCCTGCAGCCGTTCTTCATATGTTTTAGCCTCCAGTCCCCTAATCATCTTTGTTGCTCTTCTCTGCACTCTTTCTAGAGTCTCCACATCTTTTTTACATTATGGCAATATTCCAAGTGTACTCTTACCAAGCATTACTGAATAGCATTATTCTATTCTTCCTGTTGATGCTTTTTTTTTCTAGTGGGAATGACAATTACATAGAGTTTCAGATGCACATCAAGGTCCAGATTTACACAAACTTTTGCAACTGCATTGATTTTTAAAACTTTGTGTAAAAGTGTTATACTTTGCTTTTAAGTACATTTTACATTGTAGTTGGTTTTACTATGGCTTGCTAAATAAGCTATAGCGGTTGTTCACCTATAACAATATCTATATTATAAATATTGGTTTACAAACCAGAATATTTAGATGTTTAGGCCATACTAAACCAAAAAACGCCAACTCTGTGGTTAAACACATGTGTGAATTCAATAAGTCTTTGAACATAGCACGTTTAACCATTGAAACTCAGCATCATTTATATGGGGGAAAAAAGATACTGAACCAGTATATGCCATGGAACCACTTCTTCTAACCTTATTATAAAGTTACATTAACAAAATATCACAAGTCTGAAAATACATCATTCTTCACTTGCATTTACAATACAAGAAACTAGGGAAGGACTCTTCTAAGACTTTTGCCATACCCACATTGCTGTTGTGAGCTAAACTGCCTCATATCTGACCATTGTCTACTCTGAGGTTTTTGTTGTTTCCCAAGGTCATTCCATTCCCCCATACCATTTTATGAGGCTATTATAGGCCTGTAATCAATTGATCTTAGGAATCAGTTAAATAATTAACACTGAAAATCTTGCACTGGGGGAAAACAAATATCATCATATCAAGGGAAGAAAAATGTAACTTTTATTTTTAGTTGATGCACAGAAAGGTCCCATCCAAATAGCACAATTTCTCTCAACTCATGGTGGGGCACAAAAAAGGAAGGCTGAATTACTTCTTAAACAAGAGTAGAAAATTTCATAAGCACTATGGCTATGCAAAACTTCTCTTTAGGGATTCCATTTGATTCTAGTGAATAATGGTATCAGATTGAACATTCAAATCAATTTTGATGCCTTCAAATGAATATAAATGATTCAGATAGTTCTGCATGTGCACAGACTCTTCAAAAATGACTTTTCATTGTTCTCATTATTGGTGGCTTACCCTGTCTGGATAAGGTGATTGCTGTTCCTTCCAGCTAAAGAATGAGGGAATGCCAAAAGCCTATTCTCATTTTTCGTTCCTGCAGTGAGCTTTTGTTTTTATTTTTAAAGGGGCTAGTCAGTATGAGGATAGCTTGACACTATGGTGGCCTATATCTGTGGGGAGTTGGAGAGACCAAGAGGCAGGTGTTAAGACAAGGGGGAATGTCTACCAATGAGAAATTCTGTCCCAACAGCTGTGTTTGCAACAATTCTTTCTGAATCACAACAGACCTGGAATTTAATCAGATCTACAGCTCAAGAGTAGTGGCGAGCATTCTTCCCTTTCTGCACTTCAGCCTTTTCCAATGTGGTATTTTCCAGATGTGTTTGACTTAAAACTTTTAGTACAAAAAAATAATTTTCCACTAGGAAAACTGCCTTACGTGTCTGCTGGGATTACTGAATCTTATGGAGCCACCATGAAACAGGCCAAACTGTTTCTGTATAAGAAATATATTGAGGAATCTGCTTAGACCATGTTAGTTTTGATCATCATGTTGTCTGATATTTAAAATAAACTAAAACAGTTTTAATTTTACATTATTGTTAATGTGTCCTACAAGTTTTTGTTCATTTTGTTTGTAATTGATTGGATATTGCCTTGAGTATTCAAATAGAAATAAAGACATTAAAGAACTGTTTAAGTAAAGCCTTCTTCAATAATTTTACAGCTAAGCAGGATTGATTCCAAATATTTAGTGAACCATATTTTTATTATTACAATTTTAATAATAATTCATTAAATTTATATGCTGCCTGACCCCAGTGATTCTGGCCAGTTTAACAGTTTACAAATATTTAAAAACAAGGAAACAAAACAACACAAAACAAAAACAAACAAAATGGCAGTGAAATAAAACCCAACAATGAGATGGAAAAAGAAGGAAAAGCATGTCGGTTATTCTCTCCAAGATTGGGTGAAGAGCCATATCCTTGGAACCCTTCAAAACACCAATAGAGTGGGGCCATTTGAATCCCACAGGGATCTCATTGCACAGGGCAGGCACTGCTACAGAGAGGACTGTTGCAGACTCCCACTAGAAAGCATTGCTTAATTGAAGGAACCTGGAGCACGCCAAACTTTCCAGAATGCACTAGCTAGACAAGTATTATGGGAGGCAGGTGGTCTTCAATTAATCAAGTCCTCAGCTATGCAGGTAGTGACCAGCACCTTGAATCACCCTCATCATACTGATGATACCAAATCCCAAACTGGCTGATGATCATCTCAATCATCCTTTAGAAATTGAAGAGGAGAGATAAAATAGAACCCTGTGCTACCTCACAAAGGAGCAGTCCAATAAGTAATTTCTCCCACCCCCAATATTGACTGAAATGTGTCCTAGAGAAAGGAAGAAAACTATTGTAGTGTGGTATTCCCATTCTCCAGCTCACAGAGCCAAATCATGAGGATAGTGTGGCGGATGAAATTGCAAGTACAGTATATATGTAAGAATGTGTATAGAGATTAATGATGAATAGATAAATGTTAAATAGTATTTGTAAGAATGTATATCAATGAATGTTTTTGAAATGGGAAAAATAATAATAAAAAGGACAGTTCAAAAAAAATAATTAAAAGAAATTGCAAGTAATGATGCATCACCACCATCATGTCTCTTCCAGAGATCATCTGCAAGCACAACCAAACTATCTCAGTACTACATTCTACTTTCAAACCTGCCTGAAATGGGTCTAGATAACCTGTTTCCTCCAGGTTTTTCATCAGTTGCATACTAACTTTCAACAACCCTTCCCAGAAAGGAAAGGTTGGAGATTAGTCAATAGTTATTGAAGACCATTGGGTCCAAGGCCCATTGGGTCCAATTACTCCCTCTTTCTGACACTAGGAAATGTATGCCACCGTGGGTTATCTCTCCAGCTGTTTTCGTGACTTAGGAGATAAGTAGATCTAATAAACAAGTCACCAAGCTGGTAGCAGAGATCCTTGCCCACTTCCTCGGGAATCATCAGCTCAAACTCATCTCAGACTACACCAAAGACTGTATTTCTTAGCCTACCCTGCCCAACCAGAGTCAAGATGTCTGCTGCAACTGGTGATCAAAGTCCTGCCTTTTTTAATGTGCACAGAACAAAGAGGTTTTATTGCACATCATTGCTGGCCATCTTGGCTTTTTTGACATTTACCTCCCCCCACTCATGCCCCTTTATTTTTTTGTCATACTATATAAATAGCATTGGCCAATTGCTTCCCTGTGTCTAATAATGAAGTAACTTGATTAACCAGAGCTTTGAAAGAGGCCTAAATCCACTTTCTCAAGAACACTGCACAAAGTGTGTGGCATATTGATCTGGGACCAATCTTTAATTACTGGCCTGATAAAATGAAACATCTGTTTCTCTCAGGAGTTAAATCTATTATAGTACAGTGGGAGGCTGCTAAAGCAGTCTCAGTAACAAACAACCAATATGGGACAATCTTTCATTAGGACAACTAAAGTTTTACGAAATAACTACACTTTCTGGATTTTCCAGAATGCTTTCTTAGATAAATCTAGGAAATGAAACAAGTGACAAATACCACAATGTAGCTAACATTCAAGCCAAGTGCCAAGTTGGGTGGCATGTCTGAATATTCTACAGATATTGGTTTAGATCTAATATAAAATGACATTGTATTGATAGTCTCACAATGTTTGGTCTAAAGAAGAAATTATAGTTCATAGGATATGGACAAGTTGTCAAAGAGACTTAGGGCCACCACATGTTTATTGGACCCGTGTCCCTCCTGGCTTGTACTGGCATCCTGGGAGACTACACGAGGCTGGCTCCAGGGCATTGTCAACGCATCTCTGAGTGAGGGGTCCTTGCCTGCCGTCTTGAAAGAGGCGGTAGTAAGGCCCCTCCTCAAGAAGCCGTCCCTGGATCCAGCATTTTTAGTGAAGGTTGTTGAGAGTGTGGTGGCTCAACAGTTTCCGCGACACTTGGAGGAAGTTGATTATCTAGACCCGCGCCAGTCTGGCTTCCGACCTGGGCACAGCACCGAGACGGCATTGGTCGCATTGGTTGATGATCTCTGGAGGGCGCGGGATAGAGGATTTTCCTCTATCCTAGTCCTATTAGACTTCTCAGCGGCTTTTGATACCATCGGCCATGGTATCCTATTGCGCCGACTGGGGGGGTTGGGACTGGGAGGCACAGTTTTGCGGTGGTTCTCATCCTACCTCTCTGGTTGGTTGCAATGTGCGTTGGCAGGGGGGCAGAGGTCGGCCTCGAGGCCCCTCATATGTGGGGTACCTCAGGGGTCGGTCCTCTCGCCCCTACTGTTCAAAACATATATGAAGCCGCTGGGTGAGATCATCCGTGGTTTTGGGGTGGGATATCATCTGTACGCTGATGATACTCAGTTGTACATATCCATCCCAGACCACCCCAATGATGCCGTCGAGGTTATGTCCCGGTGTTTGGAGGCCGTACGGATCTGGATGGGTAGCAACAAACTCAAGCTCAACCCGTCCAAGACTGAGTGGCTGTGGCTTCCGGCGCCCCGATTCAGCCAGATTATTCCAACTCTGGCCATTGGGGGAGAAACACTGGCCCCCGTGGAGAGGGCGCGCAATTTGGGTGTCCTCCTGGACTCCCGGCTGTCTATGGACGACCATGTGGCAGCCGTGGCCAGGAGGGCGTTTCATCAGGTACGCCTGATGCGCCAATTGTGCCCCTTACTGGACCGGGGTGCCTTACGCACAGTCACTCAAGCACTCGTCACATCTTGACTCAACTACTGTAATGTTCTCTACATGGGGCTTCCCCTGAGGTGCACCCGAAAGCTACAGCTAGTCCAGAATGCAGCCGCGCGGGTGATTACGGGAGCGCCTAGACACTCCCATATAACACCAATCCTGCGCGAGCTGCACTGGCTTCCTGTGGTCTTTCGGGTGCGCTTCAAGGCTCTAACGACCATCTTTAAAGCGCTCCATGGCTCGGGGCCTAGTTATATGCGAGACCGCCTCCTGCCCCATACATCCCTCAGACCGATACGCTCCCACAGAGAGGGCCTCCTCAGGGTGCCGTCGGCCGGACAATGCCGACTGGCGACACCCAGGGGAAGAGCCTTCTCTGTGGCGGGACCAGCCCTTTGGAACGACTTACCCCCTGAACTCCGTACCATCTCCGACCTCCGCCTCTTCCGCAAGTGTCTGAAGACACACCTATTCCAACTAGCCGGCCTACCGTAGCCTCCAATTCTGACTCATAGATAGTTTTAAAATGGGGATTTTAATTCGGTTTTAGCACAGGTTTTTTAGTCGAATAAGTTTTTTTTAAAAAGTTTTATATGTTTGTATGTTTTTTAATATTCCTGTGCACCGCCCTGGGTCCGTTTGGAGAAGGGCGGGGTATAAATTCAATAAAATAAAATCAAAAATCTCCCTGAGTTGGAAATAAAAAGTCAAACCACACCCACTATTTATGACCTCACTGTAAGACTGGACTATGTAGTTCATTGACAAGATATCTGTACTCACCCTCTTAAGCTAGAAAGAGGTGAATCCTCTTTAGGCTGACAATCTTCCAACTGTCCTTCTTGATCCATGGCAGCCTTTTGGTAAAAAAAAGGATATATCCATCAATGTTTGTAATGTAGCATCTCTTTCTTATTCTTTTGCAAGGCCACCTACCATTAACATTAATTAAAGGAATCTTCATAGACATGCAGGTCAGTATAAACCTATTCCATGTCACTGTGGCAAGTTTTGCATATCATATTTTCCAACAATGTTTGAATTTTGTTTATGTATTGAGAAATCCACATCTGTTTCCAATCTTGTGAATATACAGTTGTATATGCAGTCCCCCCCCTCTCATATAGACTCCAAATTCATGCTGCTTTTTATCAAAAATAAATGTTATGGGGAAAGCGTTTGCAGATTCCATTACATCAAATGCATGCAATATTATCTTCATTTGACAGATATATTTGCCTATATTAATATGTAGAGGGGGAAACTTGCATTACTCTTAGCCCATTCTGTTATTTTTCCCTTTTTTTTTTTTTTTGGAGAGTTCAGCATTATATCTAAGAAACATTTTTATTTTTTATTTTTAAATCAACTTTATTAAGTTTCCAAAATAACCAAAAATGAAAAATTGAGGGAAGGAATCAAAAAGGGGGGAAACTTAAAAAGTGACAAGTAAAAAAGAAAAAGGAAAAAAAGACATTTGTCTTTCTTTAGTCAAGTAACCTTTAGCATATTCTTAGACAAAACAAAAATACAGAAATATTGTATAAAAATACGCAATGTAAGCAATGAAAATACCATTAGAAATATATAACAAAATTAACCTCTTCCTGTAAGCCTAAAAATAAACCTGAAAGAACCCAGTATACATATTTAATAATAAAAAATAAAAATGCCCAATATTTTTTATAATTATAACAGATCTAATCAAATCCCAAAATTAAAACTTCCTTTTTAACAGCTGTGGTGGTGCAATGGTTAGCATGCCGTATTGTAGGTTAATTCTGCCGACTGCCAGTAGTTCGATTCTCACAGGTTTAACATTGATTCAGCCTTCCATCCTTCTGAGGTTGGTAAAATGAGGACCCAGATTGTTGGGGGCAATATGCTGAGTCTGTAAACTGCTTGGAGAAGGCTGTAAAAGCACTATAGGGTGGTATTATAAATCTAAGTGCTATTGCTATTGCTTTTTATCTTTCTCAAGCAAGAAGTCCGAAAGTGGTCTCCAAGTAGAAATGAAGCTAAGTAGGCTATCCCTAAGGATCATTTTTCTCAAATGATTAACGTTTAGATAGAACTGAACATTCCAACAAAAAAAAACCCTCTTTATACTTTGATATAATTACAATAATTCTTCAGTTCATAAGAAAAAATCTGTCTATTTCATGAAAACAAAAAAAAAATAGTGCTGCTTAATACATTTTCATAGTTTAAGTAAATGGATAAATACTCCTGACCAAAAAAGATGAGTTTAACTGAACAGTATTATTATATGAAGAGACTTCACATTGAGAAGTAAATAATTGTTCATGCTTTGTACAATTTTGTATATTATGAAAATAGACAATGCACAGTAACTTAGTATCTCTTACAACAACTTAGTAGTGATGGGGAGCTTCCTAAGCCTATTGCTATGCCTTTCTTGACATACTTTTTCAGAGATCTATCTTTCCTCCTCCTCCACCACCACCTCCTCCCTTTCACATTGATTCCAGCCAACTGCTTGTACAAGTCCCTGCAGTTTTCTTGGCAAGGTTTTGGGGAAGTGGTTTGCCATTGCATTCTTCCAAAGCTGAGTGACTGGCCCAAGTCATCCAGCTGGCTTGATACCTAAGGTAGAATTAGAGCTTACAATAATGGATGATGCCTTAACCACTACACCAAACTGCTCTGATCCTCTAGTACCTTTCCATTGCTTCATGCTATTTTGTACATTTTACTAACAAGTAGTGTAAAAAACTATTTTAAATGAATACATTGGATCAACTGTAGGATCAAACTAATTATAGGATCGTGCATCTGTACATATTTGTGTAATATTTAATCAAGACTGAAGTTAAACTAACAATATGACAGAGTGGGCTTATCTTTAAGGCAAAAATGGGGAGACCTAGATTCAAGTACATCCATGGCCGTGAAAAGTCACTAAGTGATTTAGGACCAATCTTTCTTACTCAGTATTATCTATCTCATAGGGTTGTTGTGAGGATTAAATGAAGGCAGAAGAAACATATTTAATACCTCGATAGAACTGAATCTGGCTGTCCAGTCCAGTCATCTAGAGAGGCCCTGCTAAGAATACTCTCTCCAAAAAGTACGCAAGGAAATGGAAGCAAACCTTTTCTGTGATAACTCCCATTTTTCGGAGCACAAGGTTGTCCACAGAGCATGATAAAAATAGTCAAGATGGCATCCTGACAATGCAATCAAGGTTTCATCTTTTTTTGCATGTGAGTCACATGTCTAATGCACATAAAAGTCAGGTGAAACTTCAAACGTGGCTGCCACCTTGATTTTTGTGACTACATCATATGGACATCTCTGCTGGAACAGCTTTTTTCATAGGTTTATATGGTGTCTGTTAATATTCTAAAAAAGAAGTGAGATCTGTGCTATTTCAGTGAGCCTTCAGCTCCAGTTGATGGACTGGCTAATGGCACCAATGATAAGAATTGATTTGAAGGTATTTTGTGGACTTTATCATCTTGTCTTTACATTTTCATGATTTTGCTCCATTGTGTCTCTGTATAATATTTGTACCTCATGATGCCAATACATTCCACATTCAAGGAAATATAATCACTAAGATTTTCTTAACAAACTTTGGTGATAAATTATTTTGCAATCAGGAAAACTGAATCCTGATTATTTTGTAATCAGGAAAACTTGCTCAACTTCTATAGTTTATGTTGCTTAAAAAAAAGTATTTTACCTATTTATTTCATACATATTGCAGATCTCCCTTTCAAGCACTCTAAAAACAATACTTCCAACCATCCCCAATAATAAACCAGCCATGATCTTTAGACTAAACACCTTTAACCAGTAATTTTTAGGAAGCAAGCAAATGAATCCATGTAATGGGAATCTGAAATGATAATGACTTTTTACCCGTCCAACTAAGGTATGACACAATCATGGCCTCCGAAAGCAAATCTGAATGAAGGCTGGCATATCTTTATTTGAAAAGTTCTTTGCTATTTTTGCACTGTTAGTGTTTTATAGAGTGGAAAGCAATTAGTTTTATAACAGGGGAATAGGTTCAAACCTTGTTTAAAAGTCAATGAGTGCCTAATTGTTCGGTTGCTTGGAAATACCACCCAATCATTGCTGTTTATGAATCTTGCCGTTTTGATGAAAGCCTACAATTTAGAACCTTTCCACCCCATGGACACCTTTTTCTACTGTTTCTTGCATCACAAAGAAATCTATTACAAACGTGCTGTATCTAATTATGAGTGAGTCTGCCGTCACAGCTGAAGTTGCAGAATTAGCAATACATTTTCAAGATTTTTTTAAAAATACCTCCAACTTACTTAAACAGCTTTAAACAAAATAGGATCATACATAGGGATATCTCCTGCAGAAAAAAACCACATATGTGAGAAATAAGGACTAGTAAAGACAATCAGATTTCTTTGCAAGTTAGAAATTTCAGAGAGCCCTTCCATGTCGTAGCAGTTTTATCACCATATCCAGTCCCTAGTCCCTCAAAAGAAAGTTGTCATTAACCTCATAATTTCATCTAGCTGAAAATGTGAAGCACAATGAATAATAATAATAATAATAATAATAATAATAATAATAATAATAATAATAATAATTGAAAAGAAAAAAAGTATGGTTCATTGACATTGCAATACCTGGTGATGCACGAATTGAAAATAAGCAGCAAGAAAAAAAATCACAAAGTACCGGGACTTGCAAATTGAATTTGAGCGACTGTGGAAAAAGAAATTGTGTGTTGTCCTGATTGTAATTGGAGCCCTTGGAGCAATACCTAAAGGGCTACCTCACTATTTAGAAATTCTAAATTTACCGGACTTGAACATTCTGACTCTACAAAAAACTACCCTACTTGAAACAGCTTATATCCTCCGATGTTACCTTAACAGTTCCTAGGTCCTTGGTTAGGACTCAAGCTGTTGAGCTACAAACCAGCCCCAAAGGCTATGAATCTTACCAAAGATTAACCACATAATAATAGTACCTGGAGATGCCAGAGCTGAAGAAAAAGAACTAGAAAAAATAATGAAACCTGGCCATCGAAACTACACGGCTATGGATGAAGCATGTCACAGTGATACCCATTGTCATCGGGGCACTCGGCACCATGCCCAAGAATTTTACTAAATACATCAACAAATTGCAGATTCCTGCAATAACACCAGCGGAACTGCAAAAAACTGTGCTACTTGGAACATCTTACATTCTAAGAAGGTACTTGGTTGATACCTAGGATGCTGGCATCAAACCGTATCACCAGTCAATGGTATTTGTAATACACTTTTAAATGTTCAGTTGGCTGAGTTTCATGTTTAATGAATAAAGATAATAATAATAATAATAATAATAATAATAATAATAATAATAATAATAATGCCCAACCAGCCCCAAAGGCTGTGAATCTTACCAAAGATTAACCACAGAATAATAATAATAATAATAATAATAATAATAATAATAATAATAATAATAATAATAATAACAATTGTTACCTTAACAGTTCCTAGGACCTTGGTTAGGATTCGAGCTTTTGAGCTACTAACCAGCCCCAAAGTCTGTGAATCTTACCAAAGATTATCTAATAATAATAATAATGGCATTTCTGATCTACAGAGGAATGGATCATCCAGAGGTTCTGCAGAATTGCACTCATTTTTTCAAAGCACTAATTTTGCTGTAGGGGATTGACTCAGCTCTCAGACATGATTCTAGTGAGAAGAAGCAATTCCAAAGCTGATTTTAGTGTGGTGCAAAGGTCCCACGTGGAAGTGTCCAAGATGAGATGAGGTGATTTGGCAGAGCAAAGTGACATGGCCCTTCAAACTACAGATGGTATTCATGGTTTTTTAATGTTCCCATAAAAGTTTTTAAACATTTTTTCTGAAGAACAATGTATACATTGTATACATTGTTCTGAAGAACAATGTATACAATGTAAAGAACCAGGATAGTACTTTGCTTGCTGGGTTTTTTTCAATCTCATATCAAGGAGCGGAGCAGCTTTATTTATTTCAAGAAGCACTTTTTTTAAAAAGTATTTTGCATTTGTAAACTGGAAATGTAGCAGTCCATCTTACCATCTGAAGATCTATCATCTCATTTTATTTTATTCCAAGTCATATTTAGAGCCCCTATAAGGCCCCTGTAATCTGCAGGTCTAATATAACTGGTTTTATTTCCATTCTTTTCATACCAAAATGCCAATACAGAAAATTGGCTCAAAACATGGAACAAATGTACATGTGATTGTCTGATTGCTCCGTTGTATGACCAAACACACTTTCTGTCTATGAATAGCTGTAGAAAAAAAAGAAACTTTTCTCACCACTAAAAAGCAGCGTTCAAGGCATTGGATAACAGTGCGGATTTATACCCCGCAAATTGTACACAGCAACCTCTTGATTTTTGTACTCGGGTAGCACCATTGCGGCCCTTCTGCAAACGGAGAGCAAACCTTGAGCTTGATTTATCTGGGAATTTTAAAACTGCAACATTTGGGGACAGCAAAAACCATGCCGTTTGTCATCTTAAGCAGCAGAAATTTGACGCAGAAGTTATTTCCCAGCCCATAGAGAAATAAAGGAGGAGCGGCAGTCAACAGACAGGAAAATCAGATTGTCGTCGTCTTGACTTCATTCTCTCTATCCCACAAACAAAGATTTTTTCTTTCTTTCTGTCATCCTCTCTTTCCTTCTACGGCTAAACGGAGAAACAAAAACAAAACACCCTCTTCCCCTGCCCCCCCCCCCAAAATAAAAAAAAAATAAAAAAAAATCAAATGGGCAACAAATAATTTTACCATTACCAGGTAATACACGTTAATTGCTCAGTTTATATACTCTGAATGACATACCATTAGAGACTGTGTATGCATTGTAACTAGAGCATTAATAAATTTAAAATGTGCCTATTAGAATGACAGCTTTGGAGGTGCAAAGGAATAACAGTTATCACTTGGCAGAAGCCGATCTCACCCCATCTGCCGAGACTTTGCATACATTTTCAGCTTCCTGAGCAATGATTAGGGCTGTCAGAACCTCTTTAACCTTCTAACTGCTGGTCCCAACTGGCCTTAATTAGAGACTAATGAATTCAGAAGATGCAGGCCGTGAGGAAAACTGCCTTGACAGTTTGTGTACAAATTAAGCCCCAATTACTTCATGCATCTTTTGCATTGCTGATACAAGTCTCTGTTATTATTTTTTGAATATGGTCATTTTAGCATAAACCGAGAACTTTGCTAATATATTTTGTCATTTTTATGGCTCATCATAAGGAAGAGGAAGAAAACACACACAGACACACAGACACAGACACACACACACACACACAAAAGGAATACCAGGAGGGTCATGAATATGTGAAATAAGCTACTGTAGATGATAAAAGAAATTAATTTCCCTGTAGGGAATAATAGCAACTTTTTTCCCCTTCTTCCTTCACGCCTTCCCTTTTTTTTTTTTATATAAAGAAGAAGACAAAAAAAACACTATCCGGATATTATTAGTGCTGGTATTATTTGGGTGAATCGGGATAACAGCTTAAGACCTAGGTTGAATCTTGCACTCTGAATATTTGTTTTAGTACTGTAAACACTGCCACGAACACAGCAAACAAACAAAAGAGAAATTATACACAATGGGAAAAAAGGGACTGGCAGAAAACTTTTCCACCTAGCTGCTCCAGAAGGAGGTCTCTTGTTGGACCTCTCCAGAAGGCCTTTCCCTTCCTTCCAAGTCATAATTAAGGGCATTTCCCTGCTTATACCCAATCATGGTGGAAACAGGTCATAACAGCATCTCCCCCCCCCCCCACACACACACCAGGTTCCTAATGAAATGATATCTGGGTTAATGTGGGACCTGTGGAGATGAAGGAAGGGAATCATGTCGCTTGTAATACAACCTCACCCAGGGAGGACACCATTTCTCTTGACTTCTTTGAGCTGCTAAAGAAGAGTTTCAAGGATGCCAATGCTTCTTTAAGGAGGAAGCTAGCAATACCATCTTGAAGGAGAGTGTGGTACACTGTAGCTTTTGGGGTTAATTTTTGGGTATTTTGGGTTGTTATCCAATTTTCCTTGAGTTGATTCTGTACATTGTAAATAACTCGAGTTAATTGGGGGGGGGGGAATAGCTCCTGACTCTAGCATTTAATTCGTAGGAAAAATAACACAATAATGATAATGAAAAGGGATGATAACAAAACGCCTTGTCTTATCTTGGGAGGTTTAGGAAGAGCAGGAACAGGAAAGAAGTGTCCACAGCCTCTTACAGCGAGTAGAGGCAAAAAGCAAAAGAAGGCAACATTTAATAGGAAGATTAATGTGTTTGATTGTGCTATAGATGACAGCATAGTAGCCAGAAAGACTTTAACTTTTTTTAAAAAGAAAAATACGATTGCTTTAAAAAAGGGAGGGGGAGAGTTTCTGTTTTGCCAAGGTTTATAGGAAGCAAAGAAAACAATTTATTAAGGAGCTTATCTACTTTACAAAACCCTTGTAATTCAGCCTTGCAGAACTCATCAAAATGTAGAAACATTGGGCAGCAAACTCACTGTTGATTATAGAGTTTTAGGTTTCATAAGTGCAAAGAAAAAGAATGAGAGTCCAACGCAGTACATGTCTGAATATTGTATATTTGGTGATGAAATGAATAATGCATTGAAAAACCAGTTTATGGAATTCTGAAAGAAAGCTTTTGAAAAAGTCTCTTAACAGAAGCAGGTATAACATATAAGAAAATAGAATTGCTATCTCCGTGCAAGCTGTAACAACTGTAGTTATTATGTAGAATGGCAATTAGGAGTAGAAGCTCATAGAAATGAGCTTGCAGTAGCACACATACAAGGGATAACAAAATGAACTACGTTCTGTTGTGGCAGAGGTTCATACAAACCAGCTTAGTGCAGATTTAAAGGGAAAACCTGTAGAAAATGAAATAAAAGGGAATCTATTTAGAGAGGCTGTCACTCAGGAAAAGTAAACCATTTGTGAAAGCTAAACTACCAAACAATTACTTAAAAGGAGCATAGTAGTACATGCTACAGATGAAATATTTGATAATAAAAGTGAAGCAGATATGGCTAACATTTAGGCTATAATTTATAGCCTAAAAAGTGAAATGAGACCAGCAGTACTAGAAGTGAGGAAAACCATTTAAGTGCAAATGGATACTGGTTCTCTTGTATTAGTTATATCTACTTGAGCAGCATTTCAGATATGATAAACTAAATCCATTAGAAAATTAAAAACACAGTGGATAAAAGAAGGTTCCCACTGGAAAGGTACTGTGAACCTAAAATACAATACTTAGCAAGGTACGTATGCCTAGCAAGTTGTGTGGACTTCAACTCCCAGAATTCCACACCCAACACACAAGGTAAGGAATCTACCATTGGATAGGAATTCTATCAATAGTCTACAGGCTACACTTAATGCTCATTCATAACTTCAGATAAAAATATGCACAAAGAGACTGGGAAATACTAAGCTTGGTCTGGGGCATTGATGTTTACCTTTTTGGCACTGAGTGCCAAAACTGGAGCACATGCGTGCATGCATGCACTGGAGGACCGGAACCTGGAAGAGAGTAGCTGGCCGGTGTGCAGAACCCAGAAGAGCAGTTGGCGATGGCACACATACCCAGAGAGATGGCTCTGCATGTCACCTCTGACATGCATGCCAGAGGTTCACCATCATGGATCTAGGGAGTTAAACATTTCAACCAATTGTACAGAAGGCACTTTAACTCATCACTGATCATCAGCCACTACCATCAATCACAAATGTCCCAGTATAATGCTGCAGAATCCAATCTGGGTTGGTCATCAAGACCAGAGGTTTAGTCTTCCAAGCTTTGGGACTCTTGCTGGAGTCCATCTTCCTAACAGCTACTCCCATCAATCCTCAATCTACTTAAAGGGATTCTGCTTAAAACAGCTGCTCAAATGCTGTGATTGCATTTTGTTGGCTTGAAGGACACAGATATAAAATAGAATTCAAAAGAACATACAATCATGCAGCTGTAGAGGTATTATCTCATCTACCTCTATAGGGTAAGCAGTCTGAAAAATTCACATCAAATGGGGTTTCCCCATAAGATTTTCCTCACAGAGATGGAGAGTCTTCTTACCATGGCTGAGATGATTCAAGAGAGAGACTAGGAAAGACTAAACACTATCAGATATTCACAGCAACTCATAATGACTTGAATACATGGCAAAAAAAGTGTATGAAATTTAATTGGCATTGGAAGTGTAATTGGAACTTACACTTGAGAATGCTGTGTTATACATATTATGTGAAGACTGTGAGTTATGGTACTATCCAGGCTGATAATTAGTGTTAGAGGAACTACTTGTTGGACATCTTGGAATAATAACGATACAGGTACTAGGTCACCATTTCACTTGGTGGCCAAGAATGGACCAACCTGTTCAAAGCTTGTGATGAGTTGTTTTGGTTAGAGGTAGATTTGAAGAGTATACAGTATAAATGGGCCAAATTGCTTAATTCAGAGGTCCCCAACCTTTGCAGCTTTGCTGGCTGGAGAATTCTGGGAGCTGAAGTCCTTCAGACTTAAAGTTGCAAAGGTTGGGGACCCCGGCTTAATTCATTCAAATTGCCACCTAAGAATTTTAGTAATTCATGTAGTAAAACAAACCATGTCTCAAATTCAGTTTCTGGCTTATCCAATCAGAGGCTACCTGTCTGAAAACTAGTAGAAGTAGCTTATGAAGTGTTGCTACTTGAAGCACAGAGCAGTATAGAAACAGATGACCTAGCAGTGAAATCTTATTGTAGTGTGTTGTCCATTACCATTAAGGGGGTAAAGGACATTCGAAAAGCTCCTCCTTTGACTCTGTTCAGTATATACAGTATTCTCTGAAATAGCCAAAAGGACTTGTTGCATTATTTGGCGTTAAATGGCATTCTATTTTCCTAGTGTAGAAAAAAAAAGAAAAGCCAATAGGGTGAGGTTTTCTCTTGGATACTCCATAGAAGCAGAAGAAGAGAAAGTTAGCTCTTCCATTGCCCTTCCTATTCCTCTAACGCACTATATGTCATGATTGATTTATCTGTAGAGCCACAAAGTAACTGTTCACCACTGAGGACTTTGTGGGAAAAGAGGCAGAAGCTCGGATGGAGATTAAGGCAAGGATACAGAGTCATCTTCTTAAATTTTAAGTCATCTTCTTAAATTTTATTGGAGAACAGTTGCACTGATTTTTATACAAATATAATAAACATGTAATCTCATTTTTCCTTCCAAATATTTCATTGAGAAGGGCTGCAATAGGAAGTATGGTTTAGTTATAGTTCTTTTTGTTATACATTTTAGAACAACTGACCCAATTCTGGAGTGGTGAATGGGATCAGAAAGGGAGGATCCTCCTCCTGTTAGGTTGGTTCCAATGGAGCCTCGGTGACAACTATATCACTTAGTTACACTGTAGTCATACTGTAGGTACAGTGGTATAGCACTGTATTTGCTGTATCTGTTCTCAGCATACTCAAACAAACAAACCGGAACATACCTTATCTAAGGACTAAGTATCTTTTATACAGACTATTTCTATTTAAAAAATTATATTAAAAAATTTAAGGGAAAGGGGAGGGGGAGTGAAACTTCCTTTACAACATTACGTATGAAAAACAATTTAAGGGCAGATGCCATTATTACTATATTTCATCACCTGTAGACTTTATGATTGAGGGTTTTTTTAAATGATAATTTGTTAAACTTTTTAATAACCGCACATACTAAAATACCTTCCTGACCTATTTGCAAGATGTTTCAAAAGTTTCAGGTATCACTTTCCCTTCTTAACTGCAGATTTTTCTTCCAGTGTTTTCCTAAGGTTTCAAAAATTTATGCAAACTTTTTTAGATCATATCCAAATTTTCATTCTCCTTAAGAGCAGAGATGGAAAAGTCGATGAAATTGGAGAGGTAGATTATAGCTTGTGTTGTGGGACCTGAATAGATGAGCCAACTTCTGTTGGTGGTAAGTCAGGGAGCATTATATGGTCCATTGCTGTAGAAGTCATATTTTAGTTAATTAAACGATAATTAATGCCTTGCATTCAAGCCCATCTTTGTGCTTGTAATGTCACAAGTGACCTCTTGAGTCAACCCTTGTCTCGTGCCTGATCTTTTCTTGCACTTCTGTCACATGCATCTTATCCAACTATTTTTAAACATCCCTAATGATGATGACTCACCTGCTTCAGCATTGCGTGCAGTTATTTCCCCTGCCTAATTGCCCTGATCATTAAGCACTGATTTCTTAGTTTACCTAGATATTTTTAAGTGTTTCATTTTAGATTAATATGACTGATATGCCTAAGTTTGTAATCACACTCCCAAACGATTTATATTTTGATTGCCATTGTTCTTTCCTAAAGCCAACTTATCAAAAGTTTAATTACTATTATGACTATAACAGTAATTACTATCTGTGCAAAAACTACTGTTTGTCCAGTTGATAATAAAATAACTTACATGAAGAACTGGGATTTGCTTTTAGACGCATTCAGCAATTGATTTACTGATCATAGTGTCATAAAACATGTTCCAATTTCCAAGCATGTAATGAAATTATTAAGAATCTGTTTCTCAGGCTTCTTCTATGGATAAACAACATAAGCAATAAAACACAGTTGGAAAGGTTGGCTTCACTAAAGACCATTGCTTTTATGTTGAGAAGAGATCAGCATATGATATCCCATTTTGAGATGGAAAAACAGTGAAAATAAAATAAAGTTACTCTACAAGAATGCCTTATATTTGTGGGCAACCAACAATTGGGATTTTCTCAGGGATAAAATCCCAATTACAGAATGTCTTTCTCACAGACACTTGCTGGTTGCTTGCCTTGATATTATTTTGGAACATTCATAATGTGGATTAGAAACAATCAGATGGGTTTTGAAATTGAAACCCTAACCCTTTTTCTGTTTGTTCTACACATGGGATACACATCTGCAACCAATAGAGAGTGTGGCTGGGGATACTAAAGGTAAAGGTAAAGGTTTCTCCTATCTAGTCATGTCTGACTCTAGGGGATGGTGTTCATCTCTGTTTCTTACCTGAGAGAACCAGCGTTGTCTGAAGACACTTCTATGGTTATGTGGGCAGGATGACTATATGCCAAGGCAATCAGAATGCTGTTACCTTTTCATCAAAATGGTACGTATTTACTCACATTTGCATGGTTTCCAGCTGCTGGGTTGTCAGGAGCTGAGGCAAGTAACAGGAGCTCATACCCTCACACAATGCTCGTCTAACCCACAAATTGTGGGTTAGACAGCAGCACCACCAAATGGATTCGCAACTGGCTGACCAACCGCACTCAACGTGTAGTCCTCAATGGAACTGCATCTACATGGAAGGAAGTATGCAGTGGAGTCCCCCAAGGCTCTGTTTTAGGCCCAGTACTCTTTAACATCTTCATCAACGATTTGGATGAGGGGATAAATGGGGAACTCATCAAATTCGCAGACGACACCAAGCTGGCAGGAATAGCCAACACTCCAGAAGATAGGCTTAAGATACAGAAGGATCTAGACAAACTTGAACACTGGGCACTGTCTAATAAAATGAAATTCAATTGTGAAAAAAGTAAGGTCCTACATATAGGCAAGAAAAACCAAATGCACAAGTACAGTATAGGTGGTACCTTGCTCAATAGTAGCAACTGTGAGAGGGATCTCGGAATCCTAGTGGACAACCATTTAAATATGAGCCAGCAGTGTGCAGCAGCTGCCAAAAAAGCCAACACAGTTCTAGGCTGCATCAACAGAGGGATAGAATCTAGATCGCGTGAAGTGTTAATGCCACTGTATAGTGCCTTGGTAAGGCCACACTTGGAATACTGCATACAGTTTTGGTCGCCACGATGTAGAAAAGACGTGGAGACTCTGGAAAGAGTGCAAAGAAGAGCAACCAAGATGATTAGAGGACTGGAGACTAAGACATATGAAGAACGGCTGCAGGAGCTGGGTATGTCTAGTTTGATGAAGAGAAGGACCAGGGGAGACATGATAGCAGTGTTCCGATATCTCAGAGGGTGCCACAAAGAAGAGGGAGTCAAACTTTTCTCCAAGGCACCTGGGGGCAGGACAAGGAGCAATGGGTGGAAACTAACCAAGGAGAGAAGCAACTTAGAACTAAGGAGAAATTTCCTAACAGTAAGAACAATTAACCTCTGGAACAGCTTGCCTCCAGCAGTTGTGAATGCCCCAACCCTGGAAGTCTTTAAAAAGATGTTAGACAGCCATTTGTCTGAAATGGTATAACGTTCCTGCCCATGCAGGGGGTTGGACTAGAAGACCTACAAGGTCCCTTCCAACTCTGCTATTGTATTGTATTGTATTGGTCTAGAAACTAGGCTGTCAGCTTTCCAGATGACAAGCTCAGCAGAATCTATAACAATTCGCCATAGCCAACTTGCCATGACCAACTCACTGCAGGACAACTCACCATGGCCATCTCTCCACAGGACAACTCGCTGCAGGATAAGAGTTACGTTTATATAAAAAAAGTGGTGGAATAGAATAATTAAAGAAAGGAAAATGAATGGTAAAAAAAATAATGTAATAATTTTTTTATTTACAGTGTATTAAATAATCAAATAGAATTGTTAAATTGTTCCACAGCGAGTTGTCTTGCAGTGAGTTGGCCTTAGTGAGTTGTCCTGCACCAAGTTGCCCATGGTGAGTTGGCCATGGCGAGTTGGCCACAGTGAGTTAGCCACAGAGAGTTGGCTATGACAAGTTGTCCCATTCCCACTCAGCATCTTTCACTGCTGAGCCTTGAGGACACTAATTTTACTTTTTGACCCATCTTGTGGACACTCCTGAACCTCTCGTTTTCAGAAGTTCAGAAGAAATGTTCAACGTGAATGAACAAAAACATATGTCACTTGATTTCATCTATGCTATACTTTCCATAGGTCTTACTTCAGAGTCAGATATTTAGCTGAGGGTGATCTGTTTTTTTACATGATCATCTTGAGTATGACAATGGCATCTCTAGAATTACAATTAAAATTTCTGCAGCATATAAATTATAGCATGCAGCAGCATTGAGTATTATATTGGTCTTTGCAGAATATTTTAAAAAATAATAATAATAACAGTTGTTCTGAATACCCATTTTGTTTCAATGCCTTGCATAGCTTTTTGTTCCTAGAGTTGCTGCTTGGGCACATATTTTTAATGTGCCCATATTTTTAACTAAAAATTGAATGAATATAGAAAACCTTTATGTATAAGGAGCTCTATGAATATATTTTATATATATATTATATATATATATATATATGAAACATTTATATATAAGGAGCTCAATCAATACATTTATAAACCAATGCTGGCATGTTGCTATTATGCATACTAATATGTAAAATCGCCACAGAATAAAGGGGGAAAAGTATATATATACTGTGTTACAATACACTGGCTCTGGTGATCAGGATGAGAGCCTGTGGCCTAGTGGCAATTACAACTGCCTTACATGTAGAACGACCCAGGTTCAAATCCCAGTAAAGGTATGGCTAGCTGATGAGAGCTAAATAGCTTGAAATAGATCTATACTAGTCTCCATTGTTTATTTATTTATCAGCGCGTGCGCGCACACACACACACACACACACACACACACACACACACACACATGCCAGCAGTCCTGCCTAGCAAGTAATATAGCCCCGGTTCAAATCCCAGTAAGGGTATGGCTAGCTGATGAGAGCTAAAAAGCTCGAAATAGCTCTATACTAGTCTCCCTGATTTATCTATTGATCAGATCAAAAACCTAACACACACATACACATATAATGTATTGGAGCAATTGTAAATTCTGGTGATTTGTGTCTATGTGGTCATATATATAAAGACAGCTTCCTGATCTGCATAATCTCTGAAGGTTATTGAAATGTCTATATATTGTTTCTAGCATACCCATGCCAGGACCATGGTTTATGCCAACCTGTTCAATTGTCTATCTCCTTTCCCTTCTGCTAAGCTGATATGCCACCTATCATCCTTGAACCTACTGAAAATTATAGCTTCCAAAAATTTGATGTTCCCACTGTCAGTTACTTTTCTTTGCAGTAGTCCTAAGAGTCACCTATTTTTTCCTCAAACATTATAGATTGTCAATGGATGGCAAAAACTAACAGAGTCTATAGAATTGGAGACCTTCTTTAGATTGTATGTCAAAATAATAGGGAAAATTAGGGTGTAAGCCTGTCTTCGACATGGAATGAGTTTAAAGAAGCTTGCCTATATGGCCCCTGATAATTCATCACAAGATCTGAAACAAAGAATACATGATTTTGAACACAGTGTTCAAAAATCAACCTATATGGTATAATGGGAAATGGAGAAAAGAGGCATATTATATATTCAATATCAGGCAGGAATATCAGCCTTCCCTGGACCCAGCATTATTGGTAAATTACCGTCCGGTCTCCAACCTTCACTTTTTAGCGAAGGTTGTAGAGAGTGTGGTGGCAGAACAGTTTCCCCGTCACCTGGAGGAAGTTGATTATCTGGACCCGCGCCAGTCCGGCTTTCGGCCCGGACACAGCACTGAGACGGCATTGGTCACGTTGGTTGATGATCTCTGGAGGGCCAGAGATGGGGGTTCTTCCTCCATCCTGGTCCTATTAGATTTCTCGGCAGCTTTTGATACCATCGACCATGGTATCCTATTGCATCGACTGGAGGGGTTGGGGGTGAGGGGCACCATTTTACAGTGGTTCTCCTCCTACCTTTCCTGTCGATCGCAATTTGTGTGGGCAGGAGGGCAGAGGTCGACCTCGAGGCCACTCACATGTGGGGTGCCACAGGGGTCGATCTTCTCGCCGCTCCTGTTCAACACATATATGAAGCCGCTGGGTGAGATCATCCATGGTTTTGGGGTAGAATACCATCTGTACGCTGACGACACCCAGCTGTACGTATCTACCCCAAACCACCCCAATGATACCGTCGAAGTGATGTCCCGATGTATGGAAGCCGTGCGGATCTGGATGGGAAGGAACAGACTCAAGCTCAACCCGTCCAAGACCGAGTGGCTGTGGTTTCCGGTGCCCCGGTTCAACCAGTTGATTCCATCACTGGCCATGGGGGGTGAACATCTAGCCCCCGTGGATCAGGCATGCAACTTGGGCGTCCTCCTGGATACCCGGCTGTCTTTAGAAGATCATGTGACAGCCGTGGCCAGGGGGGCATTTTATCAGGTTCGCCTGGTACGCCAGTTGCGTCCCCTATTGGGCCGGGATGCCCTTCGCACAGTCACTCATGCGCTCGTGACATCCTGTCTGGATTACTGTAACGCTCTCTACATGGGGCTCCCCTTGAGGTGCACCCGAAGGCTACAGCTAGTTCAGAATGCAGCTGCGCGGGCAATATTGGGTACCTCTAGGTATTCCCATGTAACACCGCTCCTGCGCGAGCTGCACTGGCTGCCTGTGGTCTTTCGGGTGCGTTTCAAGGTGCTGGTTACCATCTTCAAAGCGCTCCATGGAACGGGACCTAGCTATCTGCGGGATCACATCCTACCCCATACATCCCTTCGGCCGATTCGCTCCCACAGAGAGGGACTTCTCCGGGTCCCATCCACTAGGCAATGCCAGAGGGTGACGCCCAGGGGAAGGGCCCTCCGCTCCTTCCGCCAGCAATTAAAAACTTACCTTTCCCAACAGGCCGGCCTGGCCTAACCTACTGTACTTAGCCTTGGTTAGTAGATAAATTTTATATTGGGTTTTATGGTAATTTTAATGGGGAGATTTTAGCACAGGGTGTTAGTTTAATATAGTTTTAAATATTTATGTATTTATTGTGATATATTGTGTTATTATATTTCCTGTGCACCGCCCCGAGTCCCTTCGGGGAGAGGGGGCGGTTAATAAGTCGAATTAAAGTAAAGTAAAGGTGTTTCCTTAAATCACAACAATCCTCTTGACAAGATTACTGTTAATCACCCTAATCATAGCATTTTAACGTGGAGGAAAAGAAATTTAAGGAGTTTAGAGAGATACTTAGATTAATAATTTTACCTCATTGTTATGCAAGCTGTCATCTTTAGCAGTTCAGTGAAGGTGTTGGGATAAGAAACGGGTGTGTTGGCCAATCTCTTACCCTAAGAAATATTGGGTTTACCAATTTTTATAAAAGAGAGTCAAAAAAAGCCCTATACTTTAGTTGTAGTTCTAGTCTTATAGAATACTCTTCTCTTAGAATTAAGGCTTACTCCATTTCTCTTATTATTCTAGAAATTGTTTAAGATAGAACTTTTTTGAAGTGTGGCTAGTTGGTTGTCACCATCTTTATCCTTATTGTATTTTATTTTAATGTATGTTCCTTTACTTCTATTTATATTATTGTATTATTATTATCTTATATATTTTCAGACTGTGATGAATATGTACATTATTTCTACTTTTTATTTTACACTGTGGAGATTTTAATTCTGATTTTGTCCTCTAACTACTTTTATAGCTACTGGTTCTGTAAAGAGCTATGAGATGATTTGGCAGTTGATAAGGAGAATAATTACCCTAATCCAAGGGTCTCCAACCTTTGCAACTTTAAGTCTGAAGGACTTCAGCTCCCAGACTCCTCCAGCCAGCTTTGGGAGCTGAAGTCCTTCAGACTTAAAGTTGCAAAGGTTGGAGACGCCTGCCCTAATCCACCTTCATAAAGTGCTCAGGCACAGCAAATGATTACATAAGTTGTCTTGATTTAATACAAATGAGTTCCATGTATATGCTCTCTTATAGATCCCCAGAAGCTACTCATTGGGTGAAACAAGACAAGCCAGCCATGGTACTCTTAGTTTTAGAAAGAGGTGCTGTTATGCTTTGCAAAGTTCCTTTAAACAGTAGTTCGATAAACCAGTGAGCAGAGCAGCAAGTTTCTTGTAAATTACATGTCATCAGAGAAGACCATTGAATTAATCCTTTATATTTCTACAGTAAATTCCACCATGTTGAAGAGAGTCCCTTTAAAAAGATGCTGACACATTTAAACATCGGTCTTAAAAGAGTTAATCTGAAAGGTTGGTCTAACTTTCCTGTTAATTTTGTCTTATTCTGAACAACAAGGTTAAAATCATTTTTTTTTCTTATACAAGAGAAGTATTATCTAATAATAATAATCTAAGATTATTTTTAAAAATCCTTTAGTTTTACACCATATCCATATCGAAGACTGAGTTTGGAAATTTGTACAGCCATTATTTGGCCCCCAAATCAGATTGGGTGGCCTCTACACACTCAGCTGCAGGGGGTCGTTTCCAGAAATTGTAGCATGGATTCTTTTCTTCCTTGATGGAAATAAAACTGGCTGAAAGCTTCAAATCTCTTCTCTGCTTTCAAGCTTTAGCATTCCATCTGGTAAAACCATTCAGTTAATCTATCCCACCAGGCCAGCTCGAAAGGGGGGAAAAGGATTAAATAAACAGCAAATTAGAAATCATGCAGTCGTTAGTATGCCTCCACTCCTATGTAAAACATTTATATTTAATAGGTCTGTGTGACCGCAGAGTATCTTAAAAAGAAAAAGAAAACCCCAACATACTTTACATATGAAAATTTAAAACCTCATTGATAACCCAATCTGGCATACCCCTAATTATGAATCCCATAGTGATCTAATATTCCCATCAGAAGAAATACAGTAAATATGGAAAGGCAGTATGATTATTAATTTCATTTCCGTTTTTTCTTGAAATAGATATTCATTTCTACCTTTAAAAAAAATAGCCATATCTTCTAAAACAGGAAAATTGCATTATTTTATTTTAAGCATTCTGCTCTGATATGACTTTAGGAGTTTGATTTTAAGACATAACTAATGTTAATTTAAAAATTTTCATATGTTAATAAGTACATATGTAGTGGTGTAATCCTTTAAAAAAAACCCACCTTACTCTACCTACTTTATAAATTAATCAATCTATTAATTGCATCTGAACATCATGAGAAGCTGTGATTCAATTATCAACCATTATCTTAGCCTTGCCAATAGTTTAGTCATAGTTCAGCTCAGCCTTTGATTGCTGCTATGATATGTAAGGATGCACCAGATTAAATTCTATTTGCCAGATAGCTGTTACAAGAACAATCATGCCTCACCAAAATGAGTTATCTCCCTTCTGATGACATGATAGCAGTTTCCAATATCTAAGAGGCTGCCACAAAGAAGAGTGGGGTCAACCTATTCTCCAAAGCACCTGAAGGCAGGACAAGAAGCAATGGGTGGAAACTAATCAAGGAGAAAAGCAAGCTAGAACTAAGCAGAAATTTTCTAACAGTGAGTACAATTAACCAGTGGAACAGCTTGTGGGTGCTCCATCACTGGAAACTTTTAAGAAGAGACTGGACAGCTGCTTGTCTGAAATGGAATAGAGGGTTAGGGTTCTGAGTTCAGATCTGTAAAATTTTGCATAAAGTGTTCAGAGATCAAGAAGCAGTCTTGTTCTTTTTCTGAAAATCATAGTTGAATACATCTGGAGAGCAAACAAATGAGAAACATCTTCTCACTTCCTTATCCAGATCTCAAGAGATAACAAGATACCTATCGTAGAAATTGCAGTGTAGAAGGGCATCTTGCTACTAGCAAGGGCAGGATTGCAAAGAAGTCCACTTATGATCGATGAAAGTGGAATTGAAAGCTAATACAGCTCATATTAAAGACTTCAGATTAGGCTAGTATTGGAGCATCAGACATAACTCAAGGTTGAAAATAGTTTCCAGAAGTAGTGCAAGGGTCAAAAGGTAGAGCTTGAACAAGTCAAAATAGATACAGCTTGAAAACCACAGACAGTGGTGGGATTCAAATTTTTTTACTAGCAGTTCTGTGAGTGTGGCTTGGTAGGCATGGCTTGGTGGGCACGGCAGGGGAGGGATACTGTAAAATTTCCATTCCCTCCCCACTCCAGGGGAAGGTTACTGCAAAATCCCCATTCTCTCAATCAGCTGGGACTCGGGAGGCAGAGAATAGATGAGGGTGGAGCCAGTCAGAGGTGGTATTTACTGGTTCTCCAAACTACTCAAAATGTCCACTACCAGTTTTCTAGAACTAATCAGAACCTGCTAATTACCACCTCTGTTGTCAGAAACCTATTGCTCAGCATTTGCTGTAGGACAATTATCTGGAATTGAACCTTCAGTTAGTGATCTCTGAACGTTGATGGGGTTTCACCTCATTTCTTGAATTAGCTGAGAGATCTTCTCTATATTTATGGCTTGCGTCTGAGCTTTCTTTTCTGTTGCTCCTGGAATACTGTTCAAGGCCACGAAAACCCCATCTGGTGGTTTAAGCTGAGCTTCAGATAAGGAGATTTCTAGGAAAAATATGTTAATAAAGGCCAAATAAAAGGCACACACGCCAAGTCTTATTTCTGGACATTCAGAGAGGAGGGGAAGGTTATTTCCTTATTATTGTTGTATTATTTAGAACTACCTCCAACTATTTACAAAAATAGTTTAATTTGAAAACATTAGCAGTACCCTTCTCTCAAAGTTACAGCTTCATGAATGCCACATCTCTCCCTCTCTGTGTGCATTAAATAAATGAGAGAATTGCAATTCAGTCATATATCCAGTAGAATGTATTTGTAACAAAAATTTACTTCTGCCTCTTAACTTTGTTCCTTTCCCATCTGTTTCAGGGACTTGACTGATTCTAGCAATACCCCAGGGATCTTTTAAAACGGGCTTTTTAATTTCTTCTTTCCACCCCATTGGATCCACCTACAGTCCTACACAAATCTTATCTCTCACCCCTACCCCACCCCATCCACACAATTCTTGCCATTCCCAGGTGGTGGGTTTACTTTTTCCGGAAAAGTACAAATCTATCCCAGGTTAAAGTTTCATCTTTGAGTCCAGTTTCCTATCTCCCAGGATCACCCTGGTCTTATCTGGATTCAATTCAACCTAGCTGTTTCTCTGTTTTCTCATCTACCTCACTGAACTTAGGCGAAGTTCAAGAGCATTGCTTGCTTCTCTATAGTTACATGGCAAAAAGCAGTGGAGCTAAATGTGTGTCATCAGCATCCTGATGGCATCCCATTCCAAAGCTCCTAATGATCTCCCCTGTAGTTTCATGTAGATGTTGAACCACTTTGTTGCCTCCACTGCTGTGTAACAGACTTTCAAATGGGCCTCAATTCATGCTCGATCTGATTCATCCCAAGATCTTTTTCTCCCCATTTGCACTTCAGCTGTCTTCCTGTCTGCTTTTGGTTTCCTAGGAAAATAAGGGGCTGATTTGGCTTTGCACAAAAGAAAATGGCAGTGGGACAAGTAGCATCAACTAACAGGGATATTTCTGTATCACACAGCTCAAGCAAACCTGTTGGATGAGGTGAAAAGCTCTCTAAACAAGTTCAGGAAGTATTTGGGAGCTATACTGTGAACTGCCTGGCTGGCTGGCTGGCTGGCTAGCAAGCAGGCAACAAGAGAGGGAATTTCCTATTGTTGTTTCTTCTGCTCCTGAGCAAGATGGCCTCTACCATTGGCGAAGCATGCTGGTAATGACAGGTTTGGGGAAGCATGCTGGTAATGACAGGTTTCAAGATAGCTTTCTTTTAAAGCTCTACCTCAGCACAACCCAGACTCTTGTGCTGATCACAAAATCTCAGGTAGATTCCAGGTTTGTAGTTCATTTCAGTGATGTTAGATAAAGCAGGCTGTCCAGAAATCTGTCACACATAAGAAGAAAAGGAAACCCCAAATCACCTAACTTGGACCTTTTCCTTGCCAAAAAGTCAGGATGGCAACCATGCCCGCATGATCAAAATCCCATTCTTGTGTAATGTGCTTTGATTGGGTGATCACAGCTATCATGTTTAGTTTTTGACACCCCTCCCCACAGACACGGCATATAAGTTCTTTGGTGCTCTTATTCTTTTTCTTATAATCATTAAAGAAATTCATTAACACCCTAAATGTAGAAATATTTACAGTGCAATTGCAACAGTTCTCCTTGTGCTCCGTTTTCTTTTTTCTTTTGGCATGGAACAGAGATTTCTTTTGAAATCCACGACCCAGTGTTGGACTGAGAACAGACCTCAGTCTCTTTATCTAATGGCTGTTACTGAGGGTGACTATTTTAGTGAGGCACGGTTGGAAAATGAACTTTGCAATAAGTGACCTTCAGAGGAGAAGACTATTCATGTTAATTAGAAGCTCTTTTCAAACTGAATTCATCTATGCATTAGGCCATGTCATTTGTGAACAATGTGTGCATTGTGGTAAACATTAAGACATGACTCAAGTGTCGTTATCAAAATTTTAGAAAACTCATCCTTGGTGTCGCTTCCCCACTCCCTGAAAGATTACAACTGGTTCCTGCAGCAGCATCACACAATAGTATCTCTCCTAATGGCTTTTAGCTTTTGCCACTGCCAACTTTTATATTTAAAATCCATACAATTATGGACAATTTGTAAGCATTATGAGGCTTGCCATTTTTCCTCCTGCCCTGAGTCTTCATCAGTGAAAACTGCTTTTATATCTAGCAAATGATTTTACTTATAAACCTACATTCATCTGCCCCAATTTCCACTTTATTCTTATTATTGCCATGACTTATTATGCATTTTTAATTTAAGAACGCATTTTCTCCATTAAAAAATTAGAATATTTTCAAGTACCAGAAAGTGATTATCTGTGTTGGTTTTCTTTAATTAACCATTACGTGGTGAATATGTTCTTTCTAAAGTGCCTTAACAAAAGAAAACTAGAAAATGGGAGCAAAAGAGTTGGGGTGGAGGTGGGAGGGAAAATTATCATGCAAGATTGGCAAGGAAGAAGAAATAAATAAATAAAACATCCTGTCTGACAGACTATACAGCAAAATAATATTTTTATTACTTCTCCTTGTCTTCTTAAAGAACCAGAAGATCATGTTGGATTGCAACAAAAGGCCCTCTAGATTAGTCTTTCTCAACCTCAGTTTCTTTATGACGTAAGGACTTCAATTCCCTGAATTCCCCCACCTGCTTTAGATGATAACGAACACTTTTTAAATATATGATCCCTTTCATATCATACTTGCCTCCATTGCAAGAATTTATCCCATTTATTTTGTTCTTTAATCACTTGCTGATCCAGTTGGGCTCCATAGACATGCACACATATATTGATTGATGGATAGGAGACCCTCATCTATCTTACGGCAATTTTGCTACAAATCACATTTTCATTTCTACCCTAATTTATTTCACCAATCCATGTGCAATTCCCCTGAATTTCTTTTTAAATATTAAATTGGAAAGGTATATTATACATTAATAGATGATCAGCCGCCATCAAAGCTGATAGCAACCAGAACATACAAAAACTCAAAGAAATAGAGTAAAATTGAACAATGTGGAGAGATAGAATTGCCAAGAGTTGGACAGGACTGAATGGGTAACATCATCATCAACAGTAGATGATCAACAGTTTCACATTTCAGTGGTTTAAAATCTCTCAGGTATCATCTGAATCTGGCAATTAGCTTGTTTGCAATATTTCAATAAGATCTTGAAGTGTTTCTCTTGTCACTACTAGTTGTTTTATTTTGTGGCACATCCTTCCTGCAAATATAAATTCATCATGGTTATGCATTGATTAATTTTTCTGAGGAAAACAAAGTATTTGTTCAGATTTTCTATTATTTCATTATTTTTATTTCATACTCCTTAGAGCACCCTACATCATTCATTCATTCATTCATTCACATATCTTGTGATTGCATTGCCTTTGTGCAAGTTTTACTTCTATTCTATACTCTTCATTTGGCAAACTTTCAGAATGTTCTACTCCTCCCTTTTTCACTTCAGTTTTTGTATCTTGAAAAATGAAGAACATCATTTGCCCCTCTACATGGGGGGGCGGGGGGGGGGCTTAAGAGAATGTCCTCTAAGATTTTATTTTGGTTTTAGAATAACTTCATGCTCTCGCATCCTTGAAAATGCTCTACCTTCCTCTTTCAGTTAGTTAGCATGGATTGGTTCCAATTTTGTCTGCTTTGATGAGAAGCTTGGAGTAATTGAATTGTTTTTAGGGACTTTTTGGGGTCCAGTTTTAGTCAGTTTGGGATTTTTGCGCAGGGTTTAGTTTAATTTATTTTTAATTGTATTTATGCTTGTTGGTTTTATGTACATATTTTTAAATTCCTTGTGCACCGCCTCGAGTCCCTTCGGGGAGAGAGAGCGGTTTTATAAATAATAATAATAATAATAATAATAATAATAATAATAATAATAATAATAATAATAATAATAATAATAATAATAATAATAATAGTAATAGTAATAGTAATAGTAATTGTAGTAATAATAATAATAATAATAATAACAATAATAATAATAATAATAATAATAATAATAATAATAATTATTATTATTATTATTATTATTATTATTATTATTATTATTATTATTATTATTATTATTATTATTATTATTAAACTAATGCCACCACCTTCAATAATTGGCAATAGCTGAAGGTGTCTATCCATAGTAAAACTCTGAAAAACTCATCAGGATGTGCATGTGATTTACATCATTTATTTTACATCATTTATTTTACATCATTTATTTTATTTTATTAAATTTATACCCCGCCCTTCTCCTAAAAAAGGACCCAGGGCGGCGCACAGGCATCATTAAAACATACAAAATACAAAAATCCAAAATTGTTAAAAACTGATAAAACTCTAAAATTTAAAAATTATCCCTATAAAATTATCCCTATAAAATTATCCCTATAGTAGTCAGAACGGGGGATTATGCTAGGCTGGCTTGATGAAATAAATGAGTTTTAAGACGTTGACAGAAAAGGCGGAGGTCCACGATGGTGCGTAAATCATGTAGTTGCAATGAGTGCCATTATGTTATAAAAAATCTCCAGGATACCTCTTGTTCTGTGAATTCAAGCAAAGAAATTAAATTAAAATTGCAACTCTGAACGAGATTCCAAAGTAGGAATGGGAGAGTAGAAATTTTTGATCAGGCTTTGATGTATTTTGGGAAAACAAAATTCAAATGGCATAAAAGATATCTCTAATACAATCATAAGAAAATATTATAAGAGTTTGTTCCTTTCCAACATTTTATAGGATGTCAGTTTTAATATTGAAGACTAGATGTGACAGCTAGAAAAAGGTGGGATAATACCAATGGAGCTATTTATATATATTTATTATCAACTGTTTTATATGAGCGGATTGTCAATTCCTAGTTTACTTTGAACATTATATAACCATTGGTTTCATTTACTGAATTATCTGTTCTGTTTTTTGAGAATGTTATTTCTATCTATAATGTGAAAATGAGGACTGAGAATTAGAAAGGTCCTTGCAGAATATCTTGCACTTCATGCTGCCGATTCAACACTGTAAAGGTTTTTACTATAGTGAGGCAAGTGCATCATAAAAGCACAAGATGTGGTTATGCAATCTTGCTGGCTTGTACATGGGGATCTATACCTTCCACCCACAACTTAGAAACAGAGGAGGCCACAACAGCCCCACTCACTGAACCAAAGCCTGAACCTATAGCACAGGGGTCTGCAAAGTCGGCTCTTTTAAGACTGGTGGACTTCAACTCCCAGAGTTCCCCAGCCAGCATAGCTGGCTGGGGAATTCTGGGAGTTGAAGTCCACCAGTTTTAAAAGAGCCGACTTTGCAGACCCCTGTTATAGCACACCTAGCTTCAACACTGATTTAATTAGTTAATCTCTAACCAAGATTTCTAAGACTTGAGGCACCTTTTCCCACCTAACTTTCTTTCAACCATAGATAGGGGTGGGCTGCTACAGGTTCACCCGGGTTTGGGAGAACCGGTAGATAACATTATGGCCGGTTTGGAGAACCTCCAAATCCCACCCCTGGCTGGCCCCGCCCATGATGCCCCACTCCTGACACCTCACCATGCCCCTCCTAGGAGTCTCCACATGGCCCATTTTGGATGCAAGGTAAGTGCCTCCGGAGCCCAGGGAAGGAAGTTTTCGCCCTCCCAGAGACTTGAGGAAAGCCTCCAAAGCGGGAGAAAGGTGAAAACAGCCCCCCTGCTGTGGTGCAGGAGGTTGACTAGGCCACACCCACCATGGCAATGCCCACCCAGCAACCAAGCAGAGAACCTGTTGCTGAAATTTTTGAAGCCCACCCCTGACTATGGGCCAGAGATTTATCAGGAAAAAAGTTAAAAGCAAAAATGAAGCTGATCCCTTCTCTTTTTCAGAAACCCACAAGAAAGCAGAATGTTCAACCTGGTCTTTCTTCAGAGCACAGCATTTAGCTCTAACTTGAACCGCAACCCTTTGCTGGCATCTATTGGCCATCCTGATTTTTGCCTAAAACAATATGATATGATACGATATGATATGATATGATATGGCTAAGAAAAAAGATGTTCAGAGGATTAAGAATTACTAGTTCTTCTGAGGGAAGAAGGCATGAGTATTGTGTGCATGAACAGCTGTTTTTTATTTTTTTATTTTATTTTATTTTATTAAATTTATACCCCGCCCTTCTCCTTGTTAGGACCCAGGGCGGCGCACAGGCATCTTAAAAACACAAAATACAATAAATATCAATTAAAATGTAATTAAATTCATTAACCCGTGCTAAAAACCCAATATTAAAAACCCTACCAAATTACAAATTTCCTTAAAAAGTCAGAAACGGGGGGCTATCCTAGGCCGGCTTGTTGGAATAAGTACGTCTTAAGACGTTGGCGGAAGAGGCGGCGGTCCAAGATTGTGCGAAGGTCGGGGGGTAGGTTGTTCCAGAGGGCCGGGCCCGCCACAGAGAAGGCCCTTCCTCTGGGTGTCGCCAACCGGCATTGCCCGGCCGACGGCACCCGAAGAAGACCCTCTCTGTGGGAGCGGATCGGGCGAAGGGATGTATGGGGCAGGAGGCGGTCTCGTATATAGCTAGGCCCCGAGCCATGGAGCGATTTAAAGATGGTCATCAGTACCTTGAAGCGCACTCGAAAGGCCACAGGCAGCCAGTGCAGCTCGCGCAGGAGAGGTGTTACGTGGGTTTGCCTTGGGGCACCCATAATCACCCGCGCGGCCGCATTCTGTACTAACTGTAGCTTTCGAGTGCACCTCAAGGGAAGCCCCATGTAGAGAGCGTTACAGTAATCCAGCCGGGACGTCACAAGTGCTTGAGTGACTGTGCGAAGGGCTCCCCGGTCCAGTAAGGGGCGCAACTGGCGTATCAGGCGTACCTGATAGAACGCCCCCCTGGCCACGGCTGCCACATGGTCCTCCATGGACAGCCAGGAATCCAGGAGGACGCCCAAGTTGCGCACCCTCTCCACGGGGGCCAGTTGTTCGCCCCCAATGGCCAGAGTTGGACTTATCTGGCTGAACCGGGGTGCCGGAAACCACAGCCACTCGGTCTTGGATGGGTTGAGCTTGAGTTTGTTACTACCCATCCAGATCCGTACGGCCTCCAGACACCGGGACAGCACCTCGACGGCATCGTTGGGGTGGTTTGGGGTGGATATGTACAACTGAGTGTCATCAGCGTACAGATGGTATTCCACCCCAAAACCACGGATGATCTCGCCCAGCGGCTTCATGTAGGTATTGAACAGGAGTGGCGAGAGGACCGACCCCTGAGGAACCCCACATGTGAGGGGCCTCGGGGACGACCTCTGCCCTCCTGCCAACACCCATTGCGACCGACCAGAGAGGTAGGATGAGAACCACCGTAGAACGGTGCCTCTCAGCCCCAACCCCCCCAATCGGTGCAATAAGATACCATGGTCGATGGTATCGAAAGCCGCTGAGAGATCTAATAGGACAAGGATAGAGGAACAACCTCTATCCCGTGCCCTCCAGAGATCATCCACCAACGCGACCAATGCCGTCTCAGTGCTGTGCCCGGGCCGGAAGCCGGACTGGCGCGGGTCTAGATAATCAACTTCCTCCAGGTGACGGGGAAACTGTTGAGCCACCACACTCTCGACAACCTTCACTAAAAAGTGAAGGTTGGAGACGGGACGATAGTTCTCTAACAGAGCCGGGTCCAGGGATGGCTTCTTTGGAAAGAGAGAGGAAATCCCCCTCCCCATTGAGTCTAATGATTAAGCCAGGGAGCTAAGCATGATCCATGGAAGGACACAGCTGATACAGCAGTGGGCAAAAAGTGGCTGTGTGACCCTCTTCCCTTTCTCTGGTTTGCCCTCAACTTAGAGTGGTCAGCATTCAAGCTCTCTCACCATTGGGGGAAACCACATCTGGGAGGTTTCTTTGGGCCTAGAAAATTCAGCTCCTATGCCAGATTAGTTCTGCTGTTTCTCACTATCTTTACTCACCCCAGAGGATTTGTCTTTAATTCTTTACTTTGTTTTAATGAGGCATCACAATGTTTGATTGGAACAACCAAACAAAAGAGCAGCAAAAGCAAAATAAAACAAACAAACCCCAGAATCTTATACATGAACCCTTGGCACAGTTTAGGAATCCTGTGCTTTTATGATGAAGTGAAGCATCAAATTGGATCAGTGATGGAAAAAAGCAGCTGGGCTATAGTTATTACACAAAGGCTACATTCACATAATATGTTCAACCTGGTTACCGAATTCTCATAGTTTTGAGGTTTGGAATCATACATTAATCCAAGAAGCTGATTTCCTTTGCAGAACTTGCTAAAACCCAAAATTATATTGACCAAGCATTGCATGCTGTGTAAGAGCAACTGCTGGAACTTTAAATATAACTGGATATTAACTGTTTACCTAACAACCCCCCCCCCCCCCACCCATAAAATCAGTTCTGGAACTGAAGTTCTGATCTTTAGATAGACATTTTAGTATATTTTAATATTATTATTTAAATGGAAGCTTCCTAATTAGAGAGCAGATTCAATCATGGGGTTACCACATAGATCAAAATACAATTATTTCTGTTCTGCTGTATATAAGACTGCAAGACAAATATCCAGAAGTAAGTTTGATGAGACTTATTCCTAAGGAATGTGCGCAGAGGTACTTTACAAAAGTACATTTGTTTGGGGAAATTCATAGGAAGTGAGTTGAAAAATCGGTTCTTATTTGAAATGTCTCATTGTTGAACTAAGATTTATTTGGAAAACAAACCTCTGAGTACAAATATGTTATAAATTTCTGGTTAGCCTAATGCAGGGATGTCCAAACTTGGGAACTTTAAGACTTGTGGACTTCAACTCCCAGAATTCTGGGAGTTGAAGTCCACAAGTCTTTGTTTTGAAAAAGTTTTATTGAGTTTTAACAATTTTCTAGAGGGTAAGGTAAGGGTTACAGAAACATTTTGAGAACCTTTGCGTCAGAGTCCTTGGTCCATCCCGGGCTACATAATAAAACAATAGTAAAGAAATTTATCCAAAAAAATACTACAAGATAAATACAAGTGAATACATAATACATTTCCAATTCTCAGATGGCAGACATGTACAAACATCCTGGTACAAAAGGAATTAAAAAAAAAGTTAGTAAAAAAAAAGAAAAACAAGCAAAATCATTTTTTTGATCTAAGTTTTTTGGCAATTGTATCTTCTTTTTCTCCCGCCTGGCCCCCAGTGGGCGGGGCCGTGGCCCCCTCCACCTCCCCTAGATCTTCCCCCAGGACAGAGGAATGTTTTTTAAGAAAGGCTTCCGCCTCAGCAACTGTTTTAATCTTCACTCTTCCTCCTTCCCAGAACACCAGCATCCCTTCGGGCATCGCCCACTTGAACCAAATCCCGTGGTCAAACAATTTTTTGGATAAGAAGGAAAATTTCCTTCTCATTTCTCTAATTTTTTTTGGGACCTGCTTCAAGATAACGACCACCTTTTGTTGGTAAATTAAAGGACCCCCTCTCTGCGCCCTCAAAATTCCCTCCCTGGTTGACCTTCTAACAAATTTAATGTGTATCTCTCTGGGTACTTCATTTATCCTGGCATATGCTGAGTTTATTCTGTAGACTAGGTCAATGTCCCCCCTGATCTCATCTTTAGGTTTATGTAAATAGTCTGCTAAAATTGTGCTCATGAAGGCAGGCATTCACCAGATTCTTCAGAAATATTCTGAAACCTTAAAAAATATGACATCCTTTCAAAGTCCATCCTAGACATATGCCCAGTTAGTTCGCCCACCTCACTGTTAACATTTTTAAGCTCTCCCTTTGCCTCAATTAGCCCCCCTTCCAGATCTTCAGTCTTCTGTGTATTCTCCTGCACTTGCTTCCGAGTTTCCAAGAGTTCCTTCTTAAAGTTGTTGTTTTCTTCTCTCTGGGCCTTAATTTCCTGCACCAAAGTTTGTATAACAGATTCCAGAGAAGACAATCTTTGTTCCAAACCTGCCAATTCTGATTTTTGTGCCATGGTTGGCTGTTAAAGTCAGTGCCACTAAGATGGCGTTTTTTGGGTGGGGCAGCTGAGGCAAATCAGGAGGTAAAAGTTTCAAATCAGGGTTGTAAAAAGTTCAGAAACCAGAAGAGAAACACTTTTCCAAATCAATAGTTATAGTAAAAAAGGCACTCCAGACAAGGAATCAATTAATCCAAAAAAATTCTTCATTGATAGCAAGAGGGAGTCCAAATCACAAGGAGATGCTGGTAATTTTCCATAAATACAATAGTCATTCAGGAGCAGAGAGAAGCCATTTTCCACCGCCCAAACTGGGAGCCAGCCGGAGAGAGTAACAAAGAAAAAAAAAGTGTAGCAAGCCAATCGAACTTAGAAACATTGTTGCAAGCCGCAAATCACTTTCACTCGCTTTCACTAAATTCCAGGCAAACCGCATAGAAAAAAAAACCGTTCCTCGGAACGAGGAGCCATTTCAAAGCGCCGCTTTAAATCCGAGGGGGGGTTTAACGAAAAAAAACACACCCCTCCAAGCTTTTTAGTCCAGCGCTGCCATTGGAGATAAAATAGCAAATAAAAATACACTCACTCTTCGCCTTGCAGCCGAGCCTCGGGAGAGCCTTTCGACCCGAACGTCCGGCTCTCTTCACAATTAAAAAGCTTTTCCGATCTCCATTGGCGAAGGCGGAGACAGGCGTCTCCCCCCCGCAGCCAGCCTTTCCTCACCTAGGCTAAAGACAAGGGTCGCTTTCCCACCGCCGTGGGAAGAGAACGACCCCAGCAAGCCAACCCTACGGAAGTCTTAAAGTTCCCAAGTTTGGACATCCCTGGCCTAATGGCTGTCTAATAAGAAATACTATCACTTTGTTTCTGCATTTTTAAAATTTATATTAACTATGTTGAATGATCAGCTTCTTCAAACACCTATTTTCAAACTCTGATAAAAAGTGCAGCACCTTTCTTATCACTCGCTTGTGCTTTTATATTATTTGTAGCGCTTATCTTTTCTAAAAGAAATCAGGTTTTCTTTAATATTGAATATGAAGTGACAGAACGCTCTTAGGTCAAAGCAGGATTGATCTGAAGCAGTTACAGTTTAAAATCTCATTAAACAGTGGACAAAGAATCACACACTATTAAAATAAAATGCTTTAAAATTTGAAAAGTATTATGCACGCCACACAGCAGAAGATCAGATTTTTATTAAAGCAAGTTTTAAATGCTGATTAAACCTCTTGAGAATCAGTTTCCCAAAGCTTTGGCCAGCATTCAAGGGGTTTTTTTTTCCAAAGGGGCCCTTCACTTCCATTACTGTGAATATTAATTGAGGGACATTATAACTAAGGAAACTAAATTACAGCTGTCATTGCTTACATCTAAATAAGCCACTGGAAATTTAACCAGGGCAGTCACACTGAAGAGTTCTCTCATCTGAATGGTAACCCATACCCCATTTTCTACACACAGGCAGATCAATAGGCCCCTGATAAGTTTTTCTGACAACTTTTCTTTCTTCTCAGAGGACAGCAGCAGTGCACTAAAGAAAGGATATTGTCACTAGGATCCTAACATCACAATCCAAATAAACAGTGACTATTACAAATTATATGCAGGGAGGATTATTCCAACTATTAAGTGAATATAAATGCATTTATTTGGATTGTGATGGTTAAATAAGGGATTTCAAAGAAATTCTTGGGTAATATTAATTGTCTAGATCAGGAAGATTTAGGGACCTTTGGGTAAAATTTTCAATGCTCGTAGCATGTTAAGGACTATTTTTATTGTGAGGATTTTGAGGACCTGTGAATCCCTGCTATGAGACAAGTGCTTCATCTTTCCAAAAAGCTTGTTCCAGTGAACTGAGCCAGTTACAAAACATCCAATTACTAGAAGGCAAGGAAGTCAACTAGATTCCCACTACGTCCCATTCTTTCCCACCTTTATCTCTTTCCTGGCTAATCAGGTTGCTTTGTGGACTTCCCTTAAAATCCAAGAAACATTTCAACTTCGGAGAGAACATTTTGTCCTGGCTGCAGCGAAACTATATCTTCATTTCCACGTTCTCAAAAAGCACATACAAATTAGCATTTTTTAAACTCGTTATAATCTAAAACAATATAAACAGGAAAATAAAATAGGAATAAGGAGCCCAAATCAACTTGCTCAAATCTTATATACTTGCTTAAAAATCCAGATTTCGTCACTTGTTTACAGCAGAGCCATGCTAATCTCAGATGTCTCTATATTAAATGAAACTTGCTACCATGAGAATTCTAAGACTTTCAGCATGAGTTATCTATTTTATCTTTGACCATAGTTGTGGAACATGAGTGGCTGGTACCAAGACCTGCACTAAATACTTCTGACTCATTGCAAACATTCTGGGTACCCAGATTTGACCATTTGAGATCACTGATGAAAAGCTGTCAAATTTGGATATGGTTCCCATTGGCTACCAGCAATGACTTATGTGAAAAAACAATCCATCTATTTTTGGAAGACTGTCTCGGTCTTTACTAGCTCATTCCTTACTTATTACATTTATTTAAACACCTCAAGTTAGTATCTTGTAGGGACAAAAAGTTGTAGGTAGGGACCTATACAATAAAAACCTTCAATTTTTCTCCAGAACTGAAAAATTTAACTGAAGAAATTGACTGGTTAACTTAACTTCACTCTTCAGCCTTCAGCACATTTTTAGATATTTTTGTCTACTTTCTGCTGATTTCCTTTTGCATATGACAAACTAGGGCTTTTGGACTAATCACTGTTAATTCATGCCGAAGAGAAGTGAGACTCTAGTATTTTATCTATGAGGAAAGGTGATATTGTTTTGCTGCTCCTAAGGAAGAAAATTATTGGTTGACAATGGGACATTTGGGGGTACAACATTTGGGTGTCAACTGTTTTGACATCCAATTTGTCAAAAGGCAGCCAGGGATCATTTGGCATTCATAAACAAACCTTTTTCTTTGGGCATTGATATAGATTTTAGAATTTCTCATATTCCTTTCTCTTACTCCTTTCTCATATTCCTTCTTCTTTATATTGCCATCATCACTGCTGTCTTCTGTTCCTTATATACTACCATGATGTCTGATTGATTGGTCAGTACCTGCCTGCCTGTCTGCATCTAGAAGTCCTACAGGATCTTAGCTTTCTTGTTCTCCATGATATTCTGTGGAATTTCCCATTTGGAGTTTGGAAAGTGTAACCCGTACACTGTGCATCAGTTCCTGCACACAGTGCTAGCTACTTAGCTGTGCCACTCGTTGTATGCTTTTCCTGGCCTCATCTTATACCTTGCCACTTTGTATTGGACTGTCCCTGAGATCTTTCTGCACAGTCTGTACCTGTGGTTCTGTCTAGTGTGATAAACTCCGGCTTCTATGGCTCTAGTCCCTGTTTTTGTGCTGCTATGATCAGTGCCTCAGTGTTGTCTTTTAGTCCAGCTCTTTCTATCTACTGATAGGATTTCCCAAAGTCTGCCACCTCAGCACTCTGTGAGATGTACATCCCATGCAGGGCCTTGTTTTGCCACACACTTCCTGTGTTTGATCTTTCCTCTCATGTCTGCTGTTGCCTGAGGCATTCTCTCAGCAGCTCAACTTTGGATGCCATCTTGCGGATGTAGTCCTGGATGCTCTGGGTTTGGCATATATATATGGCTTTGACGCTCTCTCTCTCTCTCTCTCTCTTTCTCTCTCACACACATGCTCATTCTTATCAGACCTCAATGTTTGCTAAGTGTGTGTATGTACAATTAAAATGAAGGGTTTCCCCACTTGCAATAAATGAATGAACACATAAATAAGTATGTGTACTGCTGTGATGTTAAAATATTTGCAAATTCTACAACACCAGGTGGCTTTGGATCTGATGATTTGGTAGTGAGCTGAGTAAGTTCCTGCTAATTTTGCTGTCACTTCAGTATTTCCTTCACTGCATGTGTGTGGCTGATTAAGACTTTTGCTGTGATCATTTAGGAAAACAGAATCTTGGTGAATTTTCGCTGCCAAATTCATAAAACACTTATGGAACGATGTTTCTGTGACTACATAGAGGCAGTTACTTCTCCTACTGATTAGGCATGCTGCATTATAGCAAGACGATTAAAAATGTATGGTCTCTTGTTTTACTCAGCTTATTTGTCAGCCACAGAAGATTGACTCTTGCATAACATTTTTAAAAAGGATTGAGTTCTAATTATGAAAAAGAAAGTTAAAAAAAAAGATAATGGTGCAATCATAACATCTCTCTGAGTTTGTACATCTCGGTTGCTGTTTGGCACAAGGCATGACAACTTCGTGCCAAGCTGGCACAGAACTGCAGTATGTTCATGAAAAAGGGGCTGCAGTTTAAGAGGAAAAGCTAGAAGTGTTATCTATACACTGTCTAATTATGCAACCTTACTGTCCCAGAATGAGATTTCTCAAACCATTTCTGACATATGGGAAGAGGGGAGAACAGCTGGTCATTAAGGTTTTCTCAAGACTATTTAGCAACACACTTGAATGTAATTAAAGTGCTACATTAAATACTGCACTTGCGTACAATGTATTTTTAATCTTTATGGCATGCTATAAAAGGAAATACATGCAAAGCACGGAAGTCTCCTCCTTCATCCTCTTTGCTCTTAAAAGACAGCAAGGGATTCCCTTCTGCCCTTTTTGGATTGCCTCGAGGATGATTGGACCCTTTATAGGCATTTTACCTGGCAATTTAAAACCTCAGAACAAGCAACAGAGGACAAATTTAGCTGCATTTTTAAAAGGACTCTGCTAATTTTTGAAATGGAAACTGGTTTGAATTATGATAGCTCTAAATTCTTCTTTTCCCTCTTATCAATATATTATTTAATGTTCTTAAAGTAACATTAATGGGAAATACAGTCTGAATTTATGACAACCACAGAGCAGTTCTTACCAAATGTTTTCACTCTTCAAAAAATGAAAGGTGAAATCATGGCTCTGTTTCATGACTCAGCCTTAACTAAGTCTTGGGAAAGAGAAAGTGAGTCATGAAAATTTCAAAATCCAACCAACCCCCAAAATTATTTTTAACCCTAAGCAGACCCTTCTTTCTGATAAAAGAAATTCCCCAAGTCAACTGACTCTGTGCAAACTATTTCAATTGTCATAGCCTGAAACTACAAGGGCCAAGGTGAACAAGTTAAAGAAATATCTGATTTCATGATGGCACTGACCCTAACTGCCCCACAATTGATTTTAACCCTCTACTGTGTAATAAAGTAATGAAAGCAGGAAGTAGAAAAGAAAGAGGCAAACTTCCAGGATCTTTGCAATGGCTGGGAGGATAAGAACTTGGTCATATTTTGCTGCTCCATCAAGGTGACTGAACTGGTGGTGGAAGCGATGATTAGATCAGCCATCTCATATGAACAGGGTATAAATATATTGTAAGAGGTAGAAAATACTGTTCTTCACCTTAATGCAATCTAAAAACACCAACCAGATATCAAAACAATCCTCCACTTTTGCTACATTTTCTGCCAAAAGATACTATTCATTCTCACCACTGTGAAAACCACGGTGCTTATGCAATCAGTAGCTTAGCAGATACCATTTTCCCCCACTGGCCATTGTAGAGTGATGCTATCTAATGATGCAAACTCATTGCAAGAATTTGTAAGGGAGACACTCAACTGACAGGAAGCCATGGAAGATGGTATTTTCCCAAGGATTGCTGCATATATATATTCCGACAAAGAATCATGATAGCGACAAAACCAATATGATGTTTTTGTGGTTAAAAGGCATGAGTCAGGGATTAAGGAGACTCAGGTACCTCCACCAGCACCCCTATGAAAACTCACTGGATGATTTTGGGTGGGTCACCTCCCTGGCCATCTTACCTCATGCACTTTTTGTTGGCAGGAAAATTTGGAGCGGGAATTATTATGACATTCTTGAGTTCTGAAAGGATAGGATATAATGAAGGCAAGTTACCAGTAAGTCAAGTAAACCATCAAACAAATGCCTGCAAGAAAACTGAAGTCTGACTAGTGTAAGAATAAGGCTGCAATAGGTAGATCACTTACCTACCATTAACATCATACTACACAGCATAACACTCCCAACTACTTTTTTCTGCTTTTAAGTAAAAGAGGAAAAATGGGATGTGCAAAGGACTGGTTCTCCTGTGACATACAAATGACTTTCATTAATATCCCCATAAAGTGCCATGTTTATACCAGAAACATTTTAACTTTTCTAGATCCCCATTCCATCCAGACATCTCTCTTAATAAATCAAGGAATTAGAATGGAAGATTCTCTATTTCAAGCCTCATTCAACAATCAACGCCCAGATCTTCATGCTATTGTATGTGTTTGTGTGTGTGAATAGACATATATGAATTGATATTTTGGAATTTGCATTTTTGTCTTTATTATATTTTAAGTTTTCAAGGTGAGTAGAAGCCTATTGTTTGTTGAGTTTGGCTCTTTAAAACTTATATTATTGGTTCCTGCTTAATCCAACAGTAGCGCAGGATATTGTCTTTCTATCCAGCCAAGAGAAATAGAAGCATTAACTGAACCAAGGTATAATATATATATATATTATTGCTGAACATAAAAATGCTTTAAAAAATCATCTTAATACCTCATCTCTCTGTCAACATCTCAAAACTACAGGACATGACATTGACTTTCAAAGAACTAAAATGATCTCCAAAGCAGAACAGCTCAACAGGAGAATAATCAGAGAAGCCATTGAAATAGAGAAACAATCTAACAGCATGAACAAACGTGATGATACCTCCCGCCTACCAGACATCTGGAAGCCAGCATTGACCAGCAGACGAGCCCCACCCTCCACCCAAGCCGTTGAAATTCAAAACAAGGAGAAACATACAAATGAGACCAATCAACATCAATCTACCAGTCATGATGCAGCTGCACAGCCAATCAACCCACTCACAACAATAGTCAGCATTCCACCCCCCCCCACCAAGTTTTAAAGAGGGTCGATGCCTCCGCAGTCACAGTCACAGACAGAATGGTTGTGAACACCATTTCATTAAGAATTTGCTCATTTAGGAAAATTATGCGGTTTTAAGGTTCACTTCTTCCTTGAGTGTCATGTTCCTTTTTGTAACTTGGTCATAGCATAAAATTTCACAGAAGCCTTGGCAATTTGGAATGAATTAAAGGTAGAAGGATAACTATTTATCCCTCTCATTTGAAGTGGCCAAATGCAAAACATAAATGAATGATGATATAATGATACTACCCAGCTCACTCCTCTCAAAACCTATGAATACATCAGACTTACTGAACTGTACTAGTGAAGAGTCTGTTAATTTTCCAAAAGAAAAAAAAGCATATTCAATAAACAACCACTGCAGCATTTTCTTCTGATGTATCTAATTCTCAGGCTAAAGCCACAGCTGCAGAAATCTATTGTGTATGTGAAGTGTTTTCCCATGGTATTGAAACAACTAGAAAACTACAGAGATTACATACTATAAATCAGATCTGCCCACTATGGATTTTAAAAAATCCTAATATTCAATATTAAAATGCAATCAAATCGATCAATGAAACTGGGTTCTTAGAGCACACAGATAAGTACGATTCATCCAATTTAGCTTCTCAGACTGTAGGGATTCTACAAGAAAATTACCACATTAACCTACAAACAGTGGTGGGTTCCTATCAGTTTGGACTGATTTGGCCGAAATGGTAGTGGTTTGGCAGCCTGGGTCACTGGAACTGGCAATGACCCAGGACTGCCATGCCCTCAAACTGGTTTTTTGGGTGGTGCCATCTTGTTTTTTGCTTCTGTGTATGCACATAACAATTTTTATTGTTTTGCACATGCGCGGACAGGACGCATAAAGTGCGCACTCTCAAAGCAAGTCCACGAGCAAAACAGGAGTAGTTCCTGCCATAACCCACTCCTGCCTACAAATCTTCATAACCTATTGTTCTTTCAGGATCTTCAAGGTGGCTACGACAACCTTTTTCTCAAATCCTTAGTTGAATTGTCACACCTGCCATCCACTGCACATGGGGAATATTTATATATGATGGATCTCAAAGGGGAGGAGGGAATAGAGGTTGAGATTATATTAGAGACCAGTGGGACCTTGGTTCAAAGGGAAAATAGCAAAGTTCACTAGGTAAGAGCAGACCATGAACTTTCATTATAAACCTGGATGGATTATTGTGAACAGGACATAAAAGATAAGCTTCTGTAAGCCACCCAGAGTTGCCCTATTGAGATGTGCAGCAAACAAACAAACAAACAAACAAACAAAGGCTAGCATACAGAATCATCTTTTCATAGTGTAAAATTTTATCAGACAGTCTCTGCAACATGCTCAGCCTGTACAGAATTCCATGTCACCAAACCACAACTACTATGGCCCGAAGACGAATGGTCAAAGCTACTGGGACACTGACTCTCCTGCTCCCAGAAGAATTTCTGCAGAAGTTTTCATGATATTCATATACAAATCAAACTAGTGAATCCTAGAATTAGGGACCTGCAACCCAAGTTTAATTTTGTGGAACCTTGTGGATTGCCTGGCTCTCTGGACACCATAAGTTCTAATCTACGTAATGTATGTGACTCTTCTCTATTTCTTCCTCACACAACTGCTGTTCTATTTCTTCCTCACACAACTGCTGTTTTTTTTTTTTAGGATTAGGAACTGATTCAATGTCACCCCTTGTGCTTCATGTCTTAATAGGTATGTGAACTCAAGCTTTTCCATTCCGTAAGTAATACTTCCTAAGAACTCCTCTTTTCTCCACCATGGGAGTTCTGAGGAAAATACCTCCTTTTGGGACATCATTATACATGGAAGCAATTCCTCCTTTGGCATCAGAAGCAGAGGTGGGTTGCTCCCGTTTCGGCCCAGATCGGGCAAACCAGTAATAGCGGTGGTGGGGGGCTCCGCCCACCTGGCCAGATGCTTCTGCACATGTGCAGAAGCATCACGAATGCGCCCAAACCAGTAGTAAAAAAATTGGAAACCCACCACTGATCAAAAGAGGTCTAAGAGCTTCTGCTCTCCTGCAGACAATAACTGAGAAAGGCTAGAAAGAGAAAAAGACAGCTCAGAGAAAACAGGAAATCACTTGCAGCAAACTCTCACACATATAAGCACATGCATCACAATTTCAGGAAACAGAAGTAAAACCTTTCAGGAAGATGATTCCTTTGACCATCCTTTTAAAATAATAGAAGGGCTCAGGAACAGCAAAGCAAGTCTCAAAGCCAAAAGATTATCTTGTATTTTCTATCTCCATGTTCAAGACAACATCTGTTTTTAAAGAATTTTGAATAAAGATGTGTCTCGTTTTCCCCCATTAAAAATATGTGCTGTTCTGAAAATTTTAGAAAGACATCTCCCCTCCTGCCCCCTAAACTTACCCAAGCAGCCAATGCATTTTTGTCTGAGACCAGCTGATTTCAGTTTAAAATTCTTTTAAGCCCTTCTACAGAATTGGCTATTATCTTGCATACCCCCTGGAGAGAAGGGCAGCTTTAGAGGGATGAGGAATGGATGAGATCACTTCACCGGTCAGGGAATTTGACTATATAATCTTCATTTTCTCTTATTGTAAAACAAAAATGCATTAGTAGAACTAGATTGACTTGAAGGACCATAACAACAATAATATTCTATCCAAATGGTGTTATTCAGTGGTGGCAACATACTGTAGCATTCATGAACCCTGGGTCAATACTCCTAAAATAGTGGCCATAGTCATTGAAAAATAAATTAAAATTTAAAACGGTTAACATTAACTCTTGATAAATTATCAAATCTTGGTTTTTTTTTAAACGTTTCAATGAGAACATCTGATGTCTCAGGTTAGGACCAACACAATATAAAAGATAAAATCTTTTGGGAAATCCTATAAAAAGGGCAGCCTTTTTCCCCACCATTTTTGCTGACTATAGGCGATCTTTGAAAAGGTTGCCAATTCTTAGCATGGTTGGTCCAGCAGCAGCCCTCCAAATGTTCTGACTCATAAGTGCAGATATAGCACAAGAAGGCCAACTTTATTTTTCATCCCTAAATTTCCATCTCAAAATAGAGAGTTTGTATCAGTCAGAATCAGAGGCCCTTTCACACTGATCTAAAGTGGTTGGAATTTCCCAGCAGGTATAATACAGTCTGAAGAGAAGGTTAGTTGAGGTTCATGGCCCTATGCTTTGCAACACAACTGTGGCTGATATTTCAGTTCTATTTTTCCTTCAATAGAATTATTGCAGAATACTTTCAACTGGTCTCTAAATGCAAATAGCCAAGTTAGTAATGAAGGTGTGAATTATATAAATATGTATCAAGCAGTGCAGTTTAACTTTTACAGACATTACAGTATGCAAATGTTTGCTTTTCTCTTTTTGTAGTCATTTCTCTAGGTTATGTACTAGGTTATCTATATAAATAAAAATGTAAAACAAATGTAAAAATGTAAAAAAAAAACCTGTTCAAAACAGGTACTCTCCGAAGGTACTGCACCAATCGCTTCCAAATTTTCACACAACGTTCCTTACAAATACAACATAAGAATAGCCTTGCTGGAACACGCCACAGCCCATCCAATCCAACATTCTGTCTCCCACAGTGGCTCCCCATTTGCTTCAGGGTCTTCCCAAGCAGATGTCTTCACCTGCTTATGATTCCCTGCAAATGGCATTGAGAGATCTCCTGCCTATCTCTCCAACCCGGAGGGTGTCCTTAGGCATCCATAATGATAGCCATGGATACCCTTGTTCTCCATGAACCCCTCTAATCCTTTCTTAAAGGTGTCGAGGCTGACAGCTGTCACCACTTCTTCTGGCAGGGAGTTCCATAGACCATAGGGAGTTCCATATATATATGTATGTTTTCGTAGATTTTCACGGGTGTAGGTATGCTGGCATTGCTGGCTTCAGGGATTTTCCCGTGTATATAGCATGGAGATGTTATTGCAAGGCAGAAGCCTAGTACTCCAACTACGAATCCCAGTGGGGTGTGGCCAACTGATGAGAGCTAATAAGCTCGAAAAAGATCTATCTTGGTCTCTCAAATTTAATTTTATTGATCAGCTCATAAAAAACTAACACATATATCTAAAAATATTACACAATGTAACTAAAAAATGGTTCTCTGTCTAGATGGTCTCTGATGATGAGCCGACAGGCAGAGAGGGAAACAGCATGTCTCCTCCCTTAATGGGGCCCTTACAGGAAGTTGTGAAAACAATTATCTATACTAAATACTCCTGGATTAGCTGATGAAATGGGTAGAACCGATTAGGCTGGAGTGCTAGGCTTCTGCCTTGGATTCATTACAGCCCCGGTTCGAATCCCAGTGGGGTGTGGCCAACTAATGAGAGCTAATAAGCTAGAAATAGATCTATCTTGGTTTCTCAAATTTAAATTTATTGATCAGCTCATAAAAAACTAACACACACATATATATATATATGTTTGCCTATCTTATTTACTGTGAATATATTTATTTATATAAAACCGCTGGTTCGTGTCAGCATCTCTGACTCCATTTGGACATGCAATTCTCTGACAGATACGTCAGAACCTGACCAGAGGTGGCAATGAAGAAACAATGGCTTTTATCTTTGCACAGCAAAAAGAGGCCAGAATACTTAGTGGTCCAAGAACAAAAAAGAGATAGATCTAGGATTCACTTTTAATACTGCAGTTCAAGGCTGACCCAGGTGGTTGTACTGCTTTAGAATTAGAATTAAAATTCTTTATTGCCAAGTGTGATTAGACACACAAGGAATTTGTCTCTGGTGCTCTCAGTGTACATACAACAATAGTGATAAGTCATTATACTTGGCTGTCTTTGGAGTTTGTCTCCTATTTTAGCAAAGAATTTGTCGAATAGCAAAGGATATACTTTTCCAAAGTGCACAATCATGGCATGCAATATAGTTGAGAATTCACAGAACAGTGGCCTTTAGCACCCAAAATCGGTACCCAGCGATATCTATTCTGCCCATTGGTGGTGGTGGTGGTTGTGGTTATCTGATAGCTCTATAAAATAGGAGACAAACTCCAAAGACAGCCAAGTATAATTCCATAGGCATTAGAGGTCTTCTATTAGTGGTCAGATTGAATAAACTAGAAGTAGCTTGCAAGTAGGAATGGCAATTCACTAATCTGAATGTGGATGGCACGTCATTGATTCATGAGTTGCCAGCTGTTTGAGGTAGCCCAGCAGGAAACCAAAATGATGAGTACTAATATTGCCCTTGTTGTAAAGTTACAGTAACAGAATCTTGCAAGTCTGAAAGCATTTCTTTGCTCCCTTTCCTTTCCTTTCCTTTAGAGGTTATTCCTCCCTTAAGAGGTTATTTTGCTGCCCTTATTCCTGTGTGGACTGAGACACCTGACTTTTGCATAGGCTGCAGCTTTTCCACTTGTCTTCAAAGGTTTTACATTGGGATCCTATTGCAACCTGGTGGTTGGGAGAAGCATTGGTATATTGGTTTGAGAAGCTACTCAGCACTTTAGTTCACCAGCTAAACATCTATTTTGTAGGCTGCTAGAAAAAGTGTACCTTCAATGGGGAACAGTTCCTAGGACAATACAAGATCCTGGGGCAGTGGTGTATTAACCATTAAGCAGACTAAGCACGTGCTTTGTGGCCCAAAGGGGACACCACAAAGTTGAGAAAGAAAGAAAAACCAATGAAGATTTATACAATATGTAAAAGGAGGGGCACCAAGATTTGTCAGTGCTTAGGGCACCAGTGACCCTTAGTCCGCCACTGTCCTGGGGGATAGTCATGGCAAATTTTCAAGAAAGGGGATATGCTTTATACCCCCCTGCAATGGTACTTTAGACTCTAGAGAAGCTGGAAATAATTTGTGCATCTGAATATATGTGAAGGAATACTGTACATGCAGGCAACACAATTATCCATTTCCCCTCCTTGATCTGGTGCACAGATTGCATGCCTTTGTTGTAGAGAATGAGAAAGGGAGGGAGAAAAACAACCACCTGTGGAGTTGTCACATGTGCATCCAGATATGTCTTAGTAGGAGGTTTTTGGTTTTTTTTTTTACAAATGTGATTGGATCAATGTTAAACTCTGCTGAAAAGAGAGCTTTCTCCCACATCATTGTGCAGTTGATTATAGTTTAATGTGAAAGAATATTGAAATAACATACAGAAGATCCCAGATTCATTTCTGCTAACATTGCCATTTAAAAAGTCCTTAATATTGTTTGGAAATTTCATGGTTTTTCCTTCTTTTTCCAATTTTTATTACATACCAAGTAGAACATATGAAGGACTAAATCCAACATCATGTTTACTGAATCACTGAAAGCCATGTGAATATTTCTTTAAAAATTATTCAGGTGAGAACATGTATTTTGGTGAACTCAGTTCATGGTTAGGAGGAGTAACTCTTTCATCTTCCTATAGTGGCCCAGATGTTCAGAATTCCCATAATTCACAAAGAAAGAAAAGGAAAGAGAAAAGGAAAGAGAAAAGGAAAGGAAAGAAAAAAATAAAATAAAAAATAAAATAAAATAAAATAAAAAATAAAAAATAAAATAAAATAAATAAAATAAAATAAAATAAAATAAAATAAAATAAAATAAAATAAAATAAAATAAAATAAAATAAAATAAAATAAAATAATAAAATAAAATAAAATAAAATAAAATAAAATAAAATAAAATAAAATAAAATGCTGTAAATGCCAGGTGAAAGTTTTCCATTGGTTAGTCATGAAATCTTTCTTGCCAAGATTAGTAGCAGCTTTGTACAAATTATTTTCCCATTAATCAATTTCTCAAGTTATCGTGATGCAGAATATATTAGTGTCATGTACAAATTTTCTGATGATTCACATGTTGTATACTGTATATTATAAGTAATTTATTCTGTGGCTCCTATAATAAAGAAGCCTCTGCAGCTACTGGCTGGAGTATAGGATTCAGAGGGGGGGAGATTGTGGCTGAAATATGCTGCTTAGTTGCAAAGCTCACTGAGTGACCTTGGGCCAGTCACTGTCAGGTGGTTTAATTTACTTACCAGCGATATTATGAAGATTGGAGAGGGGAAAAAGATCCAGGAATAATTATTCTGATTTCTTGGACATTTCTGAAAGTGAGATGTCAATATAATAAATAAATAAATTTTTTTTAAAAAACCTTTTCATCTCATGGAAAGTTAGTGCTGGAATCAGGGTGCTTCTGCCCACTTTGGTGAAAGTAGTCTACATTTTCCATAGTCCATAGGTCTATTGTTGACTGGTGAGATTTTACTTAGAAGTTTTATTTTTGCATATAGGGGTTACAGCACATTGAAATGACCATAAAATTGCAGAATGTTTCTGGAATTTGGAGCTACGGAATACAGAAGGGAAAGGAAGTGTCCTCACTCTGTAGAAGAAAAAAACACCTTATTGCCAGCAAAGCAAAACAAACAAACAAAAAGATATAGGTATATGTGTAATGGGAAAATGGGATAATATGAACGTTTTTTGCATGTGTCTGCTCATGCACACACGATGTTTAAATTCTCATTCAATGCCTTCCATCTCTAGTAGAAGAGCCTGCATCCTGAAGTTGAACTAGACCAGGGGTCTGCAAAGTCGGCTCTTTTAAGACTGGTGGACTTCAACTCCCAGAATTCTCCAGCCAGCTATGCTGGCTGGGGAACTCTGGGAGTTGAAGTCCACCAGTCTTAAAAGAGCCGACTTTGCAGACCCCTGAACTAGACAGATCTTTTAAGGCCCTTGTGGCCATTCCTGGGCTGGTAATGAATGCCTGTGTTAATAGAACACCATGCTGATGCATTTTTTCCTGCCATTGTATGTAACATATTTTCTAATTCTTCTGCTCTATTCAGCGTTTGACCCCAACGATAGGGGATTATGGCATTAACTCTCAACACAGCACACATTCTTTACAGACTTTCACTAAATACTGTAAGCCTGCTGCAGAGAGGAATAAAAGTGAAAGCAGACCGTCTGGTCTTAAGCTGTGCACACAGAGGGCCGTGATCCAATTGGAAGAGAAGCAGAATTTTAAAAAGAAAGAGGTTTGACAAAATTTTAATCCTTGTCATTTTCATTTCTCTTACCCTGTGGATTTGGGTGATTTTATTTACACTGTCAGCTTGAGCCTAGGGATTGGAAATCAGGCTTTTATGGAGATTATTAAAAGTACATACAGTACACTCAAGGTTGGACTACCAGTATATGCTACTAAAATATGAATATGGAATCACTGTGGGTTAGATGTTTAAAAAAAGGGAAGGGAAGGAAAAGGATTTGGAGAAGAGTTTATTAAAAAAAATAAAGACCTTACTGTCCTTAGAAATTTCTGGGTGAGAGCTTGGGTTACTTTGTTACAAGTATGAGTATTATTAAAAGAATAAACGATGGGCACTGCTTTGATCATAAATGACTCAGCAACAGGGCTGCCAATTTATTTCTGATGGAATATATTGGCAGGCTGAAATTCAACAGTTCAGGATGGGGAAGAGGAAAACGTCACTGCTGAGTTTTGGTCCATCAGAGAGCTGCTTTAACCAGCCTTCATAGCCTGGGCCTAGCACACTTTGTTCATCTAAATAGACATCTCTATCTCCCCAGAAAGACTGGGGAGATGTAAATCTAAGGTGAGTTTTTTAATCCCTCAGGAGTTTTTGACCCTCAGGAGTTTTTGATACCGTCCTTTGAATGGATTCTCTATGATGCCACAATAATAGATGACCTTTCAGACTAAGCATTTGGTACTTTACAATGGCTGTATGCTTAAACACTTTGTTTAACTTTATGCAATCCAACCAGGTTCTACCTTCTTCTCGCTTTTTCTTATTATCACTGTGTAGCAGCTGGCTGAGATCATCCAAAGGTTTGGAAATGGATGCCATGAGCATTCTGATAACAACATGGCTCAATTTCTCCTTGTCATCTGAGTCAGCCAAAGCTGACTTAGTGCTTAACAAATACTGGTTATGGGTGATGGGTTAGATGACAGCCAATAACTGAAGCTTGATCTCAATAAGATTGCTCTAAATGGGATTGCACTTTGCTGGAAAAGGTCAGGTTCTTAATGTGAAGGTTGTCCTGCAACTTGTTTTGTCACAAGATGCACAAGTAGCCACAGTGATAGAGATTGCCTTCCAGCAGCTTTTGCTGGCTTAGCAGGAGGTAACACAACAACATTTAAAGAGACAAGATGCACTTCAAGGCACTCTCCTCCCCCACCCCTATAATTACTCTCTCTCTCTCTCCCAGGTATTTCCTCTTGGTTCTCTTCCTCTCCTTCTCTCCTTTCTTCCCAGACCACGCTGACAGCCTTTCTCTCCTCCAGGGGCTGCATTTTTTTAAAAAAAAATATTATTTTCAGTGATCATGACAGATCGTTTTTATGTTGGGAGATTTTCCTGTTGTTTTAGACATGCCAAGTCTACCTGTAGGCATAGTGCCTTCACTTGACATATTTAATGTGTTGTTGAAATTGGTGGGAAATCTGTGTCACCAATTTGTGGTGATTTGCCACTGAATTTCACTGCGTGACTCAAGAAGGCTTGGGGAAAGGATGCCAGAAAGGGATTTAAGGGACATGTGTGATCCATTCCTAATCTATGCTAAGCCAACTATCGGGGGGTTTTGACCTCAGGTAAACTGTTTTTAATTATCTTTGCCTTTTTAGTGCAATGATATTGTAAAACTAACTTGCTGATAGCTTGGTTTGGTCTGAGTTTTATAGATTGTATGTTTCTTCTGCTATATTTATTGCATAAATGAAACTCAATTTGGCAGTTTTTAATGAAGAAATGCTTAATTGTTTACTGTTAGATCGTCCACCCAGATATGATCATGTGTTTCCCCTCCATCCTAAAGAAGAGAGAAAAGTATGCTAAAATAAAAACTAGTGTTGTAGAACCATAACACAGCAATGAGGCCACTAGTATTGTTGCCCAGTTCAATTTATAATATTTTCAGGCAGAAATTAGATGCAGCACAATCCTCCCTCTATGACAGCTTCATACTAGCCATTTTCATGGTCACTCCTAGAGCATGAAACTGTACAAGCGGGCAGTGAGAGAAAGAGGAGGGAGAGGCAGAACCCACCTCAGCTAGACAGGAGACATTCATGCTCATGTCTGCAACTGCATCTATACCTGCTCATTTGTACATTTGGGCCATTGCATACAGCAGCAGTGTACCAGCTGTATAAACTTAAGTTAATTAGCCTTTCAACAAGGCTAGAGCAGACCAGCAAGGAAAATCATATGGGATGTTGCAGGTTCTCATTTGTTGCTGTTAGCAGAGATGGTTGTTCTCACCGCTGCAGCATGTCCATTCACTTTCTCCCAAGTGCTGGGACAGGATGAGACTTGGTTCTAGGTTTTTGTTTTTAATGTTTATCTCCCATACATACACAACAGAGACACAAAGCTGGTATTGCTATGGTGCTCAATACAGAGCCCTGCAGCTTCTCTTTTCTGCTTACCAGTGGTCTTCCACAATGAACTTCCACAAGGTCCATATTCTCCTAATCAAATATGTGCACATATTAAAAAAAAGAAAAGAACTGCAATGGGCATAAGCCATATCTGGTTTCTCTAGCAGCTGTAACACAAATAAGAGAAGGCCCACATCCTTCTGAAGACTCCACTTTCACACAACTCTGGAAGTCCACACAGGAAATATGTAACAGCTTGGAAAACAGTACTTTCTTGCTGGAACATTTTGGATCAGCTTCAGATGACCTTACGGGTTGGGCTATCCATAAAATGGAGGCTCTATTATAAGGCCATGTGTCATTAGCAAATGGTAAGCAGGATATCTTTTCAGGTTGTAAAGGAGAACCGCCCTGGGTCCTCTTTGGAGAAGGGCAGGGTATAAATCTAAATAAATAAATAAATAAATAAATAAATAAATAAATAAATAAACCCTTTGAACTGTCACATTTTATTCTGTTTTTACTTTACTTTTCTCCTGAAAATTTTTCAGGGTACTTGTGGACCATTTTGGAATTTTATTATATATATAAAAAGTGTTATTTATGATTTTCTAAAAAATTAGCATTATTAACATGCAACCAACACAAAATAAAAAAAACTTTAAAGAATTGGGAAAGAAATAAGCCAAAACAGTAAAAAATACTAAGACAAAAATCTTATATTTTATCATTATTGGTTCATTAATAAATATAATGAATATACTACTATATACTACTTGGCCCAAAATATTACTGTAAAAGATCACCAAATCTCTGCCATAATAACAAATATTGTCATATCCTTTGATTAGTAGAAACATAGCCTTTTCTAAAATAGATAGACCTCACCTTTCCGAAAATCCCTCCTTCTAATGAAAATGGTATAGAAATACAATCAAGAAATAAATTGCAAAATGTTTAGCCATGGAATAGAGAAAGCAGTCTTCTTAAAGATGAGTTATTGTGGGACAAAAAATAAAAGCATTTCCTAAAATACCAGCGTGGCAGAGGAAGATTGGACCATGTGATGGATTTATCGGTGTGGGGACAAGATCATGAAGTTTCAATTGGGTGGGAATCTCAGGAAGCTTTCAGATTTAGGATTCCCACAGATGTACCAACATGTCTCTCTTATTAAATTGGAAGTTTAAGGATAGCTCTGCCTTGGACTCTGATTTATTTCTGGGTGATATTTGGAAAGCTGATGTTGAGTGCTTGTTGTCCAATATCTTGCATTAATGCTGAAACATTATCATACATTTTGTTGAAATGGATCTCCACACTTCTCTTACTCTTGTATCTTGTCTAATCAGGGAGAAGCAACCTAGAACCAGGGAGAAACTACCTAACAGTGAGGACAATTAACAGTGAGGAATGGCTAGCTTTCAGAGGTTGTAGGTGCTTCATTACTGGAAGCTTTTAAGAAGAGACTGGACAGTTACTTGTCTGGAATGGCATAGGGTCTCTTGCTTGAGCAGAGAGTTGAACTATAAGACCTCCATGGCCACTACCAACTTTATTATTCTATGTTCTATGTCTATTGTCTCTGTGTGTGTGTGTTTGGCCCTGAAAAGGACCGTTTTGGTAACCAAACATGGTTACTAATATGAAATTGGCCAGCCCTTATTGCTTATCACCAGGTGGCATCACTTTGACATAGACGGTATAAGCCTTTGCATGTGATCTTTGGTGACAATGTAGTGCCAGGCTGCAATAATGAATTCAATCAGCTACTGCTTTTTCTTTGGTAACTTCTTGCTTATTTCATAACCAATCTTGGCCCACAAGTACTCAATTGGGTTCAAATCCGGGCTCTGAGCTGGCCAATCCAGGGGTTGAACACCACGCTTCTTCATCCACTGTTGGATAGACTTGGCTCGATGACAAGGAGCGTTGTCATCCTGGAAGTAAAAGTCCTTCCCTACAAGTTGCTGAGCTGAAGGAAGCATGGTCTTTTCCAGGACTTCAACATACTGCTTGGAATTCATGATTCCCTGCATGATTTGTATCCGATCAACCCCAGATCATCACATGCAATGGATGCTTCACAGATAGATTCAGGCAGTACGCCTAAATTCTTCAATCTTCTGACATACTTATTGCACTGATTCAAGTCAAGTAGAAATTACTCTCATCACTGAACATGACCTTAGCCCACTGTTCGTTGTCCACTTGGCATACTTCTTGGCACACGCACGTTGACGAGAGCGGTGAGCGTCTGTGAGCAAAGGTTTACTTTGAGCCCTGCAGCCTTTGAACCCTCTGGCAAGCAGTCTGCAATGCACTGTGCTTGTAAATACTTTTACATCACATGTTTCACCCTAAATTCTTGTAATCTGAGGTGAGGTGAGCTTCCTTCAGCCATTGAAATGCATTGCAGAAACCAATCTTGCCGTTTCGTTGACTTTCTTGGTCTTCCAAAAAAGTCCCTGTCATCAACTGAAGCAGTTATTTGGTATTTTTCAACCACTCTGCTCACTATGATGTGATGGCATTTCACTCTCTTGGCTATTTCTGTACAGGAGTCTGTACAGGAGTTCTTCATGAAGCACAATGATGTGATGTCACTGCTCAGTACTGGTGAAAGCAAAGGCCTTCATCCTTGCCCGCAGCCAGAGCTAAATTAAATTTCTCCGTGCTTTTCATGCCTATTTATAGTCAGAGTGTATGAAGACATTGATTGGCTCATAGATTTAGCCTCTGTGCATTTTGATTGGTCAGCCAAAGCTCGCTGCTGATTGGCTACTTTTGATCCTAACATTCTTGAAAATTCAAGTTGTGTTTGTTTTAGTACATAAACTCACTCAAAACCTTAAAAAGACTTTGGTTATATTAATAAAAATTATGCCTGTCAATCCAACTACAGAAATTTTCATCAAAGTACTAATTTTTGCAGGCTTCTATGAGTGAAAAGTTGATTAAACGTGTAAATACAGCTTAAAACTGAAAATGTGCAGGACTTTTTCACACAGCTGTAGATGTCCAAAATGAGAAAGAAAGGGCATGGCAAGCAAGTCTTGAATATAAGACTTAACTGGAGGCTGTTGATGCCATGTAAATGTGGTCAGACCCTGTGGGGCTATATTAGGTAACCAAGCAGAAATCAGCCTGCATCTACAGTACATGCCAGTCTTCAGCTAAGAGGTCTAAATTGGTATCTCCTGAAAGCAAAGGATGAAACAGTTGCCCTTAATATGGGATTCCCTGTTTGTGGGCCATATCCAACACAGTGCTGAGGGCATTTGATTCCCACAGACCTTACCAAAAGTCTTTTTCTCTGCTTTCTAGGGACTGCTTGCCATGTCACAGGATTTAGCCTTTTGTCCTTAATACTATCTCATTCCCATTATGTTCCTTTTTTGCCCGCAGATAATCCCATGGCATTATTCTCATTATACCACTTTGCTATCCCCATTATGCTCTTTATCACTGATCAGCCCATCTTTTCTATTTAACTTCCTAGGTAAAAGTATGCAAATGTTTAAAAAATGTTTATGTGAATCTTCATGGGTTTCTGCAGGATACTTTTGTCAGGTTTGTGGTAACATCCTGTAGTTGCCACCTACTGCATAACTATTTTACCAATGAATCCTGAAATAATTGCTATTAGAAAAACCAATGCTGTGGCTTTTGCAATTATTGCCGGTTATAATAATGTATACTCAATGAGGATCCTGTTGCAATCTGTACTTAAAGCAATAACATAACTGTATTTTAATAATTTTGTTGTTACAAAACAGATTTATTTTTATATTTGCATTAGTGTTACTAATGCATGCATATATATATACTAATAAAAATGCACTAATACATATTATTGCGTTAGTGTTAAATGAAAAGAAAGCATTGTGGTGGATTTTTCCAAGTAGCCCTCCCTACCTTCCTCATAATAGAATAAACAAATTAATAAATCCAAACAAACAATTGTCCAACATTGTATTATAATCAATAAAATTAACACAGTCACACATAAGCTACTATATCTTGTCATTTTGTTTTTTCCCCACTAAAGGTATCACTAAACTCTATTTTTTCTCCTTTCTTTTCTTCTTCTTTTTCTTATGGATCAGCTTAGGAAAATGTTTCTGTTCTTCCTAAGACGCATGTCAATATTTAAGTACTATTATTATGTGGTTTCTTCTTTGTCTTCCCTATTACAGTGGCCCAGAGAGTAAGATGCTGAAAATGAACTTACTACCAGATACAGATAATACAATAATACAATAGCAGAGTTGGAAGGGACCTTGTAGGTCTTCTAGTCCAACCCCCTGCGTGGGCAGGAACCTTATACCATTTCAGACAAATGGCTATCTAACATCTTTTTAAAGATAGAATAATGAATTACTAGAATGGGGGGCCCTTCGCACAGTCACTCAAGCGCTCGTGACATCTCGGCTGGATTACTGTAACGCTCTCTACATGGGGCTCCCCTTGAGGTGCACTCAAAAGCTACAGTTAGTGCAGAATGCGGCCGCGCGGGTGGTTATGGGTGCCTCAAGGCAAGCCCACGTAACACCTCTCCTGCGCGAGCTGCACTGGCTGCCTGTGGCCTTTCGAGTGCGCTTCAAGGTGTTGACCACCATCTTTAAATCGCTCCATGGCTCGGGGCCTAGCTATATACGAGACCGCCTCCTGCCCCATACATCCCTTCGTCCGGTCCACTCCCACAGAGCGGGCCTACTCCGGGTGCCGTCGGCCGGGCAATGCCGGCTGGCGACACCCAGGGGAAGAGCCTTCTCTGTGGCGGGCCCGGCCCTCTGGAACGACCTACCCCCCGACCTTCACACTACCTCGGACCTCCGCCTCTTCCGCCAACGTCTTAAGACGTACTTATTCCAACAAGCCGGCCTAGGATAGCCCCCCGCGTCTGACTTTTAAATATAAATTATAATTTGGTTATGGTTTTAATAACGGGTTTTAGCACGGGTGAATTAATTTAATATATTTTTAATTGATGTATATTGTATTTATGGTTTTATATAATGCCTGTGCGCCGCCCTGGGTCCTAACAAGGAGAAGGGCGGGGTATAAATTTAATAAAATAAAAATAAAATAAATAAATGAATGAAGGCAAATGTGGCTGGATTAACCTTTTTACTTCTCAAATACTTCCACATATTTTACACATAATACTGTTTTGCTTTTGCTGTGTTTTTTTTTAAATATCAAAACGGATATTTTAAACAAGCTTTTGTCTACCTCAAATATATAGTCATATTTTTTCTGGGTATTCAGTGCAGTGTTAAATGATTTGGGTTATGAATGACCACGGGATGCTGACTCTATTGCTTATGTGGTCCTTGATGAATATCATTGACTATGATATGCTTTATGAGTCACGGTGGTGCAATGGCTAGACGGCAGTACTACAGGCTACTTCTGCTGACTGCTGACTGACTGCAATTTCAAATCTCACTAGGGCCAAGGTTGATTCAGCCTTCCATCCTTCCGAGTTCAGTAAAATGAGGACCCAAATTGTTGGGGGCAATAAGCTGATTCTGTAAACCACTTAAAGAGGGCTGTAAAAGCCCTATGAAGCAGTATATAAGTCTAAGTTCTATTGCTATTATAGGCCACCTACAGTAGGTGGGATAGTACTTAGAATCACTAGATTTCCTGGAGTAGTAAATTTCAAAAGAGGGATGAGGGCCATGACATAAGCTTATAGACTTAATCCCAAAGGTGCTTTCCCAAAGGCAACTGAACTTTGTTTTTTTCTGACAGTTCTGAAGTCAAAACTGAAGAAGCTTCTTGGACGAAAGAAGCTTAAAACAAAAACAAAAAAAAGACCTGTTGCCTTTGGAAAAGTACCTTTGGGACAGCCATGACCTGGATGACTGAGAGTCTCTATGGACATCTACATCATACATCCTCACGGCCGATTCGCTCCCACAGAGAGGGACTTCTCCGGGTGCCGTCCACTAGACTCTGTCAGCGGGCGACGCCCAGGGGAAGGGCTCTCTCTGTGGCGGGCCCGGCCCTCTGGAACGACCTTCCCCCCGACATTAGGATGACCACGAACCTCTGCTCCTTCCGTCTCAAATTAAAAACTCATTTCTTCTGTCTGGCCGGCCTAGGATAGTCTCTCTGTCTTTGGGGTTTTATTGGGGTTTTATAACATAGCTTAGTTTTAATGGGAATTTTAGCGCAGGTTTAGATTTAATTTATTTTTAATGAAATGTTTGTATATATTTATTGTTTTACTGTGCCTGTGCACCGCCCCGAGTCCCCGAGGGGAGAGGGTGCGGTTTAGAAATATTAAATTATTATTATTATTATTATTATTATTATTATTATTATAGATTTAGATCTTGCCTAACAGGGTTGTTGTGGAGAAAACAGGAGGATAAAAGAGTATGAGGTATGTTTGCTGCCTTGAGCTACTTATAAAAATAATAAAGGCAGGGTATAAATAAGCAAATTCTATAGGATTCTGTACCATTTCTTCTGCCATTATAAGTATCAGTGCATGAAATCAGTGAAGCCCTGATTAAGCCCCAATTAAGGAAGGAAGCATACTGCTTTCCTTTTCTGCCTTTTGGCTCATCACCAGAGACCATCTAGACAGAAAGTCATGAGTTCTGTTGTGTGATTTTTTAATATGTGTGTTAGGTTTTTTGAGCTGATCAATAAATAAATCAGGGAGAATAGGATAGATCTATTTTGATCTATTTAGCTCTCATCAGCTAGCCATACCCTTACTGGGATTCGAACCAGGGAAGTATTACATGTGAGGCAGTTGTAATTGCCACTAGACTACTGGTTCTTATCCTGATCAGCTGAGACAGGAGGATAAGTATATGCTTGTGTCACAAAACCCTGTTAAGCCCCAATTAAGGGTATGGCTAGCTGATGAGAGCTAAATAGCTCTAGGATATATCTATCCTAGTCTCCCTGATTTATTTATTGATCAGCTCAAAAAACCTAACACACACATTACAAAGTACACAACGGAACTAATAGCTTTCTGTCTAGATGGTCTCTGGTGATGAGCCAAAAGGCAGAAAAGGAAAGCAGTATGCTTCCTCCCTTAATTGGGGTTTAACAGGGTGTTGTGACACAAGCATATACTTATCCTCCTGTCTCAGCTGATCAGGAGAAGAACCAGTAGTCTAGTGGCAATTACAACTGCCTCACATGTAATATTTCCCTGGTTCGAATCCCAGTAAGGGTATGTCTAGCTGATGAGAGCTAAATAGCTCAAAATAGATCTATCCTAGTCTCCCTGATTTATTTATTGATCAGCTCAAAAACCCTAACACACACACGAGGTATTCACCCATAACACTGGATGCCCTGTTTTGCAAGGATTGTGTTTTCATGGTTAACAACAGTAGAGGTGTTATAATATCACTGGTCAGAGTGACACATGGATTAGTAATATTCCATTTGAATTACATTAACTATAGAAACTATAGCTATTTCTTAATGCAGCAACCAGACCATTAGGTGGAATTGGTAATGTACAGTATACAACTGATTACTTATACTCCTCGATTTACAATAGTTCATTGAGTGACTGTTCAAAGTTACAATAGTACTGAAAACTGGGACTTATGACCATTTTTCATATTTATGACTATTGCAGCATTCCCATCATCACATGATCAAAATTTGGATGATAGGCAACTCGTTCATACTTAAGACCATTGATGTGTCTCAAGGTCATTTGATCACCTTTGTAAATAAGTAAGGACCTTCTCATTGGTTGCTGTCAGGCTTGGAACACTTTCTCAAATGAACTTACATTAGTTCCATCTCAATTCTCCTTTCAACAGCAATTAAAAACATTCTCTTCACACAGATTTTAGTATTAAAACTAATTCACAACTGAAATAGTATTTGCTATCAATTACATTATTAAATACATATTATTAATAAATAAACAGGATCTACTAGTTAAAAGCTACTTCCATAGAAAATCAGCTTTGTTGCCTCATCATAATTTTAATAATAATTCTTAATAATTACTCACACATTAGGGAAAAACTAATGAAAAGGCTTTGTAAAAGAATTATTCTACAATAATTCTTACTCAAGTACCCTAAAACTGAATACTCTGACTAATCACTGAGCTGAAATGCATGTCCAAATAGTTCAATCCAGGTTCAGAAAACAAAATTGTATAATTGGTGCACAAATGGTATAATAATTATAATTATAGCCCAAATAACAAAATGAGCTATAATTCAAAAATCCATATATGCATCTTTTGTTCAGAAGTTTCCATAATGGTTCATTTCTTATAGCCTTATGGACAGGGAAGATCAACTAAATACTTTAGCATTAAATCTACTATGTTGTTTCCATCCTTTCGCTCATAAGGATGACTGAATTTACTGGATATTGTGCAGTTTAGAAAATCTCTGTGGAAGAGTGTTTTGTTCTCAGATATATGATTATATATATTAGATATCACCACTGAATAGAATAAAATCTATTCAGTGGATTTTTAATGGTTAAAAAGTAGTGATGCTTAGTAAAGTATCATGAAAAGGCATCATTAAAAGTCTCCTATGGAAAGCATGGAGCTTTCTGCATAGGATGAAGTCAAATATAAGGGGAACAAAATTTATTCTTTCATGGCAAAATATGAAATGATGGGGTCAACCTGGACATTGTCTGTCTATCTGTCTGTCTCTGTGTTTGTATGTGTATGGGTACATCCATAAAGCATGAAAGATTCTGTTAAAATGAGAACATAAGAGCAAATATCATAGAAAATGGGACAGAGTGAATGCTATGAATTGATGGCCATCCTGAAAGTATGGCAACAGCAATAGTTATTGCAACAATTTGAACATTTCTAACATTTCTAGAGTTGTCTTATTTCTTTAAATTAATCAGGTGTCCTTTGAATAACCACATGGAAATTATCCGTTTTACAAACTCCGATGTGCATGTCTGCAATTTTGCATTTTCCAATGGTTTTTATATGAACTGATAATGGAAATGTTATAGTTTAATGTCTTTTAGTATTATTATTATTGTATAATGTAATCTGCTCTGAAAGTGTTCTTACCCTCTCCTGAGGGATCAGTGAAAAAATAGATGTGAATTTGAATGGGTTTTAGAATATTTCCTAAATTTGTCAATTATTTTATTTTCTAGTCCCAAAATGGAAAACCACTTTTATGCCACAGGCTGCCATGAAGGCAGCTTGTGTGTAGAATTTGGAAGAAGTTGCAATACTTTTGGCGTTGAAGTCATGAGCCCATATGCGCCACTGCTTGCAAAATGTTGATTTTTTTTTTCATACCAGGAGAGGAAGAGATGATGGTACATTTATTTGATTTCTTTGGTGCTATTTGTTTTTGCCAGAACTCCTTCCCCACCCGCTCCTATCATGGAACATCTTGTCCCATTTGTTCAGAAGCAGAACACTACACAATTAATATCCAAATCAGTGGCTCTTACCAAACTATATCTCATATCTTCTCAGCCCATGCAGAAAGGTCCATCTCTGTATTTTAGCAAATGTGACTTTCTAACATTGCACTTTCTTTCTAAACATGAAATGACCCACATTAGAATGACCACCATATAGATATGCAAGTAGAAGCTGCCTTGCTTCATAGTACTTCCCACTAGTACCAAGTCAATGGATTGTGTTTGTATTAATTTTGGAGAAAGCAAGACTTGCTACTTCAAATTTCTGATTACCACCATCTTGAAGATGTCTCTGAATGCAGATTACTACTGTGATTTTTCCTCATATAAATTAATGGCTGTCACTTTCTGTGGTAGCAGATGATTCAGTAACATGGTAAATACTAGTTGTCCATAGTATAGTATAGTTGGGCCTAGATGAGAGATCATTCTGGAAATGAAAATGTTCACTAACTTGGGTTTCATGAAACAGGGAAGATAAAGTTGTAGTTTCCCTATGAGTTTTCTGTTAAAACTAACCCTCACCAAGAATTAAAATAATAGTGCTGCAACAACAGATTAGAAAGATGTGACTATTCTGAAGCCTGTATCAAAACATTTTTGTACTTTCTCCACAGCAAATGATCTTTGTTTGTAGAAGAATAGGATAAAATAGCACAATAAAGGGATGGGAAGGATCACCATTAAGCAATTGGGTCAAGGTGTTAATTATCATCTTTAAAGCGCTCCATGGCTCGGGACCTAGCTATCTGCGGGATCGGATCCTGCCTCATACATCCTCACGGCCGATTCGCTCCCACAGAGAGGGACTTCTCCGGGTGCCGTCCACTAGACATTGTCAGCGGGTGACACCCAGGGGAAGGGCTATCTCTGTGGCGGGACCTGCCCTCTGGAACGACCTTCCCCCCGATATCAGGATGACCACGGACCTCCGCTCCTTCCGTCTTAAATTAAAAACTCACTTTTTCTGTCTGGCCGGCCTAGGATAAGTCTCTCTGTCTTTGGGGTTTTTATTGGGAAATTAGTACTGCTTAGTTTTAATGGGGAAATTTTAGCGCAGGTTATGTTTAATTTGTTTTTAGAATTGTTCGTATGTATTTATTGTTTTTATTCTACCTGTGCACCGCCCCGAGTCCCTGCGGGGAGAGGGTGCGGTTTTATAAATATTAAATATTAAATATTATTATTATTATTATTATTATTATTATTATTATTATTATTATTATTATTATTATTATTATTATTATTATTATTATTATTATTATTATTATTATTATTATTATTATTATTATTATTATTATGGTGTAGTCACACAAAATCAGGGAAAGGCTTTTAAGGGGATGCAGACAGATATCACACTTGTGTCCCCATACCTTGTGAAACAACACATTGCCTTGATGATCATTCTCTTTCACTTTCAAGATGGCTTTAAGTAAGACATTCAAAAAATAAAATAAAAATAATGAACTGTAAAATAAGTATGAGACTGAGGAGGAACATTCTTTATTATAGATTATAAAAGATGCAAGCAGAGTAGCTATGATCAGAATGGTTCTTCCAGAGTAGACAGATTGACAGCAAAGTAGATCAAGCATCTATATTGCGGTCAGGTTTTTTTATCATCTGGAATATGATATACAGGAAAATTTACCTTCTCACACTAAAATTAAATAGCAAGCATCTGACATGGAATCATCATACTATCATGACTAGAAAAGTGCAATATTCTGAAAAAGAGAAAGAGAACTGGATCTTGGCTTCAACGTGGTAGAGATCTAACTTAATAGTAGTTCCAGAAGAAATATGATAGGAATTGTCTCTTCCATATGTAACCAGAGAGAAGAAGAGAATTATTACAGAAGATGCATATGTTGATTTGCCACCTCTCTGGAGTGATAGATAAGTGGAAAGGAGGAAGCAGAAGAGTCAAAAGTACCATCTAGTGCAGTGTTTTTCAACCTTTTTTTGTGCAAAGGCACACTTTTTTCATGAAAAAAATCACGAGGCACACCACCACCATTAGAAAATGTTAAAAAAATTTAACTCTGTGCCTATATTGACTATATATAAAGTAATTCTCTTGAATAGGAATCAAATAAACACAAATAAATTATTTTATAATTACTTTATTATGAAATAATAAAGTATTTTATAATTGTTCATATTTCTGTTTACTTACTCAGTGCGAAACCTGGGCCTGTTTGGCTGAACACAAAGCTGATATTCTGGCAGGAATTTTTCCCACGGCACACCAGACAATATCTCACGGCACACTGGTGTGCCACGGCACAGTGGTTGAAAAACGCTGATCTAGTGCACCACATTTCTGGACATTTGAATGCTACAATGTCTGAAAATTTATGCATGTGATTGAGGGGAAAAAAGGAGGGAGGGAGGGAGAGATGTGGAATTACTGAATTGGCCATGTCTCTGGAGATTCTCAGTCATCCAGGTCATAATTGTTTCAAAGGTGCTTTTTCAAAAGGCAACTGGATAGTTTGGTCCTTGAGGAAAAAGATGTTTCGGTTATCATCCAACAAGTTTAAATTGTTCTGACAGGATGGTGGAGGTGACGGAAAGATAACTTCTGACAGGATGGAGGGGGAGTTTGGAATGATTATATTTCTTTGCAGTCATCTGGTCATTAGCACTCTCCCTGAGAGCTCTTGAGGCCATTTGGAGGCTTATTTGTGCCTTCAGGGTCACCTGTATGTAAGTGCAATCAGGAGTCAAATGTTGTTGGAACTATTGAGAGGACTGCATTGTAGACAGAAGATAGGTGGTGTCTTAGCCACTCCCTCTGTTGAGTAAAGGCTGTTCAATGTTAATAGTCTCCTTTACCCCTCTTTCAAACCAATGGTCCCCTCTATCCAGACTGTGGACTTTGCTGTCTTCAGAAGAATGACCTTTGCCTTTCAACTGCAGATGGACTGCTGAATCTGGTCCTAATGCTTTCATTTTGCTTTGCATTTTCTTTGATTTGTGGGCTTCACTAAGAACTCTTGGTCGATGAAGAAGCTATTCTATCAACTTCTGCTATTTTTCTACAAAAAAAAACTTATTAAAAATACTAGCCATTCCCGGCCACGCATTGCTGTGGGACAGTCTGGTTAAATGGCCAACCAATCTGTGTGTAGATCTACATCTGCACACACTAACACATACACACAACCACCGTATAACCCCCAACCTACTTACCTACTGTATTTCTCCCTCTTTTCCTCTACCTACCTACCTACCTGCCTACCTACCTACCTACTGTATTTCTCCCTCTCTATATCCCTCTACCTACCTACCTTCCTACCTACCTACCTACTGTATTTCTCCCTCAGAGTATTTTATGTCATACAGGATGGCATAATACCTGTGGCCCACTGCTCTCTCTATATCCATCTACCTACCTTTTTAATAATTTTTTATCATTTCCGTTGCATTTATTTATTTATTTATTTATTTTTCGAATGTATACCCCACCCTTCTCCTTGTTAGGACTCAGGGCGGCGCACAGGCATTATTAAAAACCGTAACAAAAGACAATATACACTATTAAAAAACATATTAAATTAAATTAAAACCCGTGCTAAAAACCCATTTAAAACCCTAAAAATTAAAATTTATAAATAGAGTCAGAGACGGGGGGCTACGCTAGGCCGGCTTGTTGGAATAGATATGTCTTAAGACGTTGGCGGAAGAGGCGGAGGTCCGAAATAGTGTGAAGGTCGGGGGGTAGGTCGTTCCAGAGGGCCGGGCCCGCCACAGAGAAGGCCCTTCCCCTGGGTGTCGCCAACCGGCATTGCCCGGCCGACGGTACCCGGAGAAGACCCTCTCTGTGGGAGCGGATCGGATGAAGGGATGTATGGGGCAGAAGGCGGTCTCGTATATACAGGTGTGACATCTACACAATCTCTATATCTTTGGTGCCATACTTGAAAGGAACGTTGTGTGAAAATTTGGAAGCGATCAGTGCAGTACTTTCGGAGATTAGCAGTTTTGAACAAACTCTTGTTACATTTTAATTTATATAAGATGTCACATATTTAGACAAATAAGATAAAATAGTAGTAAGATATGATGCTTTAAAGTTATTGAGGACATTATGTAGCCCAAAGGCCAATAGTTTGACTGATGGTGCACCTAAAAATTCATATTCTACAAAGACATATTTAACATACGGCATGCATTTTCTACCCTTAAATGAAATCTATTTGATCATTTTTATCAAGTATATCAATGACGTGGAACTTTCCACTGTTCCATGGGCAGTCGGCAAAACACTAAAACTGGCACTTGCCTGTTCTAGCGCTTGCATTTCCATGGAAATCAGTGAAAGAGCAGCAATGAGAACGCTCCCCGATAATGACGATATCTGTGATAAAACACGCAAATAAAGTACAAGGCATCTGGAGTATTTGAAGAACACTACTTATTTGTGACTATTGGGATTAATAAAAATGATTGTGCCTGTTGTTAAGCATGATTTTATTATTATTTTAAAATAAGCAAATGCCAATAAATAGGAACATCATGTCAGTAATCATAGCACCATAAAGGTTTCACATCTGACTAGTCTAAAGCATTACAATTAGTTCAATATGGAATGTAAAATGATATATTTTCACTTTTTATAACATATGATTCCCAACTCCTTTTCTGATGAATTAAAAAAAAGTTGACCTTTCTACTTCTTTCTGTGATTCTAGTCTGTAACAGTAATAAAATTCTATTCTAGTACTGGGAGTGGGGAGGGGTGAAAAAAAAAGAACAAAGGATTTGGCTGAAAGTCTGGGCAAAAGGGAGATGGAAGAGAGAAGAGGACAAGAACTGTTCTACATGAGCCTATTTAACCAGGGTGCCAAACAGCGAGTTGACAATTTGGGAGATAAAATTGTACCGAGTGAGAGATGTGGGTTTTGGGAGGCGTTTCTGAGAAAGCTCTTTGCTTTAAACTATGATTAATTATTTTAGGACTTACACTACAGTTTGTAAGAGCCAGTTTGCTAAAGTTTTGGCTAAAATTCACCACACTAGAAACTGCAAGACTGACTTCTAGTCCTGCCTTAGGCTCCAAATCAACTGACTGACATTAGGCCAATCAGCCATAGAAAGAAGGCTAACCCCTTCTAAAAATACTGCCAATAAAACTTAAGAGACTTCTCCAGAAGTTGCCAGCGGTCAACACTGACTTGAAGGCACCAATAAACACCAAACTTGCTACAATTTTCACATTGCATCACATTACAGTAGTGAGAGCTCTGCTATAAGTGTTCAAGAGACAGGTTTAGAAAGAGGTCCATGATTTTGGGACTCAAAGGATCTTTGAAAACTTGAAGCTGTTTGTTCACCATTCCACTGAAGATGAAAAATTTCTACAACAAAATCTTCTCCACTGTACTATTTTAAAAGGAAATAGCCTCATATACAGTAGCTTGGAATCACCTTGACAAGGCATTTCAAACTGTGAAGATGGCATAATTCTCATCAAGACTATTGCTCAGCCTTGATTAAGAGTCACAATTAATGGACACACACTCTTCTGTGTGCTTAAAAGCCTTTCAGAGCTTTCCATAGCATAAAAACTCAGTAGCATAACAATACATTGTCCTGATGCTTGTCACTATCCTATGTGTTTCAAAGCTGGTTTAAACATTGTATTTCAATTGCAGTTTCCAGGTGAATGTTTTGAGGGCAATGGTTGATGGTAGCCAATGGCATGTCTATCCCATCCTATTTCTTATACCAACCATAGTTTAGGGACGAGACAAGAAGAGGGTAATGAAGTCTGTGAACAAAACTGTTATTGCCCTAAAGTATTATAATAGGACCCCTTTCCCTAGGGTCGGGGATATAATGCCATATATTGTTGTATACCCAACTTAAAATTATTTCAATAAAAGTTATGTATTCAGTAGGGATCCTGATTGAAGTCTACAGAAGAAATATAAATAAGAGTAATCCTAGGAGGATGGCATGTTTAAGCTCCCAGTTTGGTTTTCTTAAGCAGCTCAGAAAGATATAATTATGAATAATGTAGGGAAGGCCTCAATAATTTTTCTCTACAAGGTTTCCATAATCTTATCTGTATCCATGTGAAGTCCTGTGAATAGGAAAAGAACCAACGGCTGTATGCCCAGGGAAAGCAGTTCAATAGCCTCTTTCCTTTGCTACTCCCCTTCTTAAGACAATTGTATCCAATTGTTACTTTGTTGTATTTTTAAAAGAGCAGGACTTTGTTACACACAACTACATTATTGTAATATCCAATTTGACCCAGAATTAACAGTAGTGCAAGAGAGCACCTATTGAAAGCTAAGAGTTCATCGTCTGGTTTGTAATCATTTCCTGTTACAATGAGGCACTTTGGTTTTCTCTTCAGATGCTGGGATTGTTTTTGTCTATAATATATATCTTTTCAGCCCAGGAAAAAAAAAAACCATAATATTTTTCTGCCTGGTGGACATCCAACATGATGAAAGAAGCAATAAAAACAATTGTGTTCTCCAGGTTACAACCAAAGCTACTTTTGTGTGATCAACCGCTATGGAAAATGTTGGACTCAGATAAAATCATTGGATTTTTTTTTTCTACCTTTGAAATGAACACTGCTGTAAAGGAAACCTGCAATAATCAGATAGTATGAACGAAAAATAAATATTTCACTTGTTTTCATACAAATGCAAGAAGCACAAAAGCACCTGCTGAAGCAGGAGTTGATATTTGTATTACTTTGGAAGTGGAGACAGTATTTGTGAGTTTATATTGACTCCAAGAGAGAGAGAGGGCGGGGGGGGGGGGGGATGAAAATTTTAGATGAGAAAAGCTCAGTATGTGATTGTGGTACTGAACAATTGTTTTCTGAGATGTTTTGAAAGTACTTTAAAGCTTTGATTATGATTATAGCTGCACCAAAACCCATAGTATTTTTCACTTGGTTGAGACATCTGCAGGACATGTCAAAAATGTTAAAAAATGGCAGCTGCAACCCCTCCTTTGAAGGGAACTGAAACATTAATGGGAAAACTAAAAGAATGTGATGCAGTAGCAAGTTTAAGATGAAGATGTTAACCAAAAACATGAACATGGAAGATCAAATGGAACTGATGAATTAAAAATGGGTTTTTAAATTGTGAAGAAAGTAAATTATTTGGTTATCACCATGACAAAGATGAACTGTATGTTATTTCAAAATAACTATATGAAGACATGGAATGAAGCTTAAAAACCCATGTTTAGATGTGAGAAACTATAATTGACATTGCATTCAGTGATAAAAGTTTTGCTTTAAAATGAAATGAACAGCAAACAAATGTAATAAAAAATAAAATGAATAATAAAAATAAATGTCTCGCTTATAATGATGTTTTTGTTTCAGACAATATTTATTTGACAACTGATACACTATTTAAACAGTAGCAGAATATATCTAAATTTGTTCAGCAGAGAAAAATCCATGAGTTAAATATAAGGTGTTATAAAATGGAAAGGAAAGAGGATTGGATTTAACCATTTTGAAACTGTATTTTGCAGCTTGTTGTTTGTTTGGATGAAAGAGTGGGTGCTGCTAAGAACTAGAAGTTTCCTGGAATTAGAAGGACATGACCTGAGATTTGGGTGGCATGGATATTAAATGGTACAATAAAGTCAAGGTTAATGTGAGCTTTCAAAATCATTATGTTAGATGGGTAACATTGAGAATATGGAATAGGTACAAACCCAGGTTGTGCCCAAAAAACATTTTAGTGTCTTTCAGCAGAAGCAGCTTTTTATAGATGAGAAATAATAGGCAAACACAAATGACTATTGTGAGATACTCATGCATTTTGTCATGGGAAATAAAAAATAAAATAAAAAGAACAACTGATGACAGAGAGAAATAGTTGCTAATGGTTTTCTTATTTATAGCTATCAGAAAGATTTAAAGTAAACACAAGAGTTTATAGTATTGAATATTGTAAGAGTGGTTTTGAAGTAGACTTGTGTACAAATGATGAATTTAGAATCACAAAAATATATAAACTTTTATTGAATTTTGAAACAGAAGAACAAGTGAAAGAATATTTGATAAAATGCACTAAAATTGGTTATAGGAGCAATAGCAACAATAGGAAAATATGTAGATGTAGCTAAAAGGACTGAAAATTGCATTAAGTCCTAAGTTTAGAAGAATTTTTTTTAAATAAAATGTACCGCTGACAGAGAAATTATCTAGAATATAAAAGACACTTCAAATTTATATTGAAAATGTGAAACAAGAAGAGATAAAATTAATTCAGCAATTCCATAATATGCAATACCTTCTCTGTACAACTCTTTTAGACATTCATTTTTTTAAAAGTCTTATGAAGGCATAACATTTATTCTTGAGCATTTGTTTCTTTTTCCGGGCACATAGATGCAATGATTGCAAGCATCTTCAAGGACAAGTCCAGTCAGCTTGCACTGCTGTTATCATGATTTCTTTTCCCCTAGAGTGGCTTTACATCACCATCAGCTGAACGGTAACTAGTGCCATAGCAAACCACTCAGACAGCAATAAAGACATACAAGCAGCCAGCAAAACACTCCGTAGCTTCAACAGGAAAAGTACATTACAGAACCCAGCATCTGTGTCTTGCAGCTGCCAAGTATCTTCCATGTGTTGTTACAGCTGTTGACTCTATTGCAGAGGAAGGCAGAACAGAAGGATGGAAAGGAAGAAGCATTAAGAATATTCAGCTCCTGGAGAAGTACGCCAAGCAGGTAGCCAGATGATTTGCCTGCCCAGCCCTTGTCTTTCCTGTGCACAAAATCCTCCTTGGCTGCCGTGAGACTGGAAATCACAATACTATTGAGCCAGATAACAGATGCTTGTCAACTATCTCAAACAAGAGAATCTGCTGAAGTTTTATAAAGTACCCTCTGCCTACTGCCTTCTAATATTGCTTTTTTAAATATACATCTTCAAGCAGTGGGGTGGGGAAAATAAGGCATACCCATTAAAACGGATGAGAATCAATGAATAAAAGGAGAAAGATGGCAATTTTAATGAAGCATTTTGGGAAATTGCTTTTTGGGAGGATTGCAAAGTGCTTCGGATTTGAGGGCAAAAATAGTGCTGTGGAGCACGTGGGTGCACCTGTCTGCAACTCTCTAAGCCAAAGCATCTCTTCATTGTGAAAGGCAGCTGCATGATTTTGGGAAAAGGCATAGTTGCTTCAAGGGGTTTGCAGGCAGGTGCTACATCATGCCATGTGGGCTCTGAAGAGTATCAAACCCCCAAACAATTCACAGCTCCATTTTCAAATATATAACCAGACTAGGGTGTTTTCCTACCTCCCCCTTTGCTTATTTTCAATTGCTTATTGGCCTTTATGTCCAGTTTTCTGAATGAAATCATATTCCTTTCTTAAAAGGGAGTCTGGTTCTTATTTATCAACTTGTATGCAGTCTCATTCACAAGAATAAATCTAGGTGGCTTATACATTACTGTTTTAAAATAGGAAAAGTGAAATAATAAAAGACAACAAAAATGCATACAATACAGGACATCAGGGAAAGGATAAATCAAGCATAGTCATAAAATTTCTGATCCACTCTCAGGAAGCAGATCACTCATCCTACCCCAGAGTAACTGAATTGGATAGATTGTGTAGTTCTAGTGTGGATAAAATAAGGACCCAGCTATATGATAAAGGCTACAGCTGTCCTTCATCTCATGCATATCCTGGTAAAGCTTAGTTTTAGTGGCTGCATGGCTTAACAACGTCATAATTAGGATGTCCCCATCTGGTACAAGCAAATGGTGAAACAAAAGCATGGAAACACTAATGCTACTGATGTTACATGTGCACTGTATTAACACATTGTATAGAAAGAAAGGCAGAGCTACGTCATGGGCAATGACATGCTTAGAGGAATGTTGTGGTTTTATACCCAGTTGTGAATCCTTATATCCAAGTGTAATATTTTACATACAACAAGGACTTTGATCATATTCAATCAGACTTCATGGTCCAAAATATGTATATTTTGAATACGAAGATATACTCTAGAAGTGAAAGTTCTGGACAAGGACTAGGAATGGGGAGATCCAGGTTCAACCTGCTACTCAGTTAAGAAACTCACAGAATGACTGGCTCATTTATTTTTACGTAACTGGTTTATTGTGATGATAAAGAAGAAAGAACATTCATGTTTCCCAAGTTATTTGATAAGAAATCCTCTAAAAATGTAATTAGATAATTGTTCATTTTGTAATTCTAACATCCATGACTGGACTGAGGCCAAAGGCAAGGTGTTATCTGAAATTTATTTTTAACCCCCAAAGCAACATTCTTCATTGTGATGTTTCCATTAGACCCAACAATTATGACTGGGGATAATTCAATTCAAAGTCCAATACCTCTGAAGGGCACCAGGTTGGAAAAAGCTATATTAAAGCATGAAAAACAAAATATTGTCTAGTAAGACATCAGTCATATTGTAACAAATTCATGTAATAAACCCCCCAGAGGTTTGGAGTGGGAGGGAAGAGTATTGTATTAATCTGAAACGCAAGATATTTTACAAGCCACAATCAACAGTACTCAACCAAGCAAGATGTATTCATTGTATTCATTGTAAGAAAGTATTGTTAAAATGTTTTATCTAATTATATCTTTAGATCAAGACACATAGAGACAGAAGAATTTCTGTGCATTTGTTTTAAAATAACAGCTGTATGAATTATCTCCTAATTATCCAAGTTAGTGCCATAAAAATAAAGATGAGGGAGGGTAATCTTAACCAAATGTTACTTCATAGGATTTATTATGTATTCAAAGTGGCCGGAATATGTACTTGAGTCAAGCATGATCTGAATTTTTTTTTTAAAAAAAAATTGCAAACTACCAAATTCTACTTTTGGATTTCTTATTTGTATCATGATATCTGAAAGAAGTTGCCCTGAAAGTTACCTGAAAAAATTTAAGGAGTTATTTATACCCTGAGAAGGACCTACCTTTCATCTACTGCTAGGTACCTACTAATTATTCCATTTCCCCTGCTAATTCTCTCACTACCCTCAACAACTATGATCTTAGATACTGCAGTATTTAAGTAAAAATGGTAGCTCCTTCAGTAGTCATTGAGGAGAGTTGGGAGGACCCAAGAAGGGCAACTAAAGTAGATTTTGCAAGGTTTGGAGTTCTGGAAAGGTAAATCCCAATTCACATATTCCCTATAACAGTGATGGCAAACCTTTTTCACCTCGGGTGCTAAAAGCATGCGTCTGCACGCTATCGCACACGCTCATCCCCATAATTTAATGCCCCCCCACTGTGCCCCATGTGCATGTGTATGTCACACACACACACACACACACGCTGCCCCATGCACACGGCTTTCTTGGAGCCTGGGGAGAGCCTCCCCTGCCCCCCGCCGTAGGCCAGAAATGGCCTGTTTTCTGACTTCCGCTGGGCCCACTAGGTCCGTTTTTCGCCCTCCCCAGGCTCCAAAGGGTTTCTAGGAGGGCAAAAAACAGCCCAGCGTGCAAACCGGAAGTCCGTTCCCAAACTTCCGGTTTGCATGTTGGGTGTTTTTTCACCATGTGAGGCAAAAAACGGCCAAAAATCAAGGCTGAAAATCAGCTGCCCAGAACCTGCATGCATGTTGGAGCTGACAGGGCACGGCCTCGCATGCCCTTAGAAATGGCTTTGTGTGCCAGCTGTGGCACGTGTGCCATAGGTTCGCCATCACTGCCCTATAGGAACTGGTATTCCAGAAGTAGTTCAGCTGTAGGTATGGCAATGTACTGACTCCTCTTGCAAATGGTCTCTGATGCTGCCAAGAGAAATCATATCACTGTTATAGAAGAAAATTCCACATGATTGTTAATCCTAATCAGTGGTGGGATTCAATTTTTTTTACTAGTAGTTCTGTGGGCGTGGCTTGTTGGGCGTGGCAGGGGAAGGATACTATAAACTCTCAATTCCCTCCCTGCTTCAGGAGAAATTTACTGCAAAATTATTTCCTCCTGATCAGCTGGGACTCAACAGGCAGAGAATAGAGGTGGGCGAGGCCAGTCAGAGGTGGTATTTACCGGTTCTTCAAACTACTCAAAATTTCTGCTGCTGGTTTTCCAGAACTGGTCAGAACCTGCTGAATACCAGCTCTGATCCTAATGCTTGGTCTGAAGATAGATAAAATATTGCTGATGTGTCTAGTCTTTGCAAGGGTGACATACTGACTGAACACCTTAAAAAGAGATTGATAGGCTGTGTTTAAGTTTGCCATAGGAGAAAAAGGAAAAATAAGTATATATGCCAAATCTCACATAATAAACATAACCTGTAAGCACTTTGTTTGGGGCAAGTAGTACACATTCCAAAAATTTACAGTGGGTGCTATGATTGTCTTTACATCAAATATGGGGAATTCTTAGACTTTTAGATCCATGGTGGCACAAATTGTGGGGAGTGGGAAGCAAATGCCATTCCTGACCAACATGGTTGCTGCCATTTGCATATGAGAAGGGGCTCTCTCTGCAGGCTTGCTGTTTTCATGATCTTAGCATGGCAGTAATAATTTCACATGTTCTCTGAACTCTGAAGAACATTGTGTGGAGCAAATTAAACACAGTATGATCTATTTCTACTGTTCTTTTATGGACAACCACTTAATGCCCATTTGGCATACATAAAACTGAGTAAGGCTGCAGCTTCTATCATCCATTGTTTGAATAAAAGCATTCAAATGGTTTTGGAGTAGGATAAGATAACAAAGACAGAACAATAACCAACAATGAAAGATATGTTCCAAAGGGACTGGTGTCTTCCATGCTGAGAATATGTATTTCCTTACCAACGGTGTGCCTAAAATTAGGCTATTAGTATTCATTAAATGAGAAAATGATTCTCTTTCTTCAAATCCTCTCATTATATTCTGCTTCTGAAAATAATTGTTACCAGGTATAAAATATTAAGAACATAAAAACATAAGAATAGCCTTGCTGGAACAGGCCACAGCCCATCTGGTCCAGCATTCTGTCTCACACAGTGGCTCACCATTTGCTTCAGGGTCTTCCCAAGCAGATGTCTTCACCTGCTTATGATTCTCTGCAAATGGCATTGAGAGATATCCTGCCTATCTCTCCAACCCGGAGGGTGTCCTTAGGCATCCATAATGATAGCCATGGATACCCTTGTTCTCCATGAACTCGTCTAATCCTTTCTTAAAGGTGTCGAGGCTGACAGCTGTCACCACTTCTTCTGGCAGGGAGTTCCATAGACCAGTGATCCTCTGTGTGAAAAAGTACTTCCTCTTATTTGTTTGAGGTCTAGCTTCCAAAAGTTTCATGGAGTGCCCCCTAGTCCTAGTGTTGTGCGATAGGGAAAACAGTTTTTCCTTTATTTATTTATTTATTTATTTATTTATTTATTTATTTATTTATTTATTTATTTATTTATTTATTTATTTATTTATTTATTTATTTATTTATTAGTCAAATTTATATAACCGCACCCTCTCCCCGAAGGGACCCGAGGCGGTGCACAGGAAGGTAAAACAAACAATATAAAATATAAATAATTAATATCGAATTAAATAGGTTATCCCTGTGCTAAAATTTAAAAAGTTAAAACATAATCCATTAAAAACCCAATTAAAAACAATTTATAATACAGACTGAAGGCTAGGTAAATAACTTAGGCCAAACCGGCCTGATGGAACAGGAGTGTCTTTAATTTCTGGCGGAAGGTGCGGAGGTCCGTGGTTGTTCTGAGGTCGGGAGGTAGGTCGTTCCAGAGGGTTGGGCCCACCACAGAGAAGGCCCTTCCCCTGGGCGTCGCCCGCTGGCGTTGCCTGGTGGACGGCACCCGGAGAAGTCCCTCTCTGTGGGAGCGAATCGGCCGCAGGGATGTATGAGGTAGGATGCGGTCTCGCAGGTAGCTTGGTCCCATGCCATGGAGCGCTTTAAAGATGGTGATCAACACCTTGAAGCGCACCCAAAAGACCACAGGCAACCAATGCAGCTCGCGCAGGAGCGGTGTTACATGGGAATATCTAGACGTTCCCAAGATCGCCTGCGTGGCCGCATTCTGGACCAGCTGCAGTCTTCGGGTTCACCCCAAGGGGAGCCCCGTGTAGAGAGCATTACAGTAGTCCAGCCGGGATGTCAAGCGCATGAGTCACTGTGCGAAGGGCGTCCCGGTCCAATAAGGGACGCAACTGCCGCACCAGGCGTACCTGGTGGAAAGCCCCCCTGGCCACGGCTGTCACGTGATCTTACATAGACAGCCAGGTATCCAGGAGGACACCTAGGTTGCGTGCCCGATCCACTTTGCACGCCCTTTTCTACTTTGTCCACACCGTGCATGATTTTATAGACTTCCATCAGGTCACTTCTCAGGCGCCGTCATTCTAAAGTGAAGAGGCCCAGTCGTTGCAGCCTCAGATGGAAAGGAAGGTGTTCCAGCCCCCTAATCATTCTGGTTGCCCTCCTCTGCACCTTTTCCATTTCCATAATATCCTTCTGAAGGTATGGTGACCAGAATTGTACATAATACTCCAGATGGGGCCTCATCTTATATTTATAAAGAGGCAAAATGACACTTGCTGACTTATTTTCTATACCCTTCCTAATGATCCCTAGCAATGAGTTTGCTTTTTGCACTGCTGCGGCACACTGGGTTGACCTCTTCATTGAGCTGTCCACCAGGACACCAAGGTCCCTTTCCTGGTTAGTTGCAAGTAGTTCAAACCCCATCAGTTTATAGATATAGTTGGGGTTTTTTGCCCCAACATGCATCACTCTGCACTTACTAATGTTGAAGCTCATTTGCCACTGGTTTGCCTACTCCCCCAGTGTCAAGAGATCCCTCTGGAGCTCCTCACACTCTCTCTCAGTTTTTACTACCCTGTATAATTTAGTGTTGTCGGTGAATTTGGCTACCTTGCTGTTTACTCCTATTTCTAGATCATTTATGAAAAGGTTGAAGAGCAGGGGTCCCAGTACTGAAACTTAGGGGACCCCACTCTTTACCTCCCTCCGCCTGGAGAAGTGTCCATTTAATGCTACTCTCTATTTCCTGTCCCTTAGCCAGTTGGTAATCCAGGACAAGGCCTGTCCCTTTATTCCATGACTGGCAAGTTTATTTAAGAGCCTTTGGTGCAGGACCTTGTCAAAGGCCTTCTGAAAGTCCAGATAAACAATGTCAACTGGATCTCCCTTGTCCACGTGCTTGTTGACACTCTCAAAAAATTCCAGCAGATTAGTGAGGCATGATTTGCCCTTGCAAAAGCCATGTTGGCTCTCCTTCAGCAGCGCCTTCTCTTCTACGTGCCTATTAATTATATCCTTTAAGATGGTTTCCATCACTTTACCTGGGACACATTTCAAGCTAACCGGTCGGTAATTTTCTGGATCCTTTTTTGAAGATAGGTGTTATATTCGCTACCTTCCAGTCATCCGGCACAAGGCCTGATTTGAGGGAAAGATTATATATTTTGGCAAGGACGTCAGCAATTTCATCTTTAAGTTCCTTGAGAACTCGTGGATGGATGCCATCTGGTCCTGGTGATTTGTTAGTGTTTAGTTTAACAAGACATGCAAGGACCTCCTCCCTGGTTATTTCTATCTGGGTTAATTCCTCAGTTTCCCTCCCTACAAAGAGGGACCACAAAGTGTTGTGGTCACTGTTCCCTATTGGATCAGTCACATTAACATTTTGCACCAGATCCTGTATATTGCTCAGAACCAAGTCAAGGATTCTTGTACCTCTAGTTGGGTCTTCAACCATCTGTTCCAGGGAACAATTATTTAGCATATCTAGGAACTTTATCTCTTTGTCATGTGCTGAACAACAGTTCACCCAGTCTATGTGAGGGTAATTGAAATCCCCCATTATAACCAGCTTCCCTTTTTTGATGCCTCCTTTACAACATTCTCCAACTGCCAGTCTCTCTCGGGGGCTTGGATCGGAGGCCGATAACATATGCCTACTGTTAGACCATTCTTTTGGCCTGATAGTCTTACCCACAGAGTTTCTAGTGGTGACTCTAAATCACCTCGATATGCCAATTCGTATGACTTTATCTCTTCTTTGACATACAAGGCTACACCACCTCCCGTTTGTCCCTTCCTGTACAGTTTGTAGCCTGGGATGACTGTATCCCATTGGTGATCATCCATCCACCAGGTTTCAGTGATACCAATAATATCAATATTTTTGTCTATTGCTAAGTATTCCAGCTCCCCTATTTTGTTCCGGAGGCTTCTGGCATTTGCATACAGGCATTTATATATACTTTTCTGATGCAGTCTTTTGAGTCCAGTTGCATCCATAGACTGCTTCTTGCATCCTTCTGCTAGAGTGCTGGTGACTGGCTCCTCGCTCAGGTTCGCTCAGGTTTGGCTTGTCCCAAAATGTTCTCTAGTTCCTGACAAATCTGAAGCCCTCCTCCCGACACCATCGCCTCATCCACGCATTGAGGTTTCTGAGCTCTGCCTGCCTGGTAGGTCCTGCATGAGGAACAGGCAGCACTTCTGAAAATGCTACCTTGGAAGTCCGAGACTTCAATTTTCTTCCTAGCAACCTGAATTTAGCTTCCAGGACTGATTGCTTTGCCTTCCCAACATTATTGGTACCAACGTGTACCACGACCACTGGCTCCTTCCCAGTTCTCTCTAACAAACTACCTAGATTTCTCGTGATGTCTGTAACCTTTGCACCGGGTAGGCAAGTCACTACATGGTTGTCACGCGCATCACAAATCCATCTCTCTGTGTTTCTAATAATTGAATCACCTAGTACAAGGAGCCTCTCTCCTGCAGTCTGTTCATCTTCATTCATCTCATCAACTTTATTAAGGGAGAGGTCTTCAGTTTGTTCCTGTTGTTCTTCTTCCTGTATCTCATCAAGTGTGATGAAGGAGAGATCCTCGGGTGGGACCAGTTGCTCGTCTGTGCATTCCTTATCAGGTGTGATGGGGGAAGGAGCCTCAAGTTGATTCTGTAAATTCAGACTCTCAGAGCGATCTCTTGCTCTTCTATTTCTTCGAGTGACATTCCTCCATGGATCTACCTCTTGAGTTAGTGAAATGACTTCTTCCTGAGAGCTGTGCCCTGTCTCTTCATTGTCCAGGATAGTCTGCTCTGCTCTGTCCAAGAACAGCTCAAGCTCCTTAATTTGCTGATGGTTAGATGTATGTGCCTCCAGCTGCTGGACCTTCTCTTCTAGCAGTGCAACCAGCTTGCACTTGCTGCAGGTGTAGTTCTCCACGCGCTTGGGCAAAATCAGAAACATGGCACAAGTGTTGCAGATAACTACAGCTGCTCCCTCGGACTCCATTTTAACGATTGCAGTATTCAGTGCTCACTTGTTCCTGTTGGTTTTACTCTTCCTCTTTGTGTCTTTAAATCTCCCCTTCAGCAGCACTTCCAATCAGCTCCAGCCACAGGAAGTTCAAATGAAATAGCCACTACTTGCTCTTCCTCTTTGTGTCTTTAAATCCCCTCTTCAGCAGCACTTCCAATCAGCTCCAGCCACAGGAAGTTCAAATGAAATAGCCACCATATTGTTGCAGGTTCAAGTCTTGACTCAAGTTCAACTTATTGTGTTTATCTCAATTCATGAACATTGATTCTGTTTTCTTTATGCTCAGTACTGCAGCATCAACTTGATCTTAAGCACCCTCTGCACCAGACAATCAAGTCAACTAGATCAGCACTCTCTTTCAGATCTTGAAATTCAACATGACAAGCTTAGGGATTGAGACCATATGAACCAGCCCTCATGATTGCTATGACCCAGGAGTTCAGCACAGCTTGCCGTATTCCTTAGAAAGTTCCTGGAGGTGATTGCAGCATGTTTACACATTCACATCTCACACAAGTGCAGATGTGTCTACTCCCTCACATACCTGCATACAAGCAGATACTTACTGCAAGCTGCACAGTTAACTTGAAAATTCTTTGAATAGTAAGTAAGTTTTAAGTAATTCATGAGCAGCTACTCTCTACTGCTATTTTTATATATAATTTTTTCAGTGGTTTCTTTTCATTCTTTCTGCTTGGTCTATGATGGCGAACCTATGGCATGGGTGCCACAGGTGGCACGTAGAACCTTTTCTTAGAGCACGTGAGGTATTGCCCTGTCAGCTCCAGCACGCATGTGTGCACTGGCCAGCTGATTTAGGCCTTATTTTGAGGCAGTTTTTTGCCCCCTGGAGGCCTCAGCGTGGGGGGAAAGGCTGTTTTCACCCTCCCCAGGCTCCTAGAAAGCCTCTAGAGCCTGGGGAGGGCGAAAAAAGCATGTCAAAAGCAGGGGGTCGTGCACATAGCATTATGGATGTGGCACGCCCATGCACGACCCCCGTATGGTCCCCCTGCTTTTGGCACGCGAGCCAAAAAAGGTTAGCCATCACTGGTCTATGACTTGTTTAGTTTAATTAACAGTCCTGGTTTCCTGTGCATTTTAACCTACTTTTATAATGAACATATGGGCACCAGCTCTAAGTCAGGAGAAAACATTTAATTGGACCAGCATAATATATTAGCTATAAGAAAAATAATATTTTTTAAACTTTGGTGACCTCCAAAAATCAGCTCCCATCAGCGTCAGCCAATATGGCCAATTTATATTTATATACCTGCTCAATCAATATATTGTAGGTTAACTTGGACTTTACCAGAGAAAATTTGTAAATTCCCATACCCCATTAAAAAGTTGAGGAAACTAATAACACAAACAACCAGTGATTGCCTCTAAGTACTTATTATGGGTTAGGGTGATGGTTAAACATAATGGATATTGGAGCATTCTGAAATAAGAGAAAAGTAAGGACCAAGCATATCTCTAGAAGCTCTATATTTCAAAATGAGAGTGTAGTTATGGAAAAAACCTGCTGCATAACCCACACCAGAGGTGGTATTCAGCAGGTTCTGACCAATTCTGGAGAACTGGTAGCAGAAATTTTGAGTAGTTCAGACAATCAGTAAATACCACCTCTGACTGGCCCCACCCCCATTCTCTGCCTCCTGAGTCCCAGCTGATCAGGAAGGAATGGGGATTTTGCAGTATCCTTCCCCTGGAGTGGGGTGAGAATGGAGACTTTACAGTATCCTTCCCCTGCCACGCCCACCAAGCCTCACCACACTCCCACAGAATCAATAGTAAAAAAATTTGAATCCCACCACTGACCCATACCCTTTTACTCACATGGGGGCAGGGCCAGTGACAAGGGCTATATTTGTAATCCATTTAATAAGCAAAATACCTTATTGCTTACATCTGATTAGTATTAATAAGGCCAAAATATCAATGTCTATATTATGCACTATAGAACTAATGAAACTGACAACGCTATATAAAATGATGGGTGGAGAAAGCAAATTGTAGTACCCAAACAACTGAAATAATATTTCTCAGCATCTGAAGTGCTAAGGAACACCCAGAGAGTGTGGCACCTAGCACAGTAGGCTACCAAGCTAATCTGCGGGAGTATGCTGCATCGCAGAGCGGTTGGATGTCCACATATCCTGCAGCCTAACGCAATAGCAGAAAATCTACCCAGAGGCATAAAATCACTAATTCTTTAACATCATTGCTGAATATAGAAATTTGCACCAAATGTTCCATGTTCCCAGGGTTGGCCAACATGCTTGCTACTGTAGATAACAATGGGAACGAAAAGTGGATCTAAAAATGAAATGTAGATTCTAGGCCAGTCTTTCCAAACTTGATAGCTTCCCACCATATGGTCTGTGTGATACCCAGGTAATGCCTTGTTAACAAGGTTGAAGGGTACCAGAGATGGGTGAAGTAGGTAGGAGTGGCTTATACAAAGGAAAAACATACTGATTATACACCTTCAAGGCCTTTAAGAAATGCATATAAAACCCATTGAAACTTCAACTCCTACCACTGAATAGACTTTTAGACTGCTGTAGACACTCCATAATTCACATTTTCCCTTGCTTTTCTAATATCCTGCATTTCTTTTGTGAAAGTCATGACAATACACATAAATCCTCCAGGCACAAATACAAATCGGCCTATTTTTAGGATGGTTTCTTTATCATTATCTTCAGAACAGATTTTTTTAGTAGATTACATAGGAAATGAAAGTTTCTTTAGTGACAGCATATATATTTGTGCCCATTTTGTTTGTTTTGGGTTCATTTTTTCAGGAAAGCGCTTCAGATCATCTAGGTCTAGGAGAATTACAAAACATCTGCTTATCCCTATTTAGTGCCATTATAGGACTATCACATTATTACTATGAATATATGGGTATTTGAGTGTGCAATATATGTATATATATCTAAGCACTTCAGATACAGTATATATCATAACTATATCCAGCAAATAAATAGTAAATAAATAAACAGCAAAGTGATCCAATATTATAAATCTATTTGGAGAGACTCATTTGAACCAGGTTATTTATTGATGATCTGGCAGTGTTGGAATAAAACTCCTTCTTTGATTTAAAATAAGATTAAGGGGTAAACAGAGATTAACTTCAGAGCATCCATAAGTACAGTTTCTTAAGATGATTTTTGAAGCAAAGGAATATGTGTATTAACCAAGCTTTTGGTATAGTATTAAGGAATTTTTAATGGTGTTTAGCGATTGAATGCATGATACAATAGATTTATGACAAAGAAGCTTATGATGACAGACCTCTGAAATAGCTTTTGTATTACTATAAATCATTATGCTTAAAGTTTGCTTTTTGTTGATGCTGATGACAACTAGCAACAGGTCACGAAAAATAATTTCAGTACTGGAAAAATTGTACTATTTTTCCTTTTCTTTTCACATAATACTTCCATAAGACGACAAGAGGAGAAATTTTTTTAACTCAGATGAGTGGGTGTACAGAATCCATTAAAATGTTTCTTTTCAGTTGATTTCTTTTCTCAGATATGCCAAGATATGGATGCTGTCACAACAGATGGGTAGAGACTGAAAGGATACAGTACAAAACATTTCAGAAAAGGCAAACCATCACTACGTAATGCCTTTGCACTTTACTTACAAAACTATGATCTGATTTCTGTAAGATTATAGACAACATGAGTCTGTATATAACCCATGTATCCCAGGTATTAATTTTCTATTTCTAAACCTTAAAACAGAGGTGTCCAAACTTGGGAACTTTAAGACTTGTGGACTTCAACTCCCAGAATTCCCCAGCCAGCATAGCTGGCTGGGGAATTCTGGGAGTTGAAGTCCCCAAGTCTTAAAGTTCCCAAGTTTGGACACCCCTGCCTTAAAAGGAAGATAAGAGCAGAATAAGCAGATGATCATAGGACACAAATGACTGTGTTCACACAAAGAGATGCTTCCATTGCTAAGTGGAAGCGCCATCCATCCATCCATCCATCCATCCATCCATCTATCCATCCAACTATCCTCAGAAAACTATCACCAAATTTGCTGAACCCTTTGCTGATTTTTATTCTGCATCTGCTATAGTGGTTCTATAGTCAGCATTAAATTGTGGTGTACTGAGTACATACCTAGGGCATGATAAGCAAAGTGATTGGCTGGTGTCTTTGACTCTGCTGCCCCATAGTCTTCTGCATGCCATCAGCTGGTGGGAGAAATATTCCCCAATCACTGCACTGCTGAAGGAATGCTCTGGAACAGGGGTGTCAAACTTGTGGCCCATGGGACAGATGCAGCATGTTCTGGCAGTGCCCATGCCTGGTTTAGTGAAGGGGAGGAGTTGCAATACATCATGTGACAATGTCATGATGACACGAGTTTGACTAAGACTTTGTGTATTACCATTAGGCTCTTTTCTGTGTCTGTTTTTACAAACGTTTTGCTTTGGTTGCTAAGTGAATCACTAGAGTTATTAAGTTGTTAAGCAAATCTGACTTCCTCCATTGAATTTGCTTGATGAAAGTCAGCTTGGAAGGTCACAAATGATGCCAGGATGCTGCAATATATGCTGATTGTCAAGTGCTCAAATTTTGATCACATGGCTGTGGGATGAGCCGACAGTCATTAGTGCGAGGACTGGTCATAAATCACTTTTTCCAGTGCTGTTGTAACTTCAAATGATCATTAAGCAAATGTTTGTAGTTCAAGGACCACCTATAATGAATTTTTGAGGAGGGGACACTTTATATCTCCCTTCCAGGCAGATGGAACCACCCGCTCCCACAAAGTACCACCCCCTCCCAAGCCCATCCTTTTATACTTTCTACAAATGACAGAGTTGATATTACACATATTTCTGCCACTTCAACAACAGGCTGGCCTAGGGGTGAAATTCAACAGGTTTTGACAGGTTCTGGAGAACTGGTATCAGAAATTTTGAGTAGTTTGGAGAACCGACAAATACCAGCTCCGGCTGGCTCCAGAGTGGGTTGGAATGGAGATTTTGCAATATCTTTCCTCTGGGAGCGGGGAGAGAATGAGGATTTTGCATGCCACGCCCACCAAGCACAGAACCAGTAGTAAAAAAAATTGAATTTCACCACTGGGCTGACCTAGGGAACAAGCTCAGTTATATCTCAGATACCCTTGCAGGATATTTCAGTCATCTTGCTACAATTTGCCCAGCTATTCAGGTCAGAGTAAACCTGAGAGATATGATCTTCGAGATCTACTGAAATCTCTTCACTGTAGTTAAGTAAAGATTTTTCCAACCCATCGTTCTCCAAAAAGATCTGGGCCACTTTAAAAAGGGCTACTAGCAGTGGTGGGACTCAAATATTTTAACAACCGGTTCTCTGCCCTAATGACCAGCTGGGTAGGTGGGGCTCCCTGGTCATGTGACTGGGTGGGCCTGGCCAACTCAGCGTCACTCATGTCGATGGGCACTTCGCCTTAGCTGTTACAATGTAAAAAGGTAACTGGAGAGGCAGTTTCTGTAAGCAGGGGAGTAAAGATTAGGGTAGGAACAACACCAGAATGTTTTCTTATTGCCTTCCTTACAGGATTAGCCCTGTAAAGTGGGGAGGGGGGGATGAGATTTCTTCCAACAACTGGTTCTCTGAACTGTTTAGAAAGTTAACAACCGGTTCTCCCAAATAGGTGTAAGCTGACTGAATCCCACCACTGGCCATTGGCCTGGAGTATGTGATAATATTGCTGTTGCACATTTATCATCATGGTCTATATTCAAACCTACATTTGACTTATTCCTCAACTTTTATGTGATGCCCCAAATGTTTTCTCAGTTGCTTCTTCTCCTGGAGTTCCTTTGTCATTCTGTCAGTATGAGGGGTTCACCATTTGTATTAATTCATAACATGACTTTTTTTTTATCTTGGTGTGGCATGCTTTGCAAATATTCAAACATTATAATTTAGATATTGTGACTCTGTATAATGCAAACTCAGGAAATCATTGTTTTTTCAATTAATTATAATTAAGCTAATCATCATATAGACCTAGTCTTAGACTAGGTATTTTTCTTCCATGAGTAAAGGCAATTCAGGGATGCAGGTGCTTTAATCTAAAAATGTTTTTCATCCCATTGAAACCTGCTCAAAAAAAAAAGGAATCTCTCAATATTCTCCAGAACCCCTTTAGAGGACAACCAACAACATTTTGATTTTGATTTTCTCTTTGGTTGGAAATGTAGTAGTAGCATCTTCTAATAACCCATTTAGAGGCTACTGTAGAGCAGAGGTATGCTGCTAAGGGGTTTGCCCGGGTTAGGGAGAACCTGTAGCTAATGTTATGGCTGGTTCTGAGGACCTCCAAATCCCACCCCTGGCTGACCCCACCCACCCCACCCCTCCCAGGAGTCCCCATGTGGCCCATTTGGGATGGGAGGTAAGTGCAGGGGCCTGCTTGGATGCTCGGGGAGGGTGAAAAATGGGCCTCTCAAAAGTTCAAGAAGGCTGGAAATGGGCCCATGGAGGGCCTCCAGAAGGTCTCTGGAGCCCGGGGGAGGAAGCTTTCACCCTCCCAGAGGCTTGAGGAAAGCCTCCGGAGCCTGGGGAAGGTGAAAATGCCACCCCCCACCTCATGATACAGGAGGCTGACTAGGCCACGCCCACCACGGCCACACCCACCCAGCAAGCAGGCAGAGAAACCCTGCTGAAATTTTTGAAGACGATTTTCTATTACTTCACAAGTTTACTCTGCAGCAGTTGCCCTGAAGCCCAAAATGGTCCTCATGAGTAAGAGTTTGAGGTTTCTAACCTTTATTGGGCACCAGAAAAATCACTTAAAAGATTTGCTCTGAGTCTTTATTAGGAGTTAAACAAATGAATATTCTTCCCTACACCTCTATTCTATTCTGTGGCCACAAGAGAAAGTTGCCTCCACTTTGAAACTTCAACTATTCAGTTAATCAGTTGATTTGGTTTTTATGTCTCAGCTGATAAGATTCTCAAACACACTTTAAATTATATGAATTTATTCAAATTTCAGGAAAAAAATAAGGCAGAAGAAGCTTAAAAATTACATCTGTCGGTCCTCTGAGAATGGAGGAAGACTTTAATTGTAAAAGTAAAAATTATTTGTCCCATATTGCTTTTAAAAGTTTTATTTTTCTAATTCAAACTTGATTTAAAAATATATAGAAGTTAGTTTAATTATGTTAATAAAATCTCCTATTCACAAAGAAAAAGAGTAAAACCAAATGTTCCAAACGTTATGTTCCAAATGTTTGTCTATGCTCATTTGTATTGTTCACAAATATAAAACAGTTTTTAGATGGTCCTAGTTTCTTTTTGCATTCATAAATCAACACAGCCTCCAAAGAATAAAGATTACATCAACAGAGGCTTTTGTTTCATTGTCTGTTTCTTGTTCAGAAGGACAAGGGGCTACTGAGACCAAGGAAGAAGAACATGGAGCTCCAGATTAAGTTCCATTCTTAGGAGATGTGAAGCCACCCATAAAGCAGGCTTTCAGGTTGACCCATTTCTCTTTTCTTGGAGGATAAATTAATTTTCCAATTTCAGCAGTTGGCCAAACCGGATTGGGCTAGGAAATTAAACAGGATTCAATTTTGTTGGAATTTAGTCAGGAGATCTCCAAAAATGCTGTGGTTGCAGACTAGAGTTGGAATTTGAAAAAAGAAGTCCAAGCAGGAGCAGGAGGAGGAGGAGGAAAGAGACACACACAGAGAGAGAATGAAAGAGAAGAAAGGAAGGAAGGAAGGAAGGAAGAAACAAAGAAAGAAAAAAAGAAAGAAAGATCCTCTCAAAGACTCTACTTTTTAAATTTTGCTGCCACTGGTTTTTCTGGCAATATCAGTGTCCTTGACCAGAATCATAAGTACAAAATCCAGATAGAGTCATGCTTCCTGCAGCTGATCTCTCTTGTTGCATAGGATGACAAAATCCTTGGTCAGAGATTTTAAAAAAAACAGCAAAAATGGGACAATTAATTTTCCTGAAGTGTATATAATTTATCCAGGAATAAAATAAGTATAGACACCCTTTTGGTTGGTTAAAGGCTAATTTCACTTTCTGTGGTGGGAATTGACTGGGACCTACTGGGTCAAGTGATAATTGCAAAGTGGATAGTTTCAGGGTTTTGGGGGTTGCTTCCTTGTTTTTGGAGGAGGAATTTCTTTTGGTTTCATTAATAATTGTATTAATTAGTAAAAGCTTGCATTATATGTGTCTCCTTTTTTTACTTCAAACTAATGAAGGAAATGATCCCTTCAGCTTTTGATAAATATGGTTAAGGATGGTTCCTTTAGAACCCAGAAAAGGGCTTTGGGGTAGTCATGTTACATTCCTCTGGAAATAAGTGAATCTGTACAAAGAAATATGCATGGAATGTTCCTACTTACAAACAGCTTTTCTAGTATTCTTTCTGTATGCATACTGGAACATCCACAAAGGGGACAAAAATCCAGATGGTGGTTGTGACCATGCAATGAAAGACCCAGCTCTTTTCTAAGACATTGCAGGAGATGTAAAAAGAGTGTGGGGCTTAGATCACATGGTTGTAACCGCCATTTTGAAGTATTTTATTTCTCTGGTGGTTACTATAACATAGCTCCCCACAACTTTCCGGGTGCCAGAAACCAGTACCATGGAGAGTGGTTTTTTTAACAGACTGGGTGTGTGCTATTTCACACACTTCCTGTCAGGATTCCAAGAAACACCCCCAATGAAAGAAGACTCCGAGACTTGAGTTTGCTGGATCCCATGCATATATGGATGGGAATTTGCTCGCTTGCACAACTCATGCATACCATAAAACATTTGCGAAAAATACTCCTAATGTCAACTCTCTGTGTTGACATTCCATGCAGCTGGGTTGAGATGGATGAAACTATTGGGTAATGTGATTTATGACACCAACTGAAGGGAGGAAAGGAACATAGACAAAGTTCAGAAGCAGATAAAGAAAGCAAAAGTGATGGCTGCAAATAAGAAAGGCCTAATGAAGCTGTTAATAAATCACTGCTTTTTATATTATAATATTTGGTCGCTTATTATGAAGCAGGTATTGTTAGGGTACTTTACCTAATTCTTTATATTTATATTTCCTGTGAAACTTAAGCATATTGAAAAGGAAGCCATTGTGATTGCCTTTCACATAGATATTTTTAAGAAGTCAGCTGTGTCAGCTACTCTTCTTTAGATTACTGTGTTTATGACTATCCCGTTTTCACCTTCAAAAAATTCTGCGAGGCAAGTTAAACTGAAAGATAGACCAGATACTTGCTAAACATTATGGTTTAGAACAGAATTTGACTATAGAACATCAAATTCCTGATACGCCAGTTGCGCCCCTTACTGGACCGGGAAGCCCTTCGCACAGTCACTCAAGCGCTTGTGACATCTCGGCTGGATTACTGTAACGCTCTCTACATGGGGCTCCCCTTGAGGTGCACTCGAAGGCTACAGTTAGTACAGAATGCGGCCGCGCGGGTGATTATGGGTGCCACAAGGCAAACCCACGTAACACCTCTCCTGCGCGAGCTGCACTGGCTGCCTGTGGCCTTTCGAGTGCGCTTCAAGGTGCTGATGACCATCTTTAAATCGCTCCATGGCTCGGGGCCTAGCTATATACGAGACCGCCTCCTGCCCCATACATCCCTTCGTCCGATCCGCTCCCACAGAGAGGGTCTTCTTCGGGTGCCATCGACGGGGCAATGCCGGTTGGCGACACCCAGGGGAAGGGCCTTCTCTGTGGCGGGCCCGGCCCTCTGGAACGACCTACCCCCCGACCTCCGTACTATCTCGGACCTCCGCCTCTTCCGCCAACGTCTTAAGACGTATTTATTCCAACAAGCCGGCCTAGGATAGCCCCCATTTCTGACTTTTTAAGAAAATAATTTATAATTGGCAAGGGTTTTAACATTGGGTTTTAGCACGGGTTTATTAATTTAATATATTTTAATAGATATTTATTGTATTTTGTGTTTTTAAATAATGCCTGTGCGCCGCCCTGGGTCCTAACAAGGAGAAGGGCGGGGTATAAATTTAATAAAATAAATAATAAAATAAAATACTACATCCTCTCCATTATACAGCATTGTCTCCCTAAAAGTATGGATCTAGCCAACTGCAAGCACACAGGATTATGAAATGGGAAGCTAAACTTCCATCTACATCAGATTGTCTTCTTCAAGATCCAGTAAACTTCCTAGTTTCAAAGGAACACATAGGGATAAATGTTAAGTTAAATGAACCTCTGGATTCTGACAAGCTTGACAGTGTCACTCTTTTAACGTTTCTTTTTATGGCCCTCTTAAGGGCCCCATTGGAATCTTAATGCTCTTTGGTTCTTTATGTGTACATTAGAGCAACATGCACATACATTTGATTAATATTTTATGGCTACCTGACTTGGCAAGGAGCCCTCATAAATTTCATGGAAGGATATTAATGTGAGAGATCCCTGTTCTTGTGAAATGTTATCAATCACTTCAGCATCCATACCTGAATGCCAAAAATGTCTTGCTGAAGTACTTTTAAAGGGTCATTGACAATTAATGTCTTCCAAGAGTTTCATCACTAGCATCTTATTGAATAACTACTGAAGTGATCTCCCACTTGATCAAAATAACCTAAATCCAACCTAACCAATTTCAATAGCTCCATTTCAATAACTACTTAACCTAAGAAAAAAACAAGCAGTGATGCATATACTGTGACCTGCCAGATGTTTATCACGCATGCAGTCACACTCACAAAGACCTTTGCAATTCTGAATAAGGGGCAATTTCACATTTCCAACTACACTTAGTTAAATAGATAATATGTGACTAACTAAAACTTGGCCATTGGATTCAGAGGCTGAATAAGAGCTATTAATTCAACCCATTGATTACCCTGTTTCCCCAAAAATAAGACATCCCTGGATAATAAGCTCAATCAGGCATTTGAGCACATACACTAAAATAAGCCCTCCCCTGAAAATATTGCAACACAGCAGCAGCCATGAGGTGACCACACTTGCCACTTCCTGCAGCTCAAAAATAATAAGACCTCCCCAAAAATAGGGCCAAGTGCTTATTTGGGAAGGGAGGGGTCAAAAGAAAATAAGACCCTCTTATTTTGGGGAAAACATGGTAGGTAGTCCACAAAAAGATCCCTCTGCTTGTAAAGGTAGTCTTCAACTTAGCACCATTTGTTTAGCAACCTTTTGAATTCATTGTGGCATTGAAAAAAGTAACTTATGACCAGTCCCACACTTAAAACCTTCACAGCTCTCCCATGGTTTATATCAGGGATGTCCAAACTTGGGAACTTTAAGACTTGTGGACTTCAACTCCCAGAATTCCCCAGCCAGCTATGTTCCCAAGTTTGGACACTCCTGGTTTATATGATCAAAATTCAATAGCAATTGCAATAGCACTTAGACTTATATACCGATTCTCAATGCTTTATAGACCTCTCTAAATGGTTTCCAGAGTCAGCATATTGCCCCCAACAATCTGGGTCCTCATTTTACCCACCTCGGAAGGAAGGAAGGCTGAGTCAATCTTGAACCTGGTAAGATTTGAACTGCCAAATTGCAGGGGAGTGGGTAGTAAACAATGGATTTTTTGGGTATAAACACAAATATAGAGATATTTGAGGAACCTAATCGTTGAAAATATGATTCATAAATGAAATTGGCCAATCTGATCACTCCAATATATCTAACAAGTTGTGCAGATCTATTAGGTGATGGGGTTGATAATTTCATTGAAATAATTATTGTGCATGCAAATGATTGTCTGTCTCTTTTTTGTGCTCTCTTACGTTTGAGCTTACAGAATTTGCAAACTGAGTAAAGTATGGAAGATTGTGTTTTGTATACTGACTATTTCACTGCACAATCCATCTAATTTCTGATACTGCATAACACTCTCTGAGTTGAGAAATACAGATTAATGTACACTTTCATTTCTCAGTATCTTTCTTTTTCTGTGTATGCTTGCTTATGCTAAATATTTCTGTTTTAATGTAATCCATGTAAGTTATACTAGCGGGAACTACCATAAAAAAGTTAGAAACACGCTGCTGGACAGCAGTTAAGCTTTGAACTTTTGGTTGGTTGCACTCTATCCAAGCAGAAACTGAATCCAAACACTAAAGAACCAGAAGCTACAATATTTCACTGCAAATCTTTTCAGCCATTCAGTTTCCTAAATACACCTATGGAAGTCTCCCCTCCCCCCCAAAGGACTATATGTAAAAGTCATCACACTCTCACTACCAGCACTTTGTTCAGATTTGCAAGAGACTTGGAAGTTGTCCCATATCTGCCTGGATACTGTATTTTGAAGTTGTAAAGTAGCTGAGAATTTGCAGTAATGCACTCAGCAATTTCCCAGAGTTCTTCTCTAAGGGCAAGGTTATACTTTGTCTCTCTGTTTCCTTGTAAGAAAAAAAGAGTCAGGCCTTTCTGCCTTGGACTGTTTATGGGATAGATGGGATGATGACATGCCCTACAGAAATTAGCAATGTCTCAAACCGTCAGAAACAAACAGAACCGAAATATGCACTTGCCATTCCTCGCTTCAGACTCTTTATGGAATATCCACCTTAAGCGAGTCACAACTGATCTACATGACAGTCCACTACCTTTTCTTCACACGCGCTAAGGGAGCTCAGCAAACACAAATGAATTCCGAGGTTTTCTGAATATTTTCCCAATGATTTCACTCAGCATTCATTTCATTTTAATGCAAGGGCACAAATCCTAGTTTATGTCATAATAGATGGACAACAATAGTGCAGTTTAATGAAAATAAAACACTAAACAGTGCTACATGTTGACAGAGTCATGATGGATATAATTTGGAGTGTTTTCGATGATGTGGATCTTTGAAAAATATCTGGCAAGCATGCAAAGTGACAAATGTATTTAAGGATCTATGCCATTCAAATGATATCACCACATGTCTGTTTTGGAATTTTCCCTATTAAATGTGGGGAATATGGGCAGAAAAGCACTTGCATATTGTGTTCTTTAAACAAAAAGTGTTTGCGTTGCACAGGGGGGGATGTCTGTCAATAACACCCAACAATTCAATGTTCCCAAAGATATGGCTACATAAAGTGCACAGATTGGAACTGGGGGGAGGGAGGGAGGCAAAAGCAAAATGCATTGCTAATGCATCTGTGAATTTCTCTTCTTTAAAAAAAATGCTTTATTTTGCTCCCCCCAGCAAGCGTCATATGTATTTACATAGATTAGAGCACAATTTCTGATCATAGTTACAGTGATACAAAAGTATATCACTTGAGCTGTATTCCAGCTTGACAATTGCTCTCTAGCAAATCTGAATTTTGAGGACACATGGCTGTTGCCTCTTTTCCTTTTCTCTGCCAGCATAAGCAACCTTTTTGGCTGCCTGGATATCTATCTATCTATCTATCTATCTATCTATCTATCTATCTATCTATCTATCTATCTATCTATCTATCTATCTCCATCTATCATCTATCAATCTGCTTATCATCTATCATTCGATTATCTCACATCCTTGTGCAAAAAGTACTCTATATTTGAATGATGATGACATAATTAGCCTTGCTTTTTCATTATAGATGCAGTTCCCTTGTTTTTACCCAATTCAGCTTAGTGGATTCCCTAATCTTGCTGAACACTTCAGTTTAGATGATGTATCAATGAGGCATTCAAACCTAGCAGTTTATACACAAAAAAATTCTGTCTGCTTTGTAAAAGATTATCCTTTTATAAACACTCCGCGGAAAACATAAAAGCAAATAGAGGACAGCACATAGGACAGGAAAGATGTTAGCAGGGAGATTAATGCTGAATGGGTAGAAATGAATGGTGCTTACCCAAACAAGGTCCAGATACTTTGGCTGCAGTGAAACATAAATAATGGGAATGACACATCGTTTATTCGGGATAATGAGTTGATCCGAAGTAGGGGCCTAGAACAAGAGATTAAAGATTAAATATCCATCTCCTGATGAATATCAGTAGCAAACTTTAACCTTTTCCTTCCAAAAGCACAATTTCTTTGAACAAATCATGTTAGTGCAGCACGATGAAGAAATGTGCTGAAGCCAACTGAAATGGTATCTCAACTTGAGTCAGGAAGAAAAAATACAACCAGCATTTTGCCTCTCTTTTAATAATGGGGGCGGAGAGAGAAAAGTATAAACAAATGTAAACAATCTAAAGATTCACTGATGCTTTCAAAATAATACGGAAGACTCAAGAAATATAATTTTCTATTTTATACAGTGTGGGAATGTGCATGTCTTGGAGAGTTAGGGAGACTGGAAGGCCCTGATTTCTTGGCTGTTTTTCTAATTTGTTACAATATAATTACTGAAAGAACATACATATTTGGAACATTTAGCTTGTTGAGAAATAATAACCAAGGGCGGCCTGCTGTGAAAAGCAGACAGCAGACCACATGCTAAATCAGAAGCTTGCATTGAAGGAGGACTTGGAAGATGTCACAGGCCTTGGACCAACAGAGGTGTGAAACAGAGTGAGAAAGGGACAGGCACAGTCCATTGGGGCTTGGGAACAGGCTGTATTGAAATCCTGGCAGCTTTTCCAGCTTGGTCAATTAGTGGTCCTTCCTGTTCAAGATGCTGTAATGCCACAGAGGCAGAAGACACAGGACAAGTGGGAATCTGGATAGCAGTGTGGCTTGCCCAGAACTTGGAATATAGCAGCTGCTGAATGCATTCAGCCAGCCAAGACTAGCCTTGTGGTTTTGTTGCTGATGGCTGCCTCTTGAAACAAGGATAAAAAGATGGGAAGGGGGTGGAAGTGGGGTGGGATGGGGGAAGGGTGCCCTTTCCAAAGCACATTGAGCAATGACACAAGGAAAACTATGGCAGGATGAATCACATTAAACAACTTCTCACCAGCTCATTGGAAGTGGGCTGAGAAGTGAAATGAATTTAGTGACATTGTTATATCTTGGGTGGTGAATGTAGTGCAGATGCCAAACCCACATGTATGTGCAGTTGGCAGGAAAAGACAGGATTTGCTTAGTAAATATTAGCTTGCAGAAAGTCCTATTCCAGAGTGGGTTTGGATTTTTAAGGCAGAAAAAGGGGGTGATGGGGATTGCTTTACTTTTTTCAGTGTTGCTTTACTATTGCTGAGAATACAAATCTGTATTCTCAGCAATATTCACAGATATTGAAAAATAAGAATAGCATTCTATTAAAAAAAACAATTTAATGGGTTTGCTATTTGGCTTTTTATCCAATCATCGAACTGATTGGAATGACAAAATGCTCCAAAAATTGGTAACAGTTGATATGTGTAGCAGACCTAACAGGTTTTGAGCCTAGACCAGGAGTACCTGGAGCTGGATCAAAAAAAGTAAAAGGGCCCAAACTCATGCAATCAAAGTCCCTTTCCTTTTATATGTGGAAGTTTATTTTATTTTATTTTTTTATTTTATCATTTTTTTATTTACTTCTTTCTCAGAAGAGAGCACAGCCCTAATCATTCCTTTCAGACAGGACTAACAAGTATTGAGAAGAAGTTATTTATAATACAAGATTTTTCTTTAAAGAAATAGAATGAAATATGCCAAAAGTCTGCGACGACACTAGATTTACTATTTTTATTTAAAGAAACTTCATAGAGCTGAAACAGATTATGAACATGAACTAGGTTGGATGGCCTTCAAAGGGCAAGCAAAGCTTTTGAATTTGAAATTTCTAAAAATTTTTAGGAAGAGGAAAGATATACAAAACTGCAGAATGTTGTAAAGCAATTGACTGAGTTTCATGTTTAATGAATAAAGTATAATAATAAATGGTTGTCAACTTCTTCTCTTTCCTTCTACCTTTCCCTTATGGACTAGCATAATTTGAACCAGGTCATGATTGAGAACTCTGGATTGATTTATCTGATGTTTTCTTAGCTACCCATGGTATTCTTGAAAGTCTTCTCTATACCAAAAGTATCAATAATCTTTCTATTTTGCTTCTTCACAGCCCAAAGTTTGAAGCTTGCCTTCCTTATATCTGATTTTTTAAAAGCACACATGTATTATAAAGTCTGTGAAGCAGAGTTTCCAGAAGGCACGAGATCTCTTCTGGGTCTATTCAACACGTATAAATATCTTTTAAAGATCAAGCAGGTACAAATGTACCAAGACAACTCCTATCACATTTCACTTAGCTTTGGAAACAAGATTTGGTGAACATACTGAATAAATGTCAGACCTAAAATGAACTCTATATCATTAGGAACATAAGCAGGTGGCAACCACTGTAGTTTTCAGCAGTCCCCTAAAGGTTTGTTTTTTATTTAGGTTATCCAAACTGCCATGATTGACATGACAGAAAAGGACAAGGCAGAAAAGATACAGATGAAGTGGTTCACATGCAGCTATCTTCCGATGTGTTGTACAATGACAAGGGCTAAAATTTTCTGCATAATAAGAGATACCTTACAAGGGAGACAACTGCCCCTTTCACTGTCTTCTCTGAAAAGAGAAGGAAAAAGAGAAACTATTTTAAAAAAAATTGTAATCAGTCTTCAAAGGAGATAAAGATATTATAAAGCAGGGGTCCCCAACCTTTGCAACTTTAAGACTGAATGACTTCAGCTCCCAGACTTCTCCAGCCAGCTTTGGGAGTTTAACCCCTGTTATAAAGCCTAAAGCAAATAGTTATAACTGTATATATCTTTTACAGACAAGGTTCAAACTTCCATAGCAGTATATAACTAGGTATCCATGGGGAGACAGAAATAAAAGAAATAAAAAATAAAGCAACTGAATTTAAGAAGCCATGTTGTTCTTCTCTATACCATGAAGGCAATTCATGCTGAAATTAAATTTCACACCATTTTCAAATCCACCAGTATCTAAAAAGGCAATCTGAATTTGGAAGTGAAACACAACAAAGCAGAAGCTGCAAAAAGAGAAGAAAAGAATTAACAAGTAAAGTAACCTAACCGTCTGGTATGTGTTTCTTGAACTGAACGGCACTCTCCTTCATCAGATGAATGAATGAAATGGACATGAATCAATAAAAGTTGTATCCCAGTAAATTTATTGGTGTTCAAGGTATTTTGTTGATGGTTTCTTCTCCAGCAAAATTTAAATGTACATTGGTGTATGACTAGTCAAAAATAGTCAAATATTTAAATTAAAACCTAGAGATCAAGATGTTAAACTTGCTAACACTTGCTAACAAATTCCTTTCTCAGTTGCTCATTGCTCATTGTAACACCAATGTCATAGGATTTTCCTTTCCTTTTTTAAAATTATGATTCAAATCCCCTCTAGGGATGGAAGCCTTTGAAGTTCTAACACAGCGTGTTATAAGTATTTTGATACTTCCTCCGTAGGCATAGAACAGGAGCCAAAACAAGCCTTGGAGTGCCAGAATTGCCCCTGATAAATTAGGCACACGACTGGAAAAGGGTGGACATTTCCTTGAGTTGAATGTTCATTTCCTACCCATTCCATTTGAACAGGAAGTCATTGGAATGGGGGGAAAGGGAGCTTTCCTTGAAGAATTTGAAGGGCTGGGATTGATCCTTCATGCAATCAAAAACTTGGAACCAGCACCAGTCTTTGATTTTTTTTTTTTTAATATTTTCATAGTGACTTCTCTTGCCTTCACTGATGGCATGATGAACAGGATGTTATGATTTATTGAACACTTAAGGCGAGCAGAAGGACAAGGTGGATGATGCCCTTAGTTGTAGTTTTTGAATAATTGAAGGCTCTAAGCACTTAATTTTTCCCTAGGGAAATCTTTTGATGGCAGGTGGCTTTACAGCATGTTTAAGTGTTATAAATTAAGTTGTGCCATTTTAAACAAAAAAAACAAACAAACTAATATCCCAAACAAAAATATAATGCTGTTTCACACAGTTATTTTCATCAATTGCTTACTGCAATAGAAGGCATGTTGTGATACATGTAAGGTTCTTCTGTCTATTGGGACCTGGAATCAGCTTGTTAAATGAAACAAGTGTGGGACCAGTGTTAAATTTAGTCCTATGCAGTTGCATCTAACAATCTACACATGCATTACAAACAAAAAGTAAATTGGCCTGTAACACAATCCTAACACAAAGCACAGCATAGGTCTCTCAAAATCCAGTTGAAGGTAGCTACGAAACTGAGGAGCAAGTCAAGCAATGAGACGTTGCACAGGGGTATCACAGGAGCTTCGTAATCTTCCAAAAGTAAATGGTGTGCTTTTTTTTTGAAGACTTATGTGTCACTCCAAGCCAGAACTCTGACCATCGTACATTTCTTTCCATAGTAAACAGTACAATTTTTTTTTTGAAAAATAACAAAATAGAAATCACCCAAAAAGAATAAAGAAGTAGAAAACAACAGTAAATATGTACTTTCTTTTTGCTTTTGTTTAAGTAGGGAGCTGCCTTATACCAGCTCAGAACTGTGTCCCACTGGGCACATTTTATCAATGTAGAGAAAGCAGAGACGGGTGTTGTAATGAACGGCAGAGGAATGACATTCCCAAAAACAGAGGTCAAAGGAAAAACAAAGAGACGCATGAAAGCACATCAAGACCTAAATTTGATTCTATTTCATTTAAATTGAATCAAAGTTATAAATATGAGCAACTGCCCACATAGTTTAGAAGTTTCCTTTTCTATCACATTTAAAAATGCCATTTGCTAGCAGCTTCGGGAAGGATTCTGGAAGCTGCAACTTAAACTTTAAGGATTTTTTTTGTAATTCTTTGGAGCTTCTTGCATTTTATGCACCTGTGCTATAAAATATAAGATATAGAAGATATAAGAAGTCACCCAATGATTGAATCATGTTTGCATGCAAAGGATGTCATCCACCACTGAATTATAGCGCTTCCCAAATGGGGACTTTCTTGCTTTATTCATCTGAACTTATCAAAAGATTCGAATATTAATTTTCTTAAATCCAAAGCCACTTTCCTGTTTGTTGATCCAATTTTTTTTCTTCTTAAACCCTTAGGAATTATCTGTATATTATCTCAATAGTTAGGCAAGATAGAAAAATATTATTTCCAACTATTCATTATGGATGAAGTGCGGGTAACTTTCAGGATTTCTCTTTCAGAGGTCCTGTAGTTATAGACCCAGGCCATCTGTATCAATATTTTGGGCATGACTTTGTTTCAGTGTGAAAAGGTCATCCAGTGATAGGATGGAATCACCCATCTAATACTGAGATGAGAATTTTGATTGGCAAGGGTTGTCATCTCCATATTGAAAACCATAAGTGCCATAAAAGCAGATTCTTTCAGCTCACATTACCATGAAATAATTGCTTCCATATGCTGTGGGCAAACCCCACACTTTCCCACAGATCATCCACATGTGAATGACAGGAAGAGTATACCTGTATATGTTATCTATGGTAAATTTCAATGGAGGTGTTCAGGTAATCCATCACACATTTAAGAAATGAAATTATTTTACCTTTTTACAAACTACATATTATTTTCACGTACAATGTGTTAAATGTTGTAAAACTATCAATTCTGTCAAAACCTATCTGAAAGAAAACAAGAGACCCTACAATCTTAACATCGAAACTGACTGGTGATTATCAGAAATTAAATATGCAGGAATTCTAAATCTGAGATGTCTAGATGACTTTTGTTTTTCCATAATTGTTTGAGGTTTCTACATAGTATTTAAGAATCAATTATATTGCAATTGATGCAATTAACGCTAATAATCCAGTAAAAGTCAGTTGGAGGTCTATTCAAGATAGTAGAAAAGAGAGACTATGGGTGTTATTAACCTATGCTGAATTTTACTAGACATTTCTTTTCTCGCATAATAAATATACAGTAGTTAGCAAGGCTGTCATTATAATTTTACAGGAACAATGGCACATCACTTTCTCTTCTAGACGCTCATAACTAATTCAACGTACAGCATGTAAGCAAAATGAATCTTTCTTTTTTTTAAAAACAACCCTGTAAACTAGATCATGCATCACCCGTCCATCAATCATCTGTTGCACCCTGGTTAGTAAAGCTAATGTTTACAGAGCCATTAAAGATATTTTTGAAAGGACAACAGTTGCCAATGTACCTTCTCATTCATATAATTTCATGCTCTTATACTTACACGCACCATTGTGCAATCTTATTTGTCACAATATGCTTGTTAGCAAATCTTTATTCTCTGGGTAAAATTGTAGAATGCATTGCCATCTTTTTAATCTAGTTAACTCCTGGTCGCTTGCTAACAAAAGATTAGGATTGTGCTTGCTCTATCATTTTGCATGCCACACCAGCCCTGATCCTGAATATCTACACAATTGAGGCAATGTGAGTAATTTTTATGTGCAAAACTGTATATAATATCTTTTCCTTTAAGAGTTGTAGGACACAAATGTCAGAGTTAGTGTCAGGGGGCATCTCCCATCCCTTATGCACATTTTCAGTCGAAGTATGCAGAAGGCTGGGCTTGTTTGCCTTGACTAGGCCACATCAAATATTCTGGAAAACAGTGTTCAGTAGTGTGGGAGATATGTATCATTCACATCTCCCTTCCACAGGTCTTCAATTTCCTATTATTAGTCTGTTGTAAACAATTGTAAAAAATATATCGTTGTGCTTCTGTCTTCTTCCTGTGTCATGTCTGTATAAGATGTTTGCCTCTGACTATTTGAATTGTTTCTAGTTATTTTGATAGATGTGCTTATTTTAATATAGAAGTTATTTTCCATAGGAAAAGGGAGAACAAGTAGGGGTGGGGATCTTAGTCAATTGCATGGACAGGAAATTACTGGAAACACTCAAAACTGGTTTGTGCAAGTGACTGCCCTAAGCTTTGCTGGCTGGAGAATTCTGGGAGCTGAAGTCCTTCAGACTTAAAGTTGCAAAGTTTGCCCACCCCTGCCCTAACCAAAAGAACAAGGACCTGTGTTGATTTCAACAAAATCCAGCATCCATTGTCCCCTGATACTGCTATATTTCCCCCCCTAAATTTTATTATGTTTCTAGTTAAAAGCAGAAAGATTTTTACACTTTAAAATATTGTAAAAGAATATGCCTTGAAATTTTCTGCATTTTCTCAAATATTTCATACCATTTTGTTTTCAGAAAGAGGAATACATGCTGTTTGGCAACTCATGCTTCTTTGTTCATATTACAAAATGGGAAAGTGGGGTTCCAGTTTTCATAAACAATATTGCAGAGTCAACGAAGCATTGGGATAAACAACAACCTGCTTACCCCCCCCCCCAATATACACACACAGAACATGGAAGCATGAATATGGAAGCATGCTCAGCATTCTAGAACCTGAATCTTGTATACCCTTACTGGGATTTGAACCTGGGCTGTTTTTACATGTTAGGCAGTTGTATTATCCACAAGCTCTCCTTCCTTATCAGCTGAGCCAAGGAAATAAGTAAATGTTATGTCAAAGCACCTGGTATGCCCAAATATGGGAGGGAGAATACTGCTTCCCTTTACATGCCCTTACATGCCTAACATGTAAAAACAGTCCAGGTTCAAATCCCAGTAAGGGTATGGCTAGCTGATGAGAGATAAATAGCTTGAAATAGATCTATACTAGTCTCCCTTTATTTATTTATCAGCACAAATGCAACACAAAAATGGTTTCCTGCCTTGAAGGCTCCTAGGATGGAGCTGAAAGGCAAAAGGGAAGCAGAATGTTCCCTCCCATATTTGGGCATACCAGGTTACCAGGTGCTTTGACATAACACACACACACACACATACACACACAAATGTAGGTATTATAATATTGTTCATAACAACTATTTCGAATTTTAGAAACGTATCATTCTTTAACCATTGAATTTATAGCTTATGATTTCTCTAATCGGCTACTTGCTTGTCAATATGATCCTTTCAAACAATGGTAAGGAAGCCCATGATGAAGAACATCCTAAACTATGTAGCTCAATCTGATCAAAAGACTGTCAAAATCTACAAGCTTAGAATTAGGAACACCAAGCTATGGATGTTGTTTCTCCATATGTTGCACCACCAAGCTACAATTTAGTGTGTAGTTGTGTATTCTCAAGTTTCAGAGATTTCCCAACCCATAGAAACAACTCCTTGTCTGGGTACAGGAACACTAGTAATGAGAAACAAGCAGTTTTGATCTATGACTTATTCTAGAAAATAAGCACGGAGAAGACAGGCAACCACTAAATGGACTAAGTATGCTGACGATGCCATACAACAACAAAAGCAAAAGCCAAGTATCCTGAATAACAGCAGTTGCACAGAGCTTGACCCCTGAAGCACCAAATGAAAGGGCTTCAGCTATAGAATACAAAATGGACCACTCAGCAGATTTTGAATGAACAAATGCATTGCAACTTTGGAAAACTCTTCCCTGTCATATCGTAGGTTCTCTTTTAGCTATTCCATTAGATCCCAGGCTTAGCAGAGTTTAGGATTCTAAAGGCTGAATATTTCAAAGTTCCGCTTTGTGTAGCTATGAGTAACAGCAATATATGCTTTGAACGTATTGGCATTATGTGAAACAGAGATAGCAATAGTTGAAGAACAAATATTCAATACACCAAACATGGCTGTCTCTACCGTGAAGATAAATAGCATTTGTGCCATAGCTAATAAACTATACAGCCATACCAGTACTGTATAGTTGATAGTTCCTTCTTACGCTGATCGCCTTGGAAGAAATGTGATGCCTTATAATATAATAGACAAGCTCTATGTATAACCCCTGGATGGGGGTGACTTTAACAGTATCACAAGGCAAAGATAAAGCTTGGAAGCTACTCAAAACTTTTGGATAGGAATGAGCAACTATATTTCTTTTCTGTGGCCCCCAGAAGCCATAGTCACCAAAAATCAATGTAATGATCTTCTGTCATTTTGAGTTGGGAGACATTATGAAAGCAGGACAGTAAACCCTGAGAGAGGTTTAGTATAGCTTTCTTAAAAACAAAGAATATCACCAACATTCCTTCTAAATCATAAAAAATCAACTTTGCATTCTCATCCTAACATGATAAACCCTGCGACATCAAAGAGTTTCAATCACACAATCACAGTTGCTTTCTTAACTTTTTTTTTTTACTTCTCTGTGATCACTCCCTGCCTCCCATATTTCAAGGGTTATACTCATAACTATTTTCATAAGCTTAAACCAGTGGTTCTCAACCTTCCCAATGCTGCAACCCTTTAATACAGTTCTTCATGTTGTGGTGACCCCCAACCATAAAATTGGTGTCTCTGTTCCTAGGTCTATTGAAAATATGTTTTTCTGATGGTCTTAGGTGACCCCTGTGAAAGGGTTGTTCAACCCCCAAAGGGGTCCTGACCCACAGGTTGAGAACCACTGGCTTAAACTATTATTTTTAAAGTAGCTATACCACTGAAATGGAAGTGTCTATGGAGATTCTCAATCATCCAGGGCATAGTTGTCCCAAAGATGCTTTTCAAAAGCCAATTGGACTTTCTTTGGAGGGAGGGAGTTTCTTTGAAAATATTTCACTTCTTATCCTAGAAGCTTCTTCAGTTCTGAACTGAAGAATCTTCTTCGATGAAAGCAAAAGATTTTCAAAAAAGAAAACCAAGAAAGTCCACTTGCGTTTTGAAAAGCACTTTTGGGTCTGAAATGGAAGCTCTATGTATTCATCTTGGCACGTGTGGTTTTTTTTAACTGTATCTTGCAGACACCACTTTCAATTTTGGAGCCCTTTCCCTCTTTTGTAAAACCCCTAAGAACAATTTAGGGATACAAACAATCAGGGAACAGGTTTAAAGCTTCTTATTGCACACAATGCTCTCAGGCCAGATCAGGGACTGTGTTCTTATTTCCAGCAAATAACAACAGGACAATCATATACACTATAAACCTTGGAGAATATCTTGCTGTTAAAAAGTCTTACTTCTCCCCAGGAATCCCTGAGCTCTGAAATTCAGGGATGTATGTTAAAGATCTTTAACAAATAGTTCTCATCATCCTCACAGTCTTTAGGATTTAGGACTGAAAGAGAAGCAAAGATACAAGTCTTTCTATCAACAAGATCATTTCAAAGTAATCGTTAGTTATAAAATAGCCGTTCTAGAATCAGGCTAGAAAACCATCATACACAAGATTAATGAGAGTAGTACAGGATAAAAAGATCAGCAACATGCATTTCCACGCTCTTTGCAAAACTACAGCTCCCAATCCTTTGTAGGAAACCACCATAGCTAAGCACTAAAAATCCAACTTATTCATAGATCTGAATGTGGAAAGCAGAATTATGTCAGTGAACTCTGTATCCTGACCTCTTTCAAATAGGTAAACACAACCTATCTGTTCATAATCTCAACCTTAGCCTTTTTTCTTTAGAACATGCAGAGTTTAAACTAGAAGCTCACTTACAAAACATGGATATCCACTTATCCCAGAACAGTGGATAGGGGGATAATTTCTTTTGCTGAGAAACAGTGCCAAAACTGAGAACATTATAGGAGTAATTTAGCAGTCAAAATCTCCTCTAGTAAATTTCCAAAATACTAATTTGCAAGTTCATCTTCTCAGTTTCATTGCAAATCAAAAATAGGATTTTTAAAGAAACTAATTAAGTTACAGTCCAACAGCAGAATGCAAATTAAATAATGAATTGGGAAAGTAACCAGCAAAAGCATGTTTTCAGGTTTCACGGAAAATCCTTGCAGCCTTATCTTTATTATTTTACTTGCTGTTAAAACACACAAACATACCAAAAAAAACCTCAGATTGCTGCTTTTGGGTGCACTGTGGAAACAACTAAATATAGCAATACTGCACAGTGGGTGGGAATGGAAAACTACAGAAGTAGGAGCTGAGTTCCTGCTGATGTAACGTCATTCATTATAGTACTATAATGTATATTGCCCTCTTCAACTATTTCTGGATAATACCCCTTGAAAATGACAAAGATCTTATTAATGAGATAAATCGTTTCTTTCATTTCCCTACAGGCAGCCAATGGTTCTTTCAAGGATGATCTTTATGTGAGAAGGATAATTCACATTTCTTAACTGAAGGATTTAGAACAGTTAACCTGTCTTCTTCCATAAACAGCTATTTTGTTCCATTGATCAATTTTATTTATGTCCAACATCCCAGTAAGGAACCCCTCTCATCTAAATACATTCTCTACTTTTTAAAAATGTTGTGTTCTTCCAAACTTTCATCTGTGCAAGGATTATGCCCTAGCACCGTGATGGCGAACATGTGGCACGCATGCCAGAGGTGGCACACAGAGCTCTCTCTGTAGGCACGTGGGCTGTTACCACCTGCTCTTCTGGTTTCCAGCACACGTGTGTTCCAGCCAGCTGGTCTTCACGGGTGCCAGAATGCCAGAAAACAGCCTTAAAACGGCCTGAAAAAATGGCCAAAAAACCCAGGTATGCACACGCCGGCCAGCTGGTCTCTAGTTTTCAGGTGCTCTGGCACATGCACATAGCCTTCCAGTTTGGGCACTCGGTGCTGAAAAGGTTCGCCATCACTGCCCTAGCAGTAAGAATGGCCCATTGACTTCAGGCACAAAACGTTCTTTAGTCAGGGTTACTGACTAAAGAATGTTAGCCAATGGTCTGTTGGTATCCCACTGGTTTCAGTGGGTTCAGCCATACTTGAGCACTGACCCACCTAAGCTCAAATATATAGGAATATGTAAAAGCAAGAATAGGTGCAGCTACAGTATGTCAGGCACGAAAAATTAGGTTCACACATGAAGGTCCAATTGAATTGATTTATTACTAAAAAAAATCTATGCGCAGGAATCTTCTCAACTAACAGTTATCACTTGCTTGGAGTTAGATAAGGGTGAACTGAATTGGGAGGGGTTGGATTTTGCTTGTGGCTACATAGGGATTCGAGGCCTATCCCTCCTTTAACTCCTCCCCCGGTTCTGCTCTTCTCCTACAAGCAATTATTTTTTCAACAGTAAATAGCAAAAGCAATAAAAATTCTGCTATTCTCTGAATGCTATAAAGTGACCAACTTAACATGTCAGAAAGAGTCAATGGAAACCTTAGCTTTCCTACCTCCCCCCCTCTCAATTTCTCTTTAATTGCTCTAATGGGAATCTCTTGAGCTGGACTCTGCACATGTCCTTGTGATTTTCTTGGCAACATAGGCCTGTCTGGCCTACAGCTCTGGATTTCCTGGTGGCCTATCATCCATGTCCTAGCTAGCTGTGACCCCTCTTATCTTCTTCAGGACCACCCAAGGTCAGTCAGATGCTGCCATCAGCAACTAGTGGGCAACCCAAACAATTGAAGAGCACTTTGCAAATTAAAAGGGCTTTGGAAATGATTGAAAACAACAATGCAGAGAAGAGAGTGACTGATGTGCTTAGGTTTCTACACATCATCAAATGACTTACAGTGAAATATTGCCAACTGTTATGGGTAACAGGACAGTTCAAGATTAAATCAAGGATTCAGGGCATGTCATGAAGTTGATATACAGAAACTGCGCAGCTTGGGGGGCTGTTGCTCTTACTGAACCGGCTGCCGGCCAATCCTTCGAGTGTCACTTACATCAGCTCCAAAGTAATCTGTTTGCCTGCCCTTCAAGCAAGAGATAAGATGTCACCATCAGTTAATAGAAAGTGGCAAGAAGGAATAATAGTAGATGGGGAAGTGGGAGGATATTGGGGAGGGCACGAACCATTTTTTCCCCTTAACAGCCATGCTACCAGGGCCTTTCAGCAAGAGTCATTCATTGTTCTCCAAACCATGGTTGATTAATTCAAAAATAACTGCTCTTGAACTAAAGAGGACATTTGGATTTTAGAAGAACTCCATAGAATCACTCTGTCTGTTCTTAATTGGGGCATCCATAGCGGCTGGTCAAAGAAAGTCAAGGAGGACACTGTGGCTGTGTGACAGAACTCTGTCCCCCCTTTTTTTGCATATGTCATGCCTGCAATAAACATCAAGAAAAGTGGGGCTTCAGTTGTGTAGTAATAGCTCCCCTCCTGGCTTTAATAAATTCTGATAATTTGGAGATTTCACCTAAGAAAAAAAGATTGGACAATGTGTCCTTCCAAATGTACCCCATGACGCTGTTAAGTTGGCCTTTTATAATGAGACAGTACCAAAATTAAAGATTTAGCTTCTAAAATATGGCACTCGTGGATCCAAATGTGGTCTTAGGCACCTATTTTGGTGTCTGCTAAGTTTCAGCCTATATTCTAATTTTTAATTTATATTATTTTTTAGCCCAAAAGAATGTAAAAAAGACTTCAGATTCTGTCTGTAAAACAGATTAATAATAGTAATAACAGATTACTCTCTGAAAACTGAATGGAATACAATTAAATTTAGTGGGGGGGGGAAACCAAAAGAAAAATTGAGGGAAAAATTGGTGGACCCAAAAAATGGGAGGGAGATCCCCCCACGGATCCTTTTGGAAGAGTTTGGAAAGTGGACAGCTGCTCCATTCCAAGTTCCCTCCCTCCTCCCTTCTTGTCATATGACTCTGAACAGATAATTGTAGTAGTGTTTCTCAATCTCAGCAATTTAAGAAGTATGGACCCCCAAAATTTCCAAGAGGTACATCCTAAAATTGCTGAACCTGAGGGCAGCCTATCCTATGCTTCCCAGTATATGAATACACACAAATGCACACGGATACAGCATAGGAGGGGAACAGTAATCCATATACACACTGCAATTGTGGCACATTATGTATTGTACAGAAAGAGATACGTATACCTCCTTTGTCTACTGGTAATGAAGTGGCCTAGTGAAGAGAAAGATTAGAGGTGGAGATGATAACTGTTTTCCAGTACTTGTCATACAGAAGAGGGGATTAGCTTATTCTCCAAAGCCCCTGTGGGCAGGACAAGAAGTAATGGGTGGAAGCTTGTTAAAGAAAGAGCCAATTTAGAAGTAAGGAGAAATTTTCTGAGTGAGAACTGCTAATCAATGGAATAGCTTACCTTCCAGAGTTGTGGGTTCTCCATGCCTGGAGGTTTTCTGAAGTAGATTGGACAACCATTTGACCAGGATGGTATCAGGCCTTCTGCCTTGAACAGGGGGTTGGACTAGAAGTCTTCTGAGGTCCCTTCCAGCCCTATGGTTCTATGGTCTAAGTTCTAGACTAAAAAGAATTTGGGCAGACATTTTCCTCCCTTGAAATTAAAAAAAAACCCTGGCATTCTGGCAATCAAAATACGAACGCTGGAAAGATCTTGATTTCCAACAAATATTCCAACATTTCAATGTCATCCCACTCCAAATGGCTCTAAACAGACTTACAGCAAAAAAACAGAAATTAACAACAAAAACAATAACAGATTTGTAAGCCATCTTATATTCACCTATGGGAAGCTACATAAATTGATTAAATAAATAAAAAATACAATACAATAAAAAACAAAATAATAAATAAAATAAAATAATTATCCAGAGCCTGATCATGTGAAGATGTTTTGCTGTGGGTTAAACCAGGGGTCTCCAACCTTTGCAACTTTAAGTCTGAAGGACTTCAGCTTCCAGACTTCTCCAGCCAGCTTTGCTGGCTGGAGAAGTCTGGGAGCTGAAGTCCTTCAGACTTAAAGTTACAAAGGTTGGAGATCCCTGGGTTAAACGATGCTAAATCCAAAGCCAACTATCTTATGTTAGAAATTATTTTTGTAATGTTTAAGGGTAGAAGCTTAGAGTATGATTAATCCAATTAAAGGATGAGAAAAATTCTGTAAGGCTCTGGAGATCCTTCCTTTCCAGCTTTTTCTGCATGGGCTCATTATCCCTTTCCTCTGAAGAGCTGCATCATTGATAGACAAAGTCAGAAAAAGACTTCTTTGATCCATTTTGATTCCTGGTGTCTTCATGAAGATGGCAGTGGCATGCCAGGCTTTTTACAATAATACTAAAGTAGGTTGCCATTGTTTTCTTCTAGAATTTGTTTTTGTTCAAATTCCCAACTGAGCCCAGGGATTTCCAGTTCCCCTCATAGCCCACTACAACCCTGCTTAGCTTTTTGAAATCAGCCAATGTAATCTAGATGCTGCCACCTAGCTGGAAGGCAGAAGGAAAAATGAACAGATAAAACGCTTACGGGTCGCTTCATTGACAAATTTATGTCACACGTATACATCGTAATATAGTTTTATTGAGAAAAAAATGTCAATTCTTTTGTCAATAAAATCATGTCAATAAAATTATATATCCCTTTGGTGTGTTGTTTTTCTAATTGTTCTAAGTACTTTTGGAAGTTCTTGGAAGTCCATGGGCTGCTTCTCTTCACACCTTCAAAAAATATTCTGTTCACATTTTAAGTTAAACAAATATGATTGAGAGGAGATGGGAATAACCTAACCTATTCCTTAGAAGGAATTATGGATTAAGGGGGGATCCATAAAAAAATTAACTGTCCTTTTTATCTATTTCCCAACTAGGTGGAAATACCTAGATGTTAATTACAATTCAAGAGTCCCTTTCCTTACCACAAAATCATGGAAACCTTCTGTGCAATTTGTAGAGATTGGGAATAGGGGAAACTTTTTGCAGTAGTTATCCTCATTCCTCTGAGTATAGTTCAGTTTGGTAGCAATAGAAGAAGAGCTTTTATCCTAAGGTCCTCTGTTTTGGTTGCTTCAAATCTGTGCTCTTTCTCCTATCCTATTTAATACTTACATAAAGTTAGGGGGGAGATGATCTGCCAGCATGGGGACCAGAATCATCCATATGTAGATGATAGATACATATTTCAACCCAGGGCTGAACAGAAAAGACCACATCCAGACATGGGCTGCTGGGGTTTTTCACAGGTTTGGGCAATCCTTTAGCAAAGATTCTGCACAATTTGGTGAAGCCCCAAATCTCACTCCTGGCTGGCCACGACCACTTCAGAATGCTCTTCCCAGGAGTCTCCACGCAGCCCATTCATAATGCCAGGTAAGTGCAGGGCCCATGCGGAGGCTCGTGGAGGTGGGGGGAAACCAGCCTACTGAAGGTTCCGGAAGTCTGGAAACGAGTCTGTTTCCAGCCTCCGGAGAGCCTCCGGAGCCCAGGGGAAGCAGTTTTTGCCCTTCCAGAGGCTCAAGGAAAGCTTCTGGAGCCTAGGAGCCTAGGGAGGGCAAAACACCCCCCTACCTTGGTGCAGGGGGCTTACTAGGCCAGGCCCACCATCGCCATATCCACCCAGCAACAGGGCAGCGAACCCATTGCTGCAATTTTTGAAGCCCATCCTTGACCATGTCCCAATGCCTGGAAAGGATGAGGTCTGGCTGAGGAAGAACAGGCTCAGCTCAATCCCAGGAAGGAAACATTCCCCTGGGATAAAAGCATTTCTAAGCTTGTTAGGATTTTGGAAGGCCACTAAGACCTGTTGTCCAAGAATTCTGTAGGAACCAAAAACAGATATCATTTCTCTATAGAATGATTAGAAGAAATTGATTATTAGTTATTTCCTAAAACAATTACTATATTACTTGATCTATGTTAGTACTTTTTTCTCCCGCTTTTTCTTTTAACCTGGAAAGCACAAAATTGGATTGACTACTATGAAAAGCCGTCTGGTTTTTAGCAGCCAGGCAACCATTCTTTGGGGCCCTTCATTGTGGGAGCAGCTCTACTGATTAAGTTTAATGACACAACTGCGACTTGTAGTAAGATCAGGGGAGCAGCAACATTAATGCTTCCCATTTCTCTAAGTCATTCCAGACAGAAGGACAAAGATATCATAAGACTTCCCTCACCTTTCGATATTATTATAAGGGTTCCAACCTAAGGAACATTGGGGTGTGTCTCCCATCATTTTACGTTCTCTTCATTCTCACTGGATCAACCCTGTAGAGTAGAGGGGGCAGAGAGATAATGACAACATCAGAGTCATCACGTGAACATTGTGATGGAATGGGAAGTTGAAAGTAATTCCTCAAATCCCAATCTGACTACTATCATTCATGGTATTACTTGCATAATTAAATCTCAAGGAAACAACCAAGATATAGGTTGGTGTTGTGGGCCAGTCGGCTCCGGATGAGCTGCTGATGGACTCCTCTAGTGAGGAGTCCTATGAGTCTGCTCTGGAGGAGGAGGGCAACCTTGAGAGAGCAGAGAGCCCAGCTGGTCATCAGGAGGCACCTGGGTCTTGGAGTAGTGGGGAGAATCAAGGCCAGTTTATCCCTGATGCTAGAGTGAGAAGGACTGAAAAAAGGAGACTTCAATTGCATCAGAAGCAAACTCGTAGGATTTGAAGTAGTCCAAGCTGCCTAATGACTGGCCCCTCCCAGGAAGTCTTTGTTAAGGAAGTCCTTGCAGAGAACAACGTTGGATTTCTAGGTTCATGTTCATTCGTGTTGATTTTCAGGTTCGTGTTTAGTTGAGTTAGGAAGCGTCATATCTGTTCAGAGTCATTCAGGCAAGCAGCCAAGAGAGTTAGTGGCAGGCAGCCAGTCTTGTGTTAGTCGGAGTAAGAGGGTTCGGAAGAGGTTGGTGTTTGAAAAGCATCCACCAAGATCAGGATGGCAAGCCTCTTTCCAGTTTCTAAAAATGCATGGTTGTGATTATAACATCATCAGGAGACAATCTGAGTGAGGGCACTTTTACTTTTAAGACATAGTTCACTATATAGCATAGCAGAGGTGGGTTCCTAAAAGTTCACCTTGGTTTGTACAAACCGGTAATGATATGCTGGCCTGGGTCGCAGAACTAGCAGTGACTCAGGCTGGCTACACCCCAAAACCAGTTCCCCGGTTGCGGCCATCACCATCTTTTTCTTTAGTTCTGTGCAATTTCCATTGAATTGCACATGCGCGCGCATCCAGCATGTGCATCCAGCACATGTGCAAATCGCGCAGATGAGTGAACTGCCAGTAATGCTGGCTAGAACCCACCCCTATAGGATAGGATGTAACCTTTTCTATTTATTTATCAATTTATTAGAGAGCGTAACTCTTGTCCTTCGCTTGAGGATCCATCTTATTCTAATTCTCTAAACTTCCCCAAATAGATTTTCAGACTTCTGTGGGCAATGAGCACCTGTGATTCTTAACGGACTATATGCAGGGATACGTTTCTAGTAGTTGTTTTCTGCACAATGTTTGTTATACCTCTGTAAATCTTGGGGTTCTTCCAATCACATTACTGCCTTCTTCTTGTTTCTTGTTGGGCAATGTTTTGACACCAGTCCTGTGGCTCACAGTGTGTTGGTTAAGTGTGCTATTTGTTTGTTTGTTTATCACATTTAGAAACATGGAGAAAAAAATGGAGTGAAAAATTTTAAACTTCTGCCAGGAGGTTCAGAAGGATAGAAACAAATGAGGTTAATGTTTAATATTTTCCTTATCTTAAAAAAACATTTTGTTTAATTAGTTGGTTTCTTAATAATCTTCCCTCTTTACCTTTTCTGTTTCCTTTTCCATGAACTTTCTGTGGGGGCATGTGAGAGGTTATTGTTTTTTGTTTTCTATATTGTAAGCTGCCTAGATTCACTGTAAGCAAGCAGGTAGCCATCCAAAAAGGCATTAAGAGTTGTTAACCTAATTTTGCGAAGCTTCTTCTCAGGTAATACTGTAATCTAACTAGGGCATACAAAACCATTGCCAGACCAATTCTCGAATACAGCTCATCTGACTGGAATCCACACTGTATATCAGACATTAATACAATTGAGCGGCTCCAATGGTATTTCATGAGAAGAGTTCTCCACTCCTCCACAGAATACCTTATGCCACCAGGCTTGAAAGTTTTGGCTTAGACAATTTAGAACTATGCCGCCTACACTCTAACCTAAGCATAGTACGCAAAATTGGCTGCTACAACGTCCGTTCTATCTATCACTACTTCAGCTTCAACCGCAAAAATATACAGGCAAACAATAGATACAAACTCAAGGTAAACTGCTCCAAACTCGGTTGCAGAAAATACGACTTCAGCAATAGAGTCGTCAATGCCTTGGATGCTCTACCCCAGGGGTCCCCAACCCCCAGGCCGCGGACCGGTGCCAGTCCGTGGCTGGGTAGGAACCGGGCCGCAGGGCCGGAGAGGAGGAGGAGGGAGGGGGGGCAGCCCCCTGGGCAGAGCGCACAGGAGAGCACAGGCGTGGCTGTTCGCACCGTTGAAGTGCGCCTCTTCCTCCACCCTTGTCGACGGTGGAATTTCTGGGCGCTGCCAGAGCAGCCCTCTCTACCGGCTGCCGATTCCCTTTCTCCCTGCCCCCCCAGAGCTTCCCCAACTGGCATGCCGCCCACTCGCCTTCTTCCAGGGGCTGCGGAGGTTCCTCCCCCCCCACGGAGCCTTCTCAGCTCCTGGAAGGGGCCTGAGCGAGTGCACGAGCGACCAAGCGCGGCGGCCACCCGGGCAGGGCAGGCTAAGGCGAGTGAGCGAGTCGAGCCGGGCTGAGGAGGCTCCACAGTGGGGGGGGACGGGACGGGATGACGACAGACCAACAGAGAGAGGCATAGACACAGAGAGAGACAGGGAGGGAGGGAATCAGAGAGAGTGACAGACACACACACACAGACAGAGAGAGGGAGGGAGGGAGAAAAAGATAGACAGAGGCACAGAATGAGTGATTAAGTGCCTGAATGCAAGACAGACAAACAGACACACACACACACACAGAGTGACAGAGATGGGCGGACGAAGGAGAGAGAGACAGAGATAGAGAAAGAAAGAAAAAGAGAGAAAGAGAAAGAAAGAAAAAGAAAGTGGGAGAGAGAGAGAAAGAAAGAGAGAGAAAAAGAAAGAGAGAAAGAGAGAGAAAGAAAGAAAAAGAGACAGAAAGAGAAAGAGAGAAAGAGAGAGAGAGAAAGAGGGAAAGAAAGAAAGAGAAAGAGAGAAAGAGAAAGAAATAAAGAGAGAGAGAAAGAAAGAGAGAAAGAGGGAAAGAAAGAGAAAAAATGAGAGAGAGAGAAAGAGAGAGAAAGAGGGAAAGAAAGATAAAGAGAGAAAGAAAGAAAGAAAGAAAGAAAGAGAGAAAGAGAAAAAAAGAAAGTAAAAGAAAGAGAAAGAAATAAAGAGAGAGAAAGAGAAAGAAAGAGGGAAAGAAAGAAAGAGACAGAGAAAGAAAGAGAGAGAGAGAAAGACAGAAGGAAAGAAAGAAAAAGAAAGAGAGAGAGAGAGAAAAAAAGAAAGAACTTATGACCACAATTGAGCCCAAAAGTTTGGTTGCTAACCAAGACCATTGTTAAGTGAGTTTCACATTTTCCAAGTTGGCCACGCCCACCCAGTCACATGACTGCTGAGCCACTCAGCCGGTCCGCAGAGTTTTCTTTAAAATGAAACCGGTCCCTGGTTCAAAAAAAGGTTGGGGACACCTGCTCTACCCGATTCCGTGGTTACTTCCTCAAACCCCCATAGATTCCGCCTTAAACTGTCTACTGTGGACCTCACACCATTCCTAAGAGGTCTGTAAGGAGGAGTGCATAGGTGCACTAGCGTGCCTACCCTCCCTGTCCTACTGTCCCCATTTATTTGTACTCATGTGATGTGCTCAAGTCCATGTTTATACTTATATCTCATACATGTTTTGACAAACCAAGCAAAATAAATAATAAATTAATAAATTTCTAAAATAAGTAAACAAATCTACATCTTTGCTTTATGTTCCCATAATGGGTATTTTTGGTTTTTCTTTGACAGGACTGAAGAAACGTCACCCCCAAGGAAGGATAGCCTGATGCATTAGTACAGGGGTGTCCAAACTTGGGAACTTTAAGACTTGTGGACTTCAACTCCCAGAATTCCCCAGCCGGCTTTGCCGGCTGGGGAATTCTGGGAGTTGAAGTCCACAAGTCTTAAAGTTCCCAAGTTTGGACACCCCTGCATTGGTTAATCAATTGCTTCTATTTTTTCAATAAAGCTGATGTCTCTTTTCCTTTCCTTTCTGCATTTACTGCCCCTCATTTTTTTTTGACCGTATTGATATGAGGGGCCATAAATTGTGTAGACCTGCCACAGAATTTCATGTCTTCTATCTATAATCTGTGCATTTTAAAATCTATTTCTTCAATATATATTTTTTAAAGGCTGGCCCTGAATTTCCAGTTCCTGGAAGGAAATGCTTTCATTGGAACTGTGTGTTCCAGTGGAAGAAAATGATTTTGAGAAAATGATTCTGAAGTCACCACCTTCGAAAAGTAGCAGAACCAAACACCCCGTCTAACCAGCCATTATTTTCCCACGGAGAGCATGCACCTTCAGGAAAGGAACTTGATTTGTGAAGGAACTATTAATTGGCTGACAGTTAATTATTGACAGTTTTGGACAACTTTATCTTTCTATCAAAAGCTGGACCAAGACCAAACAGTGTGCAATTTATAGTCAGAAAAGTCAATGTATCCACGTGCCTTTTAGTGTGACTTATTCCTTTCCTAATGCTTCACATAATTTGTCCCTGTTGCTACAGCCAAATCCCTCTCCCATGCGGTGTATTCCTCTCAGGCTGCCAACCCTTTTGGCAGCAACTGATTTGCAAAAGGGATCTGCTGCAGGCAATCCCATGGGTGAAAGGGGAGAAAACCCAGAAGAAAAAGCAAGTAAACAAAAAAAATCTCTCTAAAAGACTTTTACCCAAGTCAAGGTGTCCACCCCCCTTAACCCCATTTGACAGACCAGGAATTACTGGAGGGAGGGTGGGGGTGGAATCAATCTGGAGCTGCCTGAGATAAGAGGCGTCCAGTGTTAAAAAACAGGCTTCCTCTATACCTCAGCGTGGCCTTCCTTTTGTAAACAGTCTTCTTTTAATGTTGTAAAATGTTTTTTTCCATTTATGCAACAATAACGCCTATGGTAGTAGAAGAGGGAGAATGGAGGAGAAGCAGGGGAAATGGACAGCAGAGAAAGGGGGGAAGAGAGTAGTTAGTATTTCTGAAGAAGCCCCTCATCTTCTTTAAAAAGAAAGAACTCACCTGCTTTCAGAAGTAAGGAGAAGAAGAAAGAGAAAGAAAGAAAGAGAGAGAGAGAGAGAGAGAAAGAAAGAAGAAAAAAGAAAGAAGAGAAAGAAAGTAAGAAAGAAGAGAAAGAAAGAAAGAAGGAAAGAAAGAAAGAAAGAAGAGACAGAGAGAGAGAAACAAACAAACAAAGAAAGAAGGAAATAAAGAAAGAAAGGAGAGAAAGAAGGAAATAAAGAAAGAAAGAAGAGACAGAGAGAAAGAAAGAAAGAAAGAAAGAAAGAAGGAAAGAAAGAAAGAAAGAAAGAAGAGAGAGAAAGAAGGAAAGAAAGAAAGGAGAGACAGAAAGAAAGAAAGAAAGAAAGAAGAGACAGAAAGAAAGAAAGAAAGAAAGAAAGAAAGAAAGAAAGAAAGCAGAGAAAGAAGGAAATAAAGAAAGAAAGAAGAGACAGAGAGAAAGAAACAAACAAACAAAGAAAGAAAGAAGGAAGGAAAGAAAGAAAGAAAGAAGAGAGAGAAAGAAGGAAGGAAAGAAAGAAGACAGAAAGAAAGAAAGAAAGAAGGAAAGAAAGAAAGAAGAGAGAGAAAGAAGGAAAGAAAGAAAGAAGAGACAGAAAGAAAGAAAGAAAGAAAGAAAGAAGAGACAGAAAGAAAGAAAGAAAGAAAGAAAGAAAGAAAGAAAGAAAGAAAGAAAGAAAGAAAGAAAGAAAGATCCAGCTTTTCCAGAATCAGTGATTTATGTTCCTTTCTTATCTAAATTATTGCTGCCCTTCTTTCATTAGCTAACATGCATCAGGACAATAAATGAAATAAACGTTGTTGACTCTTTCTGCAGCATTTAGGAAAGTGAACATTTCGTGTCTTACCAAGACCACATGAAAGAAACGCAGCATCCAACTTAGGTTAATGAATGAATGAGATGCCCTTGAAGGTTACCTTTGTCCAAACAAAGGTCAGAGGACATCTTCAAAACAAAATATTGATTAAAGCAAGTTAAATGTTTTGACTGAAGGAAACATGAAGGATTAAAAAGAGGGGAAAAAGCCAAAATGAAGCGGCCTGGATAAGAAAGGGACAGGAAAAGGGGGGGGAGGGGGGAAGTAGCATTCATACCCAGACACAAAGGAAATGGTAGAAAACATATCTGAATCAGCTAGTCATCTACTAACAAGCTGTAAAGATTTCCAATGACAAGTTGTCACATTAGTTTAGTGAAACTGAAGCAACACTTATCCCTTTTCCTGTGCTTAATCTCTCCCTGCGGTCCACAGAAACATGCTACTGCGTTTAATAGGATTAGGGAAGTTCACTTTCCCTTCTCATGAGCTCTTTCCTCTTTCCCACCCCCTTTCCTTTGACAAATCTATTTTCACCAATGCAAGAGACTGTTTTTTTTCCCCTAGACATTGAATCTCCCTTGAATCATCATTCTCAAGAATCTCTCTCTCTCTCTCACACACACACACACCATTAAGGTTCCTGGAGGAGATGGTAAAACATGTGGAGGGAATTATCTTCATTATTAACAGCTCCTGGCCTGGCTATGCTGGTTGGGTTCTGTTCAAGCAGTGGAAGCTTTTCTTCCTCGGTTCCATTCTGCACTTCATAAATATCCCCAGATCCGCTTTGGACCCTGGTTCTATCTTGCTGACTAACAATTGGGTATCATTAGGTCGTGATAGGATATATTTTTAACCTGGATGTTTTGTAATAGGAATACTAAGGCTAGCCATTATTTGTGTCAAACAATCCTTAAAAGGTATTTTTGTCATTTCTGTCAAAATAATCCTATCAGTAAAAAGCTTGTTTTTATATTTGAAACTTATCGGTTGCAATTCAGGGAGCTTATAGATGGCCCAAGTTTTACTTTATTGACTATTTTGGAGATAAGGCAGGTCTACCTAATAAACAGAAAAGACACTGCTCATCTTTAAAGAAAGTTTCTGTTTAAGCTATAGGATTGAATGGGGTATTTGGCTAACTATTCATTTTTAGCTTGTTTCATTTGCTATTTGTAATATAGTTCTTTCAGCTAAAATGTCTAGACCCCCCTGTTCAAAAACTGAATTTCTGTACAGATTAAATTCTGGTTTTGACTAAATATTCATGATCCTACTCATTCTTATCTTCTCCCAGAAGTAGGAATTTGTCTCCAACTCTATTAATTCCCCCCAGACTGAAGATTCTGGAAATTAAATATCTGTATCCCTAAAGAGCCAACCCATGGAACCTGGTGGGAATGAAGAGAGATGTGATGGTAGAAATAAACTCTTTCAGTCTGTATGGCTGTACACAGTTCACTTGTCTGTGTATTTCTGATACCTTATTTCCCACTTGTTTAAAAGAAGCCATTGGGGACAATAAGTCTGTAAAAAGTAGACATAGGAAGCTTAGAGATAAACATATTTATTACCACATAAGCTTTTGTAAATCGGAGCCCATTTCATGCGATAGATTCATGAGAGTAGTAGCATATAAATACATAGAGCTTCCCTTGGGAAGTATAGAGGGAAAGATGGAAGGTAAATGAAGAGGTGTGAAGCAGAGAAAATTACCTATAGTGTCCATAACAAAGCAGCGGACAGGCGTGACAAACACATTCTTGAATTAAATAGCTAATTATTACAGTTGTTCTCTGCTTGAAAATGAATTGGAAGAAGTGCCCAGGACTCAATCTTTCTGCCTTTCATTAAAGCAGCTGATTTTTTTGTTCAAGCTTTAGTATAATATCCCAGAGAAGAAGACGAGCACTACAGAGTCACATTGAATTTAAGGGAGCAACATCTTTTTTTCTTTAGGATCCTGCTAATGACTGAAAAAGTGAGTTAACACTGTGCTCATAGTTATACAAAATCCAAAATGATGTTGTGAAATCTTTTTCGAAGAAGGCACAATTGAGGGGTAGGGGACAGCCACAATCATGCAGATGAAACCTTGCCCCTTGTTTACAAGCATCATGATGGGAATGGGCTTTTAACCACATGGATACAGACACCATTTTGACTTCTTTCCGCTGCCATGAACCCAGGCATGAGATAGGAAAATGTGATCTTATCTTACTTCACATCCTATGTTGAGGATCCAGGTCCAAAGTAATCCAGGATTTTTAAAAAATGATGCTGGTTCATTTAATTTACTTACCCTGAAGTTATTGAAAATGATCTAGAAGAATTCAGTAAGGCAATTAAAGGCTTACCCCGCTCTGAATAACACTATATGAAGTTTACATGTTTTTCTAAGACTTTTCTGAAAATTTAAAAGACACAAGACTTCAATGTCTAAAGTAGTTACACCTGTATTTCAATAATATCATGAAATAAGCTATGTAAAAATCATGCTGGAGCTCTTGTGTTCTTGAGCTACTTCTTAGCTGTCCATTAGCAAAGGTTTAAGGCAGGGGTCTGCAAAGTTGGCTCTTTTAAGACTGGTGGACTTCAACTCCCAGAATTCCCCAGCCAGCTATGCTGGCTGGGGAATTCTGGGAGTTGAAGTCCACAAGTCTTAAAGTTCCCAAGTTTGGACATCCCTGAGCTAAATAAACAAGGGGGAGGGTTGTAGAAAACGACAGACATTTGTTTATTGGCCTTTTTATTTCTTTATATATTTCTTTATTTGCTTAATAGTTGTATAGGGCAGGGGTCTGCAAAGGCGGCTCTTTTAAGACTGGTGGACTTCAACTCCCAGAATTCCCCAGCCAGCTATGCTGGCTGGGGAACTCTGGGAGTTGAAGTCCACCAGTCTTAAAAGAGCCAACTTTGCAGACCCCTGCCTTAAACCTTTGCTAACTCTGAGCTCACTCTGTTACACAGCACTAGGGATTCGAACTCATCAAATTTGCAGACGACACCAAACTGGCAGTAATAGCCAACACTCCAGAAGATAGGCTTAAGATACAGAAGGATCTAGACAAACTTGACCATTGGGCACTATCTAATAAAATGAAATTCAATTGTGAAAAAAGTAAGGTCCTACATATAGGCAAGAAAAACCAAATGCACAAGTACAGTATAGGTGGTACCTTGCTCAATAGTAGCAACTGTGAGAGGGATCTAGGAATCCTAGTGGACAACCATTTAAATATGAGCCAGCAGTGTGCAGCAGCTGCCAAAAAAGCCAACACAGTTCTAGGCTGCATAAACAGAGGGATAGAATCTAGATCACGTGAAGTGTTAATGCCACTGTATAGTGCCTTGGTAAGGCCACACTTGGAATACTGCATACAGTTTTGGTCGCCACGATGTAGAAAAGACGTGGAGACTCTGGAAAGAGTGCAGAGAAGAGCAACCAAGATGATTAGGGGACTGGAGACTAAGACATATGAAGAACGGCTGCAGGAGCTGGGTATGTCTAGTTTGATGAAGAGAAGGACCAGGGGAGACATGATAGCAGTGTTCCAATATCTCAGAGGGTGCCACAAAGAAGAGGGAGTCAAACTATTCTCCAAGGCACCTGGGGGCAGGACAAGAAGCAATGGGTGGAAACTAATCAAGGAGAGAAGCAACTTAGAACCGAGGAGAAATTTCCTGACAGTTAGAACAATTAACCTCTGGAACAGCTTGCCTCCAGAAGTTGTGAATGCCCCAACACTGGAAGTCTTTAAAAAGATGTTAGATAGCCATTTGTCTGAAATGGTATAAGGTTCCTGCCCATGCAGGGGGTTGGACTAGAAGACCTACAAGGTCCCTTCCAACTCTGCTATTGTATTATTGTATTGAACCACCAAACTGCCAATCTTTCTGCTCAACAAGCTCAGCATCTTAGCCACTGAGCCACCACGTCCCATTAGCAAAGGTTTACTTAGCTTTTATTAACAAGCTGATAGCATGTCATTTCTGAATATCCTCTATCGAAAACAATTCATAAAATCCAACTGACAAGAAAATCCAGAAGCTTGGATTTGGGAAATATGCATTTTTATCACATTTAATTCTTGAGTTGATTCCTTATCTCCACTGTTGAAGTTGGATCCCTATAAAGACATCCAGACTGTAATAAGGACTACTGGGAGGTTTTGTGAACCATTTGGCAATTCCTAGAACTACAAAGAGAGAGAGGAATGGTGTGATTGACAGATCTACCTTCTAATCAAAGAGAATGGGTCATCAGAAGCTCTTCAATCACAGTGCTTTGTGGGAAGGTGTTTCAGTATCCTTTCCCCCGCAAATATCATTTAATTCTATTCAAAAACAGCAAAAGTTTCTGGCACATTACTTTCTAGATAGAATTAAAGAGCCTCGCTTGGAAACCTTTATACCTATAGTATTTATCTGAGACTCAGCAGGCTTCATCTGCCTGCAATTTCCATTCCAATCTTTTAAAAAGTACCCCCAAAGCATATTATAATGTGTGGCTTTCTTACACTGTTCGGTGCCTATATCTCCAGGCTTAAGTTCCAAATCTCTGATTCAATCTGAGTTAAAATAGATGGGATGGAGACGGAGACTATCTTTCATCTACCAATCACATTTGCATTAAAATTTGTGGTTTGTGAACATATCATCTAGTTCAAGGGTCTCCAACCTTTGCAACTTTAAGTCTGAAGGACTTCAGCTCCCAGAATTCTCCAGCCAGCTTTGCTGGCTGGAGAATTCTGGGAGCCGAAGTCCTTCAGACTTAAAGTTGCAAAGGTTGGAGACCCCTGATCTAGTTGTCTCCTGGAGATTAAAGTGCATGAATGTAACATGCAGGTGACAAAAGTGAAGATGTGGTCTGCCATTGCATTCATCTGGAATGTTTTTCATGCTTCCCAATCTAGATGTACTGTCCTGGTATAATCTGACGGTCTCTCATACAAATACTAAGCTGATCTAACCCTGCTTAGCTCCCACAGTCAGAGAAAGTCATCTCACCTGCTGAGACTATTATCCCATTTACACCAAATTAATTAGCCTCTTCCTCTGTTTGAGTGGTTTGCCTTAATAAGGCAAAAAAAAAAGAAAAGACTAGATTCATCTTTCCCAAAACATCCCACTGCACTGAAGAATTTTCATTGCATCAAGACTAAATTTTACCTCAGGCCTGTCCAAAACCAGACCGAACCAAGCCAAAATCTTTTGAAATATTGCATTTGAAATTACCGTAATATGTGGGATAGGATTCAGAATGCTAAAGCCTTACTCCACCTATTCCACATCAATAACTCCAATGTGGAAGTTTCCTGTTCCTATTACAGCATTTTCATCTCTACCCCACATTGGTGTTTATATATCCCATTTCCCCGAAAATAAGATATCTCCTGATAATAAGCCCAATCGGGCTTTTGAGTGCATGCGCTAAAATAAGCCCTCCCCTGAAAATAAGCCCTCCCTTAAAATATTTAAACTCATGCACAGCCAGTCCCTACCATTTCCTGGGGGAAGGGAAGGAACATGCCGCACACACCCCACATGCACCTGCCATCCACGCAGAACAGCCTCACGGAGGCCACTTCCGCAAACCCTAGCTACCACGCCCCTTCTCTTAGTGGCGGCTGCAAAAAGAGTGCCAGGCCCAGCTAGGGCTGGCAACAGAGACAAAACTTTCAGCCCTCTCTGGATCAGCTGATCCATGAGCCACGGGCTGAGATTAAGGGGCCTCCTGCACCTCAAAAATAATAAAACTCCCCCAAAATAAGCCCAAGTGCTTATTTCGGAGGTCAAAAGAAAATAAGACCCTGTTTTTATTTTAGGGGAAACACGGTAGGTGTCTATCAATTTAAGTGTTCATCTATCTAATTATATAAGTTTAGAGGATAGTCCTTCACTTAAATTATGTTTTGAGATTCCAATTGGACAACTGTATTTTAATTTGCTCCCCCAAATTATTGTAATAATTAATTAAATGAAATATCTGCCAGCAATATCTACATGCCTCTATTTAGCAAAAATAGGGCCAGTTTGGTGTAGTTGTTAAGGCATCAGGCTAGAAACCAAACATCAGGTACAACAGACCAGAACCACAAGTGAAGTTACAATTACTATACACTGATTTATTACTATTTATGTCTATGCACAGGAATCTATTCAACTAATGGTTAGTGGTATTTTGGCGCTAGATGAGGGTCAATGAAATTCAAGAGGGCTTGGACTTTGCGACTACATAGAGACTGTACGCTGATTCTTCTTTTGATTCCACCCTCAGGGTCTGCCAGGCCTTCTCTTACATCATGAGACCATGAATTCTAATCCTGCCATAGGCACAAAGCCAGCTGAGTGACCTTGGCCAGTCATTTTCTCTCAGCCCTAGAGTGGAGGCATTGGCAAGCCATTGAAGAATCTTGCCAAGAAAACTGCAGGGACTTTTCCAGGTAGTTTCCAAGAATCAGGTAGGAAGGGGGGGGGTGAGGGAATCTAACATGATACAGAAAGAATATTTGTCCAAAATGTGGAAACCAGTGCCAGTCAGTCAGAATAAATATTGAAGACCTTTTCTCCAGAAACCTCTCTACAAATAATAACTTGATAGCTTGCTTTACAATATTTAACTCAGTCCTGTTTCAGGAAAGTAAGCATATTCTTTCCAAACTCTAATCGTAAAACAACTCTATCTTCCATGCTTGATAAAACCAGGTAGAGAAAGAAGAGAAGAAAAGGAGATCAGACCGAATTAAAAAGCTGTTTCATGTTACCTGTGCTATTAAGCACTACAAATCAAATAAAAGATATTTCCGCAGAGAACTTTTTTCCTTCAATTAGAATTTGGTATTCATCCAAATTCCTGTCCTTTGAGCCCAGACTGAGGGCCAAGTCAGAAACAGAAATTCAATATATTTTATGCAGATACTTGTGAAAAATCCAGTATCGATATTAGTGTGTCTTCTTTCTCTTCTTTTTCAAAGCAGAAGCGATCCATATACAGGTAGTCCTTGATTTATGATCACAGCTGATCCCAAAATTTCTGTTGCTAAGTGACATAGTTGTTGATTTTGCCCCATTTTAAGAACTTTCTTCCCACAGTTGTTAAGTGAATCAGTGCAGCTGTTAAGTTAGTAACAGGTTTCTTAGACGAAGTTGGCTTCCCCATTGACTTTGCTTGTCAGAAAATCACAAAAGGTGATCACATGATCCCAGGACACTGCAGCTGTCATAAATATGAACCACTTGCCCAGCATCCAAATTTTGATCACATGACCATGGGGATGCTGCAATGGTCGTAAGTATGGAAAACAATTGTAAGTCACTTTTTACAGTGATATTGTAACTTTGAATGAACCAAAGGAACTGTTGTATGTTAAGGACTGACCTGTATCAGTAATACAGAAGACAAATAGCAAGTAGAAAAAAGAAAAGAAAAAGAAAAATGGTGATTATATTGGAGGGGGGGGGGGGAAAGCCAATTTATTAAGCCTAGTTGCTGCTGGATAGAGCAATTAATAGATAGGAGAACTTTCCCCAACTTTGCACCATCAAGGAGGTCTCAGATTGAGGCTTTATTCTGGGTCACCTGAAATGTTTGCAATGAAAATTTGTTTTGCTAGTTAACTGAAAATCAAGCTAGTGGTCTGCTTTCCTCAGATAGGTATAAAAGATAAAAGGTGGAGAAAAATACAGAAGAGCAACAGTTTCAAATCAAATGTACCTTTTAGCCAATGCGACTTTCAGATTCCTGGGTCTGAAAAACACGCAACACTTTTTCTGATTAAGGAATGAAAATTATTACTTTTCACACTTGCTGGGCTTCCAAACCCATTCTTCTCACTGCTCCTTATCAATTGCTGATCAGCCAATTAAAGCATCATAATCATACATAGTGGGATATGATTAACTGAATATGAACAGCAGGAACAAAAATTCAGAATCCAAGTCATGTTTGATTACAGAGAAACTTAGAGATAATGGGCACATGTCATACAATGGAAATGCCACAAGCATGTCTCCCATTCTTTCAGGTGTAGGAGCGAACTGGGGTTGACACAGAACCTAATAATAATCCCAATACAGTATATCTGGAGGGAAAGCAGATTGGGTAAAATGGGAATTAAAGGAGAGGATCTTCCTTTTAATTTCCATTGCCAGCCCAGACCATGCGCTTGGATGAATGGTGGGGATCTTTCAGTTAAAAGATTGGACAGCAGGTGGTGAAAATGAGTCCAGGAAACCATTCTGGGCTAGATGGCAAACAGACTGGCCTGTGATAAAGGGCATCTGCTTATTTTACTCCAGATCGCCCCTCCCATGAGAGAATATCCTGTGATGAATTTACCAAAGCCCTCGATTTTTTTGATATTACAATAACTGAACTAAGATGGCCATTTATAAAAAAAAGAAAGAGAGAAAGGAACAATAGCAAGGGGACATTAAACCAAAAGAAGAGGGGTGGGGATTTATAACTGAGAGCCAATTTGGTTTAATGGTTAATGTACCAGACTAGTAGAAAGAGGGAGGCCTTGAATTCTAGTCCTACCTTAGCTGTGAAAGCCAGCTGGGTGACTTTGGGTCAATCGCTCTTTCTCAGCCCACCTCATAGGGTTGTTGTTATGAAAAAAATAAGAGGAGGGAAATGTGTTAGATGTGCTTGACATCTTGCGTTATTTGCAAAAATAATAATGTAAAGGTAAATGTTCCCCTCACACTTATGTGCTAGCTGTTCTTGAGACTAGGGGGCAGTGCTCATCTCCATTTCACAGCCAAAGCCACTGTCTGAAGGCGTCTCTGATGGTGCAGCGAAATCTGTTACCTTCCCACCACAGGTGGTTCCTATTTTTCTCCTTGCATTTTTACATGCTTTCGAACTGCTAGGTTGGCAGAAGCTGGTACAAGTAATGGGATCTGTTATGCTGGGCTAGGGATTTGAACCGCCAAACTACTGACATTTCTGATCAACAAGCTCAACATCTTAGCCACTAAGTCACCACGTCCTCACAAAAAACAATAAAGGCAGGATGCAAATAAATAAATAAGTAAATAAAACCCATAGGATGTCAGTTCCTGGGATAGGAATGTTGAAGGCTAAGAGCTTTTTACTCAATGCTGAACTAAATCCAAAGTCATTCAGTTGCTAATCATTAAGCAACAGAAATTGGTTTCAAGTACAAAGTGAAACTGAGGTGTTCATACTCTTATCTCTATACAACACAGTTACATAAAATTAGCAGCTATCCATTTTTGTATCCCAGTAGATCTATGTAAGTGGGCATTCTTAAGAAAGGTAGGGCTCACTACTTTCAGAGGAAAATAAAATTGATACAGATACAAATGGGATGATATGAAAACCTGTTTATATTTCAGAAGTTTACATGTTTTAGTAGACTTGGGTGTAAAAAAAATCACTTCTCCCCAATATGATATCCTTAAGATTTATTCCCAGAATATATGCTGGACATGCTGATTTGGGATTCTGGGATTTGTAGTTTTAACATTTTTAAGGCTAGTGGGTTAAAAAGCTACAAGCAATAATAGTTGAATATTGTTGAATATGCCCATGGAATATTTTCCCCAAATATCTTTCCAAATTGCTGCCCTTTGCATTCAGTAAGTTTCCTGTAGGTGTTAACTGCGTTAACTCTCTTAGTCCGGGAGTTAGTTACTGCCCTCTATTCCCTGTCATTCTGGGTCTTCTCATTGCAAGTAAAGAAGAAAGGTGAAAAATAACATTTAAAATATTGGACTAGGAGGGGAAAACATCCATATTCATAACCACCCTCAACCATGAAAACTCGGAAGTCAACCCAAATTTTCCTTTGGGTTGAAAGACTGTATTCCACTATTCCAGTTTATAAGCCACTATTCCTTGCTATTCATTTCCCCTCCAGGCCGTTGTCTTTAGATCGTCTTTCTTCTTTTTACACATCCCTCCGTTTATTAGTATTTAGACAGCCCTCCGAAGCAGCACAAATAAAGATCACTGAGCCCCCTTCGTGTCATGTAAACAGTTGGCAAGCCGCCGTCCCTTTTTCGGAAGCAGGCGAAACTCACTATTGTTGTTGTTATTTCCATTCCTCCCAAACCGAAGCTGCCTGAAACGGGAGCAGAAGGGAGAGGAATAAGGATGGGCCAAGTGCAGAACTCTTCGGAATACACGGTGTCCTTCTGGGATTCACTCTTTTTCTCGGCTTGAGTGAAATGACTAGATTCTCTCTAAGCAACACCATCTCTCCATGTGGTTGCCACCATCTGTTAATGTCTTGATTTTTTGGAAAGTTTGGTTGCCTGAGGCGAAGCCAGCCTTGGCTAGGTTTCCGCTAGGAGCCAATTGCAAGTGGCTCTTTTATTGTCATGCTAAAAAATGTTCTATTCCCCCCTGTCCCTTCTCTTCCCAAGCCTTGGGCACAGAGATGGGAACCGAGTTCAAATCCTTTACCTAATAGATGGCTAATCTGAAAATGTCCCCCACTTCTTAAAGTTCAACAGGTGTAGTTCTTCTGAATGCTCCACCCGGAACTGTCTTCTCAGCCAGCCTCTCTGCCCAGTTTGCGTTGCGGGCCTCTGAAAGGCAAGGAAACTGGTTACAAATATAACCCAGAGGGAAGCATTTCCTAGTACAGGGCTGCCTTTTTTCCACGGCTCCAAGAGCTGTGCTGCCATGGGGACAAGAGGGAAGTTATTTTACGCCATCTCCTATTTTCCACCTTTCGTCTTAAATCTTAATCCACAACGTGGCATCAATGGATCGGAAACTGCATTCGCTCAGGGGGGAGGAGAGCGTCCTTGAAGCGATCCAGAATGAAGAGAGAGAGAGAGAGAGAGAGAAAGAGCGGGAGGGAGGGAGAGAAAGAGAGAGAGAATATAAGGATAGCTTCACCTGTAAAGGAGTAAGATGCGTAAAACTCAAGTCAGCGCCGGTGCCACCGCCGGAACTTGGGGAAGGGGGCCCGATCATCAAGGGAAATAGTGGCGCAGAGCCAGACCACTGCTCGAAGCGCCTTAAGAACTCGCAAGGATCTTATCGACAAGGGAGCCTCTTATTTTGGGCTGATGGCTGGGAAGGGAGGACTCGGTCAGTTCCAGACCGAGAAACTTTGAGCGCTCAATTTCAAACGCCGCGAAGCTGACTTTGCCTACTTTCCGCGGGCGTTTTTGTCAATGCTTGAAGCCGTCGGTTAAACAAACCGCGCTCCTCGGAGGGGTCAGATGGCAGCGGAGGGACTCCCGCGAGGGAATTCCTCTCCGCAGCTGCCGACCGCTTCGCGGAGCGCGGACTAGGCATGGGGAGGGGGGGCGCGGGGAAGCGGCCCAGCTCCTCCTCCGCCGTGGGGCTAACTTGGAGGGGAGGGCAAGGAGGTAGCGCCCGACAGGTCGCACCGACAGGGGCTGAGGGTTTCCCGGGATACGCGACGGCCATCAGGGACAGTGGGAGTCGCCCCTGGACTTTTGGCTTTGTCACTCGGCTAAGCGTACTAAGAGGAGTCAGCCCCACCATCTAAGAAACCAGCGCGGCGGAGACTTTGCGGGGGATACATTAGCGGGATGCCCCACTGGGAAGGGCGGCGTGTGGGCGGCTGGAAGGCGAGGAGCAACTCTTGGCGGCAAAGGGAAAGGGTTAAAAAGAAAAGCCAGGGAAAAGCAGAAGTTGTCCGCAGAAGAACTTACAAAGTCCAACTCCCCGACCGCCTCCCTCTGCCTCTCCGCTCCCTTCCCTTCGTTGAAAACGTTCCCCCCTCCCCTCTCAAGAGGTGCTAATCTTTGGTTTCCTCTTTCATGAAAAGATAAGAAGGAGGGGGAAGGGAATCGCTCCCAAGGGGAACGGGGGGACTGCCCCGATACCGAGGACTTCACGCCGCCTGACTCTTCTGCCTCACCTAACAGATTAGGAGACAGATGGGAGAAGCGCATCAGATATTCAGGAGGTTTTCTCCAGGGAAAAGGAAGCCGCCGAAGAAAGGCCAGGAGGAGAGACAGAGAGCGAGAGAAAGAGAGAGGAAAGGAGGGAGGAGAGAGAGGGAGATGGAGGGAGGGAGGGCGAGAGAGAGAGGAGAGGGAGGGAGAGAGAGAGAGGGGGGGAAAGGAGGGATGAAAGAGAGGGAGGGAGGGAGAGAGAGAAAGAGAGAGAGAAGCAAGGAGGGGAGAGAGGGAGAGAGAGAGGGGGAGGGAGAGAGAGAAAGAGAGAGGGAAGGAGGGAGGGAGAGAGAGAGAGAAAGAGAGAGAGAGAGATGGACCTTCTTCATACTCTCCCACAAAGGCCTCTTAAGGGCCGTTGCCAGCCCAGCTGAAATCCAGCGTCGACGGCCGTCTAGGGCAGCAAACCCTGAAAGGGGGGGTGGGAATGGGGAGGGGGGGGGAAACATTCTTTGGAAGGGGTGGCCGCAGCTTATCAGCCCCAAGGATGATGCCCAGGACTAGAGTCCGCGGCAGGAAGGAAGGGGCGTGGCCCCCTCCCATGGACAGTCTGTCCCCTCCCCCCTCCCCGTTTCCACTCTGCTCTGAAGTCACTGGAAGCCGAGCGAAAGGGCCAGATCGCCACCGTCCTTCTCCCTCGAGGACGGGGGCCTCCCAAATAGCTGCCCTCACTTTCCCCTCTTCCCCGCGTTTCCACGCGCGCACCAGCGCGCAACACGCTGGCGCTTTCCACCAGACCGCCCTTGGCTTTTTCCCCGAGTGGAGGTCCCTCTTTGCTGGCGTTCCCGTGGATTTGTTTGTTGGGTTTTAAAGCTGTCCGAAGGCGCTTTTTAGACGTTTCTTTTTCACAGCCTTTCCGTTCTTTTTTTTTTTCTTCTAAAAAGGAAATTAAAAGTGTCCTATCCTCTTCGGCAGTGGGCTAGCTTTCTTAAAGCTGGAGAGGGGAGGGGGAGAAAGAAAGGAAGAAAAAGAGCGACGTTTGATAGAGTGGGGGGGAGGGCTTAGGCACAATTAATGATAATAGCAATCCTAATAGCGCCAGAAATATGGTAGCGAGGCGTTAAAACGTGGAGTTTTATTTCAGGTGTGGCAGACTGTTGAATGCGCCCTCCAAGTCGCTTAAATGTGCCATATTAAAGAAACCCAAACAAACTTTTACCTCGGCATGATTTGATTTGATTTCTTTTATTTTAATGGAGGCCCCAACTCACGCGCATGAAGTCGAGATTTCAAAGTCTATATTTATCAATGTTTTACGTACGGATTAAAAAAAAGGAGCGCGTTTCTTGAATGAGTGTTCAAACCCAAAGAAAATATCGCTGTGCCCTTTACCTTTCCCCTAAAGATTAAAAAAAACCTATTCTAAACTGGCACCGTCTGGACAGCCGCTCTTCTTCTGTGTTTGAGGTGCCTCTTCTTAAACACATTTTCTTCCTTCTTCTTTTTTCTTTTAAAGACGGTTTGTAAATGTTCTTGTTTAAGAAGAAGGAAGCGACGAGTTAGTTGAAGAAAACGTTTCTAATAGAAGAGTGTGACATGACCATACTTCATAAATTGGAAGCGTTGTAGGATTTTTTTTTTTTAATTGCACTCCTTGATATTCCTGATATATGGGGGGGAAAGATACGGCCAATGTCAACCTTCTTAATCATTTAGAACAGGAATTAAGGCTTTTGTTTGATGACTTGCGGAAACCCACTGCTCTAAACTTTAGATGGACCAGTTGATTATTTCTGTATATTAAAGCGCTCGTATTAAGCAGGAATAAAGCTGCATTTAGGAGGAAATTAAGATTGAGCATGCCTTAAGAAGTAGAACTTGTTCTGTGCGGGTCGCGATGGAACCACGCTGAATTTCGGCGCGGAAGAGAGCGAATTTCTCTGTAAAGTTTTGAAGGGGGTTTGTTAGCAAAGGCGACCAGTTATAATAAAATAATTGGCGTTGGTTACCCCCTCCAGCTTTCCGAATCTGAAGCTATAAGGATCCAGGGCTACAAACAGAGGAGATAGACACACGCGGGAAGAAAGGACCCTTTAATGATTTCAAGGGACCTTCTAATATTGGTAAGGGAACGGTTTTCGTATAAAGCGAGCGAGGGCTCCTGGCTGGCCAGCCCCACTGACGGCTGCCTGCGTGCGCCCCGAATACCTTGACTTCGCGCAGCGCCACCCTCCCTCTCAGCAGCCCTAGCAGGACCGCGCCGTCCGATCCATCAGTTTTAGCGGTACTCGAAAGAAGTAGTAGAAGAAAAATGATCTTTAAATCAGATTTATTCAAGGGAGAAGACATCCCAGTCATCTTAAAAACCTTCCTCCCGGCGTGGGACGGTTCAGAGAAACCTTGAACAGACCCCCCTCGCATAAATCACCCGCGCAATTTTCTGCCGGGCGAAACGAGTTGCGCTCCGGAGCTGCTGATCCTTTCGCTCTTAACCGCCGGCGGCAGCCTGGAGCGCAAATTGTTTGGAGATCGCGGCCAAGCGCTCATCTAAGACTTAAAGGGAGGAATTCCTTTTTGGAATCAAGTTCGACTCCTGTTTATTTCTGGGTATGCAAGTGGGGTCGTTTACACCAGAGAAAAAGAGAGGGAGACACACACACACACACACACACACACAGAGGCCGAGACAGTGGCTGGGAGAGAGAGAGAAAGGCAGGCGGACGGACACCCACACGCGCATACACACACGCGATGCCTAGAAAGATCGCCCGCCTGGGGTGCTTCTCCCGTGTTTTCGGCCAGTTGATTTTTGTTGTTGTTGTTGTTGTTGTTGTTGTTGTTGTTGTTGTTGGTAGTGATGTTGGTGTTGGTGGGTCGGGTTCTCACAGATCATCCCCCTACCCCCACCAGGTGTTGGCGTACAGCAACTGAACCATCCGGCAAAGTTGAACTCCGAACTGAGCAGAAATAACTGCCAAGGTCATTTCCCCCCCAAATAATTTGGTGATGAAGTTTCCTTCCCATCAGCAAATTGGGAGGGGGGGAGGCGCGGGGTGGAGAAAGGGGATAGAGGGAATGCGAAGAGGGGGGACACGCAGAGATTCAGTTTCTCCTCCTCCTCCTCTTCTCTCTCTCTCTCTCTCTTCCTCCCCCCCCCCCACTACTCCTCCCAAGTTCTGCGCTCGCTATCCCCCTTGAATCCGAAGGAGCTTCCCGATTGGGCGCTGGGCCTAGGCACGTCACTCAGACCGTGACGTGTAGTCTTCCTGTTTCCTTCAGCTGTGTCTTAAAGTAAATCTTGTTGTGGTGCGGAGCCCTCAGCTCAGCGAGGCTGCTCTGCTGCTTGCAGAAAGAAAAGACAATTACAGCCGGGGAGCGAAGAGCGCCGCAGAAGAGCTGGTTCTCCTCCCCTCTCCTCTTTCTCTCTCTCTCTCTCTGTCTCCCGTACCCTTTCTCTCCCACTCATTACCCCCCTCCCTCCCTTTCTCCCTCTCTCTCTCTCTCTCCCGCACGCGGGCACTCTTGCTTTCGCCCTCCCTCGTCCAGTTGCAATATTCATCAGCAGCCAGATTATCAAGGCGATCTGAGCATTTTGTAGGAGCGCGTTTCTCTCTCTTTCTTTTCTCCCTCTCTCTTTAACCAGCAAGGGTGGGGGGGACAGAGAGAGAGAGAGAGGGACTCAGTTTCTTCGCCTTTGGAACTGAGTAAGTACCTTTTTCCTCCCTTCCCTTCTCTTGCTTTCTCTTTTGGGGAGGGGGGAAGGAGGAGGGGGGAAAGAGGTCTTCTTGACACCGAGACGGGCTTGCTTGAAATACTGCTTGGAGGGGAGGGGGGAGAGCAAGTTGTGGGGTTTTCTCCCCCTTTTTCGTCTTTGGATGCCCTCCCTTCTCTCTCCACATTTCCTTTTCCCTGGATTCTCCCTTCTGCTGAGTTTGTGGCCAGAGTAAGATTGTTAAGACTAAAAAAAAAGCCGGCAGATGGTCCATACTCCGAAGCTTCATGGGAACCATCACAATAGTTTGGTCGGTGTGAAAGGACAAGGTTGGTGCGAAAAATGTCTTCTCGACCCTCTCCTGAGACTGCCTTTCTTCTTCCTTTTCTCTTCTCCCCAGTCTTTATTGATCCTTTGTGTTATTGTAGTTTAAAGATGAGAAAATAGCCGAGTTGTAGTCCGGCCTTTCTTCTTCGTATTGTGTCGCTGCCTTTTTCTTTTTGTCTTCTCTGATTTGCTTATTATTTGCATGTCCCTGACTACTACTCTCCCTCTCCCCCCTTTCTCTCTCCGCTTTCTCTCTCTCTCTCTCTCCTCTCTCTCCCTCCCTCCCCCCTCTCTCTTTTCCTCTCTCTCCTCTCTCTCCTCTCTCTCTCTCTCTAAATCAGCGATGGAAAGCAGTTTAGAAACCACACGCACCCGTCAGATAAAGCAGGAGTATTTGAACACGCTCTCTCTTTTTGATCTTCCCAAGGGCTGGGAGAAGAGTTGCGGAAAGAAGCTGTTTAGGGGGAATGGGTGGCGGGACGCACGGGAAGTTTTGAGGCCAGGTTTTAGGATTTGGTTATACCCCGTCACTTTTCTATGAAAGCGCCCTTTCCCTGAACCCATAGAGAGTTTATTCTGGATCCAATAAATACGTGTGGAGGGGGGAAGGGAGGGGTGTACAGTGGGGAGCGAATGTAGAGATTGGGGCTGCTTTATCCCAAGGAAGACTGCTGACTGAGGCGTGCGCTGTGTCCCCCATTAATTAGAATTGTTTGCGGTTTGTGGAGCGGCTGTCCCGCTTGCCCCGCTTCGCCCCGTCTACGGGCGATGCGCGCATTGTTGTGGATCCAGACTGAGGCCAGGTTTAACGTGAGCCGCGCAGTCTTGGGTGGGATTGACCCGAGTCCCCGGGCTCCCCATCGACGCCAAAGATCCCACTCTTCGGGATTCTTCTGGTTTCTGCAAACGGTTTAATAGCGAACGGGAGGGGGGGGTCACCTCGGGGTCTCCCGATTTACAGCCAGTTCCTGCCAGAGTTGTGCCCCCCCCCGACCTGCTGCAGACTTAGCAGGACAGAGCAGAACGCTTGCGCTCATCCTAATGCTGCAGTTAGATGAAAGGGGGGGGGGTGCCCTTGCCACCAGAAGCCTAATGATGGGACACCGGGGTTTCACACACCCCTCCCCAACAAAAGCTTTAGATTAACTTGTGAGATTATGTCCACTTCGTGCACAAACTCAATACGACCAAGATAGACCCTCTCTCTCTCTCTCTCTATCTCTCTCCACGCCCCCCCCCCCGCCTTTCCAGAGACGACTGTTCTTCCCAGCTCCGGTGCCCACGGGAAGAGCTGCTCTTACGCCTCTCTCCCGTGCGCGCACTAAACTTTCAGCGCGCAGTGCAAAAGTTGCCAGCCCAAGTGCCGGCTAGACTGCAAAAGCTGGGTCTCCCTTCTGATGGACTTCGGCGGGCGAGGGAAGAGTGTGAGAGAGAAGGAGGGGAGCGAGAACCGGTTGTAAAAGGGCGAGCGAACATCGGTTTGGGCTATTAAAGCTGTTGTTGTTAACAGCCCCCGGTGGCCTCTTCTAACAGGGGCGGACGGGAGAAGCTGGGGAACTGTTCGTGCGCTTCTCTCTGGCTCCGCCTGACAAAGCTCCCAAGCATTGAAATTGTACATGGGGCGCTCGGCTCTAAGTGCGCATGGGCAGTGTCGGACAGGTGTGTTGTGTCAAGAAAGACAGGTGCAAGTTTCCCTCTGTTGAGCCCGAGTACAACGTCTATTTATGAATTTATGGCGCTTTGTTTGGAGGTGGCCGGGCTAAGGAAGGACGGCGGGACGGAGCTCTTTTGTTAGCTGAGCCTTGAGGGCTGCAAAGCAGCTTGTTTTCATTGTGAATTTCCAAAAGAGCACAGAAAAGGGATTATTTGTTTGTTTGTTTTTAAAAAGCTGGCATCTTTTGCTCTGTGTGGTGTGCAAGGCAGTGCGTGTGTGAAATGTGAGGGAGGCAAACCGGTGAATTGCTGCTCTGCCTCTTATCTCCCGATTCTACTGATAGTTTGGTTAAAAAAAAATCATTTGCTGTGGTAATTGGAGCATTGTTCTGTGTGCATTTGAAGCAAAGAGCCCTGAATTTCATTTGCAACTTAGCTACCCCTTGTTCGAAATGAAATATTTTCCCAAGTTAAACAGGAATTACTTTGCAGAGTAAGGCACACACCCAATTGAAACTATTTAACATCCTAACCCTATTCACCCTTCCCTCAGAAATTAAGCCCTTCAAAATTCTATTGGGGGTGGGGGCTATTCATAGAATGAATTATGTGTATGCTTCTTTGGAAGCAATGTCCACTGAATGGGCTGGAGGTTATTTCTGAATGTATTTAAGACTGGGCCTTGTGTCTTAATCAAGATGAAAAAGAGTAAGTATGATACAAGGAACCTAGACAAGTTTCGACACATTTGACACAAGAATATGTCAAAGTGCTGTCACCGCACAAACGGAACCTGTGACATATTTTTGTGTAATGGATGAGAAATTGTGAACAAGCACCATTAAAGGTGACATTCTCATCCATCAAAGATAAAATGCTGTTTCTCTTTTCTTTCTTTAAAAAAAATCCTCTTTTTTCTCTCCTTGAAACCAATGCATGTTTCTGCATTTGCAAGTCTTTGGTCTGCACTGGAATCTGCATGCTTAGAGATGACAGCCTAAATGCAGACATATGTGAACCTGTCATTTCTTTAATTTAATGCCATCTGCTAGGTTAGTGGGAATATGAGAAACACACATATCTACTGCTATATTTTTTTTTAATGGAAAGCATTGTTTTTAATACTTCTTTCCACTGTTTTGGCAGGCTTAATATGTTTCAATATTAATCTAGTCTGCAAATGAATTTGCATGTAGCCCTATATTCTTTGTTTCTTGACTTGTTTTTTGCTAACTCTGCCATCGAGCTCTTCATAAGTGGTTCCAGTAAGGCCTCTTCTTTAACTCATTTCATTACTTTCCCTTCTGAAACTTAGTGCGCCCCCCCATAAAAAGAATTAAGTATTTGACCTCTCATATTTTAAAAAGACAACCTATTTAATATTATTGTTTAACAGGTAACTTTCTGCACTTTAATATGGGAAAGAGAATGCTCTCCTACCATTGCAAATTGCAAACGATCAGTTCAAAATTAAATTGTCATCTCTCAGGTGGCTGGGTAATGATAGTGAGGATTTCTGTAGCGGATTTCAGTGTTCAAAGTGTTTGGTCATGGATTACTTGACTGTGTTCCATTGCATGCTAGAGTAATTTCTCAAGTGTGTGCGGTGGATGAGTTGATTCAGTCTTCTGATTGGATGTCCCATAACCTTAGGGAGGAGGGAAAAAGTGTAGGGTGACCTTAGGTTAGGAATTATGTATGAGCAGTTGTATATAGCTGTTGACTTTGGTAGTATCCCCCCCCCCCATGTTACATTGAAATGTTGGATTGCTAGAAAAAATATTATTTTATATATTTCTGATACTAATTGGATAAATGGTGGATGCATTTATCCAGGAGACATTTTGCCAATGTCTTCCAAAGCCAATAAGATAGAACTCGTAGTCATCTAGGTACTACATACCTATGTAGGAGGGAGAGAATGCAAAATATCTCACAGTAGCTTTTTAATACCTTGCCAGATTGGCGTCCTTGTGCCAATGATGCCAAACAGTTGTCTAATTTCTTTGTGCTTTTTTAAAAAAAAATAACATAACAATGTTTGTGTTATTTACATTTTTATATAATCTCATAATTTAATTTTTTTAAAAACAGTGGTAGAAAAATCAGCTTTGCTTCTAAATTCCATCACAATGATTCAGAAGGCTGTATAATTCTATTGTATGGGTAGTGAAGCTATGCAAATTTTACATATTCATGCTTTGCCCTTCTCTGAAGTGCAGCAAAAATATTTTATACTGCCAAGTAAGTCAGTGCAATGTAATGGACTCAGGTTTTACAATTGATATGGATTGCTGACATCATTTAGTGTGTTTCATCCAATCTTGTTGGATGAAAAATGTTGTTTAATTTTTAAAAATTCAATCTTATATCTATTTTTAAAGCATTTGAGGGTGTCACTGAATTTTTCTACTTGTGTATGGCATGCAGTGCTGTGTGCAATGAAGAAGAAAGGGTAGCTACAGGCTATGAGAAGAACTAACAATTTTAAAATTTGCAGTTTCGCTTTGAAAAGTTGATTGCTGTTTTTCACCATCAGCAGTTTATATCAATTTGGACTTTAAAAAATGTATTAGAAATTCTTCCTATTAAAAAGTACTTCTTTTTTTCCAGATAATTCTCCCCCCCTCCTCCCCCCAATTTCCATTCTACCTAGTTTAGGTTATCCTTTACTTTAAATCAATCTACATTGTACCAGTGGAAAAGCAGTTTAGCGAAAATTCATAATATACACTATAATTGCTTCACTGTAGTATCACCTAAAACAATACAACCCACATGTGTTATGTATTTAAGATATGGAGGACTGAAATGACTTCTGAAACAGAATGTTTGTACTTGTGAGCAATGGGTATTTTTATATACCTATGTGTGATAATATTTGCTACTCGTATCTTTTGCAATGTGTGTGTTTGGTGGGGTGTGGTGGACTGGGAATTCAGTGGAATAGAGCAGAGGGTTGATTTCAGAAGTGCAAGTTATTATCCAAGTTTAGAGAGCATTTTTTTTTCATTACATTGTGTAGTTATCAGAAGCTGTAAAAACAGGCTATTTATGTCGTACCTCTCAGCAACTTTGAAAAACTGAGTCCTTGTGAAGTCCTAAATAAGTTGAAGGCTCAAATAATGAAAACTGGGCAAAGAGGAACTTGTCAAGAATAACTAGAAGTCCAATAAATAATAATAATAATAACTTAAAATGTACAAAGCTCAAACCAATAAACTAATCAACGATATTTACGCGAAGCACAATGAAAGCTAAAATTTAAATGACTTCTGAATTACCTCTGAGCAAGAAATAAATCAAGCTGAGCAGATTTGCTCTCCTCTAAATTGGACAGGAGCACACTCTCTAATTCAATGACCAGTTTACCCCTTTGCATATGTATTTCCCCCCACTTATCTAGTAGGAAAATCTCACCACAATCCTATCCAAAGATCTGATTCTTGATGACTCAGAATCTTAAATTTTTCTGCAGCATTCTCTTTTCCCTCAGAATGTTAATTCTGGCACTTTTCAAATCAAGAAACTGGTCCAGGGATATTTTTTCAGCCCTGGTAAAAACATAACATAAAATAATTATTTAAGTTTGGAAGGCAAAATATAGTTTATCATATAAGGAGATAGCGTGAGTGTCTGCGGGAATCAAGGAAACAGGAGGAAAGTAGAGGAGCAATTAACACGTATCATTTATAAGCAATACTACTTTTTGTCTCCAGTGATAGTCTGGCCTTCCCCTTCTAGTATCTCCACTGTAAGCAAAGATATAGAAGAAATATGAATTCTTTGGATTATAGATCCATGGCATTGACCTTATGACATTTCTCAATTCAACATTTTATGAGCTTTGCAGACATCCTATGCCCCATTCCATCCTTAAATGAAATACAATGAAAAGAGAAAGTAATTAGGAAAGAATATTTTTTTAAACATATTGGGAATACTGTGTAATATATCAGAGGTCCATTGAAATCTAAAGTTAAAGTTAAAATTTGTATTGCCCTGGCTTTTCCTTTCTGTTAATATCGTTATGTCCCTGCTAAAATGATGCACTTTCATTAATGCACCCCAACAACAAGTAACCTCTTTGAGACTTAGAGTGATGACAGATTTTGAAAGTAGAGGCAGACCTCAGAAGGTATTTACATCAGCATATAATGACAGGCTACAAATCTTTCTCATGTAGGGGACTTTCACCCCTGCACATTTTTTTTGCCTTTTATTTATGGGCAAGGTTATTTAGTTGTAATTAACCTAGAAGCCAAAAAAATGACTTTCTGTTGTGAAGTGGAATGTTCCCATTAAATTAAACGAAGCAGCGTATATCTGAAAATACACTGATACTTGTTTATACACAAAGGATCCATAATCATACAAAATAAACAGAGGGAAAAAATGCCACTGCCACCTAGTAGTGAAATTCCTTTTATCTCACAGGGAATTGGAATCATTTAATTTCTCACATAATTCCATGTATGACATGATACGATAAGGTATATTTTTGAATATTCTAATTATTAAATATTGGATCCTTAGGTTTTTTATGTAAATTCAGTTCTATTATGTAATCTGAGACTGAATATTTTTCTCTCAGTGGAAACCATATATGAGGAAAGACAGTTGCTTTAAAAAGTACACTGCATAGGATTGCTGTGGTGAAACTGAATTTATACTAAGATGCCAATCAGATATGTTTGACCCAAAGTTATACTTGCTATTGCAAAATTCTGTATGTGTGTTTGTGTTTCTTAGTAGTAAAATTAACAACTGTGTAGCCTCCTTAGGAGTACACTGCAAAAAAAATATTTTTTTTAAAATGTAGTTGTATATATTCCAAAGCTAGTACAGCATTTCTTAAGAATTATTTTATAAACTCCAAAATAATTGAATGATTGCATAGCCTTTGAACAATAAACAAACACATGTAGGTTTCATTCTAAAAGTTTTTGTAGGGTTTTATTTTATTTTATTTTTACTGTTATTGTTATAGTTTACTTACAAAACTATACACGCTGATAGCGTAGATTATTTCAGGCTGAAATTATGCTTATTTGCATGGGTAGTCATTCTTTAAAAGCAGCTACAGATGCAGTCCTAGGGAGCACGTAGATGTTTTTACAGGTGAACCGAAACAGATGGGAACAGATCCAAAAGTCTGAACGCTGCCTTTGGCAAGATACCCTATTATTGTGGAAACTGTGCACTGTTAAGCTAATGTGGAGTTTAATATTAGATAAACATAGTATGAGAAAAATTAATATTATATTGGTATAGTTTTCAACTTGAAGGTACCGGAAGACGTCTGTAATGCTTCATATACCATGTGAGTTTAGCATCATGGTTAATAAGTCATGGATGATGTCAAGAGCCTATTATAAAATGCAAGGAAATGTGTTATCAGTCTTCTTTTTTAAATTCTGTATTCCTGGGAAACAATGATGGTTCCTATAAAAGAAAAGATATCTGCCTTTCTCACGCTATTGCTTGATGTTGCTTTCTTTCATCTCTCCGTTTCTTTCCTTCAAAATCACTCTCTCTTTCTCTCCCTTTCTCCCTTTCTTTGTATGTGTGTGCATGCGTGTGTGTGTGTGTGTGTGTGTGTGTGTTTTGCAGGAAATAAGGTTTTCTATGAGTACAATGTTGCATGAAATAATTATTTCAATAAGTCACCTGAGATATTATCTTGGGAAGCTGATGTAAGGGACAATGGCACAGTGCTGAGTGTCTTGTTTCTACTTCATGCAAAGAACTTGATGCCACATATCATGGTTTATTAAATGGGGAAATATCTCAAGGATGATAAATTCTGTCCCCCACCCCACCCCATCTTATCCCTTTCCAGAATGTTTAAAATGACGTCATGGGAATTATATGTTTTTGAAACTCCTATGTTTACTGCAAAATGCAGTATGACATGTATTTTATAACCAAAATGAAAATTCTTCCTTATATAGTTTTCTTATAATGATTTCTAAGGTTTGTATCATCCTATTTAACATGCGTGTCTATAGGTATGCATACTGCACCTGCTCGGATTTACAGATATACTGGAACATCCTTATAAAATTAAACAAAATTTCTGGTTTTAATCACAAATCTGTTTTGCAACTAAATTTGATTTTTTTAAAGCCCAAATTATATATGATAGCCTTACCTAAGAAACAAGACCTACTTTCATTTTATTTGGTGACATTATTTCAAACCCTAAATTTAATCAATTGGTTGTCAGTGTCTGTGTTCTTCTAATCTACTGTTTAGGGTTTTTTTTTCCCTAAAGATAAACAGTATTATTTTAGGCATTTGTGCAAAGAACCATATATTACTGGTGCTTAAGCAGTTTTTCCTCTTTCCTCTTTTTTTTTTTAAAAAAAAAATCTTAATCCATCTTAAACCAGTGGAGCAGAAATATTTAAAGTGTTTCATTTCAAGCAGAGTGCATAATAAATTGCAATAATTGTAATGTGCCATAAATCCCAGAGCCTATGCATTTTGCATTTGATTCAGGATTGAGGTCAGGAAATTTGGAGAAATTTAAAGAAAATGATTCATCAGTCCTTTTGTTCTGTTGGCCAGGGTCCCAGGATTCTTGAGCTGTGCCCAGCTGACAAGCTTTTGAAGATGGCACAATAACTGTTCAGTGATGCCTGACCATGACAGCACAGCCCTCTTAAGTAGGCAGACCAAGAGAAGAAGAGTTGACATTGGAGTGAAACGGACGGTAGGGACAGCATCTGCCTTTTTTGCAAAGGCAAGAGCATCGTTTTTTAGTGCCATGAATCCCCAAGGTTCCGAGCAGGATGTGGAGTATTCAGTGGTGCAGCATGCAGATGGGGAGAAGTCAAATGTGCTTCGCAAGCTGCTGAAGAGGGCAAACTCCTATGAAGATGCCATGATGCCTTTTCCAGGAGCAACTATAATTTCCCAGCTGTTGAAAAATAACATGAACAAAAATGGTGGCAACGAGCCCAGCTTTCAAGCGAGTGGCCTCTCCAGCACAGGCTCAGAAGTACATCAGGAGGATGTGTGCAGCAACTCTTCAAGAGACAGCCCCCAAGAGTGTCTTTCTCCATTTGGCAGACCCACGATGAGCCAGTTTGATATGGATCGGTTATGCGATGAGCACCTGAGAGCTAAGCGTGCCCGGGTTGAGAATATCATTCGAGGGATGAGCCATTCCCCAAATGTGGCATTAAGGGGCAATGAAAATGAAAGAGAGATGGCTCCACAGTCTGTGAGTCCCCGAGAAAGTTACAGAGAAAATAAGCGCAAGCAAAAGCTGCCTCAACAGCAGCAACAGAGTTTCCAGCAGCTGGTTTCAGCTAGGAAAGAACAGAAGCGAGAGGAGCGCAGACAGCTGAAACAGCAGCTGGAGGACATGCAAAAACAGCTGCGCCAGCTTCAGGAAAAGTTCTACCAAATCTATGACAGCACAGATTCTGAAAATGACGAAGATGCTGGTAACCTCTCTGAAGATAGCCTGCGTTCGGAAACACTGGATGTCAGGGCAAGAGATTCTGTGGGGAGGTCGGATAATGAAATGTGTGAATTGGACCCGGGGCAATTTATTGATCGTGCGAGAGCTCTGATTAGAGAACAGGAGATAGCAGAGAACAAACCCAGAAAAGATGGCCCCAGAGAAAAAGATCACGGGCCCAACTCTTTTCACCCAGAAGGCAAGCACTTAGCTGAGACGCTGAAGCAGGAATTGAACACTGCCATGTCTCAGGTTGTGGACACTGTGGTCAAGATTTTCTCTTCAAAGCCTGTACGTCAACTTCCTCAGGTCTTCCCACCTCTTCAGATCCCCCAAGCAAGATTTGCTGTCAATGGGGAGAGCCACAACTTCCACACAGCAAACCAGCGCCTCCAGTGCTTTGGGGACATCATCATTCCAAACCCACTAGATACCTTTGGGAATGTGCCACTGTCTAATTCCACAGACCAAACAGAAGCACTGCCCCTAGTTGTCCGCAAAAATTCATCAGACCAGCCTGCCTCTGCCCCACCTCCCGGCAGCCATCATGCTGCTCTCCATCAATCTCCACTCTCTGCCACCACAGGGTTCACTTCCTCTTCGTTTCGACATCCCTTTCCTCTGCCCCTTATGGCCTATCCATTTCAGAACCCCTTAGCGGCTCCTTCTGCCTCCTTCCCTGGAAAAGACAGAGCCTCCCCAGAATCCTTAGATTTAACCAGAGAGACCACAAGTCTGAGGACCAAGATGTCATCCCATCATATGAACCATCACCCTTGTTCACCAGCACATCCTCCTAGCACTGCAGAAAGCCTCTCAATATCTCTCATCAAGTCTGAGTGTGGTGACCTTCAAGATATTTCCGAAATTTCACCTTATTCTGGGAGTGCCATATCCTTTACAATAATATAGCCCATATTCTGCATGCTGATATGCTTTTATTTGGTAATGGGTACTAATAACTACTAATGTTGGGAGTGCAGTAGGCGGGCCCTAACATCCATCATTCTTAACCTGTTATTTTTTATTAGAATTCCCATTTTATAGTCAATGATGTTTATTGCTGAATCTCATCCATTTGTCTTTTGATGCAGTTTTAAATGGGTCCTTCTGAAGATAATCTTTACTAAGATGCTTCACTTTAATCTTGATAAAGAGGTTGACAAAGTTCCAATGTAAGGCAGAATAACTTTCGCTTTTAAGAAGCAGGAAAAACACACCATTGCCACATATTAAACAAAACCACAGCCATAAAACAGGAGAAATTTATGGAAAAGAAATATCCATCCCCATACAATTTTGTTCTGTTAACATGTATGTTTCATAGCATTTGCTAAGCAAATTTGGGAGCTGCCTGAGAGCCATTTTGACCCTGAGTTTTGAGATGCAATATCCCTGATTCCTTCTGTTCTAATTATGTCCTAATCCAGGGGTCTCCAACCTTTGCAACTTTAAGTCTGAAGGACTTCAGCTCCCAGACTTCTCCAGCCAGCTTTGCTGGCTGGAGAAGTCTGGGAGCTGAAGTCCTTCAGACTTAAAGTTGCAAAGGTTGGAGACCCCTGCCCTAATCTATTGAATCTATTGGCTATCAAATATCAATTAATCTGTGAAGAGCATCCTGCAAATTCAACCTGCTTGAGGGCAAAATATCAATCCAAATAAACTGAATTTCTTAGTAAGTGCTTCAGCTGCTTGTATAAATTGTCCCACAGTCTAAAACGTGTATTTGCAAACATTGCCATATATGTTTAAATAACCTCTGTGCTAATTTAGTGGTCTCCAAAAACCTACAGATAATTTTATATACCACATATTAAGGGATCAAGGCTTGCTGATACTTTATTGTAACTTTTTGTTTTTCTTCAAAAACAACAGCAACCCTGCTTTTCATTAATATAGCTTTGTAAACTCTTCTTTTTTTTCCTCACTACCATTAAAAAAATAGTGGCAAAATTAGTTGTAAGTGCTCTCAAATAATTTCTCAAATTCTGCTGGTCATCAGCAGGTATGATCTTTACCAGATTTTCCCATCTAGTAATTTTATTGTTTCTACTGAAATCTATAATCTCCTGCCCCATACATCCCTGCGGCCGATTCGCTCCCACAGAGAGGGACTTCTCCGGGTGGTGTCCACTAGGCTGTGCCAGCAGGCGACGCCCAGGGGAAGGGCCTTCTCTGTGGCAGGCCCGACCCTCTGGAACGACCTTCCCCCCGAAATTAGAATAACTATGGACCTCCGCTCCTTCCGTCAAAAATTAAAAACACACTTTTTCTGCTTGGCCGGCCTAGGATAATCAACTGTTTTTAGGGTTTTTAACGATTAATTTTTAGTTTTAATATGGGATTTTAGCGCAGGGTTAGTTTAATTTAATTTTATATCGTACTATGTTTGTGATTTTATATGTATTTTAAATTCCCTGTGCCCCGCCTCGAGTCCCTTCGGGGAGAGAGAGCGGGTTATAAATTAAAATTTATTATTATTATTTATAAGTCTTACTTCCATGTAGACAGCCACCTAATTTCATAATTAAACAATTTTTTTTAAAAAAGGGAAACCTTTCAAGTTGAAAGAAACATTTCAACATATTGATTGCTATGCACACAAATGCTTCAAAACCTGAAAAATTATTTGGCAGTTTGGATAGTGATGGCCAAATTATTTTAAGTGATATTCAAAATCCAATATATAATCTTCATGATAATTTTTTTAAAAAAAACCCAATCACACTGCTTCTGAATATAAGGCCAATATTTCTTTTCCTCAAATAAATGAGTGAAGCATTTGAAAATCTTGTATGTATTTTTCAGGTGGAGATAAAAAAGTGACAGAAACAAAATAAAGATACAAGTATTGATGAATTTAAGCTATATCAAATCATTTTCCCTGTTTCTCTCCACCCCCCATCCCCGCAAATCCTGTTCTCAGCTCCTGTGCAGCTGCTGGGTATGCATGGTTAACCTCTGCTCAGCCATACACAGAAAATCTTTTGTCCTAATATACAAAAAGCAAATCATTTGGCAAAGCTTGAGAGCACAATTAGATATAGAACTTCAGCTGGATTAATCTTATAGGGCACATCTTTTTCTTTTCCCCATCCTTAAAATTGTCCTCAATTGTGAAAGCTTTAAATAATATTTTATAAAAAGAACCCTCTGCATATTATGTCTCTTTTATCACAAGGATGCTAAAAGAAGACACATGTGACACTGGATCATTGGCATTCCAATTAATTCATGTTCAATTGGAAGGAATTATCTGCCATTCAAAGGGACACACTTCTAAGAAAATATGTTCAGGATTGGAACCCTCCCCCTTGTTTATTTAGCTCAGGGATGTCCAAACTTGGGAACTTTAAGACTTGTGGACTTCAACTCTCAGAATTCCCCAGCCAGCATAGCTGGCTGGGGAATTCTGGGAGTTGAAGTCCACAAGTCTTAAAGTTCCCAAGTTTGGACATCCCTGATTTAGCTCATTCCTATCTACAGTATGAATCCAGCTCACTTCCCAATATAGTCAAATATGTTAGTTAAATCTGACCATTCTATAGAAAGTCATAATATAGATTCAAGAAGTCGTGAAATAAAGGCAAAATTCATCAACCTGAGATTACAATTGAGAGAGAATTACATACAGTGGCTTGTTCAATAAGAGGGGGGGAAAGCCATTATTAAATGATGATGTAGCTTCATTATAAAGGAGTATTAATAGTACTGGTGTACTATTTAAGACCATAGTGACATCTGATGAATCAAGAGTGTAATAAAAAGAATTTCACAAAGCATAGATTGATTTACAGAATGATAAATATATAGTATTTCAAAAAGTAGCAGCACTACACTTATTTGGGCTTCAAAGATAATTAACCTTGACTCTAGTTAACAGAGAATACCAAAATCTATATTATAGATAGACTAAGAAGGCAAAAAAAAATAATCATTTCGTTTTGTTTAAAACAAAACGAAACAAAAATTATCCGAGACAACTCATAGTATTCTCCTTTATATAATATTTTAAGGTGTTCTTATAATCCCCACTGGAAAATTTGATCTACAGCACCTTTAATCATTAACACATTGATCAAGATACTAGGAATGGCAAGAAATATTATCCTTTAATGCCACTTCTAAAGGCTGTTCTTTGGGGATTCAAAAATTTGATAGGTGTCTTGTGCTTACATTACCCCTGCAAAAGTTAGACTAGCAATCTTAACGGTAGTAAAGAAAATTAAACAAGAAAAATGAACAACTTTCTTATGTGGAAGATTTGGGTTTTAAAATATAATCCTCAGACATATTAACAGAGGAAAAGTAACTACATCTTCAACCCAAGACCTGTAATTTAGACTACTTACAACAGTAATGGGAAGTAATGGACTTAATCACTTGTCAGATCTGCTTTATTATTATTATTTTTACTAACATTTGAGATCTAAAGAAAGATATCAAATGTATATTAAGAATAAAAGAGCAGAATGTTCCCTGACCATGTTTGAAATCTTAAAAAAATGTTTTCATAACCAGTATTATGCTAAAAACAAAGACATAATAAACGTCTTTTCTTGGTTATCCTGCTTTCTACATTTGACTTTAGGTGGGAAGATATTTCTTTAGCTGTTTTTAAAAGAATTGGGATACAGAGGCTTATGCATATTTACTATTAATCAGAAGCCTTCCTATAGATCATAATCGACAATTCTGTGAGGAAACATTCTCTCCCATTGAAGTTTCTGAATTATATATCTTTGCAACTGAATGTTTTCTGAGATTTATATGGGCCTTCCTGGAAATAGTGTTTGAGTGAACAAATAAGAAAAGGATCATTTAATAAACAAAGTCATTCAACATGATTGTGTCAGGATGGGGGAAAACCCATTCTCTATTTCATTTAAGCCAATTAAAGGGATAATTAGGGCTAGTTATAGAATAAATTCATTAAACAACCAGGGTTGATTTGGGCCAGCCCCATCTTACATAAATTTGACAAACTTTGGCTCTTTGTTACAGTGAAGTTCTCAAGAAATAGATTTTAAGATCTACAGTGCTTCGCTCAAAATGAATTCCCAAGGACCTTGTTAAAAGTCATTAAGGTTTAACTGTCTGCAAAAAAAATTATGAAACCACCAATCCACAGACAAATTTATAATTTGAAATTTGAGATTTTTGAAATTGTGGTTTCCTATCAAAAATCTCATAGCATAATATTACCCAGGTAAATCACAAAGACTACAGAGCAACTTCTAAGAAGGAGCAGGCCTCCTTTATCTTGGCCCAAGTTAAGTGTTCATGATTTCCAACCACAGAAGGCACTGGGTAAGGAAATAAGATTCATAACAATGTATAAGCCATCACTCACTAAAAAAAACACACACACACTGATGTTCCTTTGAACATTGCCAAAATCTTTTGATAACTGTCCATATTTCTGAAAGAATGTGCAATGGACAGTTATGTTAAAAATCAAAATTTTGAAGCCAAGTAGCTATTACGTCTGTAAGAAATGAAAGTCAGAATTTTACAATAATCCCATATCAGATATCAAGCATGGAAGTGATAGTCTATAGCAGGGGTTCCCAAACTTGGCAACTTTAAGACTTGTGGACTTCAACTCCCAGAATTCTCCAGCCAGCTGCTGCTGGCTGGAGAATTCTGGGAGTTGAAGTCCACAAGTCTTAAAGTTGCCAAGTTTGGGAACCCCTGGTCTATAGTTTGGGGATGGTTGTTGCCTCAAGATCTGAACATTTTGCCATCATTGATAAAGCGTGAATTGTGCTTCCTACCAGAGATTTTATAAGAAAATATCAATCTATCTCTGTTGGCTAAAGCTGAAACACTAGTGGTTTGGTAACAAGACAGTGCTCTCAACATGCTACTATTTTACTTTTGTAACTTCTTTACTAGAGAATCAATAAAGAAGAACTAATTCAATATTTGGAATGACCAAGACAGACTTCAGACCTAAACTCCATAGACATGTTTGGACAGCATCCAAAATGAGAAATGCATACTAGAATACCTTCTAATATGACTAAGTTAATACAGTTTGCCACAAGGGAATGTATCAGAATTCTTACACTGTTAATGCGAACAATTGATCACCAATCGCTGGAAGCACTGGATGCAGCTATTGCAGTTAAAGGCAGTGCAGCCCACTGCTTCATCTGACTCTACTTTTATACATGATCACTGCATGGTGGATGACTTTGTTTAGGAAATAAATGAAACAAACGCCAACCTTTGGTATTATTTGTTTTCTCAGATTTTCCTTATTAGATAAAAAGGACGAATATGAATCTATGTTAACACTCAGTGGCAGATATGCAAAAGCCCAGAAAATCCAAAATGAAGAAAGGATTCTTTTTACACAGATATGTGTATGTATGAGTTGTTCGCACAAATTGGTTATTATATGAGCCTAATTATAAAAGTCATTCTTATCTGTTATTAGTCATGCCAAATAAATAAAAGCTTATAGCAGTAATTATTAAGAACACAGGGATCCAGGGGTAATGACCATCTCAGTTCCAACTTCTGTCACTTGACAGGAAAATCTTGCAAATCTGATTGTAAATTTACTTTTATATACATTAAATGACTTTCCAGTAAAATGCAGCCAGTATACAAAATGTTAGGTTATCTGTTTGCATTCTTATATGTACAGTAGATCTGCATTGATTAGTAATGAGTTTCCTTAATTTCACCAGGTTTGATTGCATTCTGTAATGCGGTATTGATATAAATAGATCCTAAATTCTTTCCATGGTATATCTGGATTTATTACTTTGCATAGCTTATCTTTTGTTATAATACTTTAAAAAAGAAAATGTTTGCTTAGTGCTTTCATGTGTCCAAAGCACTTCGCATGGACTATATAAGTAGAAATAATCCTTATATCAACTTAGTAAAATATATCAGTATTATAACTCTCTGCATTGTATTTTTTGGGATGGGGAGGGAGAGGAGATTAAGACCAAGAGAGAATGGCATGCCTTAAGGCTACTTAATATTGTAAGCTCATGGTAAAGGTGAGTTTTGAATTAAGGATTTTCTGATTCGTTGCTCATCCATCTACATATTTTCTGTTCTTTGCATTTCTCATATTCAACTATTACTTCAGTATGACACTTTTGAAGAATAACGATTTTACAGTCTCATTGTCATTTCGTCTCTGAGATTATTGTTTATAAAATCCAACTTTAATTTTCTATCATGGAGCTCAGAACAAACCTATTATCTGTGCAAAAATTCTGTCTTATGATCTATGGCACTTTTTCAGATGTGTGAACTTCAACTCCCTAATTCTCAGTAGCAGGCACAGTGGCCGAGAAATACTGGAAGTTTCCAAACTAGTAGGATAGCCACATTGGTTAAATTTGATCTGTACCATGTTCAGAGCTCTATATTGTATGGAGGATGCAGTGTTAGAGACATAATCTTATTCTTTACCACCCATGAATTCATATCCTCAAATGTATCACACAAAGAGGGATACCAATTGACTCATAAGGCTATAATTAAAGGCACTTTGAGAATTTGGTATTAAAATTAATATTCCACATTTCTGCAAATAAATAAGCAACATAAGGACATTAATAATCACCTGTCTATATTATTCATCTGAAATTTCCAAAACATGATGTTATAAAATACTGAGCAGATCCAAGTACTTAGTGAAGGACTGGTTTTATCTTGAGTTCTGCTGGCTTGAATACATTTTTAAAAACTTTCTGTGCTTATCTATAAAATTTGACAAGAGAAAATGCATAGGATTCCCATGTATTTCTTATCTGGGTGCTTATCAGAAATTTAAATATTCCATGTATCCATCAAAAGTTGTAGGAGTGTCCTAGAACTTTTGGTACAGGTGTTATATTATTATTTTTTAAATGACACCGCTCACAATCTTATTCATCAGGTAGTCTTGCAGATCCCTCTTGTAGTAAGGGCTGCAATGTATCTTTAAAAACACTGTATTTCCAATGAGGCTGCAATTATTTCTAAAATATGAAACTATTTTGTTTTATGACAACTGCCCATTTGTCTGCTTTATTTAGAGGCTTAGTCCATAGGAAAGAAAAACAAATAAGAAAGATGTAACAGTTTGTTCTTGATCAGGTTTTTGTTCCACCCTGCTTTACATGGTGCATGTGTGTTCATGCATATGTATATTCATGCTTTTATATATCAAGAGTTTTTTTTTCTTAAGAATAGCAGTTCTTCCCTTTGGAACAGAAAACAGCACATCTCCTTGGAGAAGGTACCCAGGGTAAGAATGGAAACCAAGTATGTAAAAACCAAGTTCAGGTTTTGAGAGCAAGAGCCCTTCCTGGTATATCTTGCTTTTACTCTGTGTGTGTATGTGTGTGTGTGTGTGTGTGTGTGTGTGTGTGTGTGTGTGTATCTGTAATTGTTCCACAACACCCTGTTAGGGCCCCAATTAAGGGAGGAGACATACTGTTTCCTTTTCTGCCTTTCAGCTCATCACCAGAGACCATCTAGACAGAAAGCCATGAGTTCCAATGTGTGATATTTTTTAATATGTGTGTTAGTTTTATGAGCTGATCAATAAATAAATCAGAGAGACTAGGGTAGATCTATTTCGAGCTTTTTAGCTCTCATCAGCTAGCCATACCCTTACTGGGATTCGAACCGGGGCTGTATTGCATATCAGGCTGCCTGAATGGTTAAAGGCTCCTGCCTGATATGCAATACAGCCCCGGTTTGAATCCCAGTAAGGGTATGGCTAGCTGATGAAAGCTAAAAAGCTCGAAATAGATCTATCCTTGTCTCTCTGATTTATTTATTGATCAACTCATAAAACTAACACACATATATATATTCGTAGATTTTCACGGGTGTAGGTATGCTGGTTTTGTTGTATTCGGGTGTTTTCCCGTGTAAGATTGATATATATAATTGTTCCACAACACCCTGTTAGGGTCCTAATTAAGGGAGGAAGCATACTGCTTTCCTCTTCTGCCTTTCGGCTCATCACCAGAGACCATCTAGACAGAAAGCCATGAGTTCCGTTGTATAATTATTGATCAGCTCATAAAACTAACACACACATACACATATGTATATGTATATGCCATTATTTTACTTTTTTTTAAGTGAAGGGAAAGAGTTAGCATTCATATGCCACATTAAGCACCATAAAAGATGCACCTGCACCTGCCTCACAGTTCCTGCCTGCTTCATGAATGCATTGTTTATCTTTGCAAACTAATATGTTTAATCAAATACTGAAGTTTTTATTCAAATTGCCAAAGAAACAGACAGCTAGTTGTTTTACAGCATGATCTTCCTTGTCAGGCACCCTCTTTGCATCTCAAGAAAAGTAGCCTTGTTCAGCCTCGGGGCATTTGCATACAGAATATTAAGCCACAACAGTAAATTGTGGGTGTAGTTTTGTTATTGTAATACATCTATTTTTCTTTCCATGTAAAGATTGTAATCTTTACCTTTCTAGAAAGTAGTTTTATAACACTGAAAAATTTTGAAAGTCAGGCAGATAATTCCTCAGCAAGATGAAACTATTTCAGTACTGAGTATTAAGAAGCCATACTAAGAAGCAGCAACATTTAACAAATGGCAATGCTTTGATCAGGACTATTTCAGAGTAAAATAAAATCACTTGCAATAAATGCATGGCTACTATACAGGTGGTCCTCAACTTGTGACCACAACTGAGCCATAAATTTAGGTTGTTAAGTGAGAAATTATGTTAAGTGAGTTTTGCCCCATTTTATGGCTTTTCTCACCACATTTGTTAAGTGTATCACTGCAGTTTTTAAATTAGTAATACATTTGTTAAATGAATCTAGTTTCCCATTGACTTTGCTTGTCAGAAGGTTGCAAAAAAGATTGCAGGACTCCAGGACATTGCAACCACCATAAACGTGAGTCAGTTTTTAAGCATCCAAATGTACATCATGTGATAATGGACATGCTGCAATGGTCAGAAGTGTGAGAAATGGCCATAAGGCACTTTTTTCAGTGCTATTATAACTTTGAATGATCAGTAAATGAACTGTTATAAGACCAGGACCACCTGTACATCATCCAATGCACTTTGATTAAATCAACAGAAGCTATTTTCCAGTATATTATTAATCCTAATCCTAAATATAAACACAATGTCTATAAATGTGGACATGCATTGAATCAAGCAAATAATACATATTGGAAAGACTTGTCTGCTCCTATATTCATATTTATTTTTATTTCTCTCTCACTTTGTGTATATGTATATGCATGTGTATATATGTATGTATGTATGTGTGTGTGTGTGTGTGTATGTGTGTGTGTATATATATGTGTGTGTGTGTGTGTTAGTTTTTATGAGCTGATCAATAAATTTAAATTTGAGAGACCAAGATAGATCTATTTCAAGCTTATTAGCTCTCATCAGTTGGCCATATCCTTTACTGGGATTCGAACATACACTGCCCCGGTTCAAATCCCAGTAAGGGTATGGATAGCTGATGAGAGCTAAAAAGCTCGAAATAGATCTATACTAGCATCCCTGATTTATTTATTGATTAGCTCAAAAACCTAACACACATATTAAAAAAGTACACAACGGAACTCATAACTTTCTGTCTAGATGGTCTCTGATGATAAGCCGAAAGGCAGAAAAGGAAAGCAGTATGCTTCCTCCCTTAATTGGGGCTTAACAGGGTGTTGTGGCATATATATATATATATGTCAGTGTTTATGTCAGAGTACCTGGTATGCCCAAATATGGGAGAGAGGGAGCATATTACATATGTTGTGTGTGTGTGTGTGTGTGTGTGTGTGTGTGTGTGTGTGTTTGATAGGTAACCTTTGAGAGGATTTTAAAGGGAAAGGATAAAAATAAAGACCTCTTCTTGTAGCATTACTGATGAGAAAGCTTCCAGTCGGAGAAAAAAATATTGCCGCATCCTATCCCACGCTTTAATCTCCAAACATCTCAAATCAGGAGGAACAACCTATCTTATAAAAAAAGAAAAAGAACCGCAAAGATGCATATATCTTTTTCCTTTAATTTTCTTTCTTTTTGCCTGTTCTTCACATCTCCCTTTTTGCTGCTGCTGCTGCTGTTCTAAGCAGAAATACATTATGCTTTGTAAATATATAACAATCAGATCCTCGGGTTGTTTGAACACTGTTTTAGTTCAGCTGCAGTACACGGCTCCTCTGATCTTTTATGTTCCTGAGCAGATGTCTTTCATTAATTTATGGATTTATCATCTTTTCTTTTCTTTACCCCTCCCCCCCTTTTTTTTACACCTGGCAGCTGGTTCAGGTTTCAGCAGTTACTGTCTTTTGCATTAGACATACAATTGAATGTCATCTGTCTTCACAAAGCTATGGCAGAGTACTGAGGCAAGCAACATCAGCTGTTGGGGCAGAGCGTGTTTGCCTTCTCCTGGCTTTTTTGTCCTCCCTGCTTTCCTACCTCTTTTCTCTCTCTCTCCTCCCCTCCCCTTACCTCCTTAATATTTATTTGTGCTCATTTTCTTTCCTGGCCTTGAATGGAGCTTAGCTCGTGTTCGGTACAGCTGTATGTTTACTGAATCTATTCCATCATGACTCATTGTGCGTGTGTAAGTATCCTGGAAACAGGCCGTGCTTTCTTGGAAGAACGGTTGCTTTTCAGCACAAGCACTTAAAAGGAAAATTAACCAATTGGTCAACTCAGTTTTAGCAAAGGGTCATCTCACTATTGCCCTTTAAGTGTTTTGCTATCTATTTTTAATAGTTGCTATTAGTGAGGCTTTTTAGCAATAATGTCATCTCTGATACAGAGTCTTTTGAAAAACAAAACAAAAACAAAACAAAATCTCCCAGCAAAATAAGAATGCATTAAAAGTGCCGGGCAAGGTTTTGAAGAGCAAATAAAATAAAATAAACGGAAAAATTTGGAATTTGCTCAAAGCATATATTTTGCGGAATCTTAATAATCCCATAGCATCAACAGAACTTAGATATATTTATGATTAGAATATTGACATTTCAGGGGTCCGATACCGATGTGGTCAATAAAATATACAATTGATTTTGGACCAAACTACTATCCATCCTTCTGTTTAATCTAACCTTAAAGGCTGGTTTGAGGATATATGGAAAGTAACCTACAGAACAGTCTGACTTCCTTTCAGGAGAAACAAGATACAAACAAAATAAGGAAACAATAACAATAGCCATTACTTTACTAGGAACCTCGACTGGCAAAGATTATTGAAATGAATGAGAACCATGTGAGAAAACATTTGTTTTCTTGTGTGCCTGTCATTTGTTAAAATGGATCTGCTTCAGAAAAATTCCCAACAAATGGTTTCCAAGGTTAATTGCCTCACAATTAACTGTTGGGGTTAATTTAGGAGTGTGAACATACTCACGTGTATGAACGTGTGTGAATGCATTTCCCTTCTTCTCAGTACGTTGTGTAATAAAATGGATTCTATTGGAAAACTTTTTATTTGCCCATAATTTGTATTGCTGTTGTAGGTGGTGACAGCTTGCCACTCTTATTTTATATGTACATTTTGAGAGATGGCAGAAAGGCATTAATGCTCCTTTAGTTTTCTCTATTAAGCTAATGGAGGTCCTTTAAACTCTTCTTATGGCACAAAATGCTTGTCTATAGTAAGTTATCTTTTCCCCCCATTTTTGAGTATGGCCTGAAATGTGCTTAGGGAAACCAGCAACCTTAAAGGGGGGGCGGGGGATGTTGTATCATTGGAGATTTAAATTAAGCCATTTGCCAACAGAACAAATGAATACAATTTGCATCCACTTCATGTTTCAAAAATTCTACAAGCTACTGCTTTGTTGTTGTTCTTTAAATGATCCAAACCAACAACCTAAAAACAATAAAAAGTTAATTGTGGTGCACTGTAAATTACATCAGGGAACTTGACAACTATTGCCTTTTAATATATTTTTTTCACTATGTCGTTAGTGAAAGTGCTTCAGTTTCTGGATCACTTTGGATTTGTTTGACCTTTCCCTGCCTTGCAGTTGCTATTTAATAAATGACATATTTATATGTGCATACTGACTGTCTTTAAGGGAGACAGTCTTCCAAGAAGCCACTGGGAGCTATCTTAATTGACCTTGTGGGGCCACGTTGACTTTTGTCATGTGCTTCTTCATTTCTGATACATTATAAAGCCATTAATTTACCGAGGAAATGGCAGGGCCAGCCTGCTTCACAGATGTGACCAAAACTGCCCTAGCACAGAGTACACAAAAGAGTGCCAAGGAGCAGTAAGGGGGGAGGTGGGGGAAGGGAGGAGCACCAGAATGCTGGGATTGTTATAGTTAGCTCCATATTCTCCTGGGAACTCTTTTGGTTGTTCAGTTTGCAGACTTGAAAGGTAACAATGTTCAGAAAACAGATAGGTTAAGTGACCCCATACACTTTGGTGTATCTCTAGAAGAAAGTTTCTGTTGGTGTTTTCTGCATAACATTCATGTGAACAATGTGATGTGTAAGGGAAAGGAAAGCGGATAAGGAAAGATGGATTTTTACACGCACCTATTTGCATATTTGTTTTTCTAGCAACAAATAAACATACATGTTTGCAAATTGTACAATTGAGATATTTCTTCCACCAATTCTTCTTCCCAACCAGAAGGAGAAATCTTATCCATATTTTACTGTGTTGAATAGGAACTATGCTCAAGGAATTGTGCCACTTGAGATCTCAAAGTTATATACCACAGGCTCAGATTCATAATTTTCCCCTTTCTAAGTAGTTGCATATTATACTAACTGAATACTAATGTAGTAGAAATAAAATTATTCCAAGAGAACTTTGTTAGCCCTTAATATTGAGAGCTGTCATTCAAACCAAATATTTTTCCTTAACTCGTTTTGTCCTACATGCAGGAAGGTTTGTCACCAAACCACTTAAAAAAGGCCAAGCTTATGTTCTTTTATACTCGGTACCCAAGTTCCAATATGCTGAAAACCTACTTCTCAGATGTAAAGGTAGGAAATGCTATTTTAATGTTTATTCTCTTCCTATTGATTGCATGTTTGAATTTCTTGAATGCCTATTAATTTTTATTTAATTCTGCTAATAAAATATGCTAAGTTTTATAAACTTCCTTCCTTCCTTCCTTCTTCCTTCCTTCCTTCCTTCCTTCCTTCCATCCTTCCTTCCTTCCTTCCTTCCTTCCTTCCTTCCTCTGATTTACATATGTATTTATGAATTGTACTTTCTTTCTAATGTTTCCCTCTGCCCTCAAATATGACATGGATATTAGGGAAAATAAAATAAAATGATGAAAATTTCTACTAGTGGCATTAGTTTACTATCTAAGGGCATTTTGGAGAACAGATTTAAAATTCTCCTTTAATTGTTCCATTGTAGGCATGTTTCTAATATTCTGCTTACATTAGTGCCCACTATGGAGATCTCTTTTTCTTCCATCAATAAAGGAATGCAACATTTAAATTATCCATGCAGTAGCTGCTTAAAAACAAAAGTGATGATTGTCTCTTATTTACAACTTAATTTGTTGTTGATGCAGAGTACACTGAACATAAGGAGGATGAATAAACTGACAGATTCAGGCCACATTATTCAAATGAGAATATAAAAGCTGTCGACGTACAGCTGCATCCTCCCCTCATTCTAAGAATATTAGGACCTCCTGATATTTTTTTTCCTAAAGTAATTGTTTCTTCACATCAACTTGATTTTTTTTGTGTTAATCGTCTTTTTTTTTAAAAAAAAAAAACCTAGTTTGGGTTCCAATTATTATAATGACATACATGGAATAATTCTGAAAACCTTTAAAAATAAACATCATATTAGTTTAAATTTGCTGTATTCAAATTCTTCTTGTCCTCCTGTCCCTTCCTCTCCGAAATGCTCTGCATGTTTAACTCTATTCCCACCTCCAGACGCTAACAAATCTGGATTTTTAAGAATGGTCTGCCTCTATAATAGAGCAGGTTCATGATTTTCTCCTTATGTGCCCTTCTAAAATAAAACAGGTATTTTAAGTAGGGGTTTTCCTTCTTTTTATTAGCCTTCATATTGTATTAATTGGTTTAATAAACTAAACCTCAATACTGTATTCAATGTAACTAAAATTGTGTTTAATTTAACCATTGCTGTCCTAGTCTTGTTAATATCATTCTTTGTGCTAGATTAATATATGGTTTTTGTTTGTTTGTTTGCATGGTACATAGAGTTAACCTATTCCGCCCAATGAGAATTTCTGGAGAAACTGATTTAGCCGGCTGTGATAATACTTTGAAAAGCTGTTTGATTAGAAAGTGAACCAGTGAAGGTGTATAGGATGAATGTGTCTAGAATGGTCAGTGACCACTCCATATTGGCCATTTAGGCCTCTTAAAATGTTTTGTCCTATGTACTTAAACCACACCTGATGATTGCCTCTGAATTGTGTGCAACAAACTGAAGAAAAGCAATGCTTCTGTGGAAGTAGTATCTGCAATGTAACAATGCAAAGGATCTCTGTGGAGATTTCGAGCCATCGCTACAGCTTGACTTCAGTATGGCTTGAGAGCACCTCATGAGGACTCTCTTAATGTTCTGTTTTGTAGTGAATGCTAATTCAAGCAGTTGCACAGAAGCATTTCACTAGTATTTGGTGCCTGTTGTTTTTTTCAGCATGTGACAACCGAACTTAGTCTTCTTACAATGTTGCCAAGTTTATATGAAACATTTTGATGTTATGCCACCTTATATTTATATAGCATCATTCATCCAGAAGAAGCCCAAAGTGCTTTACAAACAGCCAATATAGGGATCATTCACCCACCACAGAAAGGCAACCGCTTCCGTGGTGGAAGGCAACAGCCATTCGGGGTCAGCAACATCACACACCAGTAGATGTAAATATTAGATCCATTCCTCTTTTCTTGGGGAGTGGGGTTGGAGGGTGGGTTTCCACGTTGATACATTTGGGATGTTTATTTTATGTAAAAGTTCTTGAGTGAAATCAGCTTCTCTTTTGATTTGCTCTGCAGATTTGTTCAGACTGACTCCTGGTTCATATAGGCAATCTACAGAGTAGAATCTTGTGTAATTGTGCCCATCATTTCCTTTTTTCTCTCTGTCTCAATCTCTCATTGTTTGTGTGAATGTTTCTGTGTTTAGATAGGAAGATAGAGGGTATTTTTAAAAAAAATAAAATAACAAGCATTATCTCAAATATGACAGCAATCTTTGCATTCTCAAATTAAAGAAAAAGCGAGAAATCTAGTAGCCTAATGAAATATGTAATACAATAATCGTGAATACTCCAAATGGGGTGAAAAATACAAGAAAGTGATTGTTGTTGGTTTTGCTAGATTTCTTTAGGAATTATTCTAGATTATTTACTTCCATGTATAAATCAATAAATTCTGCCATAACTGCCCAAGCTAGCTAGGACAAATGGGAGCTGGTATCTAGCAAAATCTGAAGAGCCTTCTATCTTTATAATGAAATATTGAATCATGTTTATTCAAAACTCTATTAACTGAGATTCAAATGAACGTTCCAAGGATTGGAAATATCATTCAACAGACAGAGCTTAGAATGAGCAGGATTTGTGCAATGCTGAAAGACTGGCATTGCTTTTGAATAGGCATTGCTTTTCCATGTGTAAGAGGCCAAAAAAGCCATGTGATCTAAAAATAGATTGGGAGTCCATGATAAGTTTCTTTTCATGTTATTTTGTTTGGAAGTAAAATAGTATAATGGCATTCATATTCCATGGTCTATACATGGACTTAATGCAGTATTGTCCATTCACTACAGACAATTCCTGTTGAACCCAAAATGGATACCATGCCCCAATAACTTTAATATCGGCCCATTAGCCAAACTATATAAAACAATGTTAATTTAAAAACTAATAGAAAATTGACAGTACAAAAGATTATAATTTATTACTTATGTCTAATGGCAAGGAAATAAATCATAATTTCCACACAAAGTGTTTGGGAGATAATTATTTAGGGTAGCATATGTTACTTCTCTATAATCTGATAATTCCAAGTGTGATTCTGGAAATGTTTAATCTTAACACATCTGGAAGGCACCATATTGAGAAATTTATATGATGCACTAATCATTATTTCAGCAAACTATCACTATCTGATCTAGGGTATGTAATGCGGTTGTGATCATTGCCTTCATGTAAGAATAATTAAGTAAAAGACATAAGATCACATTTTGCTATTCTTTAGTAAAATGTTCTGTAGCAAGATTTTTCAACTGAGTTTTAGACCTACTGAATTCCTTGCTAGTACAGCAACATAAATAGTACATAAACCATTAGAATTGTCAGATACATGGGTAATTTGTTGTGAGAGCAGAAGCTCAGTATAAATTTAACTATCATTTAAATATCACATGTAAAGAATAAAAAGACAAAAATTTGGTTGAACTAGAGAGGTCCCTTTAACCATATAAGGTCTGGTCTTACTATTAGGCAGAATTAGGTAACCATTTTGAGGAGATAATGTGGAGTTATTTTGAAATGACACAAAATTGTTAGGCATTTAATTTATTATTTATTATTACATTTTTATATTCAGAAAGGGGAATAAATGCCTAAGGTGAAAAATTCGCTTTGGGTTGTATACATCTTGTGTTGATGATAGAGTGTCATTTGCTTTTCTGCCTGAGGCATCAGTATATCCTGGGCTATGAAAATCAAGTTTTTATGGAAGAGAAAAATATTTGCCTTCAATGTGGTGCAATTAGTCCTGGAAGTATTGGGATCACTTTCAAAATTGAAGGTATTTAAAAATTACTAATAATACATTCCAGCATAACTCAAAAATGTTTTATCATCAAATGTGGCTATAAAAACTTGAAGTTGGGGTGTTGAATGGACGGGTTGGTTGGTTTTTTTGCAATTCATGGGTAGAGTTCCAGGAAGTCATAGACTGGCTTTCCATATAGAAGAACTCGCCATTAAACATTGCTTTCAAAACCCATTAAAAATTAATTCCAAAAAATCAGAGAATCTTTCAGGTCATTTCTCATACAACATGAGCTTGAGTTGGAACCAAATGCTTGGAAAATATACAAGGGCTCTTTGGATCACAGCCCACACACTGCAATTTATCCTAATATGTTGCACAATAAATGTGCAAAGTCCAGTTCAATGCCATGAGCTGGCCTATGCAGGTCCTATGTTTAAAGCAACTTAGTTTAAATCAAAGCTAATTTAACAAACCTTATGAAATAATGGAATATTTTTCATAAAAATAAGCCCAACACATTTATTTGAAAATAAATTCAAATTGTTCCAGGGGATCAATGCACTTAGAATTCTGAGAAATGTCCTTTGAGTCATAATGCACAGTTGCATTGTGACTTTTTCTTTTTCTCATTTTAGTTAAGGAGCGAAACTAAATAGAGCCGAATAAGATGCAACCACCATTTTTAACTTGAGGTGAACATGTTCTTCTTAACTGGTATTGTAAAAAGAAATCGCAGCTGTATCCAGTTCTTTTGCTTCACTTGGTGCCGATTTTAATGTGCAAACTAATAATTCTTAGACTGCTAAATACAACAGATTCAGTGTCGTTTTAGCTTTGAAGAACAGGAGCTTCCAGGCTTTTCAACTCAGCGTGTTAAATGATGTATCTCATTCCTTCCACCCCTTGAGTCAACTGCTGCCTAGCCAGCTTAAGGTGTCAGATTGATTTGTTTTATACATCTTTTGACCATGCTCATTGAATATTTAGGAAGTTTCTTCAGCCCATATTGAGGCTGAGGTATCCCGTGGGAAGCATTAATCAAAGTCACAGAGACTCTTACACTGTGGAAGCACAGACTCTTTATTGTAGCGATTAGTTTTTGCAGTAACACATTAACGCACTACAGAGCTTTTCTTTTATAGAACAATTGATCCCTTTCTTGTACTCCGCTGCAGAAAGGGGGGGGGGGTGTCATGAAATAATTAACTCTTTAAAGTTTGGCAATTTAAAAAAGCCTAATGTGTCTTTACTAAAATGTTGAGGCAAGGGCAGAGGTGTATGTGTGTGCATGTTTGTCTACGTATATATGTGTCTGTCTATCTTCCACATGCATTTGTGTTAACATCCTTCAAATGTTTTTATATTATTGTCTTTGTTTCTTTAGTGGTTATGTACGTAATTGCTCCATGTGTTATATTTCTATTGTCGTTAGTTCTTCCCCTCCCCATTTTCATGTCTCAACAATAAATATTAAATCGCCTTTTGTATCCTGTTGCTAAATAATGATATGTGTGCACCTACTTTTGTTGTTGTTTTTGCTATCCACATTCATGACCATTCTAGGGTGGGGTGGAGGGGGGGTGTTCCTCTTTATATTTTTCCTCTCTCCAGAACTCTTGTCCATATGAGACAATGTCTTGTAACAATGCAAGAGTCTAATCTCCATGTCAAAGCAATTTTCATTCCCCAGTGCACACCCTGCTATCATTTTGTAATGTTTTGTTTCTTATTCTAAAAGAATTAAAAAGGAACAGTAAGCTGTCACAGGGGCACTGTAGTCCTTATCTCAGTGTCTGGAAATTTGGACAGTGTATTTTACTACTGAGATAAAATGGAAAGAACTCCAAGTTCAGCAAATCGTAATGGGTTTAAGTTCTATTGAAATCGGTAACCAGAAGATCAGATAACAGGGGTCCTTCAGTTGTCTTTTTAATCAGGTTCCCCGCAAGGGCTGAATAGAGACAGAACAGACACACAGTGAAAATATAATTCTTGGATAGGTTAAGTACATGTTTGAACTCTTGCAAGCAGAAGCGATTTGATGATGACTTAATCATTTTCTGGTCAATTATCTGTAAGGACCCTTGCAACTGCATGGCAATTATGATGCAAGTTGGCCTTTTGGGAGAAACACCAGTCTCCCTGCTTCTGTTTCCTTGTTGCTTAGATTCTCTGCCATAAATTTTCATTCGTTTATTATCTTTGCTAGCATGGAAACAACTTTCTGTGTAGTAATTACAGCCCCAATGCACACTTTAGCTGTCATCTTGTTGGAGGCCTGGATGTCCTCATGGCCAGCATTTGATAAGTGTTCTTTGTTGATTTTTGATTAATGCACATCTCTTTCTGGGGGCCAGGGGAAGTGAATGCCTGTGATGACAAAAGGCAGGGGATAGTATATCAGCTTGCCTGATATATAGCTATGGATTTATTGGCTTTAACTTGGCAAGTTGAGTTGCATCTGTCCTTTACACATAGGAGAGGCTGTCAATAAGAGGGTATCAGCTGCAGCATAGCCTAAATGACATCTTCAGTTCAAAGGTCATAGGAAATAGTAAGAAAACTCATCCTGACAGATACCAACATTTTTCATGTTAGCTTTGTTCCCTATGAGTTAACATGGTGCATTACTGAATTAACAAAATTTTAATTTTATATGCAGAAGGACAAAATTTGATATATTTCCACATTATTCTAATCAGAAAAATATGTTCTCTAATCTGCCTCACATATACATCATTTAACTTTCAAAATCAGAGTCTATACTCTTAGACTCAATGTTCAACTCATATTAATTGGGGAACCATAAAAAATGACATAATAGGCAGCTCATGTTTTTCCTTTACCCTATACATCATTCCATAAATGTCCTCAGTAGGATCTTGTATTAATTTACTATTGATAGTGATGCTTTGGCTATTGTACAAAGCTTGAAAATCCAAGGCACCTGCTAGGTTAAGTGCCAGAATCTTGATAGTGGTGCCTAGAAATCTTGAAATATTTTCCATGCCTGATGCTGTGTCTAGTAGAACAGTAGTGCATTGGATAGCAACTTCAGGAATGAGACTCAAAGAGTATTTTGCTATTTAAAAGTTTGGTGCAATATTTTTATATCATCTGACTCAACCTCTTGTATCTCCTTATCCCTCAGGTTTAAAAGCTTTTAAAGATGAGCTTTGTGAGGGTAGGGAAGAGGAAGGGATGTAAGAATGCTGTGGGGAGGAAAAGGAGGAAATGTCAATGATCTAATCCTTTGTACTCTTTACACTTTAACAGTTCAACAGATGTATTACTTCTCAGCTCATCAAGTGGTTTAGCAATTTCCGCGAGTTCTACTACATTCAGATGGAGAAGTATGCACGTCAAGCCATCAATGATGGTGTAACAAGCACTGAAGAGCTGTCTATAACCAGAGACTGTGAGCTGTACAGAGCCCTCAACATGCACTACAATAAAGCAAATGACTTTGAGGTACGCACTGATCTTTCTATTCCCCCTTCCCCTGGTTTATGGATAATTGGCGGGGGGGGGGCGACCACTACAGGATTTCACAGTATTTTCATTCGTCTCTTCTTTGGCTATAGCTCACCTTGGGTAATGATAAAATAGATCCATAAAGACAAATCTAACCTTGTGAGAATATGGGGACGTTTTCTTTTGTAAAAGGCAGTTTTGGTGATTTCATTTCCTTCTTCCTTTCCAACATTTTCTATTTGAATGTCAGATAAGCGTGCTTATATTATTATCTAAAAGGCCAGTTTTCTTGATCTGTTCTTGGAAATGAATATTTTGAGTGGGGAAGATGCACCCAATTTGCAAAGTAAAGAAAGAAACATAAGGCAGAAAAGGTTGGTTGTTGTTCTTCCGTTCCATCAAAATCATTGGATAATTATATTGAAATTTCTGGAATAGATTTTGCTGCTTGATGACTTTCAATGTAAAAGTTCCTTATAAGCTAATCATCAGTTAGCATGAGTTAGCCACTGAGGGAACAGCTCAGCAGGTTTTGTTGCAAATGTGCTGACCCATAGTAGCAAATTCCTCAAAGCTGACAATGCCCTTTTGCTACATCCAGATAGATTCATGCAGAGATAAGGCAAGAGGAGAGCTCTGGGAGTTGTAAGGATATGGCCATGAGGTCTTCTGGCAGTATATTAACATGAACTAATCAAACATGTTAAATATTGTATTTATCGCACAATATTGTAAACATGTACAATGTTATATTGGAATTTAAGCTTCACAATAGGGTGAAATTGATTCTGTTCTGTTCCTAATGGAAGTAGGGTATTACACTTTCTCTGAAATTTCAAATTGGTGGCCATCATCAACATATCTGAAATTTTATATGTATGTCGTTATGTTTATATGTAATTATTTTTGCTACAGAGATCGAAATTGCTAGGATTGAAATTGATATCTTTTCAAGACCAATTCAAAACTTTGTTTTAAGAGCAGCCAATGCATTTCATATTTTCTACCCATGTGGTTTTCTTGATAAAAATATAGGAAAGATTTAGCAGTGCTTTCTTTCACATAGTATTAATTGATGTCCATGCCATTGTCACTAAAGTCTTTACCTGATTCCAGGGTCTTTCTATATTGCTGCTGTTCAATATAGGTGCCTGGGTCAACAACAACCTGATGACATTTGATCAATAATTATTTTTATAAAAGAAAAAGGGATAAAGCTATTAATTAAAAGGAAAAGGATAGAGGAAGTTATAGTGCAAATTTCATTTGCAATTTTACTAATTTAAAATGGTCTCAGTGTATATAACATTTAAGGTAGCACAGTGCAGGTAGTCAATCATATACAATTGAACTTGAATTATATTTATACATAAATTTCTCCTACTTTATGATCTTAAAATTATCAACTGAGGATCACATTTGAAAAGTGAAATCAAAATGTATTTTTGTTTTTCAAGAGAGCATGTTTGTAATTTTTAATAATAATATAAACTTTGGATGAATGACTTTTGTTTCACAACTGCAGGACCATCTACTGCTCTATGTTCTTAACTTTTCAACAGTATATATATATATTTATACCGATACCTAGCATAAATAGCTAATGTTGCTTCCTCATGGCACAACCTAAACCAGAAATGCTGAAGTTACACCAGTACAAAGGTCACACGAAGCCCTTCAGGACGTGATTATGGAGGGACAATTAACGTATAAATAGTCCTTTAACCCACAAAACTCAGAACCATTCAAATAATTTGCTCCTACCCACTTAAGAGAGTTCTGAAAACACTAATGGAGGCAGCACTGTTGTTCCAGTCATTTTTTTCCCCTCAGTGATCCTCATAGGACTTTCCACTGAAGATATGACTGGCCACTGTCTCATAGTTTTTTTCAGAGGGTGTTTTTTTACCCGAGACTCCCTGATTCTAATTTTTATATTGCTTGCTTTGTGGTAGATAGGTCCCAAAGTAGAAGTTGGTAGGCAATTACTATGATCTTATATGACTACAAACCATTACGACAAAAGGCCAAAATTGAAAGTAAGACCTTTCCTTTCCTCCCTCCCTTCTTCCCTTCCCTCCCCTCCCCTCCTATCCTATCCCATCCCACCCTATCAAAATGGCAAGGACAACTCAGAGTATAGCAATGATATCATTTTAAGATCAAATACATTTCCTCAGGAGATGAGTATAGCCATCTATAGCTGTGTCCACAGAATGGCAGAATTCTTTTTTTTTTTAAAGAAACATCTATGACTTCTTTTTCTAAATGAATACTAATTACTTTTCATCTGTTGAAACAGAGCTTTACTTAGCTAGGGAGTTTAATCACACATGCATTGTAAAAGTATAGCTAGCATGTACACTTAGCTTCCACCTGTTCATAAAACACTGTATTCCTTAGAATATAGTTGAAAAAACAATGTTCTTCATGTGTTTACAAGTCTCTTGTTTTCCACCTATCTTACTTATCTTTTTAATCCTGATTTGTCAATATTCCACTTGCAATTGGATTTTCTGCAAGGAGAAGCAACCATAGAGTTTTTCAGTACAAATCCAGAATATCTAATGCTATAGGTTTTGTATAGAGCAGACGTTGCTGGACACTGCAATAATCAAACGCCATATATGTCATAAAAATGACATTTTCCTGAAGGAATTTGTGACCAATGTTAGCATATCTAGGCTGAAAAAATCTGGTGACCACCTACTTCCCTATTGTTATTTATCGGTTGTTCAGAATTTTGCAGTTAAAGTATAATAGTTCTGATAAGAATGGAGCTAAATATTCAAAAGTCAGAAAATATAGAGATAAGAACTGGGAGGAGAATGATGATGCTTTCCTTCCTGTAACCTCACTTATATCAAAGTAACTAGATAGAAAGGGAACACTTTCTATGTACACAAAATGCATGTGTGCATAATTTATGCCCATGTGCATACAGATGACTTTGTGGGGAATGACCCACTACCCATTATGTGCAACCTTCAGAGATGAAACAATTGTGGAAAATAAAAACTGTATTCATTACTTGACAGGATTTATTCTAAAAATAACTCTTCCGTGTGAAAATGATACAAGATTATATTTAACTAAATACTGAAGTGCAATTTTTTTGTCTTTGACCTACTCATATAATATTTCCTTTGCTTCAGTTTCAGGCAAAGAAAATTTAGTTTCATTTTTTTTTTAAAATAAAGCAAAACCTAGACTGTAATGTAGAATTCACTATATTAAATACTATTATTTCTCTTTTTATATATGCTGTTTGCTTTAAACTATCATTAAGGTAGCATGCATTTTTCTTCCTCCTCCCTTATTTTATTCTCATGATCCAGTGAAGTAGATTACAAACAAGGACTGACTTCAAATCATCCAGAGAATTTCATGAATGAGAGATTTGAACTCTGTCCCATGAAAGTATAGTTCCAGTAACCCACAATGTGAGTATTTTACTGGAACTGAGATACTTAAATACATTGCAAAGATTTGCCATTACTATTTTGAAATATGCAGTTCTTTTACATGGCAATTTGGTTTTTAAAAAAAAATAAATCTGCAATTGTCCTAAAGAGACTGTTAATGCATATCACTGAAGCTGGAAGTATACATTCTTGCCATATCAGCAGAAATTGGATCTGAATACTCTGAGCAAAGGGAGCATTTTCTATATTTAGCATCATCAAAGTTTCTCCCCCTTATTCTTTTATTGCTAATCTTTTAACACAATAGAGGCCTGATATGCATTCCATTTTAAATAGCATAAATGCTTTTTTACTTCTTCTTCTATTGCCAAGTTAATGTTTATAATAGATATTTTAATGCAATATTAGAGAAATAAGGATATAGTATGTAGTTGTGTATCTCAGAATCACAAAAAGCTTTCATAAAGTCAGGTCTTGGGCATCTGTTAAGGAGCCACAATATGTGTCATGAATGACATGGATTACATAATTCACATGAGAAGAGTGTCGATTGCATGATGGTACTATGATATCGTTCTGTGCGCCTTTGGCATTTAGTTATGCTGGCCACATGACCACGGAAACATCTTCAGACAGTGCTGGCTCGTCGGCTTAGAAACAGAGATGAGCACCCCCGCTAGAGCTGGAAATGACTAGTACACATGTGCAGTGGAACCTTTACCTAACTATGACACCCAAAAGCTTGCAGATATCAATAACTTAAGTCAGTTACTGTATTAACAAGTCAAACACTTCATTTCTTTCTTTTTTCCTTTTGGCTCTACCAGAACAGACTCAGCCTTACAGTTGCAAGAAGATAAGGACATAGTAGCTTTAATAAGTGATCTTTGTGACCACTCATTAAAGTTAAGTGAGGCATTTGCAAAACAGCAAAATCCATGAAATTTAAGGAAATATTTCCTTTTTTTAAAAAAATTCTGATTTGGGAACTGAGTTTCTGTGTTTAAGAAGAAGTACATTTTTGTCCATCATAGGGAATTGTTAATCCAAAATAATAAAGCTTCTAATTATCTCCAGGCCAATTCATGTATGTTATATCATAGACAGAATACAAATATCAAAACATACAGCATTTTGAACTGTACAATAACAGAGATTTCTTACTCAATCACAAATGTGACTCTAGGCAGCTTACATGGTATAAATAAATTTTTTAAAAATGTATACCAAGGTGCCATAATTTTCACAATTGTGAAGGTAATGAAATTTCCTTTACAAAGACAATTCTTGTTGATCCAGTGACTTGTTGGTGCTTTTCATAATCGGTTGAGAGGTTTTTCCCACTCCTGCCTTCTAATCTATTTAACAATTGGAGATGTTACAGAGAGTATTTAACTTCATACATAGAGGTGCTTACGCAGTCTACGGCTTCAGAGGTATTGGCAGCTTCTGCAAGCTTTCCATGCAGCCTCCAGTCCTTCTGCCAAAAACGAGATGGCTAATACCCTGTTTCCCTGAAAATAAGACCTCCCCTGATAATAAATCGGGCTTTAGAGCACATGTGCTAAAATAAGCCCTCCCCTGAAAATAAGCCCTTCCCAAAAATATTGCAATGCAGCAACAGTCATGAGGTGACCACACTCGCTGCCTCCTGCACCTCAAAAATAATAAGGTCTCCCTGAAAATAAGCCAAGTGCTTATTTCGGATTCAAAAGAAAATAAGACCCTGTCTTATTTCAGGGGAAACGTGGTAGTACTAATATATTTTATTTCAATTAAATAAAATTAAACTTTTGTGTGCCCCTGCCCATTTCTTTTCCCACCCACTTGTAAAGCACAAAAACAATAATGCCATTACTTTAACACTTTTAAAATATGCAGAGTTTATTACAGCTAATATTTATTACAGCTAGTAACATAATCACATTGTGTTGCAGGATTTACAAAGTTTTTGCTATTATTAAGGAGAGGTTTGGAATTCTTTAAAAATGAACATAACATGAAAAAAAATGTGAATCAATACATTGAAAAGAGGCAAACCCAGGTTGTAGCTACCCATGTAGCTATAACAAACTAAACACTAAAATTTCATTAGAACCTCCCTACTTTTTCAACCTTTGTACATGTCTCAAAAGTGATAATTCTACTGGTGCTTAAGAAGATTTGAAATGCCATGAAAATACATATACTTAAACATATTTTGAACATCTTTAGATCAAATATTTTCAATTTCATACGCATTTATGTTCTCCAATAAAAGGTTAGGATCTGGATGTGTTTTGGAGAGCTTTAAGTCAAGGGTGGGTTGCTGCCAGAGTTACTGCCGGCTTGCTGCACAAGTGTGCACAGTTGCCTATAAATAGTTCTGCGCATGCGCAAAACATTAAAAAAGGACAAAAAAACCACGTTGGCAATGGCAGTGGTGACCAGGGAACCAGTTCGGAGGTGTAGCCAGCCTGGGTCACTGCTCGTTCTGCAACCCAGGCCAACATTCCACTATCGGCTCACCTGAACCGGTGCAAACTGGTAGAAACCCACCTCTGCTTTAAGTACTCTGAACATAGTCTAACTATCTGCAATAGCTGTTACTTTTTAACTTTTAAAAAGTAGAAATAGGAAATATTAGAATTACAAGAAGTATGGAAGATTTTAAAATACAAATATCTAGAAACCATATGACTTGAAAAAGGGTGAACCAAGGTATCTGATTCATCATGTCAGTGGAGGCCAAATGTGAAAGTGAGACTCCTGCCTTGTTTAGACTAAAACATGTCATAAAGTCAGGTTTAAGGCTATACTAAACATGATCCTCAATTTATCAGGAATACTTATACTGTATGCGTACAAATGCATGTGGTTCAATAGCTACAGTGCTTTTAGGGTAATGTAACAGCTGTCATTTAGTTCCTACGGATTGTTATTATTATTCTTAATACGAATCCGGTTACCTGCACCAGAAAGTCATAAATCTCATATATTGAAGTCTGTGAATATATTTTCCTTAATAAATTAATAATGGATAACATTGAGGTATAGAAAAATTACAGACTGCATTTTTTTCAACTGTGTATGTATGTATGTATGTATGTATGTATGTATGTATGTATGTATGTATATGTGTGCGTGTTAGGTTTTTTGAGCTGATCAATAAATAAATCAGGGAGACTAGGATATATATATATATATATATATATATATATATATATATATATATATATATATATATATATATATATGCTGGTCTCCATTTAAGGAAGGGCGGCATCTACGCAGCCACAGACCTAAGCCTGAAGATGGCAAGTGAGATCTTGCTAAAACATTGCAAAGACAACCTCATTCTTACATGGGAAAACACCCAAATACAACAAGACCAGCATACCTACACCCGTGAATATATATATATATATGTTAAATTTTTTTTTAAGGGATGATTAATAATATATATATATATATTATTATTTATATTAACATTTCGACAAGATCTCACTTGTCATCATCAGGCAGGCTTGTGTCTGTGAGCCTGCCTGATGATGACAAGTGAGATCTTGTCGAAATGTTGCAACAACTTTTCTATGCCTTATACACGGGAAAATCCCCGAAGCCAGCTATGCCAGCATACCTACACCCATGAAAATCTACGAAAACACATATATGTATGTATGTATGTATGTATGTATGTATGTATGTATGTTAGGTTTTGAGCTGATAAATAAATAAACAAGGGAGACTAGGATAGATAGATATATCACACACACACACACACACACACACACACACACACATATATGTTAGTTTTATGAGCTGATCAATAAATTTAAATTTGAGAGACCAAGATACTAACTAACAGGAAGTTGTGAAAACGATTATCTATCTATCTATCTATCTATCTATCTATCTATCTATCTATCTATCTATCTATCTATCTATCTATCTATCTATCTATCTATCTATCTATCTAATGAATCACTCTTCTGTCAGCTATTATATTGCTATCCAAAAACTCTTGCTAGGATAAGATGTAAAAAGTGTTTAAGGATATGAAGTGGTATAAAGCATACATTTCTGTTTAAATAGAATCCTCCTAAACTGAACCAGGCTCAGCATATGATGGAAAAACACACACAACAGATACATACATACTGTATATCTACATATATTCATACTTATTTGTCAGTTACCAAATCTGACAAAGTTTTGAGCCAAAATGATGAGCTTGTTCTGATGTTTTCTCCCCTTAGAATAAAGGTGTTCATTACTACATCGAAAGAGACCCCATATCTTTGGTTTATTTGATTTGATGTGATTACATTTTATAACTCTCTACAATTCCCTCCCCGCTCTTTGGTCATTGAGTTACATTTAAGCACAGCAAGATCAAGTTTTAACCTCCTTACTCAACAGCTCTATTACTTATAATGCTCCGTGACCTCTCTCAACATTCTTAAAGAAAAAGATACAGTGTAATGTCACTTTACTTGGCTTATTGTTCTTTGTTGAGGTGAACAAAGCATTTTCTACAGTGGTTATAGCACATAATTATACAGCTTTCAATGGTGGTGTCTTGGCACATATCAAAGTTCAGAAGAGCCTTTAGGAAGAAAAAAAAAAGATGTTTGTGGCAGCCTAGCGAAGGTCTCATCTTTCCTTCAGAAAAGAGTTCAAGGCTCTTCTGTCAGGCTTCCCTACTTAGAGCTTTTTCTCCTCCTGCTTCATAAAGTTTAAAGGGGATTCAGTGGAGTTCTGTGATCTGTTTCCTTTGAAAGATTGTTCCTTTGCACAGAGAAGTCCTTTGACTTCAAGAGTTCACAGATTCATGTCTTTAGGTATCATATGTCTGACCTTATCAGTTACTCTATTTAATGTAGGAGAAAAAGTCTCAAACTCCTTTGTGTTTGTCTGTTTTTCTGCCTCTGTGAAGTGATTTGGTGGAGAGAGGGGAAAGGGAGGGGGAAGCAAAGAAAAAGACCATCCTTTTTAAAACGCCACTCTGAGGCTGTTTCCAGCTGTAACCTACCCTGTGGCTTTTTTTGGAAGGGGAGGGGGGTAGATGGGCAGAGAAGGCAGAATAGGCGTGCTCTGCATTTGGAGAGTTTTGCACTGATCATAGAAGGATACACGGCCTGGCAGGCAATAAAGCTCCTTATTCTTTGTCTCCTTGCTCTTGTGCCCTGAGTCTTGCTCGCCCACAGGGTCTCTGGGTTGTTTTGGGTGCCCAACTGGCAAGGCCGTTGAACAAACAGGGCTAGCCGGATCTGGAGATCTGTGCTGCTGCAAGTTTCCTCTTGTGTAGATCTCCCCCTAAGGCCTCCATAATTAATGGTTCCTCCAAGCTGAGGAAAGTTCAGATACGAGGGCTATTGTCTGACCTTCAGTTCTCTTTCCTTCCGCTCTTTTTCTTCACACCAAAAGGGTTATCAATAGTAGCTGAGAGCAAGGGTGCCTTTTCACAGCTACAGGTGGCAGGTGTTGCATTCGGTGGGAAACCTATCATTGTGTTGCTGCAGTCTGTGGATTAAATAGCCTTGTAAAGTTCTGACATCCCTTCTCAGAACTGCCTTGCATTTTGTAGGCACTCCAGCAGAGCCATTTTGTTTGCTCTTCAGCAACTTGGATCGTTAGAACTTTTTCTCATGTTTTCCCACTCTGGTGCTTCTGAGGTAAAACGTTATGGTGCATCTTCCATCCCATCTGCATTTTCTCAGGAGTAAGCCAGCAAAGGGGGATTTACTGCTGTGTAAGCACTATTTTGCTCTTATTTTTAGAATCCTTTAAAAATAGATTTACGGTGGAAGGTGGCACAGAAGAAATAATGGCTCGTTAATGGAAGTATGGGCCTGACATAGATAGACAGGTAGACAGTCTCTGATAGGCTGCTCCCATAAATATCACAGAAAATATGGAGGTACTTTACTGTAGATATGCTCTGAACAAATTGGCCTGATTCCACATTCAAAGACAGAGTGGTGATACTGCCCACTGCGAACTATTGTGTTTATATATTTTAAAAAACCTGCCACTAGTAAATAGTTTACTTTCTCTGTCCGGAGTAAGGAGCTATTGTCCAGTTGGTAAAGGATTGCACGCATTGTTGTTGTTTTTTGTTAGCTTTTTCAAAATTTAACTTTCCACAAATTTTTTTAGAGATCTCATCTGAGAAGATCACAGTCCAAATCAGCAAGGCCCACAAGTGGTTCAAATCAGGCAAGATGGCAGTTATTGCAGCGCAATCCAAAACTTGCCCTGTGTACTTTCAAGTAAGATTGACACACGTAGAAAAAGGATGGGCTTGGATCACCCTGCAGCAATTGCTATCTTGCCCACCCATCCCCAGACACTCTTCATCCAAATATTGTTTGTAGCGAATGAACAACAGCCGAAACAACCCAGATGGTTGGTTGAAGCTAAGCTACGTCACTGAATTTGCCTCTATACCTTACATAGAAATAATCCAATGTGCATGAAAATAGAACTATTTTCTTCAGTACATGGTTTCTTCTAAATGAGTAGGGAAATATGGGAAAATCCTACCCAAATGCATTCACTATAAGTCACTAAACTATATGGGCACAATTTAATTCAAACAATGGAGGAAATAGGTATCTTACAATGAAGAGACATAACTGTCTTTCCTGCAGTTATTATAGCTAATGAAACTATCAACGATAAATACTTTGCTATTCAAGTTTCCTGAGAAAGGTTCTCCTAATTAAAATTATAATAGCCTAATAATATCTATCAAACAGCAAAGAACCAGAGTTTTCTAACCACATTATTAATACTGTTTTACCTTCTGTGATTAATTTGGAATCCTCTGTGGCTTAATTATTTCAATGAACAACAACATAACAGAATGATATACATATTTAGTTGTATTCCCTGATGTATTTAGAAAGCTAAGGTTTGGTCAGAAGAGAAGATGTAAAAGTATATCCAAACAATATTAATACAGGTTGGAGTACAGTATTAATGTTCATACAACACTGAAGATTATATCAAGAAAACAGATTTGGAACAGGAATGTTGTTAAATAATGTATCAGATAAGCTGTCCATTCAAAAAAATTTTTTTCCATGTAGAACTTTAGACATTTTGTTAAATTGTCATAATTACAGTGGGGAAATGGTTCTGAAGTAGCCGGCTTAACACTAAGGCCGCAATCATATGCTCACTTACCTGCACAATTGCTCCCATCCCAGTTGAATTCAATAGGATTTATTCCTGATTACACATGTATAAGAGCACACAGTCTGTACCTCTGAGCTCACTATGAATTGCAATTATATAAAGCATTCTGCAACAGGTTTATTCAGGGGTTATTATTATTTTTTTACTATATGCAAAGCAAGCACTTCTAGGAGAGTAAAGCGAAATGGATCATAAAAATTTAAAGTTATTCAGTTGAATTTTTCATGAGTCAGACGTTTAAAAAAAAAGCCACTAGTGAAGGAAAGAGCTTTGCTTGGAATCTCCCTTGCAACATAAATGCTGTGTCACAGTAGTTACATACATAAGCAGATATTTTTGAATTCAGAGTTGTATAAATAAATAATGCCCAATCAATCTGTGGTGGAGATAAAGTTGGGGAAACCAAACATCAGTATTTTGCTTTCCAAAAGGACTTTGAAATTCTACAGAGCATGTCAATAAAGCATCAGGATTTCATTTTTTGCTATAAAACCCACAGTTTATTATTTAACAATATAATTATGATAACATTTAGGCGGAATCCTATACAACAAGGATATTACTTAGGTAATTCTTATCAGGAACATAGCTTGAAATAACTATTTGCCTATGGCTGGTGAATACATCAATGAGCTTGGGATCAAGAAGCATAATTTACTGGAGCTTATACTTCCAAGATAACTTGTCTAACATAGGTAATCATCCTGGAGTTCCAAGGGGAAGGGAAAAGAAAAAGATGAAATCATAGATTTGGGAGGATCTGAAATGGAAAATGGGATGAGATTACTTGGCATGCAATTAGCTGAGATCCTGAAATATTAGTTCCAGTTTTGCTCACTTTGATTGGCTACACCATCTCAAAAGGGAACGTGACTCTCTAGTTGAATTTCTCAACCTTGTCTGAAGATGCTGACTAGAAAATTCTGGGAACTGAATGTCAACTCTTCTTTAAGCTGTCAAGGTTGAGAAATACTATGCTCTATAAAATTATGTTCTCTGCTTTGAACATAATCACTAATTTACATAGTATATTTTCCTTTTTAAAGTTTTACATGTTTGAATTGGTAACTTGTAATCACTAGTTAAATACAATACTGTATAAAACATTTCCTGTTACTCTTTTTAAGTGCCATTCTTTCAGTTGAACATGGTTAAATGTTTTCTACTGAATTTCTATTATATTTACTGAAAATAAACTTCCTTTAATAATTGCTGACTTTGGAAGTCCAATGATCTTATTAAATATATTGAAGTCAGAATTGTCCAGAATATTTGGCCTTGTAACCATAATTAAGATGTGATTTGGAAAATCATATTGTTAAAAATAATGACTGATTTTCTAAATTGATTTGGAGGATTATTTTACTTGAAGTAGTTTTTGATATTAGTCTTTGATATATCTTAGTCATAAAATTATTTTCAATACTCCATTCCCTTCCTTCTCTCCTTGCCATCATTCATACAAAGAACTTGGCAAACATTATGAAACTCTGCTGACATTTCATTTTGTGTGCAATGCTGGACAAGGGGAATTAAGGAAGAGTGAGGACAAGCCACACTTTCCAGGCTTGGCTCAGTTGAAGGTTTCTTTTTCTAGCAATTCATAGTACAATTTCAACTTTTATAAGACGGTATCTCTATATTGGCAGCACTGACGGCTATGGCTATTTCTTCCTCTCTGTGTGCTGTATGCCTCTAAAGACTCTTATTTATTCCCTCCCATGTCACCTTGTGTACAGTCTGGCCTGTGACACTGATGGTGATTATGTCATTATTTTGCTCTGGGGGCTTTGGCACATCTGCAGAGCTGATGCACATCTTCTTTGTTACGCTGGCATACGTCCCATATTGCAAATGCTTCATTAGCCTTACTGCCTGCCTGCCTGCCTGCCTTGCCAGACAAGAATGCCCAAACCCAGGCTTCTTTTTTGCTGTGTTCTTTTGTGCAGTATGATGAGCCTTTATTCATCTTCCCAGTTCCTCCCTGTTTTCCTGAACTCCAGATGTCCTGAGCTCAGGACTCTCCCTTAAAAGGATTGTGACAAAAAATGGAGACAACGGCAAGTTAACCTTTTGTACCCCAGCCTAAGCTCCCTAATATCTTTCCCCCTACTCACTTAAAAAAAGAAAGACGTTCGTTTTATAATCATACTTAGCACACATCTGAAAATGCTTCTGGCTGCAGAGTGGAACATAGTCTCTATGTGCTGCCTTTTATAGCTTCCTCATACTCCCCCCCCCAAAAAAAAACTTCTGAGCATCTTGTTCTTCTGGCTGTAATAGGGGACCTGATACGAACACTTCTGCTAAGTGCTTTGAAAATGAATAGTGTTTGATTAGGAGTTACAATAGACAGCACACAGGCTGCTTTCCTCCTGAGTGTTGGAGCTGCAGGAACAAGATTCGAAGAACATTAGGCCTTAATGATATGCGTGAGTATAAGTAGTGGAGCTGCCTTGTGTTTCATGTGATCACATACACTGTTACTGTCCAAAGATGATTTGAGCATAATGCTTTAAAGTTGAGCAGGACAGAGGTAGAGCTCTTGCCTCACAAGCAGGAGGTCGTGAGTTCGATCCTAGGTAGAAGCACATCTAGGGGTCTTCTGCTTGGGCAGGGGGTTGGACTAGATGATCTGCAAGGTCCTTTCCAACTCTGTTAATCTGTTAAAGAGGAAAGAATGGTAATGGGTAATGTATTGATGATTCACAGTAGGTCGTGTGAGAAATGGGATGATTTCTTACTATGTTTATGTTTATGTTTATTCGACTTATATCCCGCTCCTATCTCCCACAAAGGGACCCAGGGTGGTGGACAGGAAATTAAAACAAATACCAATATACAAATACATAATAAATATCCTAAAACCAAATTAAACTAGAAAACCCTGTGCTAAAATATTGTTAAGATGCCTCAAATTAAAAATTTGCTAATTTAAAACTCAGTCGTTGTAGGGTGGTCACGCTAGGCCGGCTTGATGGAAAAAGTGTGTCTTCAGGCGCTGGCGGAAAAGGCAGAGGTCCGCGGTGGTATGGAGTTCGGGAGGAAGGTCGTTCCATAGGGTTGGGCCCACCACAGAGAAGGCCCTTCCCCTGGGTGTCGCAAACCGGCAATGCCCGGCCGACGGCACCCGGAGAAGACCCTCTCTGTGGGAGCGGATCGGTCGAAGGGATGTGTGGGGCAGCAGACGGTCTCACACATAACTAGGCCCCGTGCCATGGAGCGCTTTGAAGATGGTAATCAACACCTTGAAGCGCACCCGAAAGATCACAGGTAGCCAGTGCAGCTCGCGTAGGAGAGGTGTTTTATGGGACTGCCTTGAGGCTCCCATTATCACGCGTGTGGCCACATTATGGACTAGCTGCAACCTTCGAGTGCACCTCAAGGGGAGCCCCATGTAGAGAGCGTTACAGTAGTCTAGACAGGATATCACAAGTGCTTGAGTGACTATGTGAAGGGCGTCCCGGTCCAGTAAGGGGCGCAATTGGCGGACCAGGCACACCTGGTAAAATGCCCCCCTGGCCACAGCTGTCACATGGTCCTCCATGGTCAGCCGGGAATCCAGGAGGATGCCTAAATTGCGCGCCCTCTCCACGGGGGTTAATAGTTCGCCCCCTATGGCCAGTGTTGGACTCACCCGGTTAAACCGAGATGCAGGAAACCACAGCCACTCGGTCTTGGACGGGTTGAGTTTGAGTTTGTTACACCCCATCCAGACCCGTACGGCCTCCAAACACCGGGACATCACTTTGACGGCATCGTTGGGGTGGTTTGGGGTAGATATGTACAGCTGAGTGTCATCAGCGTACAGATGGTACTCTACCCCAAAACCACGGATTATCTCGCCCAGCGGCTTCATATAGGTGTTGAACAGGAGTGGCGAGAGGACCGACCCCTGAGATACTTCACATATGAGGGTCCTCGAGGTCAATCTCTGCCCTCCTGCCAACACGAATTGCGACCGACTGGAGAGGTAGGAGGAGAACCACCATAAAATGGTGCCTCCCACCCCCAATCCCCCCCAGTCGGTGCAATAGGATACCATGGTTGATGGTATCAAAAGCCGCCGAGAGGTCTAATAGGACCAGGATAGAGGAGCAACCTCTATCCCGCGCCCTCCAGAGATCATCCACCAACGCGACCAATGCCATCTCGGTGCTGTGACCAGGTCGGAAGCCGGACTGGTGCGGGTCTAGTTAATCAATTTCCTCCAGGTGATGGGGAAACTGCTGTGCCACCGCACTCTCTACAACCTTCGCTAAAAAGTGGAGTTTGGAGACCGGACGGTAATTTACCAACAATGCTGGGTCCAGGGAAGGCTTCTTGAGGAGGGGTCTCACCACCGCCTCTTTCAGGACGGTAGGCAAGAACCCCTCTCTCAAAGAGGCATTCACTATATCCTGGAGCCAGCCTCATGTGACCTCCCAGGATGCCAGTACAAGCCAGGAGGGACACGGGTCCAATAAATATGTGGTGGCCTTTAGTCTCCTCGACAACCTGTCCATATCCTCGGTAGTGACAAAGTCAAACTCCTCCCATAATATTGTCTCAATGCCTGCATCAGAAAATCCCTCCAGACTACTTTCAGTGGGGGGCAACTCACTCCGAATCTGAGTGATTTTATCCTGCAGATACTCTCCAAATTCCTCTGCTCTGCCCTGCAAAGGGGCTTCCCGAGGCCTCTGTTGAAGGAGGGAGCGGGTCACCCCAAACAGGGCAGCAGGGCGGTTATCTGCAGATGCGATAAGAGTGGCACAATAATCACGTTTGGCCACTCTTATCGCCACTAGGTACGTCCCCAAATGGGATCTTACCAGTGTTCGGTCAGATTCGGACCAAGTGGATCTCCACCTACTCTCTAGGCGTCTCTTGCGGCGTTTTATCCCCCTCAGCTCCTCGGAAAACCAGGGAGCTAGGGTAAGTCGACGCCGCATGAGAGGCCGCAAGGGCACGACCCGATCCAAGGCCCCCATGGCCACACTATACCGTGCGGCCACTAGGTTCTCAGTCGAGTCATGGGTCAAGGTCGCAGGTAATGGCCCAAGCTCCGTCTGGAACCTTTCGGGGTCCATCAGGCGCCTGGGGCAGAACCATCTTGGGATCTCTGGTTCTACCTCCCCGCGGTGAGGTGTGACGATTGGAAAGTCCAGCCGAAGGAGAGAGTGATCTGTCCATGACAAGGGTGTGATGACTAGATCCCCTATTCCCAGATCACTCCTCCAATGGCCGGAGACAAAAATTAAATCCAGTGTGTGTCCTCCGTCGTGAGTGGGGCCTTGAACTACTTGGGTCAGGTCCATGGCCATCATGGAGGCCATGACCTCCCGAGCTACCTCGAATGTCTCGCCTACCGATGGCAGGTTGAAGTCCCCCATGACTAATAGTCTGGGGGTATCAACCGCCACCTCGGCGACCATCTCAAGGAGCTCGGGCAGGGCTGCTGTTACATAGCGGGGAGCCAGGTATACAATCAGCAAGCCCAACTGCCTCCCTAGGCCCCACTTCACGTAGAGGGACTCACAACCGGTAGTCTGTGGCACAGTGGTCTCTCTCAGTTCAAGACCTTCCCTAACAATAATTGCCACACACACCCACCCCTGCCTAGGGCCTGTGGCTGATGAAATGTACTGTAGCCTGGTGGGCACATTTCCACGAGGGGTAATCCTCCCTCGTGGCCCAACCAGGTCCCCGTTATACCCACCAGGTCCGGTTCCCCCTCTGACACAACGTACTTTTTGAGTTGGAATGTAAGGCTTTATCTGCCCACTGGATCCATTATTTCAGTGATGACAAAATTTAAGATTTCTTTTTGAGGAGCTGGCAGGCTTTTAGAAACTTCTTTTGACAATCCTGACATGCCCCTATTTAATGAATAGCAACTGCTGGAGGGTAATTTATTTATTTTTTTGCCTCTAAAAGAGGCTGCAATGCTGTGGAGCAGGAGGTCTATACTTTGTTGGTTTCAGGGATGTCCTTTAAAGTACTATGAGGGTGTGTCATCAAAGATCAAAAGTGTTTTTTCTCAGTTTTGTTTTCTAGTGTAGTTTGAAATGAATGTGAGACTAGCTAATAATTGGAAGTTGAGTCAAGAGAATGGAACTATCTGTCTACTTAAAATGGCATGTTCCCCCTTGGAACTTCTCTAATGCAGCCCATATTGCCTCCTGATTATACATGATTTAAATTAGGAGTTTTCAAACTTCTTCAGAATGCAGAATGTATAACAGGTAGTCCTTATTTATTTATTTTTATTTATTTATTTTATTTTATTACATTTATATCCCACCCTTCTCCGCAGAGGACCCAGGGCGGCGCGCAGGAGATTTAAAAAACATACAAAAATAGAACATAAATAATTTAAAATATATATTAGATCCCAAACCTGTGCTAAAACCAATTATTAATTAAAACCCAATTTAAAACTTTTCTAAAGTCCCCATGGGAGGTTAGGCTAGGCCGGCTTGATGAAAAAAGTATGTCTTTAGACATTGGTGGAAGAGGCGGAGGTCGGTGATGGTCCGGAGTTCAGGGGGTAGGTCGTTCCAAAGGGCAGGGCCCGCCACAGAGAAGGCTCTTCCCCTGGGAAGTGTCACCAGTCGACATTGTCCGGCCGACGGCACCCTGAGAAGGCCCTCTCTGTGGGAGCGTATCGGTCTAAGGGATGTATGGGGCACGAGACGGTCTCGCATATAACTAGGCCCCGAGCCATGGAGCGCTTTAAAGATGGTCGTCAAGATCTTGAAGCGCACCCGAAAGACCACAGGAAGCCAATGCAGCTCGCGCAGGATTGGTGTTATATGGGAGCTTCTGGTAGCTCCTGTAATTACCCGCGCGGCTGCGTTTTGGACTAGCTGTAGCTTTCGAGTGCACCTCAAGGGAAGCCCCATGTAGAGAGCATTACAGTAGTCGAGACGGGACGTCACAAGAGCTTGAGTGACTGTGCGAAGGGCAGCCCGGTCCAGTAAGGGGCGCAATTGGCGCATCAGGCGTACCTGATGAAACGCCCTCCTGGCCACGGCTGCCACATGGTCCTCCAAGGACAGCCGGGAATCCAGGAGGACACCCAAATTGCGCGCCCTCTCCACGGGGGCCAATGTTTCGCCCCCAATGGCCAGAGTTGGAGTAATCTGGCTGAACCGGGGTGCCAGAAACCACAGCCACTCAGTCTTGGCAGGGTTGAGCTTGAGTTTGTTACCACCCATCCAGTTTGTTACCACCCATTTAGAAACCAGAGTGGTTGAGACCAATGACCATCACTAAAGATATGCTATTCAGATTTCCAAAATATCCAAAAGTAAATTGACTATGTCAGGAGAGCTAGAAAAAGTACATACAAATTAGAAAAAAATGGATAAAAGATAAAAGACCATATTAATATGATAACGATCATATTAAATATGATAAAAAGACCATATTAACTATGATAAAGGGCTTGGTCAGGTTACACATATACTATAAAATTAGCAATCTATATAATATATACTTTGAAATAGGAATATTATCACTTGGCGACCAAGTTGCTTCTTCCAATTGTGATTGCTGATCAAGAACTACCTGTAGTTTTTTTAACAAAGCAAAACAAAACGCATGATCTGCAAAATGGAGTCATAGCAATTTTTCTGGGATAGCAAACCTGCCCTTTCTATTAAAGTGAGCCTTTCTTTCTTTCTTTCTTTCTTTCTTTCTTTCTTTCTCTTTCTTTCTTTCTTTCTTTTTTCTTTCCTTCCTTTCTTCCCTCCCTCCCTCCCTCCCTCCGTCCTTCCTTCCTTTCTTCCTTGTCTGTATTTCTTTCTTTCTTTCTTTCTTTCTTTCTTTCTTTCTTTCTTTCTTTCTTTCTCTTTCTTTCTCTCTGTTTATTCCCTCCCTCCCTCCCCCATCCCTCCCTCCCTCCCTCCCTGCCTTCCTTCACCTGTCATAGAACTCAATCAAGTTCTCACATTTTACTTCAAGCATAATTTCCAGTACCTATTAATATAATAGTATATAAAATTATATTATGCTTTATATAGAACATATAATGCATGCACATATGTGTTCAGAAAGGGTCATATTTTATTGAGCATTGCTGAGTTGTGAGCAGGAAAAATGCCATACATGCAATTGCTGATTTGTAAACTTGCATTCTGCTTCTGCCTCATTTACAATTTTAGATGTATGTGTTGGTCCTTTGTCTGTTTGGTTTTTTTTAAATCTTTTTTGAAGCTTGTTAGTACTATAAAAGGTTCTGTGAAACATGCTCCTCCTCATGTACAATAATTTTTCTCCCGAGTGCTGTTTGATGTCATTTGCTAGCCATTACAAGGGCTGGTTGCCACCATTCTTATATCACTATCCTTAATGTAGGGAACATCTTAATCCAAAATCTATTCTGGTAGTTAATTTATTTATAATAAAGTTGCTACCTCTGTTCTCCCTAGCTACTATACATTGCTTTGGCTCCCCCTTCTATTTTTATAGGTAAAAATGCTACATCCATGAATCTACTTCAGTTAACTTACACTTAATGGAATTTTCACTATTTGCACGTTGCCAAACTATAATCTTATTTTAAAATATCATGGTAAATTAAATTTTCATGTGACTAAACTGTAGTGTTGAAGAAAAAGAATGTGTCTTTTTTCTTTGTATACGGCTTTTGAAGCATTGTACCCTCTTATCATGAGAAGAAAATAGGAGTGTCTATTCTAAAATGGTGTCTGATTTCTACAATTTTCAAAAGTATTTTGAATATATATATAATCTAATCTAATAACCTAATCAATTAATTTATTAAACATTGAAACTTTAATCCCTTAAAATATTCTGGCCTTTGATGCATTAGTGTTTTCAATCAGGGTACTAACATTAGACCAGGCATTTTAACCTTTATTATTTAATGAATTTACCCACATTTAAATGAAGCGTATACATTTTGAGATGTTTATTTTAATTTTTGAAAGCAGAAATCCAGTACTGATTTTTTTTTCTGATCAAAACAATGAAGATTATTAGAAAATGTTTGAGAGTTGCATTCTAATTTTGCCATTTTCATCGGTAGCTATTTCTTTTTTTTCTTTTTTTTCAAAACAGACAAAACACAAAAAAATACTCTTTCTTTACGTACTGTGAATCAATTGGTTACAAAAAGGAAATTTTCATGCTAAGACCGGTAGCTATTTCTTATCAGCACATTGAATTTAAATTCTGGGAGTGTAAAATTAGGTCTATGGGATGTAGGCTGCAAAAATCCATACATCCAATAGATGACAGCAAAGAAACATAGAAAGACTTTGCTGCTATCTAGTGGAAATTCAGATTTTGGCAACTCAATCTGTTAGCCCTAATATACAGTACTGCTTCTATCAATGGGATTAACAGTAGAGACCTTGCCTATTTTCTAAATAAATCTAATTTAGATTTAAAATTTTAAGATGTTTCAGGAAATAGAGATTTATGAAGGATAATTCACATTTATCCCCTTTAATTGCAAGTACCAATGCCAGTCAGAGTTCAAAAGAGTAATCTGATGAGTCATTTTGGGTATTAGAATTAAGTCTAGTAGCCACAGAAGTCATGTCTCTCCCAGGTTGTATAATTGTCCTATTCTTTTTACAGAATATAAAAAAGTCTTCATTTGTCACCAGTTCTAAAAATCAAATGTAGCAGGATTGAAAATTAGTAGTCTTGAATAATTAAATATGTTTAAAAATAGCAAGATTTCTTTCATAATATTTAACTAACTTCCACATTAAAAAAGTGAATAAAGGTGCTGATAGGAAAGTAAAGCTAAAATATGCTTTTAGCGTTGGTATATTGTTATATTGTGCCTTTTCTCTAATCCTAATATTTTAAATAAGAGCTTTGGTAAAATAACATTTTATGCATGGGAGAGAGAAACTAAATTTGGGAAATTGTTAATTTTAGGATTGGTTATTACTTTTTAAATATATACCTTCAAAGACTTTTGAAATTAGAAGGGAAATTTAAAAAAATGAGATTAATCCAGGGCACTATGAAAATAATTAGTTGATACTGGAGGTCGATTATGAACAACAAAGTAACCTTAGATAGGTCATTGACTTTCACCTCATTCTATCTGTAACAATAAATGTATCCTATGTTGATTGCAATATTTTAAAAAATGCAAGATTCTATACTTAACCAGGTGTTTTTTGGAAGCTCAAACATGGGACTTTGGACCAAACATTTCTTCTGCACATTCCTTATGTCTACTGGATATAATATAGGAGGCATTTTAGAAAGCTGTTTAAATATGGCTATTCTTGGAGGCATAAATCTTAATAAGCTGGGAAACCACAAACTCAAACTATTTAAGTTCATTTACTTTCGTTCATTTATTTTTAAGTACAAGTTAAATTCTGTCAACTAGAATTATATTTGTTTGTCCCTCAAGAACTAATCCTACTTGAATCTCTTGCTTGCCCTAAGTACAGTTTATATTTTGTCTTGGGCATCTTCAGTCTAGGCATATATTAATAGAAGACCGTCAGAGAAAACTGAATGGGTTTTTCCCCCCTGAATCATGGCAATATAATGAGTGTCAGCACTATGGTAGTAATATAATATTTCTGCCAGCACTTTTAATATGATAGGCAACTGTAATCTGCCATATTGCCGTATGGGATATGTAAAGACTCCTGCAGCATGAAATTTATAAATCTGCATTTTAACGTACTGAATCAACTTGACAAGGTAGAATTTGCCTCTTTGGTGGATAGGTATGCTTAGTATTTCGTGATATAAAATAAAATCTAGCATCTATTTTAGCATTTATTTCATTTTTTTAAAAATCCAGAAATGGTGCTGCTAAATACTTTATACTGTGGAAGTGTTCCAAGGGTCACAAAAATTGGTCTGGAGGAAAATAGGGTGTAGATTGCTCATCTTATTCCCAATTTGGGAATAAGAAGAGCAAGAGAGACCAGTAATCCATTTTGTCCTTACAAATAGGCCAGCATATTCACACTTTTTTTTCCACATGAGAGGGAGCTGTTATAGATAGGGGAAGGCACCAGCAAGAGGTGAATGAGAATTTTTATCAGAACTTACTAACTTTATAATTTCTTTAAATGTATGACAAAGTGTACTTCAGATTTCCCTTTTAAACATGGATTATGGGAGAAAGTAAAACTGATAGAAGTATAGAGCTTTGTGCACTAAGATCTTTTTGCTTTTTTAAAGTCTGCCTTTGAATATCTACATATCCATACGTGCAAAGCTAAATTGGACATGGTCTTTAGGGCTGTATTATCCACTGAATTCAGTATGTGAGATAGAAAAGAATTCATTTGTTAGGGGATAATTTTAAAAAGCAAGGAATAGTAAAAATTCACAGATTCTTCATATAATAGGATGGAATTTGAGATCTTTTAAAGAATCAAATACGGTGTGCGGCATGATAATGACATCCTTCCATTTCTAATTCCAGTGAAGCAGATAAAGAGGATGAGAAGAAAAGGATCATAAGTTTAAGCAGATAACAGTGTAGCAAACCCTTTAGATCAAAACATTGAAGAGTGCTTAGGAAAATATCAGGGAGTTAGTATAGTTCTCATCCAGCTGCTGCTGTCTATTTTCAAAGCCATTTCCCCCTCACAAATATTATCTTGGGAGTGCTGAGTTGATGGCTAATGTTCCCATCCCCATATTGCAAATGGCTGAGAAATAATGACTTGCCTAAGGCCACCCAGTGAGTTACTAGCTGAGCAGAGATTTGAACTAGAGACTCCCCAGTCATACTGTGTCTTCTCTTAACTGATCTGCTCCATAACATGGTGGATTCAGATGGGTTTTGCTGAAATCAGTGCTCTCCCATATCTGGGGCTTCTCGTGTTTTCTTCAACTCTAATCCTTACATTTTAAAATTCTTTACTTCTAAACCGATATTCTCATTTCATCTCTTCTTTATTGCAGTGTGCTCTAGTTCTCCTGCAAAGCATTTCCTCTATGCTTAAGCTAACACTCTTATCTGCACTGAATCCAAGCTTTATCTCTCCTGCTTTCCTTTTAAAAAAGACCATTTCCTTCCTAGCTACTTTGCCTTCTCTACCTTAATTAAAGTGTAAGATTTCTGAGCAGGGGATCTGTTTTTCTCTGCAACATAAATAACATTAATGTTTTACAATTGTAAATAAGGCTCTTCCTCCTCCCGCTCTTTCTTTTTTAATAAAGGATGAAAATGGGCCAAGGACACTTTGATTCTTCTCACAAAACAGGCAGATAGAAACTTCATTTGACATTAGCAGCTATTCCTTTGAATTTTGTAGAAATTTTTAATAGCCATTGGTTCCAGGCAGAGGAAAGAATGACTAAAGATCACTCAGTCAGACTTGCAGTTTAGGAACATCAATATTCCAAAGCCAGAAGCACTGATTCTTAAGTGGCTTAATCCACAGATCTTGTCAGTACCTCTTAAAAGCTTACAAGCAATAAAAGGGGATGCAGTAATTACAGTCTTTTTCTCATCTGCTACAGCAATGAATCTTGTTTGGTAAAGAAATCATTAGAGGCTTTTTTATTTGTTAGATTTATTTCCTACCTTTCCTTCAGGATCTCATGGTAGTAAGCATAACACTCCTTCTTCCCATTTTATTTCATAATAACTTTTTGAGGTAGGCTGGGTTGAAAGCTGATCCAAAGCCACCAGGATGCTTGGCTTAGGGCAGTCTTCAACCTCGCTTTTGGTGGTACTCGTCTGTTTACCCACCTTTTTTTATCTGCTATGTTGCATTGGCCCCAGTGAAATGCATGGCAAAAGGCTCACCTAGTGGAGGAGCAGATCCTGTTTCTTCTTGTTTCTCTCAGGCATTTTGGTGGTTTGACTCTTCATTTTGTGTTATTGTTCATTCCTGTATTAAATCTGCAAGCCAAATGGTTTGCCGATTCACAACAGCAGCCATAAGGTAACACAACATAAACCAGCACATCAGCTTAAAAGGAGAAGATCAAGGAGTTAAAAGTTAGATGAGCCTTTGAGGCTGAAGCAAAGCTGTTGCTGAAATCAGCCCTGCCAGGGCCTGATGAGCTGATGATAGAGTCTTACAGTGACCTGCCAGATCTCACTATGTGGAAGTGCACAGGCAAAACCTATAGGGGATACAGTTGTTCCTTGAGGCTTCTCTGTGCAAATGAAAATATACAACAACTGATTAAGGACACTCTATTTCTAGTGCCATGAGTAATAGCCATGGATAAAGCTAAATGTTCGTATAGAATGTGAAGCCAACAAAGGCAGATGCCCTTACCAATATTTAATTGTTTACATCCTGCTTACATCCTGCATTGGATTGTTTAAAAATCATAGTATCTCAAGGCATGAGAACTTTTTCAACATGTGAGGATAAAATGCAGGTAAACCTGTATTTTAAAAATACAGGTAAGCTAGTATTTGATGTACTGATACTGATTGCCCCAACACTGCAAGTCTTCAAGAAGATATTGGATAGCCATTTGTCTGAAATGGTATAGGGCTTCCTGCCTAGGCAGGGAGTTGGACTAGATGACCTCCAAGGACCCTTCCAACTCTGCTATTGTATTATTGTATTGATGAATTATAGCACCAGAAGAAGCACGAATAATGTCGTGTGATATGAAATTAGCTTGCCCAAGAAACAGGTACCAGCAGGGATGTATAAGTTAGTGAATGCAATAGGGGAGGGAAATGAGCATTGCAAAAGAATCAGAATCCCTTTATTCAAGTGAGTTTAGGTACAATATCATTCAGGAACAAATATTACACCATGCTTTCTTCTTTTTTCCCTTGTAAATTATTTCACATTCTTTGTTTCCCCTGTGGGAGGAAAAATGCACCAAATTCAGTACATCAAGTGTCACCAAAATAATGGGGAGTGGGGTTTTATAAATTACAGCAGAAATTGCATGTGATGTAAAGCAAAGCTTAGAAAAATGCTGAATCAGATTATTGGTATAATTTCCTATTGAAATGAAAAATCTAGAATGATGTTTTGGGTTTTTAAAAATGGAAGGAAATACTTGTGCTACAATATATGCATATATTTGGCTCTTGAAGCCTAAACTAGGTTGTAAAGGACCAACATACTCTCTCACAGGATCTTCTTAAAGTAATTTTTAAATTTATAACATTTCTAATATTTCTCTTTTTTTGACCTACTCTGTTTTATGTAAAGGAAATGTAAATTTATTTTAGATCTGTTTTATTTTTATTTGTGTTTGAATACCTTTAAACAGACTTTATCTTTGCAATTACTAGGACACTGTACAGAGATATGACCCAAACAAAACTTCAATGGAAATGGACATGCAATACAATAAACAGAACATGTCAGCTAGTTAAATGCATGAATGAGCAAAAAGATTATGAGGTGGCACTAAAAAGATTGCATTTAAATCTTCACAGGGTGGGTATTCCATAATGGGAGTGTTTTTTGCTTTGTCACATCAAGCACACAAGGTAATTTTTTACCTTGACAAGGCAAGAACCTTTTGCATTATCTGCACTCCAGAACTAGGGCTGAGTATTAGCTATGCTAATCAGAAGCTCTCCAAGAATATTCAGAAACCCTTCAGATTACAAACATCTCCTAAAGCAGATCATCTTGAATTAGTCCACATTTGTAAAAGAGGATGATTAATACCAGTCAAAACTCTACTACAGTAGGTAATCTTTCTCATTTTTGAACTACCGGTTTCAAAATTGTCACAAAAACATGCCAATATCCTTTGGCATATATACATGATGATGTAAACCCGTTATTCTCTCTCTCTGAGACATTTCTAATGCAAGTATTGAGATCCACTAAGGCAGCTCCTATTCCACCCCAGGTTCATGTGTGTATGACTGTGTGAGGGGGAGAGGGAGAGCAGACAGGCAGGCAATATCAGGAATAGGTGGTCAAAGTAGCAATAGAATTCCTAATCTAAATCAATGATATCCTGGTGAGGAGGAAGGTTGCTCTTCCAGTCTTTGTCATGTTGTGGTAAATATTCAGAAAAAGAGTTGAATAAGACACATCTATCATAATCAATAAGGGACACAGTGGCTCAATGGCTAAGACACTGAGCTTGTGAATCAGAAAGGTCAGCAGTTCAGCGGTTCGAATCCTTAACAGAGTGGGCTCCCATTACTTGTCCCAGCTTCTGCCAACCTAGCAGTTCAAAAGCATGTAAAAATGCAAGTAGAAAAATAGGAAACAGCTTTGGTGGGAAGGTAGTAATAATAATAATAATAATAATAATAATAATAATAATAATAATAATAATAATAATAATAATAATAATAATAATAATAATAATAATAATAATAATAATAATAATAATAGTTTATTTTATATACCGCGTCCTCTCCCCAGGGGGACTCGGAGCGGTGCACAGGGAAAAATTAAAACACATAAAATATATACAACAATAAATACAATAAAGTAAAAACAAATTAAACCTAATTGTCCCTGCACTAAAATCCCCATATTTAAAATTAGGGTGCCCTAACACCCTAAGGTAGAGACTAACCTAGGCCGGCCAAGCAGAAAAAGTATGTTTTTAATTTTTGACGGAAGGAGCGGATGTCCGTTGTTGTTCTAATGTCGGGGGGAAGGTCGTTCCAGAGGGCTGGGCCCGCCACAAAGAAGGCCCTTCCCCTGGGCGTCGCCCGCTGACAAAGTCTAGTGGACAGAACCCAGAGAAGTCCCTCTCTGTGGGAGCGAATCGGCCGGGAGGATGTATGGGGCAGGATCCGATCCCGCAGATAGCTAGGTCCCGAGCCATGGAGCGCACCTGGCCACATAAACATGGAGATGTCTTTGGACCTGGCTCTTCAGCTTTGAAACGGAGATAAGCACTTGCTCCTAGAGTCAGGAATGATAGCACATATGTGCAAGGGAACCTTTACCTTATCATAATCGGTATGTTGACTAGGTGAGAGTTACCTAATTAGTTGCATTTATAAGCAGCATTTGTTGACTAGAAGTCACATTAGCAAAGCAATCTAAGTCCAATTGATTTGGAGAAGGAGTAGAAAAGAGGTAGTTCTATTGACTTTCTCCTCGACTGGCTAGATGTCCTATCTTCTCCCTGTAATATTGTATTGAAATAAGGCTGCTCCTCGAAAAGGCATATAATGAAAATTAATTTTTATGTTTCGTATTTCTAATGCTGTAAATGTTCTAAATCATCTACATTGATGTACTGTTATCTGTGTTAAGGGAAATTCCTATTCCCAGCACATAAGAAGGAAATTACCAACTTCCCTCCTGAACCTGTTTACTACCTATTGATATGACCTTGTACAGTTTAATTCTGTAGTTTAAGCAGTTTTCACTGACCTGAGATCTCTGGTCTCAAATCTTCAGAAGATAGGAACTAGTCTTTCTGGCAAGATAGGCCACTGACTGAATAAAAGTGGAAAGGCTTTTTTATTAAAAAATAAAATGCTGCCTTGTTAAAATTACAATTTCTCAAGGCATGGGAGAAAGCCTTGATTGCCAGGGAAAGCATGAGTAGCCGGCCATTCTAGAAATCTTACATTTCTGTAAAATTGCTAAGCAAACCTGTCCTGGCTTAGCCTTATCATATTTAAAGTATGTTTGTCCAGCTTTGTAATAGGAACAAGCAGACTGTTTGAAGGCCACATAGCTTTCAAACCTTGGTTGTGACACGCCAGCCCCATTTTGAAACCATCTTTATCTGGACGAGAAAACTAAAAACTGTTTGACCAACCAGCTCTCTGGCCAGTTTATCTTGTAATATGTCTTTAGCTCACAGAGCTTATTGATTTCCTTAAATTAATGTTTACAGAATGCTGCTGAATTTTACTCAATGGGACATTGTTCTTTTGAAGCTTAGTAAAATACGAGACAGAATGTTTTTGCTCTTAGTTCTTGTGCTAGGACTGATGAAACATTCTGATTTTTTAAAGGCCAGCCTTGAACTATAGCTGTTTCCTACAAGTATGTTTACTCTGGGTACATTAGTAATGCGATACAACATTAGACTCTAGCAATCTACTTTGCTTAGATATCCCTAGATGCAACAGAGCTATCAGAATTCCAGAAATGAGAATATATTTCATTTTTAACAAAATATTCAGGCAGAATACAGGCTCACAGTGTCATTTAGCATTGTGAAGGCAAGCATAATCTAAGTAGCAAAGTTTGACTTTGCATCTCCTTCCTTTACATGTAAGAAGGTGGTTAACTTTCTACTTTTGAATAAACTACAGTTTCTTGTTAGGTCTGTGGTTTATTCTGATACTTAAAAAGCCAAATTCAAAGTCCATAGTTTGATATTCATTTATTCATGTTCATATTGATTAGAAGGAGCCACAGCATCACACATTTATCTGTGATAATTAGAAATTTTTAAAGTAGATTTTCTTAAAGTCAATTCTACTTGTATGAGGAAATTCAGCTTTGCTAGAGCTTATTCTCATAATACTATGTCATGGTTAACACATCACACAGTAAGCTCTGTCCTAAGGAAATTGACAGCCCCTCTAGGTTTATCAGATTAGAAAACGCTAAAACTATTCTTTATTTTACTCTTCTTTACAGAATCTTGCAAGTCTTCCCCTCCTGTTTTTCATATACCCTAGTGAATCAGAGAGGAGTCACTTTTAACCACAATGTTGCTTGTCAGGATGTAAACAAATATTTCAGCCTTCTTTGCTTATGTAATAATTCTTGCATATTTCTGTCAAGGTCATCTCCTTGATTCTCTAAAGAAATTCTATAAAGCACCATAGTTGTTTGTAGAAACTCTTCAGATTTTCTTGATGTGTCACGTCATTTGTCACATGCCCCACAAATGTTCTGGCAGTTTCTTGATAGGTATAAATAATAAACATCAAAACCTGGTTCAGAGTTAATAAACATGACAGTGTAGATCAGAGGAAGAAATTTAAAGAATTTGTGCTTGGTTTATTGTAAATTATAGTTTCTAGTTTCATCTACTGGCTGCCTTGTCACATGTCCCTAATCAGAAGACAGGGTTGAGGTTCAAAAGGATCTTGGTAGACTTGAACAATGGGCTTTTTCCATTAAAATGCAGTTTAATGATGAGAAATGTAGGCTTCTAGACTTAGGTAGGGGGAAAATGCACAGAGATCAAGCATATGTACAAATAGATGGTAATGGCTCTTTGTTGTATTTGTAAGAGGAACCTGGGTATCCTGGTACACCACAGATTAAGCATTAGATAGAGATGTGCTGCTACTGACTAAACAATCAATATAATCTTGGGCTACATCGATAGCAGTTGAAATTACAGGAAGTTATACTTCCACTCAGTATTATACTAGTCAAACTGCCCTCTGCAATATTGCATCTGGGATAGGAAAGATGCTGATGAACTGGAAAGATAGCAGAAAAAAGTAACAACGATGTTGAGGGACTTGGTGATCAAATTGTCCCGTTAAATCCTCTGGTTAAAAGAACCAGGTATATTTAGTCTAAATAATAGAAGACTTGACAGTGGTTCTAGTACTCAAACTACTGCCATGGGGGGAAAGGAAAAGATTTTTTTCCCCTCCATAGTGCCCAAAAGCCTAAAGATCAAAGGATAGAAGATCTTACAAATAAAGATTCAAACTTTAAGTAAAGAGCAAGTTCTGAGCAGTGAAACCACCTGACTCCTGGAGTCATGGGTGATATACTGTCAGGCATGAACAGCAAGACTCACATGCACAGAGATCACACTATTACAGTATGTTCTACTTTATAATACAGGAGTTTCCACAGTATGGCAGCCTACTCTCTTGGAACAATTAGATAAGGCTCCAAGGAAAAGTTAGGAAGAGTTACCCCTAACTCTTTTGCAATTGCATAGTGACTCCGGGCTAGTTCCATGCTTGATCCACCATGCCAGGTTGAGTTCTTTCCAATATACACCATTGAAGATTTTCAAATGAAGTTTGGATTGTGATTTATCTAGGATGGTCTGAGGATTCTTGCCTGGACTAAAAAAACCTCCAAGTCAGCATGATCAATATATACTCCCTTCAAATAAGATCCTTTGCGATCTTTCTCCCTTTGATTTTTTCATATTGGAAGCACTCAAACTGCTGAAGTAATGTGATCCTGTCAATTTTTCCTTTGATGCATTTCCTGGTGAACATTCCTGGTTGCCCTATTTCAATAAGGAGAATGTATTACAATTTACATTGGAGAAAAAGCAAACCAAAGTGGCTGTGAAATGACAATTTAAGAAACTGGATATAGTTTCTTAATTGAAGCTTTTCTCCCCATTACTGCTCACATATAGGACAATATATTAGAGGAAACTTGATATTATTTAAACTGTCTCATTGAAATGAATACAGCTCATAGGTTCTTAACAATCGTAATAATTTAGCCAAAAGTAATTGAACTGCCTTCCTGAGAGACTGTCAAAATAAAGCTCATCAAGTCTCTGTTTAGGTTGCATTCTGTCTCTACTTCTTTTCCAGTTGTGCTTATACAGGTAAATAAATATTTCTGCAATTCTCAGTAATCATGCTCAATGCTCTCTTAAAATAGAAGAATTTTACTTTTTTATTTTATTAAGAAATAGAGTTCACTTTGAACAGCCAATTTTTGAATCTTTCCTTAATAAATAGTGAATTGATCAATGAAGGTTAGGATGATAAAGCAACTAAACTATGTAGTGTAAATTGCATGAGTGTCTTAAATGAGGTTTTCTCTATTTATGTAAGAAATAAATACCCATGTGAATTGGGGGAACTAAAATTTCACAAGGTTTCATAAATTTCATCATTATATTTTTTTCCCCAGTGCCTGGACTCTGAAAATGTTGCTGATTCCTAGTTTAATAAAAGGCTAAGAATAATGAAATGATCTAACCATATTCCTCTTGCCCAGCCCTGTTCATTCTAGCTGGCAATAGGTCTCCAGGCATCTGACCTGCAATATGACTTTTTGCACCACAAATGCCAAGGTTTGGGGCTGCAGGGTTCTGCATGCACTGCAGGAACTCTGTTGCTCAGCTGAAACTGCTACCTATGGCTTTCCCTTCCATCTAGACCAGTGATAAATTCTGTGTAGAATTTATCTACACAGATAAATTCTCTTCAGTTATAAGATTCATTATGCAAAAAAGGTTCTAGGACTCAGCTTAAAGACTGAGTTGCGTTTTTCCATTATCTTCTATACACAACCTCAAAAGAATTATGCTGGTTCATTATATATGCTAGCAAGACACCATTAAAGGACAATGAATGAAAATAGCTAATAAAAATAGCTGAATTTATCTAAAGAGTTACTGTGTACAAGTAGGAATTTGACTGAGTTTTGAGAAAGCAAAAATGAATTTGAAAGAGAAAACAAGGGGATCCAATTCATTTATTATGAAAACTGAGATCTGGATTTAATCATCTCATTTTCTTACATGGCAGATACTGGATGGAATTCCCTTTGGATGTTGTATACTTCTTGAACAGTTTCCTGCTGTTCTTTTAGCAAGTTTCATTTTCTATAACTTGCTAGACTGATGGCTGCAAAGCTGGACACTTATTAATAGGTTCTTTTAGAATAACTTCTTCAACAAAATTCTTCTCTGCAATGTGAATGAGAAATTTGCTATAATTTGGAAAAATCCAGAAGTCTTCTATGAAACTCCTGTAAATAAGAGTTTCTTCTAAATAAGGATGCATTGGCAATACGGCCTTTTGAAAATTGTAGAGTTCTGTTGTGTAATGGAAAAATTATCACATAATTGAAGTTCAAGCATTTTAAAGTCACGCCTTCCTGTCATTCAGATTTTATGGTGGCTGCACATCCATTCAGGAAAGACCATCCATAGTTTTTCTCTATGATGGACTTGGTCATCACTTCACTGTTTAGAAAGAAAAATAACAAAAACAACAATAACATATAACTTTTACATTTAATCGTCCCCAATCTGGTTAAACCAGAAAGCTTGCTTTTAAGATGACTTAATTCTACAGCCCAAATCAATTTTAATCAGGACATTTCGACTTAACAGGCTGTTACTCAAGATTGTTGGGATACTCTGCTGTGTTGTTTCTCTGGGAGTTTATATGCCAAGAAAATGCCTTTTTTTAAAAACTTCCATTGTTTATTTATTTAGTAGAAGATATTTACAGACAAAGTATAACTATGTCTGATATCCTTGGTAAGGAAAAAAAAAAGCAGGTCCCATTTCATCTTGCCCCTAAGAGATGATGTGAGGAGTTACTGAAACTGCCAAGTTTATCTGTTTTAAGTCCACTTTATCTGCAGTGCAAATCCCCCAGCTTGTGTCACTGGTGTCAGGAGATAGATCTCTCCTTAATCAATATTTACTTAACAAACAGCAAGGGATAGGAGAGTTTGTTTAGAAGAATCATGTGCACATAAGGGTGAATGAATGCCCGGTTAAGTACTTCGCCTGTTTGTCACTGTTTCTCTTTTCCTCTCTTCTTTTTCACATTCAGACTTTTTGTTTTTTTGCCTGTGATCATGTTAACAAATTGTGATCATGTTCGGAAACAGTTTAATAACTCTCCCTAGAGAAGAAGTGGTGCATAATGCTTCCGTTAGCAAAATGGCTAAAGGACTGAATTGTGACTCTGAAGGTTTACATTTTAAACATCCCCACTGTTCTAAGCTTGTATGGCAGCCTAAGTAATCCATTCTTTCTCCATTTCATTTTCCCAGCTGTAGTACAGAGAAATGGAGTACCGGTTATAATTGTTTTGCAGAACAGCAGCAACAAACATAACAAAGAGTCCTGTGGCACCTAAAGGACTAACAAATGCATGATTGCATGTGTGTCTGTAGATAAAATTCTACTTCTTTCTTATACACGGATTCAGTATTCCTTACATATGATGAACAGAACCATTACTCACAAAAATATTACATGGGAATAAACACTATTATACTTGTGAAATATTTAGGAAACTATTATATCAAGTTGCTAATATTAATAATAATGGTAGATACTGCAAACAAGTCTTTTCTGCTTTTGCCCTTTAGAAAAACTGCTCTTGTTTTTGGAGGACTCCTGGCAATAACTCTCCAAGGTCTTTTCCAAAAGATCTTCAGGCTTAGATCTGTTACCATGGGAAAGGATTTCCATAGTTGTGGGGCAGGTTTATCTCTTTATGTATTCTTGCAGATCCAGCGTAGCACCTGGCAGCATTATTTTTAAGCAAATACAGTTTATATGTACAAAATGTGTTTTAAATACTTCCGCCTAATTGCACTTCATTCTGAGTATTTTAAAATCCACTTCTAAAACTATTCTCCATTGCACTCATATTTAATATTGAGAAATTCTGCCCCTTGGTTTATATACTAAGATAAGACTTCTCTATTTTCTTTTTAAACCCCTTATATTCATGAAACACATGTCTTTTCTGAAGGGACGTATATGTAGTAAAATGTTATCCTGAGCTGTCATTCTTCCTGACTTTTTCCCCTCGTTGAATCCAACCAGCCTAGGCTAAAAAGTAGATAGAAAAGAGCTCGTTATCTTCTCCTCTAGAACAATTGAACTGGCCACATACAATTAGCTTTAAGGCATCTGAGCCTAGTTGTGTGTGCTTTTTTATTTTGTGAATCAGAGTTGTAAAAGCCATCTGAAATATTCATGCAGAATTGTCTGAGAAGCAGTTTCTGTTTTATTTACTGCACACTAGAACAGCCACAGTGGATTAGTTTGACAATACCCGTAACAAAAGCACAACAGCTGATGCGTGTGATGTTAGGAGGTGACAAAACAGTTAAAGTATGCTGCTGGCTACAGGCAAGCAGTCAGCAGATGCAGACAAAAGGGTTTGTGACAAGAATAACTCTCTCTCAAGGCGAGCAGTCAAGAGTATCCAAAATACCAATACCCTTTTCTCCTTGACATTGTCTTCTTACACTCAGCATTTTATTGCCCTTTTATAGTAAAGAAACACAAACAAAACCAAAGTGCAATTCCCAGGGAGATCTGTTTTGACATAAAGGGGATCTTCCTTTCGCCCTTACTTTCCCTCTCCTCTGATTTTAAGGTGATTCAGTCTAGAGGCAAACCTGGCATAGGGGACATCTCAGGTGCTGCCTCTTTTGCACACGCGCCTCTGGGATTAAGAAGAGCGATGCAAGGACATTTTCTTCACTATTCCCATCCCTTTCGGGTTGAGGTTGTACAAAGGTAACTCATAAGTGATTGCATTCAGAGGAGAGAGGAAAAGAGAAAGAGCTTTAAAACCAGCCTGTCTGTTAAAAATTAACAAGGCCAAAAAAAAAAATATCATTTAAACAGAGCAGGTTGCTTCTTTTTTCACCTTAAAGTAATGAAATCAATTTCTGCTGCTAATAAAGAACAATAGAATTAGGTAAGACACATGGGCATCTAAAAATAGCAAGAACATCAGTTCTGCCTCACACACACACACACACATACACACACACACACACTTCAGGCAGGGAAAAGAAAAGCTTTGGTCAAAAAGTTTTAAGGGACTGATGAATATTTTTTTTCTACAAACTAATATTTCTTTCCAAAATGGGCCAGGGTCTCCAAAAGAGGAGAAGGTGGGAGATGTAAGAAGGAGGGGGGGGGAAAGTGGAGGCAAGGCTGCCTTCTCGCTAACCTTTGTAACTCTCCTTCTATTCTCTCTGACATTCATTCAGCTGCCAAGTGTGTTTGGCAAAAGCTGCAGCCAGCCAGCACACTTCCAGTGACCGCTAACCTTGGTATGTCCTGACACTTATGATGAGTATCTGCAGGACACAGAAGGCAGGCAGGCTGCTATGTCAGGCTTTTATTATGTACTGCAGAGGCTGGGGACAGTCAGTTTAATAAAACAAATCATCCTTGAAGGTAAAGCAACTGGGAGGAGAAGGGAGGGGGCTGGGGGGGGAGGAGAGGGGAGGGAAAGTCTTTGCTGCTCAGGCAAAAATAAAAATAAAGAAATAAACCTCCCAAGAAAAGACAGGGACAAAAGTGGGGAGTGAAGGACTGCCAGTAAAGCATCCCATTTGAAGCTCTGACATCAGTACAATTCTATCTAGTAGACAAACACTTTTGTTGCTAGCAGATTAAGGTTTAGCAGCATAATCCTATATGCATCTACTCAAATTGAAGTTCCTTCAAGTTCAGTGGCCATTATTTTCTGATAAAATATTCAAGGCCTACTAGTGAACAAACCTATAAGTCCTGTTCATGGAACTGTAGGATTTTCATGCTAAATGTGGTTGCTGAGAAATTTTCTTTGCAAATCTACAATAGTCCCAATGAATAATTTTGAAAACTACCTTTCAGTTGTCTATATTAAGCAACATATTCACTGGAGAAACTTCTGGTTTACTGCACTATAACTGCATTATATCGCATCTGAAAAATAACCCTTCCTTCCTTCCTTCCTTCCTTCCTTCCTTCCTTCCTTCCTTCCAATTTTCTGGACTTCGGTTTTAAAAGTTCCATGTTGAATAAATACAATACTGCTACAGTTGTTACTACACTAATAGTAGTATAGTAGTAGTAGTAGACTGCCCAGAGACTGTCTGAGAATGAGCTAGGGAATCTCTAAATTGGATAAATAAAGTATCTTATGATGTTCATAAAGCCAATTTTATTAATTTTATGGGTTTTTGTGATTTTCAGTTTATTTACTTTATTTAAATTGTTGTGCATTATGGTTGGTTGTGTTTGTGAACTTTATGACATAATATTAGAGCATTCTGGAATGTTATAGAAAAAAATGATTGCATCAGGGAGACCTTTATCTGCTTGCTACATTTCTAATGTCAGCTAATGAATTTGTAATCAAAGTTTATTTCTGAATCATTTATGCATGATTCATAGACAATCAGATTGTATATATTATCTTAGCTGGATACCAAGCCTGATTGTATACAAGGATATTTGCTTATGCGCATGAAGCAACAGTTTTTCCATTATTAGTCTGCATTTCTGTCAAAACTATGCCTGAGTTTGTTCATAAAATGTGGCAAGCATGCAATGTTATAATTATTTTCTGGAATTAAGATCAAGTGAATCAAGATTTTCCCACCAATCTCTATCCTCCTTCCTGACAGGAAGATTCATATATTAAAGGAGCCTTGAAGGATAAGCAGTTGCTAAATCTGTGAGTGCAATGGGAGCCATAGTAGCAAACACCACATTTATCAGTGGTTGACAGAAAAGTTGTTCTTTTTTTGTTTTACTATGACGTCCCCCCCACCATAGGGAATCATTCTAATAATACTTTCACATGCACTTCTGTTTCTCTTCCATGCTTGCACATGAATCCATTTTTTCCAGGCTACTCCAATTTACAAGGAACATTGTCTTCCCCCTTTCTGAGAGAAGATTGTGTGTCTGAAGTCCACCACCTCATTCCTCCTCTCAGCATTGTCTTTCTTCCCAATGAATGTCAAGTATTATTATTTGATTGACTGTAGCCACCTGATGCTAGGAAAATGTTCTGGGTTCATAGTAGGGATTGTTGTTGAGTCTATAAAAAGAAATCTGGACGGAGCTCTTATTTGTCACTGAGGCATTGTTTCTGCAGATGTTTCTGCTGGAGAGATGTTCAATCTAATAGGTGTAAAGATGTACTTAGTAGGTCATTCTTACTTAGGATCAGGGAAAAGCTGCCCCCAGACACACACAATTAGCACAGCTGACTGGTTATTTGCTCACTAGGAAAAAAAAGATCATCTAACTCTCTAATCACTCATCCATTTAAACAATTAGATGTTTTGCCTCAGAATGTGCATTCTCTTAAGAAATTATGACGCGCACCTTATGAAATGGGAAGGAGGGGCAGTCTGCTAGATTAAGCATTGAACAGTGCTAAATTTGTAAAAGAAGGGCAACATTCATTACGTCTCCTGATTTAGCAATCTTTCCATGCCATCCAATCCTATGGTTTGTGGTGAAAGAAAAGGGTTCTTCAGAGGTTTTAAATGCCTTCGACAACAAGCAAACAAAAGAAAGAAAATAAACTTCAGAAAGATTGTGCAGCATGAGGAAAAACACAGGACCCAGCCAATGGTGTGAAGCTTGCAAACTAAATCTGGCAAAGATAGCAATAGCACTTAGACTTACATACTGCTTCACAATGCTTCACAGCCCTTTCTAAGCAGTTTACAGAATCAGCATATTGCCCCCAACAATCTGGGCTCTTATAATGCTAATATGCAATACAAAGGAATAAGTCAGGCTCTCTGACAGGAACAAGCTTGTTGTATTTTTAATAAAAATAATGATAACCTGGAGCAGGAAACTTTTGTAACCCCCAAAGGCAACATTACATGTGGTCACTTATTTTGGGTACACATGAGGTACCAAAAAGCATTCAATATAGGTCAATGAAGGGATGCAGTGGCTCAGTGGCTAAGACAGCAGTTTGGCGGTTTGAATCCCTAGCACTGCATAATGAACTCCCATTACTTGTCCCAGCTTCTGCCAACCCAGCAGTTTGAAAGCATGTAAAAATGCAAGTAGAAAAATAGGAACCACCTTTGGTGGGAAGATAACAGAATTCTGTGTGCCTTTGGTGTTTAGTCACACCAGCCACATGACCACCGAAACGTCTTTGGACAGCGCTCGCTCTTCAGCTTTGAAACCGAGATGAGCACCACCCCCTAGAGTTGGGAATGACTAGTACATATGTGTGAGAGGAACCTTTCCCTTTATAGGTCAGTGATGGCAAACTATTATACACATGTCAAAGGTGTCATGCCATAACAATATGGGTGACACTCCAGTGTTCAACATCTAACAACAAACTATTTTAAAAGCATGCCTGTTCTTGTGCAATTTTTGGAGGCTGTGACCACTGGGTGAAAATGGTGTGTACTCTTGTGTAACCTCTAGAGCAGGGGTCCCCAACCTTTGCAACTTTAAGTCTCCAGCTTTGCTGGCTGGAGAAGTCTGGGAGCTGAAGTCCTTCAGACTTAAAGTTGCAAAGGTTGGGGACCCCTGCTCTAGAGCATATGAAAATCACGCAAGAATTGGGACATGCTTTTGCATGGTTTTCAGACCATGGAAGATCATTCTCTGAAGCTACTACAAAACTAAAGGCCTTGTGCGGAGCAGCCTTGGGTAGCCCTCAGGGGCCTGTCAAAAGGAAGAGAACACCGCCTAAAGATAAGAGGCACTGCAGATCCTGAGAAGAACTGGGCCACAGGCTGATTATATCATTTCCTGAGGCTCATGTGCAGGGGGAATGTGAGGCGATATTTTGAGTGATAGCAGTGGTAATAAGGCTGAAAATGAGACCTGGGCTTCAGTTGCTGCCACCAAGTATTGCTGTTCAAGGTGACCTAGATGGAGTGGTAAGAGATAGTTGTTTCAGTTTTCTTCAGTGAGGGAGAGGTGGAGCACACCATCAGAGTCAAGTTAAGCATTTTCTGAATTTTTGACATGCCGAGCCCAAAAGGCTTTTCAGTGAATCTCTTCAGCATATTATTTATAAAGATTCTATTTCTAAGAATTCAAGATTGCTTTACTCTTTTCTGTTTAACTTTACCAGTTATCTTTAACTATATCATGATAAAATATTGTTCCCCTTTTCTTCTAATCCCAGGACTTTCTGTCTCATTCTCACAAACATGTGCATCTGTACAAAGATACATACTTTCACATCCATCGCTTCTTAGGAGTGGTCCCACTGCCTGTGCTTTGGAGAACTAAAATACTGAAAACTACTACAATTTTGATTTGTGGTTCATTCTTTTGCAGATGACATATCATAGCTATGCTGTGATGCTATCACAATTTTGAAAGAATCCTTTATGAAACTTTCTAAGATCTACAGTATCTCTTAGAGCAGGGGTGTCAAACTTGATTTCATTAAGGGCTGCATCAGGGTTGTGTTTGATCTCCGGGGTCTAGGGTGGGCATGGCCAGCTCAATGTCACTCGTGTTGGGGGCACCTGTGATGGACCGAGTGCTCTGCCAGTGAAAATAGGCTCCTGAGCTCTGTTTTTGGCTGCCATGGCCTCCTGCAACCCTCTGCCAGTGAAAATGGAGCTCTGGAGGGTCGCAAGCTCCATTTTCACTGGCAGAAGGTTGTAGGAGGCTGTGGCAGCCAAAAACGAAGCTCGGGAGCCTGTTTTTGCTGGCAAAAGTACCATAGGCCGGTCCTTCACTGTTTCCAGGGCAGCCCTGTGGGCCAGATCTAAGTACCCTGGGGGCCGGCTCGGCTCCAGGGCCTTGAGTTTGACACCCCTGTCTTAGAGGGGTTATTGTCAGTTTATAGAAATTTGTAACAATTTTTATAAGGTACTTTACAAGCACTTTTTTTTGAAGATATGCATTACAGATAGTCCTCACTTAATGGCCATGTATTCAGGGACCATTCAGAGTTATGAGGTTTTGAGACACTTATGACAAGTCCTCATAGTTTTGGTATTACTACATCCTCATAATCACATAATCGTGACTAGGCAACCAGCTCATAATTATGATGATTGTAGTATCCTGAAGACATTATAATCACCCTTTGCAACTTTCATACCTGGTTTCTAACAAGCAAAGTTAATTGGGAAGCTGGCCAGGAGGTCACAAATAGTGACCACGTGGTATCCTCATTTAACGATTTGCAGTGATACACTTAGCAACAACTAGGATTGCTACAACTGCAGTTGCAAGTTGGTATGGTCATGCGATCTCTCAGTTTATAACTGCATTGTTAAAGCGATGGAGCTGCCAGTCCCAATTACCATCATTAAGCAAGGTTTATATTATTACCTGTAACAGCCACCTAAGCTCCTCCTGACTTTGTGTAAGTAAACTAAATAAGTGTGACCTCTAGATTTGGCAACTCTTTATTCTGATTGTAGATAATTTATTATATAAAGTTAAATTTGATTTAGATTCCTAAGGAATCCTACTGTTTTTAGTCTCTCCTAGTCCTTATTGTAGTAAACACTGTACCTGCACCATGACATGTGTTTTAATATCTTCTTCCCATATCTCCTTACTATCAAATGTGTGATTTGTGTGTTTGGTGGGGTATGTGCGTGTGTGTGTGTGCGTGTTCATTGGTTAACCTGGCTTAGTTTTTAAATGGATATACTAATTTGATTTTAACCCTTTTTCTAATCTGAATTTTAGCACAGACCTTAATTTAATTTATTTTTAAACTGTTTTGTACTGTATTGTTTTATATTTTTATATTTCTGTGCACCATCCTGAGTCCCCTTGGGGAGATAGGGAGGTATACAAATTCGACAAATAAATAAATAAATAAGTAAACCTTAGGTCAGTCAGTTTTTCACAGGATTGTAGGAACTGTTGAATTGTGGAACTGATTACACAGCTTACCGTCACGTCCATTAGTTGATAGTTAATTTTCAAAATGTTCCTTGCATTATGATTTCAGAAGCAAAATCTAAAAATGTTTAATCACAATCCAATTTTAAATTTAGAAAAATATTAATTATCCTTAAGCAATTACAGATAGTCCTCACCATACAACCACAATTGAGCCCACAATTTATGTTGCAAAATGAGAAATTGGTTAAGTGAGTTTTGCTCCATTTTACAACTTTTCTTGTCACATTTGTTAAGTGAATCACTGCAGCTGTTAAATTAGTAACGCAGTTGTTAAGTGAATCTGGTTTCCTCATTGACTTTACTTGTCAGAAAGTTATAAGAGGTGATCAGATGACCCTGGAGCAGTGCAACTGTCATAAATGTGATTCGGTTGTCAAACATCCAAGTTTAAATCATGTGATCATGGAGATGCTGCAGTGATCATAAGTGTGAAAATGGCCATAAGTCACTTTTTTCAGTGCTGTTGTAACTTAAAACAATCATTAAGTGAACTGTTGTAAGTCTAGACTACCTATGCACAGTCAGTGACATTAATTCATTAATTATTATTAATATTATTAATATATTGTGAATAATAATAATAATAATGATGATGCCCATTTTGCCAAAGGTGATTCTAGGTGGCTTACAATCTTGAATGTAAAATTAATGATAAGTAAGGTCATCTGATTTTAATTTAAAGTCAAGCAATGAGCAATGGAGCTATAGCAAACACATTCTGAAATTTTATGAAGTTTAAATTTTATATACTGTATGGAATTAGGATAATTAAGAATTTACCTTTATACGGTTGCAGGAACTGGGTATGTCTAGTTTAATAAAAAGAAGGACTAGGGGAGACATGATAGCAGTGTTCCAATATCTCAGGGGTTGCCACAAAGAAGAGGGAGTCAAACTATTCTACAAAGCACCTGAGGGCAGAACAAGAAGCAATGGGTGGAAACTAATCAAGGAGAGAAGCAACTTAGAACTGAGGAGAAATTTCCTGACAGTTAGAACAATTAATCAGTGGAACAGCTTGCCTCCAGAAGTTGTGAAAGCCCCAACACTGCAAGTCTTTAAGAAGATGTTGGATGGCCATTTGTCTGAAATAGTATAAGGCTTCCTGCCTAGGCAGGGAGTTGGAGGTCCCTTCCAACTCTGCTATTGTATTGTATTATTGTATTGTATTTCTACCTTCCATAGACGACTGTTTGCGATAATCTCTATTTCCCTGTGAACTGGAATACTCAGGACCATAGTCCAGGGGTCTGCAAAGTCGGCTCTTTTAAGACTGGTGGACTTCAACTCCCAGAGTTCCCCAGCCAGCTGGCTGGGGAATTCTGGGAGTTGAAGTCCACCAGTCTTAAAAGAGCCGACTTTGCAGACCCCTGCCATAGTCCAAAATGTTTGGAGAAACATCAGACTGTGGAAAGTTGGCCTGTCTTCTATTCCTTAGTACAAAAAATAGTACCGATGGCCTGGCAAATTTGTTTCCGTCACACCGGCTTGACCCTAGTTTTCCAGCAATTCATTTAAAGGCCTACAGCTAGAGATATAGAGATTTCACTCAGCTATTCTTTCATGTTTTCTTCCTTTATAATTCCATCTTTTACCATATTTTCTGAGGGTCCTACTTATGCTTCTGAATAATTGCTTTCTTCTGCCAAAGTGGCATTTGAAGAAAATCAAAAATAAAATTGTTACTGCATTAAATCACAATCTTGACAACTCCATAAAGGAGATCGCCCTAATCTAAATAAACAAAAACAAAAGGCAGCTTCATATTTTATAGGAAATTCTCTTGCCTTTTTAATAGCACCCACAAAACAACTCGACATTTGTCTGCCCTACTCCTTACCTATGACACAGTTCCAAAGGAAGAGATATATAAAAACAAAATTTAGCAAATCTCTCGCACCTTCCCCAAGCTTTCAGATGCACGTCTACTGTGTGCAACATTTAATGGTAACATGTGTTGTCAACATTTAGGAAAGAATTTCTATAATTCTAGCAATTAGAAGCATCATATATCATTAGATTCAGCATTTATATAATTAGAATAAAACAAATGTGTTGACTGCTTAAAAGGTTGTTTTTTTTACAGTGACAACAAATTATGTCTTGACTCCATCCTCTTTCTAGCTGTTTTCACGTAGTATTTCTTTTGCATTCATTATAAGTCAATTTATTTTTGCAAAATGTGCCTGGTGTTTGGGTACAAATTCCACCGTTGAGTGTATTCAAGCAACCACTGTGGACTTCAGTAGCTGCTGATCACATGTCTGATTCATGGCAAAATCTTATTTGTGAAGTGCTTATGTTTGATCTGCTAGAGTGGCAAGAAAGCTCCAGTGCATTGTGTACAGTAGAAGAAGCTAAATTTTCAAGCTTTCCATGTAGGATGCAAAACATTTGGTCCAGTATCTTTGCAACAATAGGGCATAAGGATTTATTAGCCAATGTGGAATTGCAGACAATGTGTATGTGTGTGTGGGGGGGGGGGGGGGGGAGAAGAAGATCAATTTTTTCATGGATCTTTCTGGAAAGCTACTTGATCCCTATAAATAAAAGAAAACTTCTGGCACTATTTTTTTTTAACGGATGTAACAAGGAGTAGACTTTTATTTGACTCCTACCTCACTTTTTTTCTTTTGTATTATTTCAGGATTTTTTTTTACCTTGCAGCTATGTTTTTGGCCTTTAAAAAAATTAATCCATTTACAGGAATGTATGAAGAAATCCTATGTACAGAATTGTTTCTTGGGCTTATATTTTGTTTGATTCATTTTTTAATAAAAATATGTCAATTACACACTTTATGGCTATGACAGTTTGAGGCAATTGCTCTCTTCTGTGAAGACTATATTGTTTTTTGTTTTGGGGTGGGTTTTTTTTTTTGTATTCACTGATCAGCTGTCCCAGGTAGTACTTATGCCTGTGCTAAAGTCAAGTCCACACTTTGAGCAAACATATCAAAAAGTTTTATGTGGGTCAAGGTGTCAATCTGTCTCATCAATATTGTCTTCTTTTCTGGCAAAAGCTTTTCAGAATCTCAGTCTTCTGCTAGCCAGATACCTTTCATGAAAATGCCAGAAGTTAAATTTGTTCCCTTATTTAAAGTAAAATATGAGCTCAGTTAAAGAATCAATGTAATTATTTTTCCTTCTATCCAACATTAACACTAAGCTGCATCTTAATATGAGGAATTCTTGCAAAAAGATGTTGTTGAAAAATGGGTTTAGAAACTACTCAGCCTAAGCATCTGAAAGATATTTGCTTTCAGAGTTACACTGCCAGTGATTACTCACAGAGTTGCGACTTACTGATGCAGCCATCAATCTACACTCACTGCATGCTTTTTAAAATGGAAAGGTAGCAATAAGATAGTGAATGATTCAAAGTTGCTTGTCTTCTTGGAACAAGTTCCTTTTCTCCAAAGTAACAGTCATGAAATGTTATTAAAACAAAGCATTCTTAATCACTTATTTTCAAAACATCATTTATTGTCCATGCCAATTGGGGCTGCTGGAAGTTGTGAATGAACACATTTTAAATGGCTATATCTTATCTATTCTGGGTCCATGGCCATCAGATGTACACAGTCCTGTGTACTCATTTTAATAAGCCTTTAGGTCTGAAGAAGGACCAATTATGGAATAACCAGAAATTGAGTAACTTCTGAACCAAGCTGTTGAGAGTAAAGTTTTATCGGATTCTCTCAGAAACAATGCACAGGTGCCCTCTTCTTTTGCTGATTTTTATCATTAGCTGGTACCACTAGAACACATAGAGACAAAGACCAGAAGTTACTTTCAGCACATGCTTAATGCTCTTAGAGAAAAATAATGAATTCATATATGAGCATTATATCCTGCAGACCACAAGGCAGTCACCTTTCCCCCTCATTCCCTCCTTTGTTAATTATATCTTATAAAAACAGCACCCTCTAAACCCAGATGTTCATATTGTAATACTAACATTCTGTAGTTCATCTTCACAAAGCTAGCTAACACATGTTTTAAAAGTTATTGTACTATATATAACAGCCTTGCCTAAGAGAATTGAGTCCTGCTACATTTAGAAAATGCAGGTGCTATGTAAGCTCCCTTTTGAAAGCAAGGACTTAGCTCAGTTTCCTTTGAAGATCCAGAGACTTGAAACTGAAAACTTTTATTAATGCCATTGTCTCCTTGTATCAGCAGGTTCCAGAGAGATTCCTGGAAGTGGCTCAGATCACATTACGAGAGTTTTTCAATGCCATTATCGCAGGCAAAGATGTTGATCCTTCCTGGAAGAAGGCCATATACAAGGTCATCTGTAAGCTGGACAGTGAAGTTCCTGAGATTTTCAAATCCCCAAACTGCCTCCAAGAGCTTCTTCATGAGTAGAGATTTTCAACCGCTATTTATGAATGTATTAAAAAAAAAAAGTAGCAGACTCTCCCTTTTTTATGCCCAAGCTATGTGTGAATGTGTGTGTATGTGTTTCTATATTAATTTCCTATATGAAATCAGATCAGAATCCCTTGTGATTTATTATAAGTTTAGGTCAGTAATAAGTGTATAATTATTTTAACTCCAGCTTTTGTTTTACTTTTGCCTGTGACTTTTAACATTTTGGGGAAAAAACAGTATTGGGGCATTTTCTTCCCCTTCCGGTCCCTTTTCTTATCCCTTGAGAAGAAGAATGATTTGAAGTGTGTACAAGCCTATCTATCCATCTATCTATCTATCTATCTATCTATCTATCTATCTATCTATCTATCTATCTATCTATCCATCCATGCATCTATCTATCTTTCTATCTATCTTACTATATATTGCTTAATTACCTGGTTGATTTCCCCCCAGATATTATGGTAAAATCCTACAGAAGGTGATAATCCTTTGTTTGTATTAAAAGCTCTTAACCCTATGGGGGATTTTCACAGCTAAGGTTTCTAAATTTTTAGTTCAACTGCTTAATGAAGGAAGTGCACTTTTTGTGTAACACTGTACAAGTTATATAAATCCTCTTTTCCTTTCTCAACTGACCGCAAAAGACAACATCTCTTCTAAGCTTTATGACTTTCCTTTTATGAGAACAATGTATGCTCATATTTTGGCATCTTTTATTCTACTATAAGCATATGTTCAAGCTCCTTGAGCCCTACTGTCATGTTTTGGGGAGAGTTACCTACCTACAATGTCTGTTGTTAGGAAGTTTGGGAAAACAAAAGTAGTGGCAAGTTCTCTCAGAAGGCACCACAGAGTTGAAAGTATGCTTTGTTCTGTTCTATGTTGGGATCATCACATGTTAGAGGGACTGAATACAAAATAAAGTAGACGGGAGATGGAAGTGGATGAACCCAAAATTCCAAAGTTGGAATGCCCTCATTTTTTGATGTTTGCCTCAGCTATATTTATCTAGCTATATTTCCCTTTCTCCTTTCAAGCAAGGCAATACTGTGCAAAACAAATGAAGGCAAGATAATTTGTAGTTTGGCTAATACAATTCTGTAATATGGTCAACTCCTTAACACAATAGCATTTCACTCTTCATACGGTAAAAAAAAGAGGGGTTTATTGCTGTATGGTCTAGGGCAGGGGTCTGCAAAGTTGGCTCTTTTAAGACTGGTGGACTTCAACTCCCAGAAATCCCCAGCCAACTTGGCTGGCTGGGGAATTCTGGGAGTTGAAGTCCACCAGTCTTAAAAGAGCCAACTTTGCAGACCCCTGGTCTATGGTCATAGTGGAGCATTTTAAATTATTTTATTGGTCATGGGGAAATAATTTCTATTGAAATCTGTGGAATCCAAAAGGGATTCCCATGCACATGCATTTGGGGATTAAGTCCTGAAGTTATTTCTAATCATATGTTTATAGGATGAGTATGATGATTGATGAATGTTTTATTTTGGCTGAATTGTACCCTTTTACTTCATCACATTGAATAGTTGGGTCAGGGCCATCTTCTAAATAGCATTTGATACAAATATAATCTTTCTCTTCTTCTCTGAAATCTTTACGTGATGTATATATTTGATATTTCATATTTTTACCTGAAACATGTTTTAACTACTTTTTCATCTGAAAAGCGTTGTAAGATATGTTTGCTTTATTCTCAAATTACTATCGCAAAAATGACATCATCTCAAGAGTGCAAGAATACTTTCAATATATTAGAAATGGAATAGACACATTTTTATAGAAAATATTGTTTAAAGGAATAAAGTAGGCACAATATATACTGAAAGCACAACTCTGGAGAAGAAAACTGTGCAAACGGTTAAGTGTTTAACTGTGCTAACTAACTTTCTAAGTTTTGAGCACGCTTCATGAGAACTGGATTGCATCTAAACAGTGTGCAGAATTTGTATTTCTGTTCCATTGGCTAGGAAAATAAATGCTAGTCACTTTATTCATTCCTCAGAGTTACATAATTCATAACCAATGAATAGAAGTAATTAAATACTTTCTGTTCTACAGCAAAAGTTTGCGCCAAACAAAACACGAGAGTCCTGCATAATGTATTAAAAATGGAGCTCTTCAGAGTTGTCCTGATATTTTCAAGATAATTTTGTGTAACAAAGAGCCACTGAGTCCTATTTCTGGCATCTTTCAATAAAGCTAAACTCAACATGCCGAATGCAGAGCTGCTATTGAAAATTGCTAATATTTCCATACTTTCTATGATATTAATCCAATTGCATACTGAGACCACGATTGCATACTGAGATCCCCACCAGCAGTTGATGACACAAGGGCTGGCAAGCCCAAAATGTCCTAATATCCAAACACAGCAAAGTTCTTTGCTGTTGATGGGAGGATCTTATTTTAAGGCTGCCATTTTCAGCAAGGACAGAATATGTTTACTTCTTGTTGGATATGATTGTTGGTATTTACTGGACAACAATGCTGATTGAAGTCTAAAATGGAATTCCGTCTCAAAATGACAAAAACAATCTTGATTTTTCAACGAAAAGCAGGAATAAGAGTGATATGGATCTAGCTGAAATGAATTGCAACAATCTGTCTAATTCAAAAAAGAAGAAAATGTTCCCTGAATGTTTTTATGCTTTCTTCAGAGGACTCTTTTTCTTTTCTTTTCACACTTTGGGAAAGTGGTAGTGTCTAGTAGAATTACCTATATGTTATGGCACTATGTGTTTGTTGTTTTCTGTGTCTTTTGTACAGATGCAGTAAGAATTTATTGTTATCTGGACTGGTATTTATCATTATCTCTTGTCTCTCCCTGAAATTCAATCAGATTCGGTCCTAACTGAACATGGTGGCAGTTTTACAGTTCAGCAGATCGTTTTCTTTAGGATCCTCCTTTTTTTCCACCCTTTCTTGAAATTGCTTTTTAAAGAGAAACAAAACATAAATTGTATTTTGGCTTTGGAGAGTGAAAGTTTACCCCATATACATTACGATAATAAAAAAGCTGACCTAGTCATTGCAATGATGCCTCATTTATAAATATTGCTTGAGAGACAAAAATGATGAAAAGAGTTGACAGTAAAAAGCCTTAAAACCTGCTGATTTTTTTTTAAAAAATGAGGGCACAGGCCTTTGTTTAGTGACAGAAACACACAGGGTTTCTCAATATGCAGAATAGCAGTTTTCTTGGTGCAAAAGCTTTGCTGAAGCCAGCAAGATACACTAAAGCACACACTGTGTTAAAGAAAAAGTCCAGTGAATCTTTTCATATGTAATACTTCTAGCTAAAAAATAAAACAAAACAGTTTATTAATCCAGACTAGGTTCCCATATTTGCTTTCTTCTTGAAGGTTACTTTTGATATTTTTATTCTGGTGTGCTCCCCAATATATCTGACATAAGGAACAGGTTAAAGATCAGCTATTAAGTAGGATCTAAAATCATTATTGGAACATACCATAGTTTAAGATCCTAAATGTTAGTTAATTAGCATTAAAAAAACATTCCTTGTCCCTCATATATACAAGGAACTTCATAGTTTAAATAAATAGAACTAAATTATCAGAAGTAGTTTACAAAGAGAAAAGATTATGGGAAAACATATTTAGCCTTCTGGGAGTTGCTATTTCAACCCTTGTGGAGCCAATCCAACTTTTTAAAAAATGGGGATGATTGTTATGATTATGTCCTTTTATTGTCTCATTTTGAAATAAGTAGCTTAAAGCTTGCTTCTGCTAAAGATTTATAAAAAGGTACAGGAGCCTTGAAAAGGAGACATTGTCATCACATTATTACAGAAAGCTCTTCAGCTCCCTCCATATTCAAAACAGCATGAAATCCTCTAGCACATGGGTCCCCAACCTTTGCAACTTTAAGTCTGAAGGACTTCAGCTCCCAGACTTCTCCAGCCAGCAATGTGAACTCTAGAGCAGGGGTCCCCAACCTTTGCAACTTTAAGTCTGAAGGACTTCAGCTCCCAGACTTCTCCAGCAGCAAAGTGAACTGCTAGAGCAGGGGTCCCCAACCTTTGCAACTTTAAGTCTGAAGGACTTCAGCTCCCAGACTTCTCCAGCCAGCAAAGTGAACTCTAGAGCATGGGTCCCCAACCTTTGCAACTTTAAGTCTGAAGGACTTCAGCTCCCAGACTTCTCCAGCAGCAAAGTGAACTGCTAGAGCAGGGGTCCCCAACCTTTGCAACTTTAAGTCTGAAGGACTTCAGCTCCCAGACTTCTCCAGCCAGCAAAGCTGGCTGGAGAAGTCTGGGAGCTGAAGTCCTTCAGACTTAAAGTTGCAAAGGTTGGGGACCCCTGCTCTAGCAGTTCACTTTATTATCCTCCCATTGTATTATCCCCTTGGCCATGATCAAACATACCCAACTAAAGCCATACTTAATTTCATAGACACCATTTTGAAGACTGTACTTTGTTAGTAACATTAGTGCTGTAAACTTCAGCGCTGTGTTTCTTGAAATGAAATGTGATTCATTGAACCCAATTACCTTTTAAAACTAAATAAAATAGAATAAAATAATAGAATAAAATAATCACCTTGTGCCATAGTTGTTGTTGCCATGCTGAGACAGTAGAGCAGCACAAGTTGCTGAAGTTGCCATACGTTGTCTCCTGTCTATTTAAAAAGAAGAAGAAAAGGAGAAAACAAGAGGATAGCATTATTGATTTGGAATTTGGAAGCATTCACACCAACAATTCTATGAAACAAAGCCCCATAATCCAATTTCTCTAAGAATACATCCTGGGAATTCTTTAGAGAGAATTGTGGTCATCTCATTTCCATGAATCTCACATGGATTTATTTATTGTTTTGCATAAGCATTCTAATTTTTGATAATGCTGCACCTGATTACTGTTGATTTTGTAGCCAGGCTTTCCTTGATCAACTTCTAAAGTTAGGACACTGCAGCAAATTTAAAACTGAGCCATGTCCAGCAATAGTAATTATTCAAATTGTCCATAGAATATACTAAAAAATAAAAGATGGCCCGCCATGGCAGTATAGTTAAAGCTCTGCTTGTTTATATACAATGCAACACAGAGAAAAAAAATGAGTGGAGCTTTGATCACACCATTAAGACCACTATTTTGCCTTTCTTGACCATTCCTGTGGATGTCCCCATACTTATACCTTCAGTACAATTTTCCTCCCCCCCACAACCCCTTTTTTTTGGTTAGCAAAACTGTATGGGACTGGGTTACAAAAGACAGAAGGTACTTTTAATATAGGAAAAATAAATTGACATAGATAAATTGATTTAAAACACTTTTTTAAAAAGACCTAGAAATTCTGTGCTGACATTCGTTTGTCTCCTCTTTCCCTATTTTCCCTACTACAGAAACTGGAGCTTATAGTGTGTGCCTAGACCTTAAATGCACCAGCGGAAGGATTAGATAAAACAAATCCTTCAAATTACCAGTTATTCTCCCTTAACTAGTACAATTATTCTTGTGCCTTCTGTGGCTTACAATTTTCATATGTTTGGACCTTCCTTCCTTCACGCAATTCCCCAGATGCAATAAACACTGGTTTTCTCTCCACTTTTTTTCCAGCTGTTTAACACAATGTTGATAGCTATGCACATTTTGTGTCTTTTTAAAGAAAATTAAAAACAAAAGCAGGAGAATAAGTTTTTGAAGAAGATAATTTTTAGAACAGTTTGATAATGCAAATTATTTTTTCTCAATCGTTTGAGCAGCATTCAATTTTGAAAATTTCTTGTAGAAGCCAATTTTTTGTAACAGTGGTGCAGATCTTGTGTTTTCTTAGCCTAACAAACAGTAGTATAGGAGCAATATTTCATACGTATTATATATATGTGTATACATATACAACCATATATACACCTGCATATATATATATATATATATATGTGTATATGTGTATGTATGTATACCTATACACACAATAAGCGTGTGAAGTGAAACGCTTACATTTTCCAGTGTAGATTAAGAACCTATTTTAGACATTTGTTATGCTTTGTGAGAAGAATGTTTTATTTGAAGCTATAAAACACTTAATTCTTACTGTATCTCTGGTTGTGTAATGGGAACGCTTCACATTAAATGATTTTATAAAACTGAAAGATATTAGGAGGTAATAATTATTTAAGGAAGTGTTCACCCATATATTCTTGAGGTTTGCTTTGTGCCTCTGAGTATTATTTAATTTAAAGTGTTTTAAGTTTGCAGAATCATTGTTACTGTACCGAGTATATGGGTGAACATCGATAGCCAAGGGGAATTTTTATAAAGCAATGTATATATTCAGCTTGAGGGCTCTTCTTGAACAAAAGGCATATGATTTTAATAACTACATTCTGAAAACATCTGTTAAATTTATAGGAATTGCTGCAGTAACTGCATAGATAGTTGAAAGCATTCTTTAAAACCCAGCTCAATACTTTTTAAAGATAGATTTCTCTCATCATGTATCCAGGAGAAGAGTGATCCACTTTCCATAACGTTACAGATTTTTTTTTTTCTATGTGCACAATGTAATTTATTGGCAATGGATTCCTTCCTCCACAGGTTACTATTAAGTGAAAAGTAAAAGTGAAGATTTTGTGGCTTTAAATATAGGACTTTCACCAGCAGAACTGAAAGATATAAATATATATATATATATAAAATATATATAAATAAATAATTATATATATATATATAAAAGTGGTTTGCAAATCCCCTCAAAGGAGCATTGTACATGAGAAGTAATTTTTTTTTAATCCTCTTCTATTTGTCATGTGTATTATATAGTGATTATTGGTGTTTTAGTGCAAAGACTTCTTTTGGATATGTATTCTGTGTTTGGAAATTTTAATAAACATTGTTTTTAAAAAAGCTCCCCTTAATGAATGTAACTGGTTTATATTAGTAAACAGTTACTATATTGCACTTAAATGTTCTGTTGAAGGAAATACAGTTTTGTTGGTTATAAACCATTGAAAATATTAAGAGTTTGACCTGGGATATAAACTGTCATTTAACCTTTGACTCTTCTTAGGGCTAACTCTGTTTCAAACTATGAAAAGTGCAAAATCTTCAGCTATTTTCTCTACTCAGACAGCGAAAATGTCCAAGAAATATATGGTAAAATGTAGATAAGATGGCAAGTTTAAATTTTGTTCCCAGACTTTCTACTCTAGACTTTGTTAAGGCATTAATATAATACTGTAGAATTTATTTAAAAAATGTAAACACACATATACATTTTTATCAGGAAGATATTCATATTAATCTGAACTCAAGAATAAGAGAAATACTGTACCTTTATAAACTGGAAGAATCAAAGGTTAAGGCATAAATATTGCTGTTGTCCCAGCTACTTCTCATATGTATATAGTTACAAAAGTTACAAAACACTGCCTTTATATTATTTAGCAATATGTTGTAAATAGCATTATCAAAGTTCTTTTGTAATAAAAACCCTTTAATTTGAAGTTAGTATAATAACTGAATTAATGAATTCAATTTTTGGATTATTTTTAATTTTATTATTTAGATAGAGGCAATTTCAACTGTGGGGGGTGGGGTTTGTTGTTGTCTATTGTTCTGAAGACTTCGCATAATTTATTGGTTTAATTTATCCTAATTTATTTGATGGTGTACAATTTTGTATTGCCAAGGATGTACTGTAATATTAATTGATGATGTGATAAAACATGAAGACTCCCCTGTCTGTATGGAGGGAAAAAAAGGTGCAGTAGACAATTGACTGAAAAACTTACAATTCTAGCTTGGCAGCTACTAAATTGAAAAGAAATCAGGAAAAAAAACACTGTTTTGGGGGGGGGGAGGAGTTGGGGGGAAACTCTTTTTTTGTGTGTGTTTTAAGCTTTTGTATACTCTCCAGATCTTTACCTTTTTGCTTTGTACCACTTAAAGGATACAGTAGTTCAATTGCCTTGTGTGCCTTCCATCTTCTCTAAATTGAATGTATGTGCAGTATATATGCAAGCTTGTGCAAAATAAAATATAAATTACAAGCTGACTGCTCCTGGCTTATATTCTTACTAAAATTCTTTCTTATGAGGTATCACTGTGAAACTACTCAAAAGTTGGAGCAGAATTAAAAGATGCAGAAAGGGACTAAATGTGTACTTATACATGTTCCAAAGCACTTTGCAGATTACTTTTGGAGCCCAACACTGAATTTTCATATACAATCCAATATAAAATTGAGCACACTTGATGTTCAAAAGCCTCAAATAGAATGTATTCTTTATGAATTACTGTGTGTGAACCCAACTGATAAAATGTGGTTTATAAAAACGTCTTCTATTTGTAGTTTCTTCACCAAGGCTTGAATAAACAAAATGTAGGCTTACTGTGATGAACAAATTCAATCTCTGACTGTATATGTCTGCCCCACTACCTACACAGGAGGTTCTGATCAATTGTTTGTTATTTGCAGAAGACTTTTAAAATTACACATGAAATCAGTGTTAATAATACAATACAATAGCAGAGTTGGAAGGGACCTTGTAGGTCTTCTAGTCCAACCCCTGCGTGGGGTTGGAACCTTATACCATTTCAGACAAATGGCTATCTAACATCTTTTTAAAGACTTCCAGGGTTGGGGCATTCACAACTTCTGGAGGCAAGCTGTTCCAGAGGGATGCCTGTCTCGTTGGCTTCCCTGTGATCAGGATTTTTTTGTATGTTATGAACCATAAACTGTCCCATGGATCCAGTGTAGTTTGGTAGATAGGTTTTTCTTACATGCACACATACACACATATATGCATACACACATATATCCAGACACATATTTAGCACAGTTTTTGGAGACAACCTCTTTTTAAGTACTGGTTTAGCCAATTGCAAGGGACGCAGTAGCTCAATGGCTAAGATGCTGAGTTTGTCAATCAGCCAGGTCAGCAGTTCGGCAGTTTGAATCCCTAGCACCGCATAGTGGAGTGAGCTCCCATTATGTGTCTCAGCTTCTGCCAACCTAGCAGTTCGAAAGTATGTAAAAAATGCAAGTAGAAAAATAGGGACCACCTTTGCTGGGAAGATAATAGTGTTCTGTGCACCTTCAGCATTTAGTCATGCCAGCCACATGACCACGGAAACATCTTCGGACAGTGCTGGCTCTTCAGCTTTGAAACAGAGATGAGCACTGCCCCCTAGAGTCAGGGATGACTAATACATATGTGCAAGAGGAACATTTACCTTTACCTTAGCTAACTGCTGGAAAAAATCAGTAAGCCTACATTAAAAATGGAAAAGAAAACAGGAGTAGTGTTTTCCTGAAAGAATGATGCCTTATGCTACACTGAAGGCCAATTAAAATAAGATTTTTACCTCCTGTGTTTTGCTAGAACCGTCACCAGTGGAGAAACAGGGAATTTCACACACATAGACTTTTTCACTACTATGTTATGGAGAATGGCTCCATTGCCCCGCAGTCCTACCTGGAGGAAGTCAGTTGTCTGTAAGACACCATGTTTATTAATGGTTTGGGTAGCATAAAAATTCAATTAATAAACAATCTCTTCCCTCTCTCCCTCCTCTGTTTCTCTTGCTTGTCACCTGATCTATTTGAGGATATGGTTTCTATATAGAAGAGTACTACTTTCATATTCAGAAACAATCAGGCTCTCAAATTTGAGACAGAGCTCACTTCTGCACCTATGACCTGTAAGTTGGGCATCTTGTCAGGTGGCTTAAAACACAATTTCAAGTGACTAGCTACACTCATTCCTCTCCACCTCTCCACATATTAAGGGGAACAATTTGTAGCAGGTGGTGTTCAGTGAGAAAGGAATGAAGCCAGAGGATCCACTAATCATTTTTTCTTAACTGGTCCCACATTCAAACAGTAAAAATAGCACCATTTGTGGTCTTGTTACTAAGGGAGAAGCGGAATCAGCAATGAGGGAGGAAAGTACAATTTATGCTGACATAGTCTTCTGCCAAATCAAGGACTGGAGGATCATGCTAACACAGCCCTCTGGTTGTGCCCTAAGAGTGCTGAGAGGTTTGGCAAATGAACAGTAGAGTTGCTCGGTGGCTTTGTTAGCCAATGAAGAGTCATGGTAGATTCATTAGTTAAAATTACAACAGCAGTGGTGGAAGTAGTCATTACTGATTGATGGTAGAGAGAATGCAGAGGAACACTGATTTAAATCACCAGTGACCTAATCTTGATGCACCCTACACAATTGTAATAGCAAAAACTGCTGACATCTTTCTTAACTATTCTCTACTATGAATTCAATCATTCCTTGGACACATCGCCCAATGTTGCTGATTCATTCAATGAGTGAGTCACTTCAGAACTCCTTAAAATGCACTCCTTAAATGATTGATTGATTGATATGTACTCCTTAGATGATCTATTCCCTGAAAACTTCATGAATGGAACCCAGAGTTATAATAAGAAATCTTGGGAAGAGCTCAAGAAAAGCTGCTAAGGATTTCAGAAGGATGGTGGAATCTAAGAAGATTGTCTCCATCTTACTTTCTACAACCACAAACCCAAAGAAGAAACTTTGGGATTCCTTGGTCTATAATTCCCTCTAGCTTTGAGGACCAAATTTCTAGTTCACATGGGATTTGTAGGCACATTACACAAGAGGAGAAAGAGAGCCTTTAAGGAGTAATTGGAATGCTCTTAGTTTCTTTTTGAATAGGAATTATTGGGGAAAGGTTCTATGCACATACCTAGAAAACACATGTAGCCTTGGAAAGATTTTCCCAAGTTCAGAGGAGTACAATGGGATGTACTGGGACAATTTGCATAAATAATAATGTACATCAAAATTAAAAATAGATGTCTATATGACACCTGATCTTAAACAATTCCAAGCAGTTTATAATAACCCAAAACACATTAAATGATTCCAGTTAGGGTTAGAATTCCAATCATAGGCCATAGACAAACATTTTCCGCTGCCTAATTCAAAACAAAACAGACTCTTTATGTGTGTGTGCTTGCACACATGTGCATGCATCTTGAGAAAGAGCATGCACACACACCTGCATGCACGCATACACACATACACACATTAGAAGTAGGCTCCTACTTGTTTGCATCAGTTCAGGCAAACCAGTAGTGGAAATTGGGCCTGGGTTGTCGAACCGGTAGGGACGGCAGGCTGCCACGTCCCCGAACTGGCTTGGACCCCCACTCAGTCACATGCTCCCCTTCTAGCCATCCCCACCAAACCGGTAGTGAAATTTTTTGAAACTCACCATTCATACACATACACATGTATATACAAATCCAGAATATATACATCATATTCTTTAGTTCAAGGTTACTGGTACTACAATATATACAATTCTGCTAGTGGTGGAGAATGGAAAATAGCATGGAAAATAGAATCCATGCTTGATTCTTATAAAAAAAAAAAATCTTTTCAAAGCCGCTTTTCTATAAGAATCCAGTAGCTAACCATTTAAAGATTATTCTATCCCAACCTCATTTGCCATTTTGATTTCCATTTGGACAACATGGCTATCGTACAACATATGCAATTTTTTTTTGGGGACTTAATGTGCATTCAAAGGGCAGTAAAAAGAAATCATGTTCCTGTTTGAATAAATTAGAGTTTAGAATTTAGGCATCAATACTATTTGTTTTCAGTGCTCTTCGAGGATCATTCTGGTTGCATCGACTGTTGGTTTTTAGAAATGCACACTCGCCCTAGGAAAATGTTTATGCTGAGGGGAAAAAATGCATGTTTAGGTCCAATACAAATGGCCTGTTTTCCTTTGTAACAGGCACAACAAATGGGCAGCTGGGGGAGGTGACAAGGGAGAACACTTGATGGGGAAAATCTTGTGGCAACAGTGGCCAGTTTCATTATAGCCTTGCCAGGCTATGAAAACAACTCTTGGGGCCTGAAAATCCTATTGCCTATTAAAACTGGGCATGACCGTTCTTTTTTATGCTTCGCCAGCCAGAGATAGAACTGGATCCTGGGGGAAATAAGGAAAAATATTTATTACAAGTGTTTAACACCTTTTAGTACAAACAGCTATCGTCAGTGATAATTTTCTGCCAGCATGTTGCAAAAGCCAAAGGGAATTTTTTTTTACATCTAATAATTGTCAGAAGAAGAGAGACCAATCTTATCCCCAATCTTAATCAAACCGAATCCATATTGTCTGAGCAAAAGCATCTGGATTCTTGTGGTTCTCTCTCTCTTTTTTTTTTTTTTTGGCTCCCAATTTGCCTGTCTCTCTTCTCTCCTCTTATCTTAAAAGAAACTTATTTAGTATTGCAAGACTACTCCTGAGATTCAGAGTAGCTTGAAAGCAGAAGGTGGGGTACCACAAATAATAGATAAGTTGGGGCCTATAAAAGTCATACTCAAGCATCTGGAAGGGAACAGGTTTTCAGCTTGGAATGGAAAAAGAAAGCAAAAGTTTTCTTTCTTTCTTCTTGCTCTTATCAGAACCCACATACGAAGAGAAGGCTGGATAGCAGACAGCAATAACCTTGAAAGGAAGTTCAGATGAAGAGCTTCTATGGATCAGCAAAAGGCTCCTGCCAGGCTTTCAGATTGTACTTTCAGGGTGTGCTGCAGTTGGCTCGTATGTCTCATGAGAGACGATGGTTAGATAGTCAGAAAAGTTGTGAGCCAGTGGAGAGCAGAGTTGAGCCGCAACACCAAGTGCATCGATCAGCTGTTTAGGAGCAGCAGAGGAGCTAGCAGAGCCAATTATGCATTTCTCCGGGCACCACTGGTTGCATTTATAATTTTTGCTAGCTAATATTTCATTTTAGACAGTTGAGCATTCTGAGTGCCCTATCAGTTGAAAGGTAAGGTATGTTCTGAAATAATGTCTTCTTTTTTTGAAAAGGCTGGGATCAAATCGTCTACTACATCTCTGCAATAAGTTACAAAGAGTTTCTTAGTGAGATCATGGAGATGCCCAAATCCTCCTGGAATATATTTTTAATCCCAGGTGCACTTTGATTGTTAGTGTCATTTTTCCAGGTAGTTGTTAAAAAAAGTGTTACTACGCATCACGTACATTTTGCAGGACTTGCAGCGTTTCACATACATTACAAGTTATTTACCCTGTTTCCCTGAAAATAAGAACTACCCGGATAATAAGCCGAGTCAGGCTTTAGAGCGCATAAGCTAAAATAAACCCTCCCCCCTAAATAAGCCCTCCCTGAAAATATTGCAACACAGCAGCAGCCATGAGGTGACTATGCTCACCACCTCCTGCACCTCAAAAATAATAAGACATCCCCAAAAATAAGGCCAAGCACTTATTTCAGAGATCAAAAGAAAATAAGACCCCGTCTTATTTTCAAGGAAACACGGTAGTATTTTATCATTGGCTTAACATACCTTAAATAACTTGAACTAATAAAAATACCCTTATTTAAGGTAATTCAGAGAGAGATTTGGAAAAGAGTGGACACCAAAGCAGAAGGAACAAATGCTTTCTCTCATGGCGAACATGGCCATATTTTATTGCAATGCTTAGGGACTGAGTCCACATTTCCTCAATTTTGTCTCAGTTCCTTCTACTACAACATGTCTATTTGGGGACAAGTTTGGATTTCTATTCCCCCCCCCCCAACAGATTTGGTTTTACCTGCCATACATTAACAACGTCTAGCTTCCCCCACCCTAACAAGTTATGAATGACCTGGTTACCTGAAAAAAATACACATCATTGAGGTCATGCCACATGCCTTTCTCCAAATAAGAAATGCAGTCACAAATAAGGTGGTAGGAGTTGTAGTTGTTCATCCCCCTCTGCATCTTTCTTTCTTGACTTTTGCTACCCTCGGTATTCTATTGAGTAGGGTACAACTGATGTACATGAGAGGCTGGATTTGGTTTTGATGCCCAACCTAACAACCAATCAGATATGCAATGCAATATATTACGGTTTGTAAAGTGTCAAACAAGCATTTGCTGTGTGATGGTAGGGGCTAATAAAATTGAAAACAGCAGCAGTTTTGATGTCACTACATAAGGTATCCATATTACTGTTTTGCTAGAGTTGTATAGAGCTAGAAATTAGTCTGTCAGAATCTTGGAAAACTGCTGGCAGCCAAACCAAATGATTCTGGGTCAGATGATTGACTCAGTATATGGTCAAATCTTTATTTTGTAAATGGAAGGACAATTTCTTGTCTAGAATACAATCCTATGCAAACCTAAGACATGTTTTTGATTCATACTATTCTACAGTTGGACAAAGAATTAGGTCTACTTTTTGTTCATCTTGATTATGCCTGGAAGTAATCAGTTTGGATTTTGGAAACTTAGCACAGCAAAACGGGAAGCTCACACACTAGTATAGGAAATTCCTGTTCAAAGAGATGGTCGAATCAGAAATCTTCCAGCATTAAGTGGATATCTTTTCCCTTATGAAGTTACAAATATTCAGCTCCAGCATCTGCTGATTGAGTTCATAGTCATCACTGTAGATCTACCATTAAGCTGGAAACGTTGACATTTTGTCCACAACCTCTGTTGTGACTTGTTTATATTATTCAACTAGGAACAATGGGAGGAGAGTACCATAGTTATAGGAATTATATTGTTCTCCGTGGTGGCACAGTGGTTAGAATGCAGTATTGCAGGCTAATTCTGCTGACTGCCAACTGCCAGACTTTAGTCTCATCGGCTCAAGGTTGACTCAGTCTTCCATCCTTCTAAGGTCAGTAAAATGAGGACCCAGATTGTTGTGGGCAATATGCTGACTCTGTAAAACAATTAGAGAGGGCTATAAAGCACTGTCAAGTGGTTTATAAGTCTAGGTGCTAACTGCTATTGCTATCCAGATGAAGAAGAGAGACAAAACAAGCTGCTTCTCTAGCATTGGAACATATTGCTAATATGACTTGCAAAAGGATGAGCAGAAATCTAGATTGGAAAGTAGTAGGAAGTGTAAACATTATGTACCTGACATGTAGTCAGTTAAAGGGTGCCATTCGTTTTCAGCATAAACAATAGCAATAGAAGTTAGACTTATACAGGGCTTCATAGTGCTTTACAGCTCTAAGTGGTTTACAGAGTCAGCATATTGCCCCCAACAATTTGGGTCCTTATTTTACCAACCTCGGAAAGATGGAAGGCTGAGTCAGCCGTGAGCCAATCAGGATCAAACTCCTGACTGTGGGCAGAGTTTGCCTGCAATTCTGCATTCTAACCAGTCTCTGCTAACCTGTTAAGCTTTGAACACATTAGCGTCATTGGTGAATTCAGTTGGATGCATATTCAAGGAAGTCTGTTTAAAGGGAATGTCAAAATGGTGCTTCACACATTACATTGTCTGGAATAGATGGCAACTTATGGTGGCTCTCTGACAATCATGAAAGAAAGATTGCTGGCATGACGTAAGTACTCTTAAAATTTTTAAGTATTAAGATGCAACTTGCAAAGGGGTTTTAATTCATTTTTCAGTGTTGGTAGATTTATTTCCCCTTTCCCTGGTTCAATGGCAATAGTAACATGTAAATGCAAAAGAGAGTAGACACACACACAAACACACCCACAAAGATACACAATGAGAACATGCCCCTTTCAAAGCAATGCAGTGGAAATGTAGTATTGAGTTATGAAAAGGCAAGCCACTTGCAAAACCAAACGAGGAATAATCAGGGAATCAGCAGGGGAGGGGAGGAGAAAACATTGAAGAAGAAAATTATCCCGATTTCTAACTCTGCTGGAAAAATGTTAAAAGTTATTGCCACACAAAGAACCTCTTGAACTGCTCTGGCTTCCAAAATTTCTGCTGCACTCTCTGCAGTTACTTGTGTATGGCAGAAGCAGCATCTTTGTATTATATGAACAGTCTGCTTCATAATCAAATACCATCTGTCGCTACATCTGAACTTGTTTTCAACATCTGTGCGTTCTGGTCTTAACAAAGCTTTAAAAACTAATTCAAAAACTTTCACAGATCACTGGCTAAATATGTACATTTACCATCTTTCGCCTTGCTTTAAAATATTTCTTTGCTTTTTTGCCACCCCTTGGCTGCGAATAGTGAAGATGCAAGCACTGAGAGGCTTTATTAAGCTTATTTTCTAACAGCCTCGGGTAGCCAAGTGCAAAAAGGGGACACTTGCTCAGGCACCGAGAGGACCCATCATATCCTTTCTTGGTGCCAATACAGTCCCTTCCTGCCAATGAGAAACCTGAAAGTTGATCAGCTACCATACCCCAATTACTCAAAATGACACTACAGATAAAACGGCAACCAAGGGGAGAATCAACTGTACGGCTTATATGCTGCTAAAGTGTGTCTGAACAAATGGCGAAGTAAAATCCTGAGAGCTCTCTGGAGGATAAGGATGTTGTTACTTTGCACATGCTTCAGAAATGGGAAGTACATCTTTACCGAACTTTGGGCCAACCCACTAGCAGATGTTGACCAGTTTTGCTTATGTATACATCAGTTGCAGAACACTAAAAACAGAGATTAGAAATTTTAATTTAGTCAAGGCAGTTGGGCTAAAATGATGGCTTTTGTTGAAACCATTAAATAGAGCTGCCTAATGAAGTACAGTACCGAGCTGGCAGAGGGATTTCTGATGGGAACACGGCTGCCAATTCCAAACGGCAGCCTTGGAAAGGGTAAAGAAGGAAGCGTTGGAGTCTTTAGTGAAAGTGGAACAGCACAACAGCCCTTGTTGAAGCTGCTTCTGATTTCACATCAGAGGCGAGGACAGCACTTGGATGTGATTACGCTGACATTTTAAGCAGACCCTGGAAATGTACCATTATGGGCCGTCGTACCCCCTCCTCAGTCCCCCCCCCACCCTATATTTCTTCTTTCTATTTGTTCAGAAAGGAAGCTGATCACAGAAGGTGATGAAATGGTCGTAAATTCACGTTTCAAAGGTCACTCGAGTTCAAAGCCTGAAGATGGAGTATGGCAAATTCTTTAGGCATAAGGAAGGGAGAAGTGAGAAAGGGGGTGGGCAGTCATTCAGTCTAGTGACTGATTTCACTATACAATGATGCTTGACGTCGATTTCACAATAGCTATTACTAACTCCACTTCCATTATTCTTCCATTTCTTAGGGTTAATACATAGGTACTGAGGGGACGGGAAATAACACCTTGACAGTATTAAATGAAGCAGTCGCCATTAACTCAATGTTGGGCAACTGGAAGGCTCTTCTTTATTAACCACATGCATGTCCAATATCTAGATCCATATAATCACACATGTTCCTCTGACAAATTTCCATTGCTCTCAAGGTGCTTCTGCAGCTGAGGGAGGCACACCCCCACCCCCACCAGCCAGCCAATTTCTTCATCGTTCAGGCTGTGAGACATTCATAGATCTAGACTTTTATTAGCCCTTTGGACCCTTTAATAATGGGTGTGCTGACACAAACTAGCAGCACCAATAAAATAGCACACAGGCATTTCTAATCATCAATGTGTCTAATAATCCATGTTATATGTTTTCGTTGTGTTATCATTCGGCTGAGGGCTTGCCCTAGACTGAAAGGTGTTTGAGGCCAAGAGCAATTTTAGATCCCCTACTCAGATGAGTTCAACATTTCAAACATACACAGACCTACAGACGCAAATCCACACAAAGATAAAACTGGTACCCCATCTCACAAATAAGATGATTGGTTAGCATATACCCCTTGTAATTTTAACCTCTCGGTTTTCAGTAAATTGCGATGCCATCAAATATTATCTGAATGCAGATTGGAAAATGGGCAGGTTTGCTGTGTTTGTTGTAATAATAATAAACTGTACAACTTTTGTTTTTTTGATGTCAATAAGTTGTCAAAACCTGTACAAGGGGATTGGGGTGGAGAATATTACTTAGTTGGTGGCATCGGAAGAAATGCTCCTTTCCTTCTATGATGCTGCCTCTATCCAAGTTGCTGATTTTATTTACTGTGAGCAAGGACACACCCAACTTCTGTTTAATTAGACAGGTAGCCTGAGGCAGGATGTTCTAACAGGCAAGATTTGTTCCACCCTAATGGTATTGTGAGGTGCCACTCCTTTACTTTCTTCTAGATGAATCAGGGGTGGCTAACCTTTCTGCTTGAGGATCATATTCCCATGGCAGTAATTGCCTTGGGACACAAAGAATGGTGGGCTGAGCTAAAGCAAAGAGCAGGTGGGGCTGGTGCCCAAAAGTTATGGGTGGGACCAGATACCCATTTGTTTCTGTTTCTGACACTCCTTTTTCCCCCTCTTCCTATTCTTTTTATATTCCACCACATGCAGGATGGGGATGCAGGAGACAATTGCTTTCATCATTCCAGAAAAAGTCAGATGTAAAGGGCATCTGAGACACACCCATCTCCCTTATGGAGGCATCTGTGAAACTAAAAGCCTTCCTTCTTCCTATAATGGGGAGAATTATCTGACCTGGTGTTTACAAAGGTTATAGCACTCTCACCTAAGATTTTATGCAATGGTCCAGGTGAGATCACAAGAATCTTGTGGAAACAGAAAATGTTCTGTGAGTGTTGAGGGATTTGGGGAGGCACCCCGGCCATTGTATGAATTGTATGCCATAGCATAGCCAGTTGGTGATATTTTGGAAAATATAGTAAAAGTAAATTTCCGAAGTTATGTTGGTAACATAAAGTTGTATTCAACCTGTCATATATAAAAGATGCAATCAGTAGAAATATCTGAAGAGAAGATATGAAAATGTGCAAAACCTGAAATGGCATAGAGTTAATTTTCTCACAGCAAGTTATACATTTGTAATCATGTACTATTATGGTCTAATATTTTTTGATGGAACAATGGAATTTTTTTGATGGAATATTTTTAATGCATTCAGATAAAATGGAGGGCTAAAACAAGGAAGAACCATTGTTCACTAAATATATTTTCTTTAAAGTAGGCTTCATCAGCCTACCAGCAGTCATCTTGGGACATATTGAAATGCAGTTCTCCAATTCTCCAGCCAATGGTAGGATAATTATAATAACTCTAGTTCAATGATCTGGAGGGAGCATAAAGTTAGGAAAGCTTACTTTAAATGCTTAATGTTAACTGGATATTTTATACATTGGCTTTGAGATGGCTCTAATTGTTTGTGTTGTGTGTGACCAAGATATTCATGTGTATATTCATCCATCAAACTCAATAGCGCCCAGATGAATATTACTGTGGTGGATGTTTCTGTCACTTCTCCCTTGATGGATTTTTGGCATATAAATATATTCATGAACAAGCAGTTCATGTTTTGTAGGACTTTCAAATCCTTAAATTCTTCTCTATGGTTCAATCCTATCTTGCATACTAGGTTTTCTTTTGTTTTGAATTCAACTTTTTCTGCAAGAAACTCAAGGAAGATTACATTCTTCTCCTACCTTTCCTACCTCATAGAACCATTAATTGACCTCACCCTCCTAACCTATATTTTTAAATTGGGTACTCTTTCAAAGGGGCTCAAGGAAGCTTATGTAGATTTTCCATAATCCCACTCCATTTTATCTTTCAGAATAACTCGAGAGTAGATTATGCTAAGAAACAATGTTTGGTGCAAAGTTGCTTATCATGCCATACTTTATTTGTTGATTCCTATCTACAATATTTGAAATACCTAGCATTCTGGGCACAGAGGTTCCAGAGTAGGAGAAAATATTCCTTACTTAGAGGTTTCAAAATAGAATGGCTGACAAGTGTGTGTGTATGTGTTATAGATTAGAAGCATGGACTCATGCTTGTAATATTAAATACTGGTTTTTGCATGCTTTAACAGCAATGTTTTGTATCCTTAAATTTCAAGTAGAAACTCAACAGCATAACTGGATGGCAACCACTCAGTTCACATAAAAGATTTATAACCTCCCCAAGTCTGTCTTTCTTTTCATTTTCTCCATCTGCACAGTAGAACAATGACAGGATTTTTCCCCCTTTGTAAAGGCCATCCAGGCCTTCACATTTAAATAAAAGCTCCTTCCACGATTGCTGGATATTCTCATCCAAAAATACCCCCTTGGCTTTCATCCTAGACACACAAGCACCCAGTCACCAGACTTTCAACTGTTGCGAGGACCGTATTGTTATTCTCATAATTTGAGAACCGACTTGTCATCAGTTCCCCAGTATTTAATTTTTCATAGTGTTCTCAGAACCTTTCACATATTTGTTTTGATTTGTTCAATATTGATCCTTTCTCTGACTTTCAGCGAGCTATCACCTTCCCCGGCTGTTCAAAATAAACTGCCAAGCCAGCAGTTTGCAATTTTGTCATAATACATGTGTTTAGATGTCTGAGTTGCTGTCACAAAGCTTTTGGATCTCACAAATGTCACACTTGCTTTTTTTTTAAAATTCAGATTTGATTTATGCGATGCAATGACTGTGGAAGATAAGGGCCTTCCCTGGTGGAAATGTAATCCTTCCTTACTACTGTTCAACATTGTGCTGATTGAAGCATCAAACTGTTACCTTATTTGGGCAGAGGGTAAAGGAGAGTAAGAGTGGGACTGCATTACATGGATCATGTTAAAAGATATTCTGTGGTTTATATACAAAGTTATCAATTAGTTCTTATTTTTATTTCTTCAGAAATATATGTATATACATAAGTGCAGATGAGTGTGTCTAGATCTGTGCATACATATCTAGACTTTCCTACATGGCTGCTCAACTCCACTGCTTGTATCCTTTTTATGAGGGCAGTGATGACTTCGAACCAGTCATGGGAGTATAGGCATAGTATGAGCCTTCCCCATCCTAGTGACATCCAAAGTTCTCATAAGTCTTATCTAATTAGAAGGCCTAAGTCATCTTCTTACTCCACTGTAGGCACACTTCACCCACCATTTCCAAACATCTACATCAATAATGAGGCAACTCACAACCCAATATTGATGTGTATTGGAGAGTTTGCTATGGGTTTCTGTCATTCTCTGGTTCAGAATCATCACTGCACTGAAAGAAAGAATACAAGCAATGGAACTGGAGCAGCCTCGTAGGAAAGTCGTAGGATATGAGGATCTGTGAGATTCCTAGCAGCACAGATTACTATTCCTTCTGGCACATAATAAAAGCATGCACTGTGTGTTTGGTCACTGACCAGACAAAACTACTAAATATTTTCCAAGAGACCACCTACACACTAACAACGCCATCCAATCACATCCCTTCAGCCTTAATAGCAATAGAATTAGTACTTAGATCTCTACACCGTGTCATAGTGCTTTTTCAGCCTTGTCTAAGCAATTTACAGAGTTAGCATATTGCCCCCCACTAATTTGTGTCCTCATATTGCCAGAAGCATAATTGAGAAATTCTATCAAAAAATTCTAAAAATATAGGCTAGATTGATCATCATTGTCATCTTTAACATTGCCATAATCTTGGGAAAGGTGAATATAAATTAGCACCCTATTTGTTGTCCATAAAATCAGCCATTTTGCTCAACTTGTCTTTAACTTACTTATATATACTTCATTTTATGTTAATTATCCGTCTTTTCCTTTTTAAAGCTAAATTGACTTTTATACAAACAAATTAATCATATAATATACTATGAACAAAAAAAAATCTGATTAATAGTCATCTAATTTCTTTTTCTTTCCTTTTTTTCCCCAATTTTTTTTTAAATCCCAAGGGAATTGTTCATCTCCATTTGTCTATACTTTGCAGATTTGCAGTTATGGCCCATCTCGTATCTAACTATGCAAATCTTTTGTTCTATAATATAAGTAGTAGGTTACTCATGTGCACTGCTTTTTTGATCTTGTTCAGGTTACAGCATGGTTTGAGAACCTGATATTACAACATGGCCAGCTTATACGAAAGTTGAATTACTGCCATATTTCTGTTAAGATGCTTATTTTCAAGTCAATATTTTCAAAAATTTAGGGCAAGGCAGGAAAATCACTATTGGAATGTTTCCAGCCTTAAGGTTTCTTTTCTATAATAAAATAATGTTGGCTGAAAATATTCAATATTTAGCTGAAAATATCTGAACTGTAACTGTATTCAAAACAAATAGATGAATAAACTCTATCTGGAGTTTTGCACCTCAGATTTGATAGCCCCATATCTGGATTATATCAGATCCCAAACCTCCAACAATCTGCCTCAATTGGTCAAGGTATTGTTTGCCAGGCCTTATCACTTTCCTAAAATACTATCCTTGCATCTAGAATTGGGCAGGGTTGGTAGACCTACAATATGGCTCGGGACCTAGTCATATGCGAGACCGCCTCCTGCCCCATACATCCCTCAGACCGATACGCTCCCACAGAGAGGGCCTTCTCAGGGTGCCGTCGGCCGGACAATGCCGGCTGGCGACACCCGGGGAAGGGCCTTCTCTGTGGCGGGCCCTGCCCTGTGGAACGACCTACCCCCTGAACTCCGCACCATCACCGACCTCTGCCTCTTCCGCCAGTGTTTAAAAACACATTTATTTCATCAAGCCGGCCTAACATAGCCCCCGCTGTGACTAATCTTAGATGGTTTTTAAATTGGAGATCTTAATTGGTTTTAGCGCAGGTTTTGCTGTTTAATAGTTTTTTAAATTTATATGTTTTGTATTATTTTTTATGTTCTTTTTAAATTCCTGTGCGCCGCCCTGGGTCCTTTTGAAGAAGGGCGGGATATAAATTGAATTAAAAAATATATATGGTAAATGTATGCCCCTGAACTGCTATGCATTTATTGTGCTCACCTATATTAAATAAAGACATCAAATAACTTTTTAAATCTACCATACCGCCACCTAAGAAATCTCCAGCTTTTATATCTAAAATAGATATAAGAATATCTTCTTTATAACGAAACTATTCTTTATTTCTGAAAGATACCCTTTATGTTTATTTAATTAAATTATTTATTTTCTTAGTTTTACTCTTGAATTTTCCTTGGTAGTTATAAACTTTTAAAAATCCTTATACATTTTTTAGATTTGCCTTTTTCAGATTTGTCCTTTATTTTTTCCCCAAGAAAATGATTACTGAATGCAGAAAGAATTACTGCATTGTATTAATGTATATTAACATGTTGCGTAATGTTATATCTAGAATTGATTTGTATAATCTGGTCTTTGACAAACTTTGAACAATTGAGGACAGACCCTATCTTTATTCAGAGGTGAGATGCCTCATCTGGCAGGTGTGGGATGTAGTAAGTTACTGGAGGTTGGTTTTGTATGTGCTTCACTATTTGTGCTGAGCCTGTTACTGGCAGATCTAAAGGAAAATTCTCCCTCATACCAGCACCAAGATATAAAACTCAATTTTCAAGCATGTGGCTTTGTTGTACATTCTTTTTTTTTTAATCCCAGGAAGTGGTAATTTGGGCCAGTCCTGCTCTAGAACAGAGGTGTCAAAATCACCGTCTTATGTTACCATCATGTGACATTTTGCGATGTTTCTCCCATTCGTGGAGCTGGGGGTGGGCGAGACCTGTGCATGATGCATCTGGCCCACGGGCTGCCAGTTTGACACTCCTTCACTAGAGCAAGGGCAAATAGCTTGTAAAAATTCACATACTGAACATCTTTGCTGAAACCAAGAAGCCTAACTTTATGAATACGTACTCAAAAGCAGAGCTGGTGACAAAAGGGCCTACTCTCAAGTAATGATTTCCAAGACCTACCCCCTGATATCAGAACTACCACGGACCTCCGCTCCTTCCGCCAGAAACTTAAAACCTACCTGTTCCATCAAGCTGGCTTGACCTAACTTATGCTTCTCGCCCCAGTCTGTAATTTAAATTTTTTATTCGGTTTTATGGGTTCAGTTTTAACTTTTATAAATTTGTACAGGGTTATTTAATTTGATTTTAGCTTTGTATGTATTGTTATGTTTTTAGTAGTTTTAATTTTACCTGTACACCGCCCCGAGTCCCCTCGGGGAGAGAGGGCGGTCTAGAAATTCAATAAAATAAATAAATATAAATAATAAATAAGTGTCAGCAAGTGAATGGTCTTAAATTGTCTAACTTATCCTGTTTCTCTATGCTGAAATTTTCTCTTGTAAGTTAAAGAATGGTATTTCATTGATCAGTTTACCCCTTGTTTACTGAATAGAACATAAAGATAAGGGGGGGGGGAAACTAATAAAAGTGCCATCTTCTAAGATTAAGAACAGATATATTCCAATCTGTGAATTCTATGTAGCCATGAATGTCTTCAATCAATCAATCAGGGTAAGGGTCAGGCGTAAATGTTAGATTCTACTCAGTCATGTGCAATCAGTTCTTCATAACATCCTCTTGTTTTGCAAAATGCAGATATAGAGACTAATATCTGCAAGCTGAAGGTTGAACTCCTTAACTCTTGCAGATTGAGGTTCTTCATTTTGCCAGCTAGGAGCATGTGCCTATTTCTTCTTGCTAGCAACTAGAGGTAGATTTCAGTAAAGAGCCTTTCCCCCTCTACACACAGATACAAAGTGGTCAGTTATATCCAAATATTGTCAGCAATATTTTATTTTATTTTTATACATAGCTATTAAAGGTGCCCCTCAAGTCCTGCTGTACTGCCTTATTGTGGCAGGGGGTGTTCTTGGGTGAGATGAGAAAAGAAATGCCAAGGATATGCGCAAAGCAAACATTTACCCAGCAGGTTCAATGAAGACATGCAGGTCATTCCAGCTGTCCAGCTAAGGCAGGGAGGCACCTATAATGGGCAGAACAGATATCAGAAGGTGCTGGAGGCAAATAATCACCTTACTTACAATGGCAAAGGAATCATTTCATACTGCATAGGAGGAGGCAGTAGTAAACCACTCCTGGATTTTAACAAGAAAATCACATGGCTAGACAATATAAAGTGATTGATGATGTGGTGCTGGATGATGGCCCCTCAGGTTGGATGGCACTCAACTTGCTACTGAGGAACAGCTGAGGATCTTTCTGAGTACTAATTGTGTTTATGACATAGCTAGATTAAAGCCTTCAGGATATCTAGCTGTGTTATTGCTATGTAGAAAAAGAAAATCCAAAGCTGCAAAAACAGAATTACATGGAATGAAAGAAGAATGAACTCAGGAAAGCTCAATACAATAAAATAAGATATGAATCAACTATACATTGACATTATAGGCACAAATGAATGGAAATGGATTGGAATTGGGCAGAAATAATTAGATTTTTTTTTTACAGTTTACTAGTTACAACATTGCAATTGGAAAAACCCAGTTTTTCCAGTTGCAATGTATGGCTCTGAAAGTTGGACCATATGAAAAGCTGAGCACCAAAGAATTGAAGCCTTTGAGAAGACCCCTGAGAGTCCCTTGGACTGGAAGGCAATCAAACCAATCAGTTCTAGAGGAGATCAACCCTGACTGCTCTTTCGAAGACCAGATCCTGAAGTTGAAACTCAAAACACTTTGGCCATCTAATGAGAAGGAAGGACTCACTGGAGAAGAGCCTAATGCTGGGAAAGATTGAGGGCAAAAGAAGAAGGGAATGACAGAGAATGAGGTGGCTGGGTGGAGTCACTGAAGCAGTAGGCATAAGCTTAAATGGACTCCAGAGGATGGTAGAGGACAGGAAGGCCTGGAGGAACATTGTCCATGGGGTCACGATGGGTGGGACATGACTTCACAACTAACAACAACAAAAGCACCAACAACAACAAAGTCACAACATGATAAACAAGTTTTTAATATGACAATTATCCAGTTTAACAGAATAGTAGAGTTGGAAGGAACCTTGGAGGTCTTCTAATCCACTGTTTATAGTCCAGTCACTAAGGCAGAGGAAGAGGAATTTGATGAATTTTATGGTGAAGTTATAACCGTCAGAACACACAAAAAAGATATATTGCTTGTGGTTGAAAAACTACAATGTCAAATTTGGAAATATCAAGAAGGAAAACATAATTACACTTTATATCTTAGGAAACTGAAATAAAGAGCTCATGACCACATAACCACCATTTTCAAGGAGAACATCAGGAACTGCTTTGAGTTCTCGAAACCCATTGGTTGAGAACCAGAGAAATTATGGAATGAAATCAAAGAACTTTTGAAACACACATGTGAAAGGAGACAGCCAAAGACTAAAAAAAATCAAAAATAGCCAACTGAATATCAGAACAAACAGTGGAAATTGCCAAAAATAGAAGAGAAACCAAAGCCAAGGAATACAAAGATTTTAGAAAAGAATCTAATAAAGAATCTCAGAGTTATTAGAAGAGACAAGAAGCAGTTTTACAACCTCTGTAGACATCAAAGATAGAAATAGACATGGGGGGGAAATGGTAGTCCAAACTCAGAAGAAGGTTCCAGCCTCAAATTAAATATCAAATGACATATAATAGCGGCTTCTAAAAGATTGAAAAAAGAGGGGAAAATATACTGAAATTCTGTACAGTAGAGGTGTAGCACTCGAGATACCTTAAAAGATATTATCTATTAACATGTAGTAGTTAATAGCAATGTATTAATATCTCTAGAAGTAGAAGACCAAGTTATGTCAGCACTCTGGTCATAACCAAGTCAGAATAACTACAGAAATATGGCAAGCAATGGAAGAAGAATCTGTAAAGTTATGCCATGCTACGCTAGCAAATTTGGAGAACAACAGAGTAGCCAACAAATTGGAAGAATTTGGTCTGCAGAACAGTACCAGAGAAAGGAAATTTAACAGTGTACACAAAATATCATATAAAATCTTTAATTTAACATGCTGCATCATTCAATGCAGATTAGAATCCTGTATAAAACAGGAGATGCCAGATATTCAGATTGGATTTAGAAAAGACTGAAGAATACAAAACATTACTGCTGATTCAGACTGCATAACTAGGAAAAAAAGCCAAAAAAGAGAGAAAACAATATATGTCTGTAAGAAGATCTTCAATTTTGTTAATCTGTGGTTTGTACTTCAAAAATGGGAATCTCAGAGCTTCTCATTATCCTTGTGAAAACTTATATACAGATCTGAATATTGCTTGCAGTCATATGGTCATTAGTATTCTTTCTGAGTTATTGAGGTGAATTGGACCCTAACCCTAACCCTAATCTGTGTCCTTGGGGTCACCTGAATAGTGCCTGAAGAGGTTCCACACCCATGTGCACTATTCAGGTGACCCGGGGGGCACAGAACACAAACACTAATGGTGTAAGGAAATCACCACAATTGTCCTTTTCCTGGAATTGCATCACAATAATTCACTGGAAAAGAAAACCTCTCCAGTCAAACCTCTCTAGTCACACAATAATCCTAGACCTGTCCGTTCAGAAATAGGTTCTACCAGGTCAGTGCCTAGTGCTGCTGTAGATGGATTGACATCAGTTTGTCCAAAGGATTTCACAACTATGTGAATCTTCTGTCATTTGTCCTGCTCTGAGTCCAGCAAGCTTGTTGGAGAGACATTTCAGTATAAATGCCTCCTGAGAAACGTTCCATGGGGAAATTGCCAACCTGGGACAGCTGCTGTCGAGTGCCTGCTGTCCCTTCCTGCCACTCCCCCTTCTTCAATGCAAGTGAAAGAACGCTAAAAGACTAAGACTGCTGGGGCAAAGCCAACAAGAGCTAAAGATCTTGCAGCTGGTTGCACCACCTGGGCCTTGGGCCATGCCATAAGTGGAAGACAGAAAAGATGGATAATTTCACACTCAGGGACACAGCGCTAGAGAGGTGGCTGTGAATCACTCTGCACTCTCTTCAAGGACCTTGTGCTGGGCTGTGGAAGGGATCCACCAATGAATGGAGAGAGAGCAGTCTTCTCACTGCCAAGACAAATCTGTATTGCGATAAAGGGTCAGATGCTTTTTTTTTAAGGGATATTTTTTTCATAGTAAGTGGCCAATTCAAAACAGCTTATAAAATTTCCTTTTCAGTTACATAAGAAGCCACTAATTTTCATTAGCCCATGACATAGTTTAAATATGATTTTTTTTAATGGCTGAAATGGGATGATTTTTTTTTCTTAGATGAAGGAGCTTTTCTTAGATCCACTGATTAATGCAATGCAATTGCCCCTATTTTATTCCCTGACAATGAAGTGAATTTGGGTGGGTTTAATCTAATATATTGGTTAGCTGAAGCATTTGCACTAGAATGTACTATGCAGTTTTAAGCATGCTATTTCCTTGTTTCATTTTAATTCCCATTAAAATCACTAAAATTCTGATAATTTTACTTTTCAATGTCATCTATTCCTAGTGAGCAATGACATAGCTAATGTGTGTGCAACATGCTGATATAGAGTGAGTAAGAATCAAATGTCATAAGCCTAAATATTTAAACAAGAAATGGCAGGTATAAAATTTCTTAGCAATGAGACTTCACTTTAAATACTGTTATAATGGGGAATCCATTCAAAGACCTAGTAACCTTAATCAGTTTTATAGCATCTTTGACTGGAAAAATACATATACTGTGTACTGTCATTGTTGCTGTTGTTGATAGTGATAAAACCAGTACCTAGAAGCTACATAGATTTTCATCATTTCTTCCTAGCTTTTCTTCTTTATTAGTTGAAAAATAATCACTGGTTTGTGTAGTGTAACATAAAAAAAAGGATATAGAAGCCATTTCATGCTGTGATTTTAAAATAGAAGATCACACATTAATATGTAGCAAATCATGTGCTCAAAGAGTTTTAAATGATTCAGATGTCGGGATGGTATTCTAAGGAAATTGGAAGACACTAAGTGTAATATCTCTCTTTTATAAATTGGCTTCCCTGTGGGAAAATTAGCATCTGACCTTGCCCAAATGCAACATTATCAAATCTGAGCTTTGAAAATCCATATAACCACTAGTTGTCAGCAAAAGAATTATATATGTATATGTATATTATATTATATATGTATCTTTCCAATGTATCTCTCCAAAGTTCAAATTTTGCAGATTTGCCTTGCCTGATACTATCATCCTAACTAGGTAGACCAGACCAGGAAACCAATTCCACGGAATGACTAAAACTATTCTCATTGAGATTGACCATAATAACAGAATCCTGCAGCATACTATACAGGGGTACTATAAACTTAAATGCTATTTCTATTCATATCTCATTGAATATTTCAACAATTCCACATCCAGGAACGACAATCAAGTAAATGGTTCTGGACTTTGAAGAACTCAGAAGTCAGAGACCACCCCAGAAACAAGAAACTGTTGATCACAAAAATGATTTTTTTATTTGTATTGTAACTCCTACATGGATGTTAACACAAACAAATGATTGAATGCATGGAATTTATGATATGAAATGTATGTATTTCTTTCCACCTTTTATTGAAATTATTTTGTATGAAGTCTCGGAGGAGGTTACCAACCCTGACATGGAAGCTCTAAAATATTTGTTAAATACCCTACACACCCCTTTCCTATTATAAAATTGTAAAATCAATAAAAATTGTTATACAGAAACAAGATATTGTAATATTAGGAAGACTAGCTCTCATCCCAAGGGAGATAATCATATGCCATCAATTGTCTTAGGTAGTATCCTTTTACCTAAAATGCCGAGATGAGACAGCTAGAACAGCAGGTCCCAATCTTTTGGGCACCAGGGACTGGTTCCATGGAGAGAGGTTTTTCCATATACCAGAGGGGATGTGGTTTTGCCTGCATTCCATGGATGAGGCTTTGCTTGTTTTGGCAGCCCTGTTTCTGGTATGCCACAACCTGTACTAGGCCACAGACCGGGGGGGGGGGGGGGAGAGGGGGGGCTTGAGAACCCCTGAGGCAAAAGCAAAGTTTTCTTTTGTGATCATTCCTGAACACTTTAGAATGAAATATAAATGAAAGCATTCTTCCTTCATTTTGCAAGCAATTTAATTCAATTAAAAATAAATAGCACTCTGTGGCTCAGTAGATACAGTGATATTAAATATTGTGCTTAACTTCGCTTCAACTACATTAACTACAAAGTGTCATTGCAGCGATACGGCTAACACCAAGTAACTCTTTATATCCCTACGGCATAATTTCTCTACCCCTCATCAAATCCATAAGCCTGCACTCCATGAATATCAGTTCTGCTACTTTGACCTGCAGAGACTTCTGTCTCTACGCCGTGTGTCACCTAACATATCTTACACCAGGGTCTAATTTTCTTAGAAGAAGCTATTTTGGAAAGATTTAAATAATCCAGCATGGACCTCAAACTCTCCTAGCATGCAGAGATCTAGGAAAATAAAAGTAATTTGGGGACTTTGAACAGATCAAATGATAAAACTGTACCGTGGAAAACTGGTTTAGATTCTCTTTCAGTCTATTGCTTATAACTTTCTGGTAATAAGATTGCACTTCAGTATTTAGCGCTGCATCAAGTTCAGAGAAGCAGAAGCAGTGAAAGACAAATAATAACAGAAGGAACACAACAGAGACTATCACGTAGTAATAATCTCATAATTGTGTGTTTAATAAAGACATTATGTGTTGGAGTAAAGTTTTTTTTTCTAGCAATTATTTTTATTATTTTTGGTTTTTGTATTGTTAGCTTTCTCACGCAAGTGAGTAGGAGCTTGATATCTAGAAAAAGATAGTCCTTCACAACAAGGTGTTTTTGTCACTGTCACTAAGGAAAAGAATTGCCACAATCATTGGAAAGCAATCAGAGGTGGTATTCAGCATATTCTTTCCAGTTCTGGAGAACCAGTAATGGAAATTTTTAGTAATTCGGAGAACTGGTAAATACCACCTCTGACTGGCCCCTCTCCCATCTATTCTCTGCTTCCTGAGTCCCAGCTGATTGGGAGGAAATGGGGAGTTTGCAGTAACCTTCCCCTAGAGTAGGATGGGAATGGAAATTTTACAGTATCCTTCCCCTGCCACACCCACCAAGCCATGCCATGCCCACCAAGCCATACCCATAGAACTGGTAGTAAAAAATGTTGAATCCCACCACTGAAAGCAATAATGATGTCAGGTAGTAGTGTAGTGTAAGAGGATGGACAGAAGAAAGGAGCAAGGAAAGGAGGAAGTGAAGGAAGGAAGGAAAGGGAGGAGGGAGAATTTATCTACTGTTAGATGTCAATAGGCAGTGCACACTGTGAATATTACTGATATATCTGTCTCTAAGAAAATTTATGAAGAGTTGGAATAAGTTGTACTAGTGGAAAGTTTGGGTTGGGGATTGAGGGAAGACTCATATGATAATTATGAATTTCTCAAACCAAATCAAAATGGGTTTTAGACTGAATTTGTATACTATGTTTGGGTTAGCAATTACCAAGGATGAAAGCCAGAATTCAGCAAAGGCAGTACACAGCAAAGAGTTTTGGTAATTTGTGTGCGATAAGATCTTTATGCAAGAATTTGAAGCAACAACAGGAGCTGATTACTACAGATAAATGATTAAAATATGGGCTGGGGGGTGAGAATGACCACCTCTAGGTAGAAAAATGCATTTTTACCTAAAGACCCACGTGTTTGGAGATTTCCCAGCGTGTTTTAATTTCTCTAAGCAAATGAGAGCCCTCAAGGCTCATTAGGGCTATTTACACAGTTCTTAACTGGAAAAAATTAGATCTACACAAAAAAATGAATAAATAAGTAAACTAATGTGAAATATGAATGAGCTAATCATGTTTGAAATGGAGTTCCAAGTCGGAGAGATGACACGCTGAAAACTCCAGCCAGCTGAGGCCATTTCTTTGACTTGACTTCCCCTCGCTTACTATTATGGAGATAAGTCTATGGGGAGAAAATGTAGAAGAATGGAAACAAAGAGTGATTACGCGCAGCATTGGCAAAGGACAGAAACAAAGGATGGGGGGGCGGGGGGAAGCAGAATCCCAAACCTTGAATTGTAATTCTATGCGCTTAACAGAAGAAGACTTAAGACAGAGGAACTTTGAGTCTCTTTCTTCCATTCGCCACTTAGGATACTGTCATGACAAAACCAATAGAATCGAGAAGATATCCAGAGTCCAATCCGGAGATAGGTGCGGGATATAAATTTGATAAATAAATAAATAAATAAATAAAATAGCATCCAGCATTCAATTTCTTGTTAGCAACAAGCCTGGGCTAACCCCCATTTTATTTAGCACAAATATATTTTAAAATATGGAGAATCACTACTTTGAGAGAGTTTAGGAAAGTGCCTTCTGGTAGCCTATTAGTATGTATTTTTTTTATTATTTTTATTATTTTTATTTTATTCCAATTTATAGCCCGCCCTTCTCCAGAGGGACCCAGGGCGGCGCACAGGAATTAAAAACATACAAATATAACAATATAAAATTTAAAAAGATATTAAACTCCCACCCTGTGCTAAAATCAATTAAAACCCCCAATTTAAAACTGTCTAAAAGCAGTCAATGTAAATGGCATCTTATGATTTCTAAAGCATTCATAAACGGTGGCAGGGAGTTCAAAACTTCTGTTTCATTTCCCCACAATGCCCTGTAAGTAGCACACTTCAAGGGCTTTGCAGAAAATTAAAACCATAATTCTTCTCAGAATATGGCCTTTCCCCAAACTGTGATTAACTTAACCAATACATTTTCATAATTCTGAGTCTCAGCACCTCTCCCTGTAGATACGCAGTCACATTCTGTTATCTCAAGACCACTTTATTTTTTACTGCTGTCTATTCGATCACTATGCAGGAAGTCCTTGACTTATGACCACAATTGAGCCCGACATTTCTGTTGCTGAGACACTTGTTAAATTTTGCCCCATTTTCCGACCTTTTTTCCTGCATTTGTTAAGTGAATCACTGCAGTTCTTAAGTTAATAACACAGTTGTTAAGTGAATCTGGCTTCCCCATTGACTTTGCTTGTCAAAAGGTTGCAAAAGGGGATTGCATGACACCAGGATGCGGCAACAATCATAAATAGGAATCAGTTGCCAGGTTTCTGAATTTTGATCACGTGACCATGGGGATGCTGCAATGGTCATAAGTGTGAAAAACAGTCATAAGTCATCTTTTTCAGTGAAGTTGTAATTTTAGTCACTAAATGAACTATTATAAGTTGAAGACTCCCAGTAGTTGGAGGATACCAGAAAGGCAAAGTATATGCTTTTCCATTAAAGATTGCCATTTCCCTACCTAACCACAGAACTCTAAAGCACTGGCCAGTTCTGTTGAGGCTCCTGGAGTGGTGTCAGTATTGGAAGATAAGATAATCTGCCATTGGGTGTCTGTCTGTGGATGTTGCCTGTGGAAATCTTAGAAGCCCAAGAAAGAAGATGGATTCAGATTAAGAGAGTTGGAAGGGACCCTGTAGATCATCTAGTCCAACCCCCACTGCCCAAGCAGAAGACCCTACACCATTTCTGACCGATGGCAGTCCAGTCTCTTCTTGAAAGCCTCCAGGGATGAAGCTCCCACAACTTCCGAAGGCAACTTCTGTTCCATGGGTTGATTGCTCTCCCTGTCAGGAAAATTATCCTTATTTCATCGATCACTTTCCATCCATTATTCCTTGCCTGACCTTCAGGTACTTTGTAAAATGATTCTCTCCTCTCTGTGGCAGCCCCTCAAATATTGTAAGATTTCCATCAACTGAAGTGTGAGTTTTGATTCAAACTTGACAAAGTCAATAGGTTCTCAAGTCAGAATATGCTTATGATTAACATGCCTAAATGCTTACTGTTAAAACTCTTAAATGCTTTCTAGACTTCTTCATGTGATAATATGCCAATCCAAAATTTTTGTCTGTGTAGTTTCTTTTTTCATTGTACGAAAAAAAAAAAAAAGAGCTGCAATGCAATAGATATCTAGGCATTGTCTTCTGATTACCCTATGGCAGTGATGGTGAACCTTTTTTGGCTCGCGTGCCAAAAACGGGGGGAGTGCAGGGGGGTCGTGCATGGGTGTATCACACCCATAATGCTATGTGCATGACCACAGCACGAATGCGTGCACGACCAGTGCTCCCCCCGCCATTTTTGCCGTTATAGGAGCCTGGGAAGTGCAAAAAAAGTGACTTCTGGTTTGCTCGTAGAGTCGCTTTTTGCCCTCTGGAGCCTTCAGGGAAGCTTCCTGGGGCTCCTGAAGGCTCTGGAGGGCTAAAACTGGCCCTATGAGCAAACTGGAAGTCCATTCCTGAACTTCCGGTTTGCCACTTTCTCGCGCTCCAGAGGCTTCAGGGAAGCTCGGAGGGTGAAAAATGGCCTCAAAAGAAGGCCGAAGTCAGCTGGCCAGTGCAGCACATAATAATAATATAATAATAATAATAAATCTTGAATTTATTGACCGCTCCATCTCCCTGGGGGGACTCGGAGCGGTGCACAGGGCAAATAAAACCATAAAAAACAACATACATACAATAAAAACAAATTAAATACATCCCTGCGCTAAAATCCCAGTTAAAACTACTAAAATTCCTAACTAAAATTAACAGTCCTATAGACGGGAGACTACCCTAGGCCGGCCAAGCAGAACAGATGTGTTTTTAGTTTAAGACGGAAGGAGAGGAGGTCCGTGGTTGTTCTAATGTCGGGGGGAAGGTCGTTCCAGAGGGCTGGGCCCGCCACAGAGAGAGCCCTTCCCCTGGGCGTCGCCCGCTGACAAAGTCTAGTGGACGGCACCCGGAGAAGCCCCTCTCTGTGGGAGCGAATCGGCCGTGAGGATGTATGAGGCAGGATCCGGTCCTGCAAATAGCTAGGTCCCGAGCCATGGAGCGCTTTAAAGATGGTAATTAAAACCTTGAAGCGCACTCGGAAGACGACAGGCAGCCAGTGCAGCTCGCGCAAGAGCGGTGTTACATGGGTAAACCTCGAGGTTCCCATAATTGCTCGCGCGGCTGCATTCTGGACTAGCTGAAGTCTCCGAGTGCTCCTCAAGGGGAGCCCCATGTAGAGAGAGTTACAATAGTCCAGTCGGGACGTCACGAGAGCATGAGTGACTGTGCGCAGGGCGTCCCGATCCAATAGGGGGCGCAACTGGCGAACCAGGCGAACCTGGTAAAACGCCCTCCTGGCCACGGCTGTCACTTGATCTTCCATGGACAGCCGGGCATCCAGGAGGACACCCAAGTTGCGCACCCCATCCACTGGGGCAAGATGTTCGCCCCCAATGGCCAGCGATGGAGTCAGCTGGTTGAATCGGGCAGCCGGAAACCACAGCCACTCGGTCTTGGTCGGGTTGAGCCTGAGTCCGTTTCTTCCCATCCAGATCCGTACGGCGAACATGTGCGCTGGCCAGCTGACAGGGCAAGCCTTGCGTGCCCTGACAAATGATTTTGCGTGCCACCTGTGGCACGCGTGCCATAGGTTCGCCATCACGGCCCTATGGTAAGAGTAGGTAGCTAATAGCCTATAGACTACATGTTTGCTTCAGCCCTTCATCAATGTATCAAATTGGCAAAAAGATATAAAGGTTAAGATATTGGACTAAAACCAGGATGTGAGTTCTACCGCTACCTTACGGATGGAAGCCAGCTATATGACTTTGAGCCAGTCACTGTTTTCCAGACCAACCTAGGTGACAAAGTTGTAGAAAAAAATATAAGGAAGGAGCACTATGTATAAATTAAAGTTGGAATTTACTAAATAAATAAAATGGCTGATTTGAGGAGGCAGGTGTAGTATGGTTCTTTATTCTCATATATGGGGAAAAGGTGAATTGTTAAGCTTTTACCAGAATTTAGTTGAGCATTTTCATTCCTTTGCATTGCCACATTCAACAAGAGTAAATGCTCTTAGCATGAAAAGAAGATGCAATGTATGCAGCAGAGGTGGTATGCAGCAAGTTCTGACCAGTTCTGGACAACCGGTAGTGGAGATTTTAAGTAGTTCAGAGAACCGGTAAACGCCGCCTCTGCCCCACTCCCATCTATTCTCTTCCTCCCGCGTCCCAGCAGATTGGGAGGGAGTAGGGATTTTGCAGTATCCTTCCCCTGCCATTCCTGCCAAGCCACGCCCACCAACCCACACCCACAGAACCGCTAGTAAAATTTTTTGAATCTCCTACTGATACGCATGAGTAGGTGATGCTATTAGAAAAAAGATAACAACCTTAATTCGGTATACTAAACATCACTGGATTCAAACCAGTGGTGGGTTTCTGCAGGTTCGTACCTACTTGCGAGAGCCGGTTGGTGAAATTTAGAGAACCGGTGAGAGGGGGTTCCACCGGCGTACCTGGAAGTAAATCTGGCCCGCCGCTGCCAGTGACCCAAGGGGAAGGAAAGGAAAGGAAGGAAGGAAGAAAGAAAGAAAGAAAGAAAGGAAGGAAGGAAGGAAGGAAGGAAGGAAGGAAGGAAGGAAGGAAGGAAGGAAGGAAGGAAGGAAGGAAGGAAGGAAGGAAGGAAGAAAGAATTTATCATCACAATTGAGTCCAAAATTTTGGTTGCTAAGCAAGAACATTGTTAAATGAGTTTCATCACATTTTAAAAGGTGGCCACTCCCACCCTGTCACATGACTGCCAAGCCACGCCCACAAAATAGGCCACACCTACAGAGTAGGTTGTAAAAAATTTGAAACCCACCACTGATTCAAACCCAGATTAAGTGATCAGAATCTTTAGGCAGGACAGACCCATTAATCTCAACCTTGCGAACTCTCAAGCTTCCTCTTTCTGCTATGTATTCAAGATGGACAGTGATTAATATTTATATGTATTTACACATTAAGGTGTAGGTATATACCTATGTATATAGCATATCTATCTACATGTGTGTTATGTACGTGTACACTTTTGAGAGCAGGCAGCAGAATTTCATTTTTAATATGTGCCAGAGTGCCCACAGGAAGAAAAAATGGCAACAAAGGTTATTTTAAGATTAGTTGGTTTCACTTTCTCAAGTCTTGATTTAAATCTTGAACTCTGTAGAGATTCTCATTCATCCAGGTCATGGCTGTCCCAAAGATGCTTTTTCAGGAGGCAACTGGACTTTCTTGTCTTCAAAGAAAAAAACAAGAAAGTCCAGCTGCCTCCTGAAAAAACACCTTTGGGATAAATCTTGAATTGCTTCTATTGTGTCTATGAGTCAGACCCTTGCTTGTACAGTATGTGTGTAGGGGGGAATGATTGTTCCCTCATCTCTATTTTTAAGCTTTGATTGATTGATTGATTGATTGATTGATTGATTGATTGATTGATGAAATATACAATACTGTATATTCTGCTTGACTTTCAGTTGAAATATGACAATAAAAACAAGAAATAAAAAAGAACATAGACGGCAGAATAACAAACTGGGTGGAAACAAAAGTAAGCAACCTAAGTTAAAAAGAAACTTCAGTCATCTCCATCAAAGGCCTGGGTAAAGAGGCCCCTTCAAAACACTAACATTGCAGGTATTTCTTATCTCAATGTGAATTGCAATAAATACATCTTGGACATGGATGTGTAGCCTTTCTGTCAGAACTTCAGCTTATCAAACAGTCTGGTTATAAAGTGCCTCTAAGCCTGTAATGACTGCAGGCTCAACGTGCTGCCTACAAATTGTGCTATGGGACCCAGACCCCTCACTAGAAGGGTTTCTCCTATTTTCAAGAGTTTTCATTTTTAAGAATTTGCAAATTTTCAGTGTCATTAGTATAATAAGATATGATTATGGCAACATAATGCATGCATTAACTATGAAACATGGCCTGGGGTGTTACTACCTAGGGCTGTGATATGTGCATCTCTTCCAAACACCAGGACAGCAGGACTGTTTTTGCATTTTGATGAGCAAAGTCAAACAAAACATAATTATTGTTGGAAGCAACCTTGGTCATTTAGTGAATGACGCTTTCTTTGCGCTGTTTATTTCTGACCTTCTTCTCTCTGTTAGAATTGTTGCTTGCACAAATCTTTGCAAACAATCTGAGATCTGTATAGGAAAAAAATAAGAATTTTTCATGTTCCTGCTTCCTTGAAAACTATTTCTAACTTATTTACATTGTCTTTATTGCATTTCAGTGGTGGGTTTCAAATTTTTTTAGAACCTCTTCTGTAGGTGTGGCCTGCTTTGTGGGAGTGGCTTGCCGGCCATGTGACTGGGTAGGAGTGACTTGCTGGCCATGTGACCAAGTGGGAGTGGCTTGGCAGTCATGTGACTGGGAGGGTGTGGCCGACTTGTAAAATGTGGTGAAATTCACTTAACAACGCTCTTGCTTAGCAACCAAAATGTTGGCTCAGAAACTCTGGCATTTGAAGCACGCAAATCTTAAAACTGTCAAGTTACAAGACCCTTGCACCCCTAATCCTTTAGAAAAAAAACCCCAGGGGTGTTCAAACTTGACAGCTTTAAGACTTGTGGACTTCAACTCCCAGAATTCCTCCTCTCACTCTTCATCTTGATGATGTGCAGATGGGCGCGGGGAGGGAAGTGGAACCGGTTCTAAATGGCACTGTAGATTTGTGGAACCTCTTCTACAGAAGATGTTAGAATTGGCAGGAACCCACCTCTGTTGCATTTTCAACTGAAGATGTTTTGGGTGATTCCATTTAATCATCTACAGTAAGTTAGATATTGGATAGCAATTTGTCTGAAATGGTATAGGGTTTCCTGCCTAGGCAGGGGGTTGGACTAGAAGACCTCCAAGGTCCCTTCCAACTCTGCTATTGTATTGTATTTCATTGTATTGCATTGCATTGAATTATATTGTATAAGTGACAATTATTACTTTTAATGCCCTGTTGAGACCATATCAGGATATATCTGGCAATGTCTTCCCAGTAGAGAATCTGTTTGTCTGGTCTGGACATAAAAATGGTCTCTTGAGGGTTCCACCTCTTTGTGAGGTTTGTAAGGTATGGACCAGGAACTTCATGGTAGTGGCTCCACACTTTGGACAGCACTTTATCCAGTGGTAGGGATGGCCGCAAGCCTCGATGCATTTTGAAGCAAGTGAAAACTCTCATGCTTAAGCATGCTTTCATACCTTCATTGTTTCATGATCCTTGCCATGTGGCGATTTTTTAAATAGGTTTTTGTATTCTAGCTTTATTTATTATTATCCACTCTGAGTCTGCTAGGATTAGGATGATATATGAATACTGGAAATAAAATAACAGCACAGAAGTGGTGAGGAAAAAGTGTAACTAAAAAAGCACATGAAGGAGGAGTAAGCATTACACTTGTAAAGCATCCATTCATAATAACTATATGTTAAATAGCACCTGTGGGACTATAACCTATAACAACTGTACTTAAATTCCCTCTCCACAAATTCAATTTGCAAGCTTGCCAATGTCATCTCTGATTTGTAAAATGTATCTTTAACATGCAATTGCTGGAATGCTGGCAATATATATATAAAAGGAGATACCACACGAAGTCCCTTTTAACTGTGTTTGCTGAAAGATAATTTTGAAGTGGGGAACAAGTGAAGACGGTAACATAATCTTCAAAATAAGCAACATCAAAATGTAAAAACTCTCCCAAATTCTAAGCCATATATGATTCCATCCCACATAGGTCTCAGCCTTCCCAAAAATATTAAGAGTCTCTGCTGACTACAAAAAAGAGTCAGCTTTGGTTTGGTTCATGCAAAGGTTTTTGAAGAAATTAATAAAAAGGTTCCTTTCGCACATATGTACTAATCATTCACACTGTTATCTTCCCAGCAAAGGTGGTTCCTATTTTTCTACTTGCATTTTTTACGTGCTTTCAAACTGCTAGGTTGGCAGAAGCTGGGACAAGTAACAGGAGCTCACTCCATTACGTGGCGCTAGGGATTCGAACTGCTGAACTGACGAACTGCCTCCCCAAAAATATTAAGAGTCTTTGCTGGCTACAAAATAGAGCCTTGGGTTGGTTCTTGCAAAGAAATGAATAGTGACCCTCAGCAACAGAACAACCAAATATATCACACCAGCAAACATTTCATATATCCAGTGAAGCAAGCCTGAGACATTTTGCTTTTTCATTCCATAGACAAGAGCAAACTGATAGCAGTTGATGCTGAAGTCAAGACAGGATGGTATCCTGTAACACAAATGAGACAGTAGTCTAACTTTAGATGAGAGACTGGGGATAGACAACTCTATTCTTCAATGCAAGAAAAGAGCCAGGAGCTGCTACCCTGAGATCTGCTGCTCCAGACATTCCTCTCGCTCTGCCTAATGGTGGAGCTGTCCTTGATACAAAGTCCAATTCTGCCTAGATACAACCAAGCTGTTTTAACTTATGTCACATTGGCTGTTCTTGACCAAAACAAAAGAAGCTCCCATGCATGATCTGTCCAAGGCTCTTCAAGGTCCTTAGAAGAGATCCAGCCTTTATGAGAGTTTATCTATTGGAGATGCTTGAGAAATGTGACACATAACAAGACAGAGCCTAAGAAACACCCGGCCTTCCCTTTTGTTTCCTGCTAGCAGTGAGGGATGCATGGCAGAATGGTTTTGTTGCTAAGCAGAAGGAAAAGCATGAAAGATAAGATTCTCTTGTCAGGCTTGACTAAGCACCTGTTCAAAATGGCAAATAATGACCACTTCTATGCATTCTTCCTTTGCCGGCCTTTAACAGAGGGAAGTAGATTTCCTGTAAACATCTACAAGATTTCCACATTGTCCTTGCCAGTCTCTGCACATTAGCTCTGTCTTTGCAATGATCCCTATGAAAAGCTTGGCAAGGCCCGGGCTTTGGCACACAGAGATCATTGTCTTCAAGTAAGCAATGTTTGCATACTTGTGCTATGCCATCTGTGCTGTTTTGACTTATAGACCATACTTAGACCCAATCCCTAAAGGTATTGTTGGGATGCAACTATTATTTCCAGGCTAGCAACAATGCCAGGAAATCACAGCCCTCCTATCATAAAATGCCAACGATGGGAGGGGGAGAAGAAGGGGGCATTTGGAAGCTTGCTGTATTGCTGAAAGGAGACCATAAAGCATGATACAGCAGGATCAAGAAGCTGAATCCCACCACCTAAACAAGGTAAGGTTTTTGTATCAAATCAACCTCATAGGCTGAGTTCCTGTTTAACAGTAAGCCATTATATGGTTTACTCGGGTTTATGGAAACAATAAAGCTGCTTGGTATATGGGCTCAGCCTTTATTCTGTGCATCTGAAGTACAAGGATCCTTGCGATTCTCTCCTGAGAAGATATTCTGCACTTTATATGCACTGAACCATTCATTGCTGAATCATTCAATCACTTTTGATTGAATGAGCCTGAAGTATCCATCATGAGGAAAGTTGTCCACTGCATGATTCCCTGGTGCATCTCTGGCAAGCTCTAGAGATGACCTTGGAGAAACTATGTGGCAACAGTTACAAAAACATGTTTTAAGCCTGGAAAATTTTAGAAACTCAAACTGGCTCTGCCTTAATGCCATGAGGTATAAAGCAGAGGGAACAAAAGCACAGTCACTCTTTCAAAATTCTGTTAACTATAATGTATATAGGTAAAGTTGACTTCCAATCATTCCAGAGGAGTCTGTGCTTTGTCCTGATCTACCTTGAAGGTCTGACACTGTATATGATAACTTCCTTGTGTTCTGTTTCAAATGTAAACCCCAGACCATACACTCAATGAGAGTGCAAAGTCATAGACAGGTGGAGCAGACCTGGGCAAGGTCTAGGTTCATGGTTTCCACAAAATAATTCAAAAGTAAGCAATGTAAGTCAAGGTCAAATCAATCAAAAATAGATAGTACCCTGGACAGCTCCATGCAACCCAAAGGACCAACTCAAATGTTTCTTCAGCAATAGGCAATCCCAGTTAAAGTTATATTGGAATGCTTAGGCCCACCTTCATTAAAAATAAACATCTTCAGTCCATAAACTTAGCTAGATCCACTTCATGAACTTCTGGGTTTTCAGTGCACTGTGGTGATTATACCTCCGCTGAATTCAGTAATTTGGCATTTTCATAGCCAAAGAATATAAATAGTAGTATTTTAATTGGCAAAATGATCTTTTCTTATGCTGCAACTTCTGGGACAGAGTTTGGAGGAGAATCATTCCCCTGAATGCAAATGGGAAGTCAGACCCTGGAATCACTACTTCTTTTTCTTCTTTGCACCATCTTCCTTGGGCGTTTTAAAAAATTGCTGGCTTTACTTACAGCAGGTGTCTCAAATGATTTTTCATTGTACTGTTTCCTTTAGTAATCTATAGCAATGCCCTAAAGCTTATTTTACAGTTTAAATATTCAGAACAATCTATGCATAATTGGAAGTTGTGCATATTCTGAAGCAATGACAGGGACCATCCAAAGCCACAAAAATGATTGAAGAAAACATCTGGTCTCTCCAATTCTGGTATGGAACGTTTCTGTATATATGTTAGTTTTGTATGGACACAAACTTTGCACAACTTTCAGTTATGTATGAGCATTCTTTTGAATTTTTAAAGCATAAAATAAATTTTAGACATTCTATAAAGATAGTGCTGTACATTAATGATGTAGAGCAAGTCAATTCAAAGTACCCATTACAAGTAAAACAAGAAATCCATTTTTTTTTAAAAAGTCAGTGAGATCATTTTGATCTTCATAAGTTTCCATAAAACTTTGGACCTCTGACCAAAGCTCATATTGTTGATAGAGGGACCCTATCTAAAAGGCTTCCTCCTTGCCCTTAATCATTTACCTGGGAGCCCAGTATGATGGCTTGCAGAATGCAAGCTGCTTTGGATAAAGGCAGTTTAAGTTTTTAAAAAAATGAAAACAAACATTTTCAATTGGGATCAAAATGCAGATAAAGCATTATTACTGTTATATCAGCTTACTTCCCGGCCTTCCCCAATATCCGTGAACTTTAAAAGCAGCCTCACATGTCATTCTGAAATGAGGGTGGTATTTTTGTGTTAGTTGATATGCCATGTTGAATACAATGTGCACAGCTGCAATCCCCCAATACTGTATCATAGGCTGAATTGCAGATAGTATCACTTAATCACACATCATGTCCAGTCTGGCTATGTTTCCCTATTTGGCTGATAATTACAGTCTACACCAAGCTATAGAACAGAGTGACCTGTCCATCTCTGACTGATACATCTTCATATTGCATTGAAACCAGGTGTAGCTTTGCAACCACAATGCTACGAATGGAAATTTAAATCCTCTAAAACACTATACACAATAATAAATTAAGCACAGGTGCTCACTTAAATATACAGTATCATAGACATGGACCCCTGTCCACAGACTACACCACTTCTTTATTCATATGTTGAAAATGAAAAACAATAAACAGAGGATCCAATCAAAAGAAGAATAAATACATATGTGGGACAAAGAGTATATATTTATATTTCAGGTATCTGAAAAAAGAAAGTATTTGCCACAATAAATCTTCATAAGAATCCATGTGATACCTTTTTGTCTTCACTGAGAATCTGGAGAGAGAGAAAAATAACATTCTATTTTTTTTTTGAATCAAAGATAGTTTCAGAGTAGGAAAAATACCCCAAATCAGTCCAAAGGTAAGAAGAGTTTCAACATGTTCTTACTTTTTTTGTTGCCATAACTGTATTGGCTTGATAGCAAAATGTCAGGTTTCTGACAATAGTTGTTTAGGCAGGTTGCCATGTAGCTCCCAAGAAAGGGAGACTGAAGGGGTCAAAATATTATTCTGTTAACCCAGAAGAGTTTGCAACTCTCATTTGTATCTATAAACTATATTTGTACCTCGTGGAGAAGCTTGTGAAATTCATTGCATATGTCACTACTGATTTGATCTATTCCTCCCATATGAACATGCATTTTGGAATGCAATTATACTCTTATGTTTTCTCACTTTTCTGGATTCTGGGATTGAGCTGCAGATTCATAGGTGCATTAGGATACTTTTAACATGAGTATACTTTAGATAAAATATATTTAGAAATACAGATTTTGAAAGAAAACACACTTACAAATGCATATAATAAGGAAAACACATCTCTCTGTCTCTGATTTGTACGTGCCTATGTCTGTAAAAGTAACAGATTATTACAGAAATGGGACAAAAGGAATTTAGGGATTAATTTATGTAAATAAAATGGTCCAAACTAAAAGTAATCCGGCTATTCTAGCACCAAAAATATTTTAATTTTTGTACATGCTATGTACATATTTTCTGGTTGCCTACAGAAAGAATGCTGGGCCAAATATGTACCCACTATTTCCTTCCTAGGCCTCTGTATGTTGTTTTGTAGAGCCCCAATCAACTGGCATTTGAAATCTTGTAGTGTAGACATGCTTTTCCAGTTCTAATGGGCAGGTCACTATCTACAAAGCACAAGGTCTCAAAATAGGCTATGCTTGCAATATGTAATACACTGGTATTCATCAAATGGGCCACAGTTCTCAGCTGCATGAAAACTCAGTGACAAATTAATCTTGCCATAAAAACACCTCTTGCTACTCATGTAAATATTGCTAATATCCTCTGTCGGCTGCATAACCAGGAAAGGTTACAGCTCCTGTAGAAATAGATATGCATATCAGGCAAACTTGTCTTAAAAACGGTTTTCCCTCTACCAGAATTCTTTATTAGCAAGGAGAAGCTGCTAGGGCTACTTGAGAAAACAATTATGTGCTGACATTTACAACGGGCCACCAAGGTCATGTCAGGTGTTTTGTACCAAGTGTGTGCATGCAATTGTCAGGAAAAATTACAGGAGCCAAATGTTCAGCCTATTTCAAGGAATTATGATAAAATAGCTCACTTCCTTCTATTACCTTCTCCCTCTTCTCTGTTTTAAAAACGGACAAAGCAAATTGGGTGGGTGGGGGGGATGCAAAGTATGCATGCAAGGGTAAATAATATTGGCCTTGGAATAAAAAAAAATAACAGAAAAAAAATGGGTCATACAGTGAAGTTTTCCTGCTCGCACCTACAGATTGCTGTATTTAAAGTCCACAGAACAGTAATAGAGCTTTAAAATTCCAGATGTTGATAAAGATACGTCTTCTGCGAATCTTTTGGGTAACCCTATCACCTATTGCTGAGTCTCCTCATTTACGAAATGCCTGAAATCTTAATCAAGGAAGAAGATGGATGACAAGCCCATTGCAATTAAATTATTGTCTGCCACAGCCAAAGCTTTAATAAAGTATGAAAATGTTTTGGCTTTGGATCTTCCAACTTTACCCATGTCTAAAATCTACTTTTAGAAGGGGGAAAGTGATGAGAGTCTAGAGGGATTGTTCCCCTATACCCACAACTAGACTTTCTTTTCTCACATCAGCCAATTAATCCATACACTTTGTATCTTCTTAAAACCTTAAAAGATTTCTGCCTTCAGCTACTCATTTCTGGGTTCTTTTCTTCTGTGCCTAGAAGAAAGTCCTACAGATGTTACGTAAATCAATGAAAAGCTTCGCTTGGGATTAAAGTATCAGTGGGTATCAGGATCTGACAAGAGTGGAATTAAATTGCTTTTCAAAACTGAAGTGAAGAAAGAACAATCACCATTCCGAGTTTTGGTTGCCTGGATTTTATTTGGTTTGGCTTACTTTAAAGCGCAGAGTCTTGCTGTAGCTGAAATGTCGCTGTCTTAAGTGTAAATCCTATCTAAATATCTTCTGTTGGACACAAAGAGAAGCAACCTTCCTTGCTTTCTAAATTGTATTTGATGCCTTGAAAGAAACAGCAGGCCAACTTTGCACCCGGATCTTTCCTGGTTCTCTGTCTGGTATTGTATATAGTGAAAATCAGATGACTCACTGACACCTAGTGGTTTTCAGAAAAAGTGCGTTGAACTTTAAGGGAAGGCATTTAGAACATAGCACTCTGAATCGTTTTCTGCAATTCTGAACTCCAAAAGCAGATAGGAAAACCCTGTCGATCAGAAAAGGTTGGCAGTTCAGCAGTTCGAATCCCTAGCACCATGTAATGGGGTGAGCTCTTGTTACTTGTCCCAGCTTCTGCCAACCTAGCAATTCGAAAGCATGTAAAAAATGCAAGTAGAAAAATAGGAACCATCTTTGGTGGGAAGGTAACAACGTTCTGTGCACCTTCGGTGTTGAGTCATGCTGGCCACATGACCACAGAGATGTCTTCAGCCAGTGCTGGCTCTTTGGCTTTGAAACGGACATGAGCACCACTCCCTACAGTTGGGAACGACTAGCACATATATGCGAGGGGAACCTTTATCTTTACCTAGATACTATGGGAATCACCTAAATAAGGCAACAACAAGTTCTGGCAACCAGGATATTGGGTTAGTAGAATCATGAAGGGTCCATGCTAGGTAGAAAGTGAGGCCATGTTGGTTTTCAAGAATAAACACTATGACCAAACATATCTCAAGACCCGAACCAAGCTATTGAGAACATTCCTAGGTACGATTTCTGAAAGTCTAATGAATGCTTTCAAGTAGTCTTGTCCAGAAGAGACCATTCTCCTTTTTGCTGACATCTACACATGAGATGTGGATTTGATGTAGTCAAGGTTCCCTGTGCATCTGCCTTACACAGGATCCCTAGAATTATAGGGCTGTAAGGGACCTCAGAGGTCTTCTAATCCAAACCTCTGCTCAAGGCAGGAGCCTTATGCCATCCCAGTCAAATGGTTGTCCAGTGTATATTTGAAAACCTCCAGTGATGGAGCACCCATAATCCCAGGAGGCAAGCTGCTCCATTGATTAATTGTTTCCACTGTCAGAACATTTCTCCTTACTTCTAGGTTGGATCTCTCTTTAAGAAGCTTCCACCCATTACTTCTTGTCTTTGAGTTCTTTCGGCAGAGTGAAATTGGATCTAAATGCAGGAGTTTCCTCTACCTGCCAACCAGCTTCCATGGATTGCAAATAGGAACCCCCAATCATCAGATAGGATTGAGCAGCTCTCATTGCACCCATTTTAATAGCCCAGCTAAATATTTCTAAGTTCACTACTGCAGCAATGAAAACAAGCCTGGCATTCTCTTGGACTTCTTGATCCAGCTGAAGAAAGCCCACCATCTATACACAGTGCAAAGAGGCAGCAGAGCCCTTCCTGAAAGAAACCATGACTTCTTCATTCCAGATGGGGAGGACAAGATGGCAGGCCACCTTGGCCATCAGGAAAAGACAAGAAGCACCATCGGCTCCACTACCTGTAACCAAGTTGCACTTTCAGTTGGTCCATGCTGTTTCCTTTTCCAATCGGAGGAAGCTTGCTTCACTCTGTTTCAGCCATTCTTGAAGGCAAGAGTTTAAATTAGAAAGGTGAAGTATGTATAGAAAGCACAGCCACGTGATTGAACAAAACGGCTTTTTTTTTTGTTTTCATGCTACAGAAATACCCTACAGTGTGTATGTTTTTATAAACCTCTGATTACAGATCTTGAGCCTCTAGCTTCATATTGTACTCAGTGTGATCAGTTTCCATCTCTAGTATATTATCAGATCTCAGTGGGATTTATGTATTTATTAAAATAAGTAACTGCTTTTCTTCCCAAAGGAGTGCTGAATGTAACACGGTGCAGAGAAATAAACACTCCAATTTAAATGGGAATTTAAAATTACCACAACAATATATCTTAAATATTAAAAACAAATTACTAGAAGAGGCAAAACAACATGCTTGCAAGAAAGAAGAATCTGGATATAAATAAATTGGGACAATTATGTTATAAATCTAACCAGTGAATTGAATCAGAATTGGTGTTGCAACCACCAAATGATGTTCTGTAAGATCTAAAAGAAAAATATTTCACAATGCTGGCTTACGTTTTGCTTGGATTGCTATTTTTTACTGATTGAGACCTCAACTTATTTTTTATTGTAAGGTTATATTAATATTAATGTCATTTATACCCAATTGAAGAGGTCTGGTTCCATACATCCCTCTCTCCTAATCTCAATTCTACACTATTTGTATATAGAAGATTAGGATGTAATTCTCTCAGAAACAAAGAAGGATGGTAATGACAGTATTCTATTGCAGAAACCTGATTTCCAGACACAATTTTCTCATCTTAATTCATGGAAGGTAAATTCCATGAATGGGGGACCCAGAATTATCAATAAAGATCTTTCTGTCTTTCGGTGTATATTTCTGGAGTTAGTTGGTATAAACTAAAGACCTTGATAATGATACAATTTATGATAAGTACAGGATAGCTTAAGTTCGGCCATTTCTTATGCAACATTTCCAGATTCCAATTTCAAATTCTGAATAGAATTTCCAAGGATTTTGTTCACTAACTCTCTGAAGGACCAACACATGATTTTTCAGTTCCATTTTCCAAGCTCCTATCTTAGCTCTTAAGAAAAGAAGAAAAAGTCATATTTAACATTAGAGATAACATACTGGCCACAAATATTTGCATAAGTGTTATCTTGCTGATAATACCATTAACATTGAGTTAGCCCAAAGGTTTTTTTTTAAATCATACAACTTGCTCATTTATTAGAGTTAAAGCTACCAGGGCTGGAAGGAACACACAATTTGGAGTTATAAAATATAGCTGCATCTATCCAGTGAGATTTCTGGGACAGACAATGAAAGGTAACTTATTTCAGAGAGCTATCACTGCATAATATTTTAAAATTTTCATGGCATGTATTCTAAACATGAATTTCCATTAATAAACATCCATCGTATATCTGCTTCTGAATCTTTGAGTGGCTAATGAATTGAGTCACTTGGTTTCGCTTATAGCAGAATGAATGATGGAAAAAAACCTATGAGAGTGAGTCAAGAAGAGATTATTTCTAAAGGAAATAGAGAAGCTGTTCGAATTTTTTTTTTCTTGTTAAGCATTATAGTTAGAAGAATTTTTATGCCAATATTTACCAGCCTCTTTGTAAAACATACTTATAAAATAAATCCTGGTGAAGAATAAATGGGATTGCACATTTAGACTGTGTCCTATTTCAATCAAAAGCCACAATTTATTCAAGTGTGGCCCCTTCAAAAACTCTCAATTAGCTGAGATCAAACTGCCCAACAGACTGTGCTATTTTGTAGCATAATGTATGAACCTAGCCTAATGTCTCACAAGGCGTATTGATTCATCCACCAGGTCATGAATTTAGTTACAACCAAACCCAGTTATTATAATGAGCAAGTCTGAATGTGGTCCTTCAAGAATCCATAGATACCCCCAGCCCTGAAGCTTCTAGTTCACTCTCACAAAAAATAATTTCATTTCAGTTATTTTCTTATGTTGGGCTGGGAGGGGGAATGATTAGAGAGAGAGAGAGTGCTGCGTACCGTTTCTCTTCTTCCTGCTCTCCTTTTATCTGATCATCTTCTTAAGGGTTTCTTCCTCTTTCTCACTTCTTCCTTCATCCTTATAGCAGTGGCACTGAATGCTGATGAGATGATAAATGATCCAACCCCAGGCAATCATTTTCGGATAATTAGTTCAGTGACTGAACTTCGAAGAGTCATTTGTTCCCAGCCAGGAAGCTGGGATGGTTACTAGACACTTCATTTTGTGTCAGTTTTGGAGAAAGGGTGTAGATTAGCTAAGAACCGACACTTCATTTCTCATCAGGGATTTTCTTAGCCAGAAGTAAATAAATAAAGAAGAATTGTAGTGTGTGAATTGCGTGTGTTTAAATAATACAGTCTCGTCTACCTCTACTCTCTTTGATTTAGAATATTGTCTTTTATTTAAATAAAAAAATAAGAATATATACAAGGGGCAGAACACTCTAAGTGTAGTTATCAAGTGTAGTGATTCCCAGAGCTCAGCAATCAGTAGATATTCAAAAATCAGTCCTGAAAGAGGCCCATAAGCTTTCTTAGGGGGAAAAAAACATGTATGTGTTTACAGCACACTGCTTTCCTTAGGAGGGAGGGAGGGAGGGAGGTGGGAAAGGAAATGGGAGAGGAAGGGCGGACGGAGTGAGGGAGGGAGGGAGAGGAGAGGGATTGAATGGAATGGAACAGAATGGAATGGAACGGAACATCCTTGCTCCTTTGCAATCTGGCAAAATGGTTATTTCAGACTGTGTTCAATCTATGGGATTCATTTAAAAATTTAAAAATTCTGAATGTGTCCATCAGCTCTAAAAGGTTGAGGAAGGATCTATGCCAGGGATGTCCAAAGTTGGGAACTTTAAGACTTGTGGACTTCAACTCCCAGAATTCCCCAGCCAGCTTGTCCCAACTTTGGACATCCCTGATCTATGCAATGTAATCTCCTATCATACCATGGAGAGGCTTTTAAGCAATATGAGAAATTTCACATCTATTTCATATATTTGTTTTAAAAAAGAAAAAAAAAACCAAACCTTCAGATTTTTAACGTAAACCTCTGATATGAGATTTTAACTCTTTCTTCTCTATCAAATCAACTTGCTTAAAGTTGTGATTGGCTTTCAGAGGAATGTTGCCACCATTACTCCATTTCATTATATTCTTATTGCTCTGCTGAATGCCCCAGGGAAAACGGACATTAAACAGAGACGTTCTGTGTGTATGTTATAGCACCCATTCTCCAACAAGCTTTTGGAGATTAATTTTAAAGCTATATAGCAATAGCACTTAGACTTATATGCCGCTTTACAGTGCTTTGACAGGCCTCTCCATGTCAGGGGTCTCCAACCTTTGCAACTTTAAGTCTGAAGGACTTCAAGTCCCAGAATTCTCCAGCCAGCTTTGCTGGAGAAGTCTGGGAGCTGAAGTCCTTCAGACTTAAAGTTGCAAAGGTTGGAGACCCCTGCTCTAAGTGGTTTTTGAAGCTCACTTACTCAATGTTTCAATGAAACAGCTCTTCCCATATTCATCAGTACATAAATATAAGACTTACCCTGGATGTTTTCTTCTCCCCTCATGTAAACTGAAATGCAGTGGTCTTCAGAAATATACTGATGCACAATTAGTTTTGCTTTGGCTCAAGAAAACTTTTCTCACCTTCTGTAATATCAATTTATTTAAACATAGATTGTGTTTTGATTCTGCCAGGAGTCCAAGATTGCCATGGACAGTTTCTTCTTCCAGTGTGACTCTCACGAAAATCCTTAGAGATAGGCTAGAATTAGAATTAGAATTAGACAGTGACTAGTTGAAAATCCCAACGTGGGCCCATTTGTAGGACATGGCTGCTGGCAACAATGCTTCATCCACAAATGTGTCTAGTGACTCCTTAATCTCCTCTAAGTGGCATGAGGGACACCATTATATTTTTAATTATGCTGATGTGAATCCAGTACCTTCAGTTAGAATTGTAACTACAGGAAACAGTAAAAAAAAAAAAACCATCAAGATAGCAGCTATGGTGGTTTGGTATTGAACCTCTGCCTTCGGGATGTATATGTGTAAAAAGCAGGAGGACTCATTCTGATCATCATCTTGACCTTTTGACCATTTATTTTATTTATTAAATGTATATGCCACCCATCTCCCTTATAAGGTGACTCTGAGCAACCATATCCTGCAGACATTCCTGATTAGAATAACTAGATTCTATGAACACATCTTAAACCACATAGTCAATTGTTTCTGTTGTTACCAAATTTACAGATCAAGCAAACCTGGGACAACATGGCTGCTAGGCAAGGGGGGGCAATAGATGTTTTGCAGTAGCACTGCTCACATGGAAGAGTGGCTGGGTTCACCCACTATTAAAAATATTGACCAATGTCTGCATCAGTTAAACATATCCACTGAGCTATGCAGGGAGAAGAATGGGTGTGTCAACAGTGCAAAAGTTGGCTTGACATGGCCTTTTGGAGAGATTCTTTCCCCCCCCCCCCTCAACATCCCAGCCTACAGCTTGCCTAGTTATCTTTCATCCAAATGCTAGTGAGATGCTATTTAAGCTTCTTGTGGTACACTAAATGCTGCCACTTAGCTGGATCTTTGACAACCAAAATAGGTCTAATACTTGATCTTGCAGCAGGATACTTTGAGTAGTCCATATAGGTCCCCTTAAGATGATGCAGTTATTAGCAAAAAATAAAAACACCACCATTACTTTATATTAAAGCATAGAAATGAGTCACTCACATGAATTGTAACATTAGCAAATTTAAATCACAGTGAGGCTGAATGATTAACCATCATATTTCTATCTCATCAAGGGAACATAACGGTAACCCACAGCAGTCTCTTATTCTAAATTCAAATGGCAATGGGTCTTGCCAAAATCTGAATGTGGATCCCCCACCTCAACTTTTGGGTCTCAAATTAGACATTCCGAAGCCAATACCTGCAATCAATTGTTAATAAGGGTTATAGAGAGAGTTCTATAAATGGAAAGAACGAACAGGAGAAAGGGGATCATTATTTTTAATTTAAATAAATCAATGTGCTCAGAAAGAATGTGCTCCATGATGGGAGGAGAGAGAAGGAGGGCAAATGGGAATAGTATCCTCTTGCTTTAACAATAGCCCAGTAGATGCAAAATCTAAAAGATGGTCTACTCCTCCTCTTTTTAGTTCAGTAATAGCAAATAACTAATTATGCTCCTTTAAGTTTCAGGAGCATGGATGGCTCATTCTTTCTTTAACGCAAATTAGAGAAGAGGGAGGTTTGATTCCCAGAAGGGTTTATTTCCAAGCTGTCTCTGTTCTAATGCACATCTAAAAGGACGGAGGAAATATCTTTTATCACTCAAATCCCCCTGAAATTTAAGAGCAGCTGGGGATTTTTTAAAAGAAATACAGATATGATTCATTAAATTCATCTCATTCCAAAGACACCTTCCTGCCAGTTTATCTTTGTAACTACAGTCATTTCTTCAGAATAGCTCTGTTTCCTGAATGTTGTCGACCAGTTTCTGTCTGTGTGCATGAGCAAGTGTGAATACTTAAGGACAGCTCTTAGTTTACAGTCACAAAATAATGAGTCTGTCCATTTTCCCTTTCACTTCAACTATTCTAGTGGAATTTAATAGAACATAAACACATGTTTGCTACAATCACTCAGGAAAAGAAAAACAACCAAATTTAGGGTGCTCACATTCCAGGGATATGGACAAGGAGGATTTTTAAAAAGCTCAAGATGGTAGCCATGACCTTGAGGTTGACTCTCGCTCCCTTTTGTGCGAGTTTGTGTGAGTTTTGATCTCCTCCCTCAGCGATGCCCTTGCCAATTCCAAGATGTTTGCCTCCACTATGGAAATACCTTGGCAGAAAGAGGGGGTATCTATCTTTGGATAATCATTGATGTAATTTCCTCACCTCCTTGAGCCAAACAGCCTTTTCTTTTTTAACTGTGCCTCAGGAATGAGACTGATAACAATGCTGCCCACACAGAGGGTTCATCCACAGGGCAACAATTAGCAGACACTAAATGATCCCTGGGAGAAGCAGAGAATTATGTCTCCTGCCTTGACCTTACTTGTGCTGAGTGGATTGTAGGATTTGCTTGAGAGCATCTGCTTTACTCTTTGTGTCAGGAGACAGAATTTTTGTATCATTTTTCTCCCCAAACTTGAGAGCAGCTAGTTCTTGAACCATAAGATTTGTAGATTGCCACAACTTTATTTCAGCATTACAAAATAGTTATAGAGCTCAGTTTATGCTAAATTCCTAATCGTCCTCTTACTTGAAGCTTACCAATGGGAATATCAGTCTTCTGGAAGATTTCCTGGCCAAAGAAGAATAAAAGGGAAAGGGAAGGGAAGATACCAAACATGGGTCCAGAACAGAAATGGATATGTAGACCTAGAGCTCAGAGTGGAGGGAAGGAAGTAAGTAATTCTGTAAGACATCAAATGGAATCTAGCAGGTAATTGACCTCTGAAAACTCTACAACACCCTGTGAAGAAAAAACATTTCCATAACAGTTTTTCTTCCACTTTCCAATGGGAAACACTCTTTTCAAGTGATAACATCTTGGTCTCCAGCTTCAGCCTGCCTTAACAGTAGGTTTCCAATGAAATGGAAGCTCCATGTGAGGACAAATAAGTGGGATCTTTCCAAGTAAGTGGAGCCTTCCCAAGTAAGTGGAGCCTTCCCAAGTAAGTGGGGCCTTCCCAAGCCGTGACAAGCAGCTTGTGTGGATGATTCCCATGAAATATATATGTATGATTAAATGGGGATCTTAAATTATATTTGAATAATCTGGACAGTAGGTGAGAAAGCTAATTTTGTAATTCAGATTAACTAGTTTAACAGCTTAACTAATGTAACTAGTTTTTAATTCCAGATTAACTGGAACATAAAAATGTCAGATAAAAATATATTGAAATTAAAAATAATGAAATAAGAAAGTCAACTGATCCTATCTTTATATAAACTATTAATGTACCGCTTAGCATCCAATTAAACAAAGGAAATATCTATCTTTCCCTAGAGTAGCAAAACCTCTTGTGCTAACCTGCCATTGCTATGCGGTATCCTCAGGTAATGCCTTTGGCCCTCAATTCAGATAGGGCTTCTCATTGATGTTTATTATGCAACCATATTTATCATTGGCAGTTCACAAAATGGATGAATTTCAGTTTCCTGCACTTGGCCGTAATTCAGTTCAAGGAATTGTGTAAAATTAAAATTGATGCTTCTTTGCTGAAAACATAAATGCTACAAGTTATGAGCTTGGCCTTCAGTAATAAGCTAAACTTGAAAAGGTTCACCATCACAGAAAGCAGGTCAGGAGCTGAGTGAAGGTCAATATTATGAGTAGCCCAATTGTAGACCTGGTCTGCTCCAATCTATAGGCTGAAAGAAAAATGGCACAGGAATATAAGCCTCCTGGACCATTATACTCCTTTAAAGAGAATGCTTGTAAATGAACCAAAGTTGTCCATGTTATTAATAATAATAATCTTTATTGTCATTGTAAAAATTACAATGAAATTGGTTTATTAAAATACTTTGTGGAAAATAATAGCCACATGTAGGAATTTGCAGGAATCTACTTTTTTGCTTAACCCCAGTGACCCTGAGATGCATACACTCGAATAGGAATTATGCTTTCCTAAGAATGTATAACAAGTTACACAATCTCACTCCCATAGCACACATTCTCACTCCCATGGCTCAAAGATACAGTAAAGATTTTGCACAGAAAGGTCCCTGAGACTGATCTGAGTATCTTCATCTTTTAAAAAGATCTGAGACTTATGGAAAGACTTCCATTTCTGAAATCAAGTACAGTAGATATGCGCAGATCAGCCAAAACCTGGTACAGAGCTATGTCATACATTTTTATATGTGTCACAACCTTTGCAATTATACATCATAATAATCAGCGTTTATTAAGGGTCATTTTTAGAATAATTTTTCCTAATGCATGCCTTTTAAAATGCATCAGTACCTGAATTTTGGAAGCCCTTTTCTCAAAACGATAGATAGTTCAAATAATATACTTGTTTAGTCATCATTCACAGATAAGAAAGTAAATTTACAATCAATACCTACATTTGTGACGTTCACAGATTTGTAAAGCAAAAAAAGTTGAAATAAGATTGTAAACACAGTTGCAGTTTCATTTAGTGATCACTTTGTTTAAAGGCAAATTACCTGCTCCAATTGCGGTCACTAAATGAAAACTTATTTGTATGCATATTTGCATGATTTTTTTGATAAATGCTGAGGAACCTAATACTTTGCTATTTCTGTGTGCTACAACAGAAATACATGCTACATTTATTTTATGTATCTTTACAAGTATAAACAATATTAGGTTTAATAACAAGTATTTAAAAACTCTAAATCCACATTCTAAGTTACAACAAGACATTCCCTGATTAATTTAAAAAAAACACTACCTAAGTAGTTTTTTATTACTACCTAATGCATCTTGCATTTCAGGAACAAACTTTGATCATTTATACTTCCTGACTTTGTTATGAGAAACACATAATGGAATTCTATTATAAATAATATAGAAGTAGTTATTAGCAACATCTGAAACCTGCAATGATCTCGCTATAGGCATGGCCTTTAAAAAACATTCAAAAACTTCCAGGGGTCTAGAATGCTGAAGCCTGTCCATTCATAAGAATCAAATCATGTGACCTTTTTTTAACAGCAGATTCGTGACTGTCAATTTCCTGGTCCAATTTCAAATTTTCAATCTATAAAATCCTACACAGCTTGGACTCTGAAAGACCATAGTTTTCCATATAAATCTGTTCAAGTTTCAGTATCCATTAGAACAGGGGTCTCCAACCTTTGCAACTTTAAGTCTGAAGGACTTCAGCTCGCAGAATTCTCCAGCCAACAAAGCTGGCTGGAGAAGTCTGGGAGCTGAAGTCCTTTAGACTTAAAGTTGCAGAGGTTGGAGACCCCTGCATTAGAAGATTGTGTCTGATCTATCACAGTGATAATTCTATTTGGCAAGAACACTGGATATGGTTAGTTTTGCAGCTCCTTTCAGGTTCTGTATGTCCCTACTGAAGATTAAATTTTCTTTATCTTTGATACCTGTCCACTGGCAAGCAAGATTTCTTTTTATCAAACTTGTATTTTCAGTTCATTTGACAAATATACCGTTAATTTGACTTCATGAATTGTCTGTACATTTTTAATTTTCTATAGTTTAATTAATTTGCCCTAATGTATCATCATCATAGGTTCCTGGAAGGCAAACACCAGCTAAAGAATGGGCGGATGTGATTTCACATTATTGTGTATGTAATTATTATTTATTTAGATGGGAAAACCTAATGTCTTATTGACAGTTTTGAAAATAAATCAATACATAATACTTGGTCCAAACTTGTATGATCGGATCATTCATTTGTAAGGGTTACTAATTCATATTTGTGAGACTTCAATCTGGAATTACCATAAAACCATTATAAATCCTCCAATTTTAAATACATGATGGGTTGAGATGTCCTCAGGTTATATCTGTAATTCTATATGAAACTGATTATTTAACATAGAATAGATATCAAGTGCTTTTTTGTTCAACAATGCACTTCAAAAACCATTGAGTTTAATCATTAGTGGGAAAAGTCATTTCATATCTACCATCTTATTAAATAAACCCTATACGTGGAAATGATGGGCTGCTTGTGCCAATCTCTGTTATAGAACACCAACCAAATCCCTCTGCATGTAATTTAACCCCCCAAAAATGGAAAGGAAAGAAAAAGAAAAAAAAAGAGCTGGAGCTTAAACCTTAAACACTTTTGATAAAAAAAAATATAAGATTGGCTTCATCCTGAACTACACATACCAATCTAAAACTGCCCAATCTGGAAATAGATTTGGAATCTCTTCTAATCACAAGAGATGTGTTCTGAATAGGACACCCTTCTATCAGCACTAAGTCCCTTGTCATCCTTCTCTACTGAGTTAAAAAAAGAAAAGAATCCCTTTCAGAAATATTCTCATCTTCTACTAAAAGGATGGAGGGGGGGGGGGAGCTTTTTCATACAGAGTGACAGGATTATGAGGTGACCCTGTGGGTCAGAAGGAGACTTTTCCTTTTCTCATCAAGGAAATCAATTTCCAAGTCTGAGTCTCTTAAAATAATATATTCTTATGGCATGCATACAGCTTTTTTTTTTATCGGCTATGAAAAGAATAAGAGGTAAAGAGGATCAGGGGTGGCAATAGAATATTATAATCTGCCACACACACACACACATCGGTCTTTTGCTACATAATTCCAGATAAATTGAGGATTTACATATTTAAGATTAAAGAGGGGGAGGAGGAAGTACCAGAATAAAAAGAGAGGGCTGTAAAGATATTAAAATTGAAGAAGTTAACTCTTAAACTTTAGTTTCATATAAAGCACACGCACGCAAGTAAAATCTATACATGTTTACCTAATAAACATTCTAGCACCTATTTTATAGACTGAAAGTGTTGATTAGAAACTAGGCTAATCCACAGCAGAAATAAAGATGCTCCAAGCTTTTGCTGCCTTTTCCCTTCCCTCCCAAGCCTAAAATGTTCCAAAATACCAATTACCATGGCAGGAAACAGTTAAATGACTCCAAAAGCTCATACAGACAGCAGATGGAAAACAGGAGGAAACCAGCTGGAAGTGTGTTTCCCTTAGAACTGATTTTTTAACAGCCTTGTGCACAAATAATGTCTCCCTAACACAGAGATAAAAATAAAACATAAATATTTAAAAGGTGACTGGTCAAAACGACAAGATGGCACCCGACTTGGGGCAGGCAGTTTTCTTGATTCCTCTGTCCTCTGGGTCTGTTGCATTCCTACAAGTACTGTGGAAGTGGATGGGGGAAAAAATCATGGTAACCTTAGCTTAGTTAGTGGTCACTATCATTTAATTGCTCATCTTTGGTGCTTCTGGATGTGTCCAGACTCATGACTATAGCAATTAAATGTTTAGCTTTGGAAGTAGTGCTATCTGTTTGGGGAATTTTGTCTTATTTATAGCCTAAGAGAATTGCTTCCTTGTCATGATGAGAGAGCTTGAACCCACCAAACACCCTATTAATAGTACCATGAGGAAGCATGAGCTCTTGATGTCGTTGAAAGAAGTTGAAAGTTGAAATCTCTAAAATTGAAAGAAAATTCAATGAGGGCACTGGGGCTCTGCTGGCACCCAGGAGGCCATAGGAGAATAAAGTCTAAAACCAAAATCAATAGCGAACTAATTCTGTGTTGTTGGCAAGCGAATTAAACAGATAGATCCTTGCTTAGCCTTTTTATTGTGTCTTTTGAATAGTGTGTAAATGTGGTTTATCTCTAACTGTCTATTGATGGCTAAGAAGAAGAAGAAGAAGAAAAGACCCAAACACGTGCTCTCCAGCAGCCAACACCCAGATAACTAGGGATTAACACCAGAGAAATAGTCAAGCAGAAAACAGGATTCTAATTAAGGACGTACAGAGGAGAAAAACACATCCCTACCAACACTGGTAGGGCAAGCTAATGTATATAAACAGGGAGCACACCCCATACTCTAGTTATGTTGTATAGTGAGGTCATAGAATAGCAATAGCACCTAGACTTATATGCCGCTTCACAGTGATTTACAGTACTCTCTAAGCGGTTTACAGTCAGCATATGACCCCCAACAATCTGCATTCTGGCCCCCAACAATCTGCATTCTCATTTTACTGATCTCAGAAGAATAGGCCAGGGGTCTGCAAAGTTGGCTCTTTTAAGACTGGTGGACTTCAACTCCCAGAATTCCCCAGCCAGCTATGCTGGCTGGGGAATTCTGGGAGTTGAAGTCCACCAGTCTTAAAAGAGCCAACTTTGCAGACCCCTGGAATAGGCAATCTTGAGCTGGTGAGATAAAAATGCTGGCAGTCAGCAGAATTAGACTGCAATCTGCATTCTAAACCCTGGGCCACCACAGCTCATCAGAATTGTCTGCAAACAAACAACCAAGTTCAGAGAGTACCAAGGATTCTATAGTTCAATCCTGAACTATATTATGTTCCCCTCTCTTAAAATAGTTTTGTGCTGCTGAATCAAGCCTAACACCGGGTGTCTAGATGGCAGACATAAATCACAAGGGTAACACCTAACTAGCTAACTTTGTAGAAAAGCAAAGACATGCTTTGCTCCCCCAGGCTTTCTTTTTCAAACTAAACACAATCTGTATTGTTGCAGAAAAACAAACATGTGTAAAATATTCTTAACACATTGACTCTTTTAATGTAATATTGAAGATATAGAAAAGGCCATCAAACTGTGAAATTTTCCTTACCAATGTAAAGGCTTTTGAAAACTACTTCCAATTCTTGCATTCACTGATAGGCTTCCTTTCTGTCTATGCATGAACAGTCAAAATGCAGGCCCCAGTGCAGTGTCTTTACTCCAGATGAAAAAAATGAACATAGCTTGACTCCTGGTATTGATTGTCCATAATGCTTCATAACAATCAAGGTAAGTCTGACCCAACATATAAAATAAATCATCCTACAGAAAATTTAATCACTATACTATGATTAAATACCATAGTGTCCTTTATTCCCATTTGTCTTTCCACTATGGATGTAAAAAGTATGCAGCATATTTTAGCATAATTGAGATATTCATTTCTTTCAGTTCTTTATTTATATTTCACATTTCTAAACCACCAATTTACTTCAAATAGGGGTTATTTATAATTTAAGTTTACATCCTGGAGTACAAAACAACCATTACATGTATCATCCCCAAACCCATGATTTATAATCCACATTGGAAGGTACTATGTTGAAACAAAAAATTTGGGAATTATGAGAGTTTTACTACATCATATCTTCAGGACACAAAGTTATTTTCTGAGTAATCTATGACAAATCCTTCACATCTGCAGTTGATTATTGGACTCATATGGAGCTGTATTCCGTAATGCAGGGGTGTCCAAAATTGGGAACTTTAAGAGTTGTGGACTTCAACTCCCAGAATTCCCCAGCCAGCATGGCTGGCTGGGGAATTCTGGGAGTTGAAGTCCACAACTCTTAAAGTTCCCAAGTTTGGACATCCCTGCCGTAATGTGTTCAACTATGACATTTTTTAAAAGCATAGTTATAACTTATGGAAATCACTACTATCAGTTGGGGGCAATTATATTGAATGATGATTGCACAGATTCATTAAATATAGATATATCAGTTCTAGTCTTGGTGGCTACCTCCATAATTGAAGGCCATTTGCCCAAAGACCTATATAGAGAATAGCAAAAGAAGATGTGTACCATTCTTGCATGTTAACAGTGATCTTTCCAGACTGTGATCTGCTTAACCACTGAGCATTGAACTAGGAGGAGTTTTGGTCTGATCTTATAGAGTTCTTTTTCAAAAACTCACAATTCCTCTATAACCAAATATATCTGTAATTTCTTTAAATAACTCATCTATCCTCCTTCTCTTTTCAAAGAAGAAACTACATTTCTCTTTTCCTATATGCTCCAACATTCAAATGTTAATCTGTGAAACAAATATTACCAGAAAGAAACTCCAAAATTAATGGGAAAATGTGCTAAATGATCCATAGTTTACTTCTACCAATTGGCATGGATGCTTTCCAGTTCTATTACAACAAGATTGTTCTAGAAAAAAAGAGAACTGGGCACTGATTTTTGTCTTAATGGCCCAGAGGTCAGAAAAGCCATTGATTAAGCTCAAGCACAAGTACCAATGAGAATTCTTTTCAGTGATTTTCACCTTGGTGGAAACAACTTTTTTTATGGTTGCAAATATACTCTATATACTGTAGTAATAAAACCCTGATGGGACAATAATTTTTATTACCGACTCATGCTTGTCAAAGTGTCAACTGTTGATTATGGTAATTAATAAACCATGTGTTGTTTTATAAACAATTGCTGCTCTCTTTGCATTGGGAAGTTTTACAAATATGCTGATTTTTACATTCAACCTACCATACAAGCAATGTTCAGCAAACTTCTTTTATGGAAGTGCCAAAGATGTAAGGTTGTTTTACATGCCTTGCTGTGGTTACCACTTTTAACGGTATGGTTGTCACTGTTGCTTTTATTAGCAATCATATTGCAATTGGCTGTTAGCCATTATCCCCCCCCCCCCCAAAGGAAGGCATTAGTAGCACATTTCATGGTGCTTTTGATCAGAACGGAAAGCTTCATTTGAAATATGGTCTGATGTACTTCTAAAAGAAAAGCAAGAAGATGAATGGAAGAGGTGTTTCTTCTCATCTTCACCTCCCTGAATGAACAAAACATTTAATGGCATTTTGTTTTGTTTTTCACTATATGTGAAATATCTAATACTAAGTGTCTGTATTTATTTTAACTACTTTCAAATTCAGATGATTGTGGCAATGCAATATCCTCCACTATTACCTCAGGCTTTTCACATCTTATATCTATCAAACAAGGACAGTCAGAAGATTGTCAAGGTCCACACAGGCATCACATCAGCTGGAAAGCAGAACTTCTATTCCCTTTCCTACCCAAAACCTATATCAATGTTCCCCAAAGATAGGGAGAATATAAAGTTACTTAGGAGTCTTATCTTCATTGACTATCCAAAGGCTCGCTTTTACAGGGATTCCTTTTTGGATGTATTCTAGTCAGACAGCAAAGAGACTTTTGTAGTTGATAATGGGCCAGACGATTCTGCTCAGTGTTGTTAATCAATAAGCTGAAATATACACATTTCTACATTATGTAACTCAGGATGAATATTCTTTTTAATGGTTGGGTTTTTTTTAGCATTTGCATTACGCAGTATCCTTATAGCTCAGTTCATGGATATTTTAGTCCTATTTTTTTTTAAAAACCAACCAACCAACCAAAAACCTAACAAAAGAGAGCTTTAATAAGGAGAATATAAATATGGCAACTAGTGCTTGGAGAACTGATTTAAAATCTGATAGCTATTACAAACTGTCAAAAGTCCTATCTTTCTCTCAGTGTACAAAGGAAAATCAGAACTTTTCCACTCTATTTTGCCTGTATCTGTTGCTCGTCTGAAATTAATATGACTGCTGGAATTCTTCTGCTATAACTTTCATGTTCTTCTTAACTAATATTAATAAACAAAGTTCCAACAGGCATGTTCTTGCCATTAATAATTTCTACTACAGGCTGCTACCAGAGAGATTTGACATTATATGCTTGCAACTACTATAAATGGATTTCCTCTTTAAACTGGATGAGGGGATGTTCACTGACTTCTATCATCTTTGACCTTGGCCATGGTCAAATGGAGATATACAATAACATCTGAAGGATCTTTGAAAGTTATTTGGATGAAACACATTTCATTGTTTGATAAAATTCAGAATAAAGATAAAATGGCAACATTAGCCTCACCACTGGAAAAACCCGTTTTATTTTTATTACATTAAGCTTTCCAGAGTAGTATAAGTAAAACACAGAGATTTTTAAGGGGAACATCCAAGATCATACTCATTTATTTTTTTCCTTATATATTCAAATTAATTGCTTTTTCACTGTTAGCTCAATTAAATGATGCACATAGGTCTGGGTATTTCTTCCATGTACTAAACATTATTTTTAGGTGTCATTCCTTCTCATTGGTCTTTAGCTACCAAAGTTGGTTATTCCTTCCAGCCCAGAGTTGGGTTGCCGGCGATATGCCCCGGGCATACGGGCATACTGGAGCCTGCCCGGAGTACCGGATACCATTCTGGTATGGTGCTCCGGAGTACCCACCCGCTCACTCCTTACCTGTGCTTTATGCTTTTGGCGCTTCTGTGCATGTGCATGGCACATACAGCACCTGCGCAACACTCTGGCAAGCAGCTGGAGCATTGTGGAGGCTTGCGGAAGCATCGCAGGTAAGTACGATGCATACGTGCGCCCATATGGGTGGCGACGGGATCCAGAACCCACCACTGTTCCAGCCATAACCATTTCCTTGATTCATCAGTTTATTTCTTTCAGATTCCCTTAAATATTAATCTTAACCCAGGGATTCTAGGAAGCAGCTCTTGTTTGGCTGGCAGTCAGTTATTCATTCACATCTCTAGCTCCATTCCAGCTCCTGGTTGCCTCTCTATAGTGGCTGCTGAGGTACCATATGATCTGTCTCTATTCATTTGATGCCTATCCTACCTTTTCTACAGTTCCCTTCCTTTCACAGCCATATTCCTATTTTCCAATTAAACCATTAAGAGAGAGATAGAAAACAAGTTTCCAACATTTCTCCATCACAATTTTTCCCCTCAGGGTTTCCACAAGAAGTACCACTTTAAGAAAGTAATTTAAACTGATGTCTTGTTTTCCTTTGAAATCACAAATAGAATCATGTGTTGTTTGAATCAAACTTGGTTCTTTACATTCTTAAATAATGACTTCTTTTTTAATTGGTGACTGGTGAAATTAAAAAAGTGTTTTCATTCATTTATGATCTGATGAATATTCCAATATCATGACAACTGTAGGAAAGTCAGATCCTTTCCTCTGAATTTAGTGTTCAGAAAAACCAGGTCAATTAACCAAAGTACAGTAGGACCAATTATTTCCATTATGTTCTAGGTTTCTTTTACAACTTTTATCTGAAAAGAAAACGCATAGAGGTAGAGAAAAGCCAGGCTCTTAACCCTTGACCTTCCATACTTAGCTCTACAGATATCCTTACCTCACTTCCAACATGCCCCTACTCTCTACTCCTCTTTACATCTGAGTTTATACATTTTCATCAGCTTGATTTAACATCTATATAGTAGTTTCTCACTACTCTATAGAGGAATGTACAGCCAGTCCTATTAGAAACTAGTTTTCATCATTTACATACTAAACCCTTCACATGTCTAATATGTGAATAGGACTTAGGAAAGCCCATAGTCTAATCTCCCATGGGAGCTCTTCTATGTTCCATGCCAAGAATCTCTTCTAAATAACAGACTGTGGAAAAGAAATCTTGCATTAGAAAAAAGTTATTTGACATGTTAATGTTCTAGGACTAGGTTAAGAGAAATGAAACACACGGATGGTGGTAAAAAGGGAGATTATGATTAGATATTCAGGAGATACTGGAAGTTATGTGAGTAACATAGGACTTTCACATGAGGGTTCAAAAATCTGGTTTCCTACTGGTGGTAATAAGGATTTTTGTATTGTTTGTTGCCATCAATCAGTAATCCAGATTTGTGTAGCCCAGCTCTTATAACCCTAGGTAATGCCAGGGCCAGTTTGAAACCTTTTGCTGTTGGAAGTATTAAATCCAGTGCAGTGCTTAAAGCCCTGGATTCAGATTGGGGAGAATCAGATTCTGCCCCAATTTTTTTTAGGAACTCAGTTGGTGACTTATGACTAATAACTTTTTCCTTGCACAATTATTTCCCAAGGCAGTTGTGCAGATTAAAACAGGTAAAATCCAATAGTCATTAATCTTTCATTATTAATTTTGTTGCGTATTGTACAATTTTTCATCTATTGGGAAAGTTTTATTACATTGAATATATTGTTGTAAGCCATTGTGAGGTTTGAAGATTCTGTGGCATACACTTTTAATAAATAACCATTGATGTTATAACCCATCATTTCTCTGCAATGAGCTATGTTTGACTGATCAAGGAATAGAGGTGGGAGGGAGCAGAAGGCAGGATGCATATAGGAAGTGGGGATAGAAATCTCAGGGAGAGAAGAAGACAACTGACAGATGGAGGCATTGCCCAGAGCAGGGGAAATTGTCAGAGGGGACAAGAACTATGCTTTGTATTCGAGTGGCAAATAAAGACAGAGTTAGAAGACAAAAATGGGTGGGCCCTAGCCAAATTGAAATGTAAGATTAAGCTTAATTAAAGAAGTTAATATGGTTACTTCCCATGAAGTTATTAATTTTCTTTTTTCTGTCCAATTAAAAATTCTCACGCAAAGGCAACATCTGTGGGATCATGGACTACATGGGATACTTCATTCCCTGGATTTTGGGGGGAAAGAGGGTGCAATATATGACCTTCCCTGCAATTTTTGTTGAAAATTTGTTTGTTTTAGCACAGCCATTTAAAAGCATAGCCATTTTAATTTTTAAAGGCTCCAGCCACTTCATTCAACTTTAGGAACAAACTGCATATCTGTGTAACATTTAAAATTTGTCAATGGGTCTGTTCGTGGCCATTGCTTTGTACAGAAGAATTGCCTTCAGAAAATGCCCTTGCAGCCATCAAGCACCATGGAATTGATGGGTTGCGACCAGCAAGCACCTTCTTCACTACCGACGTTGTCTAGAAAATGACCTGAAAAGAAACTATCCCCTATAATGACCCGATCATTTGCTTGCGATAGATTCCTTATGGTGGGCAAGCTCAATATTGAGAAAGTTGGGGTGAAAAATATATTCCTCTGACTGCTTTGGGGAAGCTGAGTTTGGCATCGCACAGAAGCTGAAAGGTAAACATCATTTGTGCCTGACCTGCTTGACCTTTGCAGCTGGATCATGTTGGGAATTCCTTTTGGCATTGAAAAGGTTAATTGTATCCTCTGCGAGGTATAAACGTAGGTCAGAATTCTAGGAAATAAATGTACCCACACCCACACACACCATTACCCATTCTCAACATGTTGGAAGGGCATTGGTTTACAGTCACTTTTTGTTGGAATTATCAAATCTGCTCAGGAAGCTTCATTAGGATATTAAACAAGACTTAATAAGTGAAAGTGATTTGCATTGCTGATAATCGCAAGCATTAATCAAGGCAGCTTCTGGCTCTTTTTCTTTCTCTCCCTCCCTCCCTCCCTCTTTCTCTGTGCAATATGCTTCACATTCTATTGTAAAGCCTCTTTACTTCTGTGTGGTGTCTTAAAAAAAATGTTTCATTTCTGAAAGCTGTTTTTATAATGATTCCCTTAGCAAAGATCACTATAAATAAAGTGCAACTCGCGCTTCAGCATCACCCATCAATATAATTAATACCGTGCCAGGTTTGTGGCCAGGATGTGGAGCAGATGTGTTCTCATTTGTCAGATGTAGGTTGCACTTATTTTAATAAATCCAGACAAAATAACTTTGGGAGTCAATTAAGGGTTTCTCCTAGTTGAATCTGAAGTTAGGGCATTAAAATAAGATGGGTATTTGCGTGGTTCTAACACAACATTCTTAATTTGCTATATTGTAATCACAACTGAAACATGAATCTAATTGCTTTGTGGGTATATGTAAATCAAAGTCATTAATACTAGCGTTGCTTGTTTTATTTTTGGGTTGGCTATTCCATACTCATAATCATATTTCATTGTTTCTGTAAAAACATGCTTTTAACAACCTGTGCCATAACCTTACAAAATATAAATGTTCGGGGATTCAATTGGGAAGCTTGTTGTTAAGGAGGGATTTTAGATTTCTCTTTAGCTCATGCGTGTGAATCATTTAATAATTTACTTGTATTCCCCAAAAGAATAAATTACAAAATAGCACCATAAGCTATTTAATTCCAATACTCGAACTTTATCAGAAAAATAAAAAAGATGGTAAACATCTGCAATATTATATTTATTTATTTATTTATTTTATTTATTTATTTTTTCACATTTATAGCCCGCACCCATCTCACCATAAAGCGACTCGGGGCGGCGAACAGAGATTTAAAATTCAATTATACATAAATACAAAATATTATTAAATAATAACGAAATTAAATCCATATCCTGCTTAACTTAAAATAAGTTTAAATTTAAAACCCAAATTACAGTTTTGATTTGTTATAAATATACGTTATATAGCAATAACGTAACATCAATATGCAAACTAAAAATCAACTGAAACATAGACACCAAAGAGAAGCCAAATCCACTTTTATGGAGAATGCAGATATGAAGCCACCACTGAAAACACCCTAATTTTCAGTTCAGTAGCTTAATTAAAGTTACTGATAAACACTTATACAGTGACTCTCTCACTTGCCTGGGAAATTGAACTAGAATCAACATTGTTAATTCAGACACCTGTGAATATTATGATTTCATTTTTTTCTTAAAATCATATTTTAATATAAATAAAATTGATATTTTATTTATTTGGAGACTTCAAGGACAAATGGAAATATCTAATTGTAGAGAGAGATCAATGGGAACTGAAAGGTAACACATACAAACATGGTTATAATCCAATATTAATAATTGTTTTGTGTGTTATTATTTTAGAAATTTCAAAAGATATGAAGCAGCAGTTACCTAGCTTTTCTTGTTTCCAAACAAGCATTCAAAACAATATACAATATAGAGACTTGCTTCATTTTGGTCTGGTTTTCTGAAGAATTATCCCATAACAGGCATTAAAAAATATTCCATTAGCTGGTGATTTGTCTTATTATCATGATTTATGCACTCATGATGCAATATGTTCTTGCTCACCAAGCTGACCTCTCCACTTCTAGTCAAACTTAGTTTTTTTTTCTAATTTGTCAATTTCTAGAGATGTGTGGATTATAATTTTCATGCTCTTGGTCTGGCTGATTTAGAATTATCTGAAGGGTACCAGGTTGGACAGCATTGCCACACACTAGGAAATCAGTACAAGATCAAAATCTCAGTGAATTGCCTCTGCCCCATTGCCCAGAAAATCTCTTGAAATTATTGTTTAGAATAAATTTACAGGAGATTTTTAAACTGACATAGCAGCATACTAAATGCCTGGCTGGAAGCATTCATAGAATGTGCTAGTGTTTACCATGTCATCATGTCATATTACATTTTGTATGACATTGCCTTTGGAATTGCATCCTTCAAAAACCATTATTCCCCTTCCTCCCACCTCTTCTTCCTTAAGAGAGCTTTAATCAGGAGGTAACAAGGCATATATGACCCTGCCCTCTGGAATAACATCCCCCCAGAGATCTGTATAGCTGACTCCCTGGTGATGCTATCACTGAAAATATGGTTATTCTCCAAAGAGTTAGGATGGCTGTCAAGCCCTTACATGATTTTTTCTTTTCTTTTCTAGGCATCTATGATTTTTGTTCTTTTAACATTGCTATTTGTAAATTTGTACGTTCCCAGAGTTTGAAGGAGTTGGGTAGTCTTGAAATTGGAAAAGCAAAATAAAATTCAAATTAAATGACCAAGATACGTTTCTTTCATGAATAGACACAAGTAGTGTGTTTGAAAACCTGGGGTAAAAAATATTGTGGAGTCACTAGAGTAACAGGAGTCATGCTGGATTTCAAGGCACTTCACAGTTATGAACTGATCCTGTTAAGAAATTTGCACAACTAAATTAAATTTGTACTAGCATGTACAGATGTAGTAAAGTTGCTGCTTTGTTCAGATTAAGTTTCAGTTTGTTAACTCACATTCCATCCTTCACTGCATTTTGATCAGGTATTCTTTATAGTATAAAGTTTATACCAAAGACAATAGAGTTTGATATAAAAACTAACCAATAACCTTATGAATTTTCCTAGAGGAAAAGTAGATCCCCAATGACTCCCATGGGACAATAGGTTAAGGTATAATTCCTCAATATCTTTCTCTTGGAACTGTCAGTCTTGATCTACAACTCACTCTCCAAACCAGGGGTCTCCAACCTTTGCAACTTTAAGTCTGAAGGACTTCAGCTCCCAGAATTCTCCAGCCAGCCAAGGCATGAGTTCAGATTGTAAAGAATCCAATACCTTTATCAAGAAAATACTGTGTTCTGTTAGTACCATATATTCTAGAATTTTACTCAGAAAGACAGAGCAATGGTTATTTAATTAGAAGGCGTTCCAGACTTAAAAGCACCATCTGATTGTACAAATGGAAATGGCCACCTAAATGGATTCTGTGCTTGGGAAATGGCAGCAATGATTTTGCATTCATTTGTTTGAGGTTTTCTGTTCATAACTACGTTTTCTCCCTCTCCCAATAAAATAGAAAAGGATACTCATTTAAAGCACTTCTCTTCCCACCCTCCACACACACACACACACTTTTTTTGTTAAAATTCTTAAAATACTTTGGTCTTAAATGAATGCATGAGATGACGGCCTTCCACACTTTCCCTATGAATCAGAACACGGATGCTGAGGAGACATTGTTCTTCCAGCAACATCTGGCTCTTTAGGAGGAGCCATAGGAGCATCTTCAAAGATGTATTTCTCCCTCTCACGTGGTTAGGCTGCTGGTTGCCCGCTTTATCTTCCTGGATGTAATTTTTCTCTTTCATTCACTGATAATTTTGAAGAAAATGGTGCATTTGTATCCATTTTGAATACCGCTCTTTACAAATGTTTCATTTGATCTGAAAGTAGATCTTTTTTATATCCTCTTTATATGATTTCAGTATTAATTTGTCTTTTGGCTCTGGTACCACACACATCTACCTTGGCTGATATTATACATACATTAACATTTCTTTATTCATGCCGAAGAGAAGTTCTATAGGTGAGTATGGGCAAAAGCTGGTAAAACACTAGCAAAATCCTGCTTCATAAATAATTAAAAGTTCCCGTTCAAATTTTTAATCAAATCAAATGCCACTTAATCTGGCAAAAAGTCATTTGTGTTATAATTGCAAATCATAATTATTATGCTGCTACTGAATGTTATTATAAATTAGAATGAAGAATGAACAGTCAGTCTTTAACTTCAAGCAATACTGTATTAGTTCTTATTTCCACTGAGTATAATATTGAGTGTAAATAGGTTCTATCAGTTTTAATTCTTTCTCTATATGATCATTTATAGTAGACCAAGATGTGTTTAATACAGTTTCTTCTTCTGCATAGAGTTAATGTGACAGATGAATTGAAAAGGGAGTAGTTGTAGGATTATTGGTCCAGCTGCCCAATATGTCTATTTCCACCTTTCCCAATGTCATATCATTCAGAAAGGTTGGGATTACAATAGTAATTTGTAGAATAGGGTGGCCTGTAGTTAGTGGGACCATCCTATTCTGATGGAAATTCTGAGTTATACTGTTAACTGGTCTGGACACTGGGCACCAACCAGGGCTGGGTTATTTCAACTGGCAATAGCTCATCCAAAGCCCAAATAGGCATTTGTTATTCTTGATACTACAGATTTACAAGTGATTGAAGACATTTTTGACATGCAAGACATAATTATTGAGTAATAGACTGCTGCTGAAAGAATGACACTTCATAATACTTCAAATCAATCATGAGGCCATTTCCTAGCCCCAATGTGTGAAGTCTTAGAAATGAGGAATTTAACTGCTTAAGTACACTGCTTAAGTGTATGGCTTCTAATCTTTACAAAGTAACCTCAGAAATGTTGAAGAAACAGATTTTCTTCCTTTGTGGGAGTTGAAGTAGATTACAGGTAAATAGCCTGTGACCCTGCAGCTCTATGTGGACCAAACATCTTTTCGTGGCCCTTGGAACACATCTGGATGAATGAATAAAGACGTCCTTCCCATGAGGGCAATATGGAAAACCTCATGAGTGCAGCATGGCCTGACTTTCTTTGTGTCATTGCCCCACACTCTCCACTCCATATCATTATACAGTCTGCAAATGGTGGGTTTGGCTGTAGAATTGTTTTTTTTACCTATGTTGCAAGTGCCATCTTAACTCTTTTTAATCATTCCCTACCTACAAAGACAATGGTGATCTGCTCTTCCTCCCAATATTAAATAGTTAATATACCAAAAGACATTTGGCCCCAGTCTTATAATAATAATAATAAAGTTGAATTTATTAACCGCTCCCTCTCCCCACAGGGACTCGGGGCGGTGCACAGGGAGAATAAAAACAATAAATATACAAAATACATACAATTTAAAACAGATTAAACTAATTCCTGTGCTAAAATCCCATTAACTAAAAATCCCCACTAAATATAAATAAACAATTAAAAAACCCATAGAGAGAGAGACTACCCTAGGCCGGCCAGGCGGAAAAGATGAGTCTTCAATTTCAGGCGGAAGGAGCGGAGGTCCGTGGTCGTTCTAATATCGGGGGGAAGGTCGTTCCAGAGGGCCGGGCCCGCCACAGAGAGAGAGCCCTTCCCCTGGGCATCGCCCGCTGACAAAGTCTAGTGGACGGCACCCGGAGAAGTCCCTCTCTGTGGGAGCGAATCGGCCGTGAGGATGTGTGAGGCAGGATCCGATCCCGCAGGTAGCTAGGTCCCGAGCCATGGAGCGCTTTAAAGATGATAACTAACACCTTGAAGCGCACCCGGAAGATGACAGGCAGCCAGTGCAGCTCGCGCAAGAGCGGTGTTACATGGGTAAACCTAGTGGTTCCCATAATTGCTCGCGCGGCTGCATTCTGAACTAACTGAAGCCTCCGGGTGCACCTCAAGGGGAGCCCCATGTAGAGAGAGTTACAGTAGTCCAGTCGGGATGTCACGAGGGCATGAGTGACTGTGCGAAGGGCGTCCCGATCCAATAGGGGGCGCAATTGGCGAACCAGGCGAACCTGGTAAAACGCCCTCCTGGCCACGGCTGTCACTTGCTCTTCCATAGACAGCCGGGTATCCAGGAGGACTCCCAAATTGCGCGCCCCATCCACAGGGGCAAGATGTTCGCCCCCTATGGCCAGCGTTGGAGAAAGCTGGTTGAATCGGGCAGCCGGAAACCACAGCCACTCGGTCTTGGTCGGGTTGAGCCTGAGTCCGTTACTTCCCATCCAGATCCGCACGGCTTCCAGGCACTGGCACATCACCGCTACGGCATCGTTGGGGTGGTTTGGGGTAGATATATACAGCTGAGTATCATCAGCGTAGAGATGGTACTCTACCCCAAAACCACGGATGATCTCACCCAGCGGCTTCATGTATGCATTAAACAGGAGAGGCGAGAGGACCGACCCCTGAGGCACCCCACATGTGAGGGGTCTCGGGGTCGACCTCTGCTCTCCTGCCAACACAAATTGCGATCAGCCAGAGAGGTAGGAGGAGAACCACCGTAAAACGGTGCCTCCCACCCCCAACCCCCCCAGCCGATGCAATAGGATACCATGGTGGATGGTATCGAAAGCCGCCGAGAGGTCTAATAGGACCAGGATGGAGGAGCAACCCCCATCTCTGGCCCTCCAGAGATCATCCACCAATGCGACCAATGCCGTCTCGGTGCTATGCCCGGGCCGAAAGCCGGACTGGCGCGGGTCTAGATAATCAACTTCCTCCAGGTGACGGGGAAACTGTTGTGCCACCACACTCTCAACAACCTTCGCCAGAAAGGGAAGGTTGGAGACGGGACGATAGTTGGTTAAAAGAGCTGGGTCCAAAGAGGGCTTCTTCAGGAGGGGCCTCACCATGGCCTCTTTAAGGGAGGCAGGCAAGAAACCCTCACTTAGAGAAGCGTTGACAACCTCTTGGAGCCAGCCTCGTGTCACCTCCCAGGATGCCAGTACAAGCCAGGAGGGACATGGGTCCAATAAACATGTGGTGGCTCGCAGTCGCCCACGTAACCTGTCCATATCCTTGCTCATCTTGATATCCCAATTACGTAATGGCAGGACATTATCTTTCGAACATGGATTTTAATTTTTCTATAGACTAAAAGAGATTTTTCTGTCTGTCTGTCTATCATCAACTATCTCTATCACCAGCATGTGTGTGTGTGTGTGTGTGTGTGTGTGTGTGTGTGGGTGTGGGTGTGTCTGTCTGTCTGTCTGTCTGTCTGTCTGTCTGTCTGTCTGTCTGTCTGTCTATCTATCTATCTATCTATCTATCTATCTATCTATCTATCTATCTATCTATCTCCCAAACAAAATGGTACATGCTTCCTTTTTACATCACAAAGAAGGCCATAATATCCAACACCAGGAACCCCGTGGGTCTAGATGACAGAAAAGGGCAACAGTGATCTCTATGTCCTGGAGGGAAGGGAAGATTTCTGGTATTCCCTGCCAGATTCCCACAAGGAAACTCTGTGGGGAAGGTGGCAGAAAGTTAAAAATTGTTCCTGCTCCCACTAATTTTTTTCCATCATTGGTCATTCTGTTTCTCTGTTTAGGTGAGAAAATATCTCTGAAAAGATGACCCAATGGACCACGAGTTGTCTAGTAGTTTTATAATTCCATTGAAGCAGTCCAAAATTGCATTTACCTTTTTAGCACCTGTTAGCTTGCAAAAGGTAATCGTGTGACCTTGGGACACATCAACAGTCATAAGCATGAACCAGTTACCAAGCATTTGAATTTTGATAAATGTTCCTGGGATGCTACCAAGGTCGTAACTGTGAAAAACAGTCATAATTCATGTTTTTCAGCGACATTGTGACTTAAGGGGCACTAAATGAACTGTCCATGGAAGATCAAGTGACAGCCGTGGCCAGGAGGGCGTTTTACCAGGTTCGACTGGTACGCCAGTTGCGCCCCCTATTGGATCGGGATGCCCTTTGCACAGTCACTCATGCCCTCGTGACATCCCGACTGGACTATTGCAACTCTCTCTACATGGGGCTCCCCTTGAGGTGCACCCGAAGACTTCAGCTGGTCCAGAATGCAGCCACGCGAGCTATAATGGGGACCACAAGGTATACCCACATAACACCTCTCTTGCGCGAGCTGCACTGGCTGCCTGTCGTCTTTCGGGTGCGCTTCAAGGTGATAGTTGTCATCTTTAAAGCGCTCCATGGCTCGGGACCTAGCTATCTGCGGGATCGGATCCTGCCCCATACATCCTCACGGCCGATTTGCTCCCACAGAGAAGGACTTCTCCGGGTGCCGTCCACTAGACTTTGTCAGCGGGCGACGCCCAGGGGAAGGGCCTTCTCTGTGGCAGGCCCAGCCCTCTGGAACGACCTTCCCCCCGACATTAGAACAACCACGGACCTCCGCTCCTTCCGTCAAAAATAAAAAACACACTTTTTCTGCTTGGCCGGCCTAGGGTCGTGTCTCTTCCTTGGGGTTTTTAGGGTTGTTAGTTTTAATGGGTATTTTAGCGCAGGGATAGTTAGTTTAATTGATTTTTATCTTTTGTATTTATTGATGTATATATTTTATGTGTTTTAGTTTTCCCTGTGCACCGCTCCGTGTCCCCTAGGGGAGAGGACGCGGTATATAAAATAAATATATTATTATTATTATTATTATTATTGTTGTTGTTGTTGTTGTTGTTGTTGTTGTTGTTGTAAATTGAGGATTACCTGTATTATCAAACCAGGTATGTAATGCTCTGCAGCTGATTTTCCTTCTTCTTAATTGAAGAACTCTGCACTTATCTGCCTTAGATTTCAGTCTATAATTTTCACTCTTCACTCCCATGGCAAGGGACCTAGGTACCTGCAAGACCGCCTCCTACCAAATACTTCCCTTCGACCAGTCCGCTCCCACAGAAAGGGCCTCCTCAGAGTGCCGTCAGCCAGTCAATGTCGGCTGGCGACCCCCAGGGGGAGAGCCTTCTCTGTGGCAGCTCCTGCCCTCTGGAACGACCTGCCCCCCGACCTCCGCACAACTACGGACCTGCACCTGTTCCGCCGAGCCCTGAAGACCCATCTTTTTCGTACGGCTGGCCTGGTGTAGCTTTTAATGTGGTTTTATTGGGGGTTTTATTGTGCATTTTAGAGCAGGCTTAGAATTTAATTTATTTTTAGCATAGGTATTTATATTGATGTTTTTACTGTTGTTTTTATCATTGCCTGTTCACCGCCCTGAGTCCCGCAAGGGAGAAAAGGCGGTATACAAATTCGAATAAATTGAAATTGAAATTATAGATAAGGATTTTTTGTGTATTTAGTGTATATATTTTTCTGAAAATTGGTCATCTGCAGATCTGAGGAGCATTTCCCTCTAAGGTTACAAATGTTCGTCTTATCATTCCATACCCCATATCTTAACTATAAATAAAGCCATAAAACATCATCTTTTCAGTCCTAACGTCAGCAGAAAGTCTGTAAAGTATTGCAAGGGGTAACAAAGTATCTTGTAATCTTGACCAAATGAATATTTGAATATTAAAGAGTAATACTGTTAGAAATAAAAGGAAGAAATATATCCATGTTTCTCTTCATTTCGTCTTTCTCCCATCGCAGAGAGTACTTCAAGACATTTTAAAAAGCCTGTTTTATAAATCCAATGGAAAAAATAATCCAGGTCATTTTCTTGGCTTTTTAATTACATTTTCCTTTCATTGTTTTTTGTATTTTATTGTATTTCACCTTTGATATCTTGTTGGATAAAATGTGTTCTCCATCTGTTGTTTCTTTAATAACTTCCTTTGGACATAATCTACAGAAGCAGAAATCATTACTGGAATTAGTTATGAAATTATTTATATAGTGGCTTTTTATTCAACAATATTTTGAAGATCTCTCTCAATATTTTCATTCTTATAATGTTTTATAATATTTTTCAGGCCTGTAAATGTTTCTTTTACCTAAAAACATTAGCCTCCTCTAAAACCCGGTTTTGAAATAATGGAATTGCTTATTTCTGTTTTGTTTTGTCTTGTAAAAACCAAAACAGTTATTTCCTATGATGAGATGCTTTCTCTTTATAATTAATTCCAAAAGTCTCAACATTCCATTTTATCTGGACACTTAGTTCATTTATAACTTTCTAAGATCAAAATCATATTTAGCTTTTTGCTGTTTACTTTCTACTCTTTAAATTATTAAGCTTGTGATTAAAAATGTCTTTAATTTAGGCTTGAAGGCAGACTCATATAGCATATTCAAATTGGTCATTCTGAAGGTCTCTAATAACTTAGAAGTAGATAATGAGCAATATCAGAAGTAATTAGAGGCTTGAAAACTTAATTTGGTTTAAAAGTTTCCACCCCAGTTTCAAAGAAGATGGTTAATCCCAACATCTTCCAGTGTTCAACCTGTGGCAACTGCTTTCTTATAGTCTCCTTGCAACAAACACTCACGGTTACTTAGTCTTTGCCATGATCATCAGCTCGGCTATCACAGATCCATCTTAAATTCTCCATACCTCTCCAAAAAGTTGATAGTTCACTTCAGTTTAAAGAAGAATTGTCTATGAGTATTATTGTGATAATAGATCCACCAAATTACAGTATTCCTGCATAACAAACTGACTATTCCACGTGTCCAGGATTACATGCTGAAATCCAGAAAAAGGATGTTGAAAATGTTCTAAAGAAGTTATTCCATTCCTACCCCAAAAAAGTGTGGGATTGGATTGGTGAAGTAAGACAAAAGTGTTTTGTGAATGCTTTTACATAAGAAGAACATTTAATGGTAGAATTGCACACATTCTTATTCAGTGGGTTACCAAGAAAATCCACGCATGGACAATTCTTACACCCATTTTGATGAGGCAAATTAAATTGAAGATACTTTCACATAGTCCCCAAGTTCTTAGAATAATTCCTGTACCATCCTATAAATGTCCTCAGCACCACCAATATTGTTCATGGAACCCACCAGTATTTCCCCACCTAACAAGTACCAAGGTGCAGTGTTTCAAATTTCCTTCCAGAAAGATGTTTCAGGAGCAAGGAGTTGGACTGAATAAGAAGAAATGGTTCTTAACTGGAAAATTATCCATGTATCTAACCTGGAAAAGGTTGCCATGTGCATTTCTTCAGCTGAAACTTCAGCTTCAGTTCAGTTGCAAAGGGATAAAAGAAGAATGATTGGTGTAGCATCAATCCTAAATTGATGCAAATGTCATGAGTTGACCCCGGAGATAAATTTAATTAGTGCACTTTATAACCACAGAAACACCAAGTCTCTAGATTTTGTCCAAACCTCAACTCAATAACTTATACTGGTAGTTTAAAAGTGTATTATTTTATACAATGCACTGATATCCCAAAAAACAAAAACCCCAAAAAACCAGACACTTTCTGAGACCTTGGTACTTTTAAAGGTATACCTTTCTCTAAGAAAAAACGTATCAGTTTCCTTCTTGAATGCAGACTGGAATGCTTCTTCCATACACAGAAACACAATGAAAGAACTTCTGGTTTAGCCCTCTTTTTATTCACTGAACATTCACAAAGTTCTAAATTTTGTCTCTTCCTCTACTTTGCATCATTTTCAAATGACTTTTTCTGCAGCTTCTTGACAGCTCTACATCCACTGATTCCCGGTGTGCTCCATAGACAGTGGCAGCTCCCTTTTAGTCAGTCTCAGATGCCACATATGTGTTTGAATTTAGCAGTGGTATGCTTATGAAGTCAGAGGACAGTATTCTTTTATTAACTGCTGATAATATTTCCTTTGTCTCCCATGTTCTTTTCCTCAGTAAAATACAAAAAAAGCACCTGGGATAAGATAACAGCAATTAGAATTCATTTTCTTTTCATTTAACTTGAAACCCTATATAATTTTTACCCCTCCCCATTTCGTCTTTCTAAGTAGCTTGAGATTAGAAGGGCTACAGTGACCTATGACACATTTACAGAATACCCAAGAGTAATTCTTGGTGTTAACCTTCAATAAACGGATGGATTATATTACATATAATAAGATGGCTAAATATAGGCACAGCCTATGAATTAAACATGGCCCCAACTTTGCATGATGCTAATTTATTCTGGCACATCTTGATCATTGTGATGCAGCTGTGTCCTTCCCACTCTTTTTTTTTAATTGTCCAGTAGCCGTCCTTTATAATCTAGCTGCTTGCCACACACTGTACATCTTTGTTAACTCCTTTGCAATGTATATGAGTCATTTCATAGGGTTATCCATCCATTTCAACCACTAAAAATAATCAGGAAGGTTAGAAACTGCTCACAATTATGGGAGTTGATTATGGTGGTCATCCAAGATGAGATAAGGCTGCACTCTTAATAATCCAATTGGTGGACTATACTTAAACAGCAAGAACATTGAGAATTCCTCTCTGATTGACTACAGAAGTGACCCAAAACTCCGACCCTGTTGGCTGCTGTGAGTTTTAACATAAAATGTGATGCATATTGCATCAGCTCTATGGGTGGGTTCCGGCTGGCACTACTGTTGGTTCGCTCGTGCGAGTGCTTTGCACGCCTGCATGCATATGCAATGCCATTAAAGAACTGAAAAACAAGATGGTGCCGCCAATGGTACAGATCAGGGAACTGGTTTGGGGGCGTGGCAGGCCTGGGTCCCTGCCAGTTTCAGCAACCCAGGCTGCCAAATTACTACTGGTTCAGCTGAACTGGTCCGAACCTGTAGGAACCCACCAATGATCAGCTCATGGTCCATCTGATTCTGGTGGACTTTGATTCTGTTGAAGCTATTGAGAATTCACAGTGGCTCTCAAAGAAGTCAGGAATGGATGAGAAAATCCGTTCTTAGTCTTTCTACTGTAAACCATTTTAACTGGGAAAGTCAAGAAGTGATGTTGGAAGTCTCACACTCTATCCTAAACTATAATCACTCCCGTATATTGTACATATTTATTGATAGAACAGGTGAATTGGTTTTTAAAAAATAATACAATAAAGGAAACATGGCAACAAACCCATCAGATGCAACAAACCCATCAGATGCCAAAAAAGCCAACACAGTTCTAGGCTGCATCAACAGAGGGATAGAATCTAGATCGCGTGAAGTGTTAATGCCACTGTATAGTGCCTTGGTAAGGCCACACTTGGAATACTGCATACAGTTTTGGTCGCCACGATGTAGAAAAGACGTGGAGACTCTGGAAAGAGTGCAGAGAAGAGCAACCAAGATGATTAGAGGACTGGAGATTAAGACATATGAAGAATGGCTGCAGGAGCTGGGTATGTCTAGTTTGATGAAGAGAAGGACCAGGGGAGACATGATAGCAGTGTTCCGATATCTCAGAGGGTGCCACAAAGAAGAGGGAGTCAAACTTTTCTCCAAGGCACCTGGGGGCAGGACAAGGAGCAATGGGTGGAAACTAACCAAGGAGAGAAGCAACTTAGAACTAAGGAGAAATTTCCTAACAGTAAGAACAATTAACCTCTGGAACAGCTTGCCTCCAGCAGTTGTGAATGCCCCAACCCTGGAAGTCTTTAAAAAGATGTTAGACAGCCATTTGTCTGAAATGGTATAAGGTTCCTGCCCATGCAGGGGGTTGGACTAGAAGACCTACAAGGTCCCTTCCAACTCTGCTATTGTATTATTGTAAACTATTGTCAGCCTTTCATTTGTTATCAGAAGACCATCAGATCAACTAGAGAGTATTAGATTTTCCATAGGTTTTTTTAGCTAACAAAAATAATTGAAGATAGTATTAAAACCCTATCACATGACAGCTATTTTATGAGACATCTTTTCAAGATTCCAAATGTATCCAGTGCCCCCAAAATGCTGTTACTATTGATTCCGGGTAGAAATCTAATATTCAATTAAACTAACCAAGCAAAACAAAGTTGTATTAAATGATGTTCTCCTCTGGGCTTGGCAGCTAATTTGCTTTGTATTGTGTGTCAACTTTTTCTCTGCTTTGTTGCTGTTGAAGATATTGGTCTACTGGGTTACATAAGACAAACATCTATTCTAGGATTATAGAATAGTACTGCTGACATACTGCCTCAACCATAATATCCTGCTGGTCCAGATTATATCCCAAATCAACAAACCTCAAGGCTTTACTTGTTTTCACACATGCATAACACTGGTGAATAGTGATATTTGACATGGAAGAATGCATTATCACAGTTGTCAGGCAAAACTTTTATTAATTTAATTTGATTAAGATTAATTTATCTTACATGCTGTTCCAATCAAAGCTCTGGCAATTTACACTTAGAAAATCTAACAAAGTCCATTAAAATCATAGTAGCCCCAGTAGAAAATGTGGCATGCCTGAAGGCCCAATGTAAAACATGGCTTCCAAATTTGACAGAGGGGTTGTTCTGACTACTTGGGCACCCCCGCCATAAAGTGGGCTCAATCTCTCCTTTCCATCACCACCTAATAGCTAATAATTGAGTGATCAATTCATACCTTCATACAATGACCTTCATACATGGTTGAAATGTTAGCCCCTTCTCCAAAAGATTTATTTTTTGGAAGAGAAATTTACCATTTAACATGCTGCCTAATGCAAACAATACATTGCTCTTTAAACTCTGCAGTCAAGCTGCAGCCACTTTATATTTATTTAGTCAAACTGATGATTTCTACCAACTTTCCCATTTTATAAAAAAAAATAAAACAGTGAAACCTGAAATGTATGAAAGAGTGTCTGCCACCAATTTGTATATTTAGTGGCCAAAGAAAAGAATCAGACATTACTTGTTCAAATCATTAGTTGTGCATTGGATCAGGGGTCCCCAACCTTTGCAACTTTAAGCAAAGCTGGCTGGAGAATTCTGGGAGCTGAAGTCCTTCAGACTTAAAGTTGCAAAGGTTGGGGACCCCTGCATTGGATGGTGAAAAGTAATTGCAGAGATTACTTGTTCAAGTAGCTCCAATGTCCTTAAAAAAATCTTTAACTCGAGGAAACTTTTCTGACCTCTGGAGGGAATACTTGCTTCTAGCTAAATGTAGAAAGAGATTTCCTTCTTTCTCTGTTGTGTTAAGAATCTTTTTTTCCTATAAAGGAGGCACCACCAGTGGTTTGCAACTGTCATGAAAGCCTGAGAAGCTGTTTGAGGTTAAGCTACTCAGCAATTCAACTTTTACTACAGAAACTTTGAAATTCAAAAAATGAAAAAAATAATGTAAGTTTTTGAAGGACATGTGTTGCTGTAGGTGATCCTCTTAATTAAAAGTGATTGCCTGCTAGGAAATCATGCTTTTAAAAGTTTCATGAATTTATTAGAACCCTGAAGGTATCTTTGTATGCACAGGACATTACATGCCGTTTATGCAATTTTTTTTGTTTCAGATCTGTTTAAAGCCTCACCAACACTCCCTGAGTAGGAACAGCACTGCTGGCATTTGTATGTATTTTGCCTAATTGAATTATGTGAAAATACATACTAATGAAGCTTTACCAGTGATGTTTTCAGAGAAGAACGTACAACTAATTTCTTTTAAATTAGATGAACATTTCTCCTGCCCCTCACCTCTTTAGTAGGAAGTTAACATGTTTCATAGACAGATTTCTGCTGAATTTCGGTATAATGAATTAAATGCATATACACACATGCAAACGTACTAATATGTGCATCTATTTAAACAACAAATAAACCATGCTCTACCAGGCAATAGGGACCATATGTATTTATTTAGATCTAAGGATCACGTAAATCAGTGGAGCTTAAATAAGTATACAAGGAATTATATAATATTATTCAGATGTAATTAAAAAAAGATGCTGAGGCTAGAAAGAGGGCAGAGAAGAGCAACAAAGATGAAAAGGGGTCTGGAAGCTAAATCCTACGAAGGACAGTTAAAGGAACTAGTTATGCTTAGCTTTACGGAGAGAAGACTAGGGGAGACATGATAGTAGTCTTCCAATATTTGACCGCCACAGGGAAGAGGGCATTGGTTTATTCAGCATAGCACTTGAGAGTAGGACAAGAAGTAATGGGAGGAAGCTGATGGAAGGAAGATCAGCCTGGATATTAGGAGGAGTTTCCTGACAGAATTATTTGGAACAATTTGCCTCCTAATGTTATTGGTGTTCAATCACTGAAGATTTTCAAGAAAAGATTGGGCAACCATTTGACCAGAATGATATGAGGATCTCCTGAATGGGGTGGGTGGGGGTGTTCTGGCAGCCACTACTGCCAGTTCGCTCATGGTCGCGTAGCACGCGCACTTGATGTGCAATGCGTGCACATGCGCAGTATTATAAAAATACTCCTGTGCATGCGCAGAAACAAAAAAACAAGATGGTGGCATCATAGGTACTGCCGGGAGAACCAGTTCAGGGGCGTGGCAGGCCTGGGTTGATGCCAGTGCCAGCGACCCAGGCCCCAAACCGCTACTGGTTTGGCCGAACCTGGCCGAACCGGTAGGAATCCACCACTGCTCCTGAGGCAAGGGGATGGACTGGAAAACCAGCTTCCAGCCCTAAGATCTCCTATTTAAATAAAAGGACTAGGTTGCTGTATATATTATGTGTTTGTGTGGTTTGTGTGGTTGAAAATATATTGTCCCTTTAAGGAAACTGTTGGGATGGGGAAAGAAAATACTGCAGCAACTGGCAGGTACTATGATTCAAACAGGATATAACCAGATTTACACACATTCGATGATTGAGTTCAATCATTATTGTAAAGATATTGAATCTGTATAAATCTGGTTGTAAACCTTTATGGTTATTGTATTAAAACAAGAAATAAAATAGAGCTGTTCTTACTTTGTATCAAATTCAAATAACCCAGGAAAGGCACATTGTCTGATATTGGAAGAATATTGTAATTTATTGAGTCTAGAGGAGAATGCCCCTTAGAGCCCCCTGTTGATTGGATTAGCAGCAGTTTGGGTTGAAGGTGGTTGGATAGGCATTAAATGTAATTGCTGGAATCTGAAACTGGGAGATTTTTTCCCTTGTAACATTTCTTGAACTCACGACTAGCCATTGTGAGGGGAAAATAGGGCTACAGTAATAGTAATAGGGAAAATAGGGCTACAGTAATATTTTAATTATAATAATTAATAATTTATTAAATTTCTAAACTGCCCCCTCTCCCCGAAGGGACTCGGGGCAGTGTACAGGAAAATTAAAAACATCTAAAACCATAACAATACATACATAATTAAAACCGAATTAAATAATAACCCTGTACTAAAATTTATAAAAGCATTAAAAACTGTATCCCATTAAAACCAGATTAAATAATTTAAACTACAGACTGGGGCGAGGAGCATAAATTAGGCCAAGCCGGCCTGATGGAACAGATAGGTCTTAACTTTGAGGCAGAAGGAGCGGAGGTCCGTAGTAGTTCTAATATCGGGGGGTAGGTCGTTCCAAAGGGTCGGGCCCATCACAGAGAAGGTCACCCGCTGGCATTGCCTAGCGGACGGCACTCGGAGAAGTCCCTCTCTGTGGGAGCGAATCGGCCAAAGGGATGTATGGGGCAGGCTTCCGCACGGCTTCCAGACACCGGGACATCACTTCGATGGCATTGTTGGGGTGGTTTGGGGTAGAGATGTACAGCTGAGTATCATCAGCGTACAGATGGTAATCTACCTCAAAGCCACAGATGATCTCACCCAGCGGCTTCATATATATATTGAACAGGAGAGGCGAAAGGACCAACCCCTGAGGTACCCCACAAGTGAGAGGCCTCGAGGTCGACCTCTGCCCCCCTGCCAATACAAATTGCCATCGACCGGAGAGGTAGGAGGAGAATCACCGTAAAACGGTACCCCTCACCCCCAACCCCTTCAGTCGATGCAATAGGATACCATGGTCGATGGTATCAAAAGCCGCCGAGAGGTCTAATAGGACCACGATGGAGGAACAACCCCCATCTCTGGCCCTCCAGAGATCATCTACCAACGCGACCAATGCCGTCTCAGTGCTGTGTCCAGGCCGGAAGCCGGACTGGCATGGGTCCAGATAATCAATTTCCTCCAGGTGACGTGGAAACTGTTGTGCCACCACACTCTCTACAACCTTCACCAGAAAGTGAAGGTTGGAGACCGGACGATAATTTACTAACAATGCTGGGTCCAGGGAAGGCTTCTTGAGGACAGGCCTCATCACCGCCTCTTTCAAGATGGTGGGCAAGAACCCCTCACTCAAAGAAGCGTTCACTATTTCCTGGAGCCAGCCTCGTGCAACCTCCCAGGATGCCAGTACAAGCCAGGAGGGACACGGGTCCAGTAAACATGTGGTGGCTCTCAGTCTCCTACGTAAGCTGTCCATATCTTCGGAAGTAACAGAGTCAAACTCCTCCCAGGATGGTGTCTCAAGACCAGCCTCCGACATTCCCTCTAGACCACTTTCGGTGGAGACCAACTCGCTCCGAATCTGAGCGATTTTGTCCAGCAGATACTCCCCAAATTCCTCTGCTCTGCCCTGCAAAGGGGCTTCCTGCAGCCTCTGTTGAAGGAGGGAGCGGGTCAACCCAAACAGGGTGGCAGGGCAGTTATTTGCGGACGCGATAAGGGTAGCACAATGCTGATGCTCATATCACCACAAGGTAGATCCTCAAATGGGATCTTACCTGTGTTCGGTCCGATTCAGAGCATGTGGATCTCCATCTCCTCTCTAGGCGTCTCTTGCAGCGCTTCATCACCCTCAACTCCTCGGAAAACCAAGGAGCCTGGGTGGTTCGCTGCCGCAAGAGAGGCCGCAGAGGCGTAACCTGGTCCAAGGCCCCAGTGGCCGCACTATTCCATGCAGCCATTAGGTCCTCCATCAGGGCGCGGGTCAGGGCCACAGGTAGTGGCCCAAGCACCGTCTGGAACCTTTCAGGTTCCATCAGGCGCCTGGGGTGGAACCATCTTGGAAATTCTGGTTTCCTCTCCCCGCAGTGGGGTGTAGCGGTGGGAAAGTTTTCATTCTATGTAATGTGCAAATCTAGAAAATGGCTTAGTGAACTAATTAACCCAGGTTAATCATGTTTCAAGATCACAATCAGGCTAGACAAGGCACAATCCACAGTCTAATTCTCTGTAAGGCAATACTCTTGAGTTGTTTAGAATTTCATGAAACAGCCTGAATGTAAAATCTTGATATTTTTTTTCTGAGTAAAAAGTTTAAAAGCAAATTTCATGCAGATTCCTGGAAGGGAAATTGAAGAACTGCCCATTAAATTAAGCCCCATTTATTTTTGCATGTAGTAATTAAAAAAATAGAAATATAAAACTACGCCATGCAGATTTTTCACCATGAGATTATACTTCAATGGGAATTTGAGCAGGAACATAAATTGCTTTAAGAAGAGGAGGAGAAAGAAAAACAGCAGCAGCTTGGACTTGAATATACTGAAGTAGAAACACATTAAAGTCTTCATCCTGGGAACAGACTGAATTTGAATCCTTCTAGGCCCCAAATCCACTTGTTATACATTAGCATAACAAGATTAGCCTCTAAATTCAGATATAAAGATAAATAGATGGGTATGTCTTTTAAAATTCCAGTTCATAGATTTGGGATAAACCTTTCTGCTTTTCTATTTTAATGCTTGGCACTTATATTGTAAGAACAGTGTGATATATGAAGATGAGCAAGGAATGGTGTCTTGCACTATGGACATTATCCACAATGTATACAGTCAGTTTGTACAGACCTAAAAGATAGCTAGAGTCAACAGTACTTATGCTATTGGTTTAATTTGATTTGTAGCATAATCCATATTCAAATAGTCATTTCGGGATTAGATGGCAATAGGAAAATACAGACATGGATAATGCTATAGCAAAACTGATACTGTAAGAATGTTGATAGGCCTATGACTCTGATAGGTTTCTAACTGTTTTGTGGTCCTCTCTTTGAGACATCAGAACCCACTAGGCCTATCCTTAACCCGGTTTCTATCCCTGATCCCCATTGTTCTCTGAGCCTTGGTTGACTCCACATCTCTTGGTTTCAGTCTGCTTTGTCTCATGTCTTGGCCCAGCTTTAGATCATGTACTTTTCCCAGCAGACATAACTCCTCAAAGCTGTAGCAAGGCTGTCCCTCTCTTATCCCATTGGCCTTTCAACCATCATTTTCCATTTCAGGGTGTTCTTAGGAATGCTACTGTACATTGGTGGTTTGAGAAGATTATGAAAATTTTAAAATGGGTAGTAGTTCCCAAAGCCTGTTATCTACAGCATGGGATATATGGTAGCTCATGGTATGTAGGAAAGAATTTGGGAGGCTGAACAAAGAGATGCTGCGTAGGTAATGGTTAGATAAAAGAGAGCATAGCCCATGGCTGGATAGTGAATGAGGTAAGAGGCTAAGAAAGGACCCTCCCTAGTTTCTCAAGCTGTAAATGAGATGGAAGGAGAAAGGTATTTTCAGACTTGTAAGATTCTGCTAATGTAGATTTACAACAAAATTAAATTACCTCATCCGGTGATATTTCCTATCTGTCTACCTAGTGAGCCTGATGGATAAATAGGGTCAAATAGGGACAAAGCAGGTGCTATGCAACTCTGCTTTGTGCATTGTGACAACTTTAGCAGATGTCTATTAATTACAACACAACAGCCACAACCACAGGAAAGCAGAAGTAGTATTCCTCCAAAAATCAGGTACACCCACACACACACAAGAGCCAAAAACTGTAGTCTTATATCTAAGACCAGCTGACAAGAATCAGCAAGGTACATTTGAAGAAAGAGAACTTTTCTTTTTAGTAGGTTTGTGTGGCTTTTCTCCTGGGGGCATGTCTTTTGAGAACAAGTAGTCGGGGAAATGACAAGTTTTATTTTACAGTTTTTCCAGTCATTTGGGCTAGAAGGGAAACCAGCAAACCTACATGGGGCTTCCCTTGAGGTGCACCCGGAGGCTCCAGTTAGTGCAGAATGTGGCCGCGTGGGGGATTTTAGGAGTTACTAAATACTCCCATATAACACCTCTCCTGCGCAAGCTACACTGGCTGCCTGTGGCCTTCCGGGTGTGTTTCAAGGTCCTAGTGACCATCTTTAAAGTGCTCCATGGCATCGGGCCGGGTTATTTGCAGGACCGCTTACTACCACATACCTCCACTCGACCCATCCGCTCCCACAGGGTGCCGTCTGCCGGACAATGCCGGCTGGCAACTCCCAGGGGAAGAGCCTTCTCTGTGGCAGGTCCCGCCCTCTGGAATGACCTGCCCCCAGACCGCCGTACAATCTCAGACCTTCGCCTCTTTCGTCGGGCATTAAAAACACATTTTTTTCACATGGCCGGACTGGCAAAGCTGCTATAGCTATTTTATTATTTTAAATTGGGTTTTCAATCAATGTTTTTAGCACGGGCTAAATTATTTAATTCTTGTTTTAACTATTGTGACTGTAATTATTTGTATTAATATTTTATTTTTTATAGTTCCTGTGCACCGCCCTGAGTCCCTTTGTGGGAGATAGGGCGGTATAGAAAGCGAATAAATCAAATCAAATCAAATCTCCTTTCAATTTCATCCATTAAAAAAGAAAGAAAGAAATAGCAGAGAAATGGCCCTTTCACTACTGCAACTATTCAACAAATACATAATCCAGTCATTCATGACAGACAGTTCAGCAGCCTTTTGGAAAATGGCTATCAAAGGCAAAGACCAATTGGAACAAAGGCATTTATATAAGATGGGACAAAGCATAGCAGATGAATTGCATTTCTTTCCCCCAAAACACTAATTTTTATCTGGATCCAGAAAACCTGGGCGGTAGGCCACTGAAGATGATGTCATCCATTCCAGCTCTCCTGAAACATAGGCAGACTGTCCTTGTCCTAAGGCAAGCAGGAAGTGCAGATCAGCCTGAAGTGGTAGAATTATTAAGCAATTACCAACTCTCAACAAAGCTAGAAGAACCCAAAGGATAAGTACCCAACACAAACACATTAAAGCAAACCTTGAAATCAAAACAAAGATTCACTTCCAGCTAAAAGGAAGTTAATTGAGATTATTTAACCCCTTTATATTTCCTTTGTTGTAGTGTTTGCACCTCAACTCACTACTGTCTTGAAGCTTTCAAGGAGAAATTAAAGCCACCTCAACAATAGGATCCCTGGCACTATTATTTGCTCAGACACTCAAGTGCTTTGTCTGCTAAATCAAATGCCCTGACCATCTTTTGAGAAGCAGGCAGTGTCTCCTAGCTTGTATTTTGAGGTGACAATTGTTTTGCTTTGGTTTTCATTATCAATATTGAAAAGTGGCAAGAAAGACAGACAGAAAGAAAGAAAGAAACAGTAGGATGCATGCTGCATATTAATAGGCTGAAAGGTTTCTTTATTCATGAAGTACAAAAAAAAATATGCAGAAACTTATTTGTAGAAAACACAAAATAAACTGGACATTATCTTGACCTTTACAGTTTGATAGGGGTTTTTTATTATCTTGGTGGAAAACTGAAATGGTAAATAGTTAACAGAGAGCCAGTGTAATGGTTAAGGCATCAGGTTAGAAACTAAAAAAATTGTGATAGCATTGTGATTTATAGTCTTGCCTTGGGCACAAAGCCAATTGTGTGACCATGGGCCAGTCAATTTATTTCAGCCCTAGGAAGGAAGCAATGGCCAACCAGTTCCAAAAATGATGTCAAGGAAACTGCTGTTCAGGCAGTTGCAGGAGTCCATATTGACTTGAAGGCATGTAATTAAAAATAATAATAATTAGTATCTCATCTTTCACACAATAGGTGAAATAAACAGTACTTCCTCCTATTATCCACCACTGCAAACCTGGGAGATAGATTGTGCTGAAAGAGTCATGCATGAGTACCCATAGCAGAGTTCTCTTGGTCTCCCCAGTCCTAGTCCAATATCCTAATCGTTGCACCATTCTGGTGTAAAATTATTTGGGTATATAGATAGCCTACGATATATATTTAATTGTGTATATGGAATCGATTCAGAAAAAAAAGTTAATGGTCTTCTTGGCCACCTTCTGAATAATTATTAACCCTAAACTTAACTCTAATCTTCATTTAGAGAATGAAGAGACATTATAGCAGAAATTTATTCCAAAGTGGTAATTAATTGGGTTATTTATTTATTTTTAAAGTCCAACATTGGAAAACATTTCTTCATTCATTTATTTATGCAGTGCTTTAAAAACAACAGCAAAGTACTAGTGGACAATACTCAGGCCTCTGTGCATTATGACTGGAAGGGCCATAACGAAAACCATGAGTATGCATATAATTGCAAATAAGACTCTGCTGATTTTAATGAAAGCTGGCAAAGAGCTAAACATGACTGTGGCCTCAGTGCTGCCATCACTAAAATGGCAGCTAAGTTCCTCTTCTTCTCCAGTGCAGTATGCAGTTATGTACATGCATAGCATGCTGTTATTGTGCTGTGCGCTTTTCTGCCATTTCTCATCCAGCAGCTAGAAGTGTACAATGTTGAAAGATCAGAAAATTATCTTACTGATGTCTTATAATTTGTGCAGCAGCTGCCAAAAAAGCCAACACAGTTCTAGGCAGCATAAACAGAGGGATAGAATCAAGATCACGCGAAGCGTTAATACCACTTTATAATGCCTTGGTAAGGCCACACTTGGAATACTGCATCCAGTTTTGGTCGCCACAATGTAGAAAAGATATGGAGACTCTAGAAAGAGTGCAGAGAAGAGCAACAAAGATGATTAGGGGACTGGAGACTAAAACATATGAAGAACGGTTGCAGGAACTGGGTATGTCTAGTTTAATGAAAAGAAGGACTGGGGAGACATGATAGCAGTCTTCCAATATCTCAGAGGCTGCCACCAAGAAGAGAGAGTCAAGCTACTCTCCAAGGCACCTGAGGGCAGAACAAGAAGCAATGGGTGGAAACTAATCAAGGAGAGAAGCAACTTAGAACTGAGGAGAAATTTCCTGACAGTTAGAACAATTAACCAGTGGAACAGCTTGCCTCCAGAAGTTGTGAATGCCCCAACACTGCAAGTCTTTAAGAAGATGTTGGATAGCCATTTGTCTGAAATGGTATAGGGTTTCCTGCCTGGGCAGGGGGTTGGACTAGAAGACGTCCAAGGTCCCTTCCAACTTGCTATTGTATTGTATTGTTTCAGTGACGATAACAAGATGCCAAAAATAGTTTTAAAAGCTCCCATGTTTTAGGTAAGCTTTCCTCCCCTTAGAGCAGTGCTTCTCAATTATTTTCTGTCATGCCCCCCTAGGAAGAAGAAAACTTTTCGCGCCCCCCGCGCGACTGTAAATAGTATCATTTGTCTATAAAATTGTTATAAGTACACCTCTGCCGAGGTCAAACGCGCCCCCCTTAACGGAGCCTCGCGCCCCCCCTGGGGGGCCCGCCCCACTATTTGAGAAGCACTGCCTTAGAGACCAGTTGAGCTTTTCAAATAAAAGCAATAAAAATACCAAGTATGTTGATTATGGATTCAAATCCACATCCAAATTTTTTTGAAGAGTTCAAACTTTTTCCAAAAGTAAACAGGGACCACATCCTGACCCTTATTTTCTTCAGTTTTATAGCTTAAGATCTTTAATTAATTAATTTATTTTTTATTTATTTTAATCGCATTTGTATACCACCCTATCTCCCTAGTGGGACTCAGGGGGGTGCACAGAAAGAGTAAAAGGCAATACACACAATAACCACATAAAAAGAAATTAAAAATAGATTAAATATAGTGGGTCTGTGCTAAAAATTATAGTTAAAAGCAATTAAAATTATTATACTTAAACTATGTCCTTACACTATGTCATTAAAAATTATGCCAGGCCAGCCACATGGAATAGATGTGTTTTTAGTGCCCGGCGGAAGAGGCGTAGGTCTGTGATGGTGCAAAGGTCGGGGGACAGGTCATTCCAGAGGGCAGGGCCTGCCACAGAGAAGGCTCTCCCCCTGGGGGTCACCAGCCGGCATTGTCCGGCAGACGGCACCCTGAGGAGACCCTCTCTGTGGGAGCGGACAGGTCGAAGGGAGGTATGTGGTAGGAGGCAGTCCCGCAGGTAACCAGGTCCCATGCCATGGAGCGCTTTGAAGATGGTTACTAGCACCTTGAAGCGCACCCGGAAGGCCACAGGCAGCCAGTGCAGCTCACGCAGGAGAGGTGTTACATGGGAGTATCTTGAAACTCCCATAATCCCCCACGCGGCCGCATTCTGTACTAGCTGGAGCCTCCGGGTGCACCTCAAGGGGAGCCCCATGTAGAGAGCATTGCAGTAGTCCAGGCGGGAGTTGACGAGGGCTTGAGTGACGTTGCGTAGAGCGTCACGATCTAGAAAGGGGCGCAACTGGCGTATCAGGTAAACCTGATAAAAAGCCCCCCTGGCCACGGCTGTCACATGGTCATCCAAGGACAGCCGAGAATCCAGGAGGACGCCCAAGTTGCGAGCCCTTTCCGCGGGGGCTAATGACTTGCCCCCGATAGCCAGAGATGGAACCAGCTGGCTATATCGTGACGCCGGAAACCACAGGGTTGAGTCGAAGCTTGTTCCTCCCCATCCAGGCCCGCACGGCCTCCAAACACCGGGACATCACATCACTTCAAAAGGCCTTAGGTGTTTTTATTTCCCCAGCAAGCATACTTAGAGATACCTCATACCATGCATGCTTAGAGATACCTCATACCAACTATGAGTGAGGAAATCAATTTGGTATTTCCATTATCCATCATGTCTTGAAGGTAGATCTTCAGAAAACCAAAGATTCTTCACTTTTTGTTCATAATTTATCTAATCCTACAATTTATCTACAGGTAGTCCTTGAGTTACAATCATTGGTTCATAAAAGGAGCATCCATGTGCATCCTTCGTGCAAAGTTGATGTCATCATTTAATCCTTTCAACCCAAAAGCACCTTAAACTGTGTCTCTAACATAAACAGAGAGCTATTCATTTGGTTACTGTTCAAGATTACAATGGCACTGAAAAAGTGAGTTCCAGCCAGTCCTTGTACTTAGAACTTTTGCAGCATCAAACAATCATGTGATCAAAATTTGGGTGCTTGGGAACCAGAAATTCTAGTCCTAGTTGCAATTGTAAGTTGAGAACTGTAGATACTGATTTATACTGTAGCATAAAACATCAAATATTCAAGTAGCTTACAGTACAATGAAACAAACACAATTGCAAGGATAAAACAATAACAAAGTTAAAAATAATATGGTTAACAGCTTTTTTAGGACAGCTAACAATCAGACTGAGAAATCAAAGAAATGCCTAGGTAAACTCTCCCCACCTTAAAAGGTCAGGAACTATATAAGAGCATAAATATTCCATACAAGGTGTCCAGCTGATCCTTATGGGAAGACAGTTCTCCTGAATTGGCTTTACAATGATAATTGTTGTCATTCTCTATTCTATGACTCTGCATCATCAATAGATTTTGATGCAATCAGCAAGGCATCCTTTTAAAATGGCCCATAAAGAAACCAAAGGTTTCATAGATACAGCAAATTATCCACAGCAAGAATATAAATTAGACTTCTCCAGTGTGGAGTTGGAATTTGAAGTCTCAGAACATCTAGAAGTATCACTGTTTGGCATATGATGGAAATTAGAAAAAGGCACTCCCTTTCATTAGAATTATTATAAGTAGAAATGATGATTGTAGACCACACCATATTCAATTGTTGGAAGATTCAGTATTGCTCCAGATCATCTTCATTCCAAGACTATGTGAGTCTGTAACTTGGTGGCGTCTCCAAGCTTTAGAAGCAATGTTACAATCTTTTCCACACTATGAGCCATTAATTGTTTTTTTTAATTAAGTCTTCAGCAATTTCTTTTAAGGGGAAGAATCACATGCCTCTACAATCAACACGGTGAGAACATTATGCTAAAGAATCAAAGTTGTCCTAAATGAACCCTGATTTTTATACCTTCTATAACATTCAGTGGAAAATATATGCCCAAATTTCAGAAAATCCAAACTGTTGCTGAAATCACAAGAAACCTGAATGAAGATAAAATTCAGTTGGACATGGACTGGGATTCTTAAAATCAAGCTTTTGGAACACCTATTAAAGGCTACCAGTCTAATAATGCAGTCAGTAGCCAGTAGATGTCAGTACGTGATAATGAAACATATAATACATGAAACATAGCCAAAATAAGTTTCATTTTCAGTTGTACCCAGCTGCTACCCATAATTATGTTTTGCCATGTTTGCTCAGAGGGTCCTCAAAATGCACCTTTCCTATAGAGAATCAATGGTAAAATTTTATCCACGGGAAAAGGACATGCTGACAATAGTACAAGATTAGCTGGTAATGCTCACTCGGTTTTCAGGGAGAAAAAATGCCAGAAGTATGAATGACTTCATCCTGTATTTCCTGGTTTCTCTCTCACACACAAAATTGGTTCTGATTAAAAACTGTTTTTAAGAAAGACATTGCAGTTGAAGTACCTGAATGTCCCTTTCTAAAGCACGACTTCAGCAGGTATAATATCTGTGACAGAATATGTTACAGGATTGTCATATGCAAATACAGGATTTCAGGTCTTTCTAAACTGCAATCCTGTTAATAATCCTGGCTTGGTTGTTGCAGTTGAAGTACATTCTCTGCTTTGTTTTAAGAGTTAAATATCTTGTCTCTATAGTCTGATTTAATGAAAGTTTAACGAACAAGGTACCACTTCATCTGCCACTAGCTTACCCAGTTTCCTTTTCTAATTTCCTACTTTCTCCTAAAATTCCTGATCCTTTTATGGCTCCTTCTCTAAGTTAGACACACTCATTATATGACTTTCATTGTTGGATTCCTCGATTAGATTAGATTAACAAAGTTGGAAGGGACCTTGTAAATCATCTAGTCCAACCTCCCCACTCAAGCAGGAGACCCTACACCATTTCCGACAAATGGCAATCCAATCTCTTCTTGTAAGTCTCCAGTGATGAAGCTCCCACAACTTCTGAAGACAAGCTGTTCCATTGGTTAATTGTTCCCACTGTCAGAAAATTTATCCTTATTTCTAGATTGACTCTCTCCTTGATCAGCTTCCATCCATTATTCCTCGTCTGGCCTTTGGGTGCCTTGGAAAATAGCTTGATCTCCTCTTCTCTGTGGCAGCCCCTCCAATATTGGAACACTGCTATCATGTCTCCCCTGGTCCTTCTCTTCACTTCCTGATGTACATCATTGTTGGAGGGTAGGAAATGTTAATGTTATAAATCTGCATTTTTGTACATGTCCGATTATAACAACTATCATTTCTGAGCAGTAGGGCAATGTGTTAAGGGTAGTAACTTAATACATCTGAAGAGAAACAGATTTGGAAAGAGAAGCATGGGGGGGAAATCAATCATAAACGTAGTAATATATGAGGGACATATCAATTTTTTACATTGTTTTGACTTTGACAACCTTGATAAACAAATGAAAAGAGCGGGAATGAAATGGGATTGAAATAAAGGACAGTATTAAACTAGAGTAGTCAGTAACTTTAACTGGATTTCCCAGATCTTTTACAATATATTGCCAAATGAATCATAGAATGAATTAATCCAGAGTTCCCAGTCAAAACGCACATGGCTAGGATCAAATTATCTGTGGGACATATTATGTGAAGACTAGCTTCCCTGAAAAGTCCATTATTCTGAGAAAACTAAAAGGGAAAACAAGAGAATAACCAGCAGTAAGTGGACGGATTTAATTAGAGCAGTATTGGGGGAGCCTTTTGGATAACTGAAGGACCAGATTAAGGTCAGATCATCCTGGAGGAAAATTATCTACAGTGTGTGGTTGCGAAGAGTCAACACTGACTATGGCACAAAATCAATCAATCAATCAATCAATCAATCATAATTGGATAATTCCCCTGTTCTGTCTTGTATGTCCCTCAAAATTCCATTTTGGAAACTGAATTCATAATAAACATGTGGAAAAGTGTCTTGACTTATACTAGGAGTCCTGAATGAAATATTTACGGCAAAGCTTTGAGCCATCTGCCTCTGTTGTTAAATTGTCCTCGATGAGCTTTCAGCTAAGCAGAGCACATTTTGTGGCAGGGAGCCCATAGCTGAACTTTCAAAGCAACCTCTGTACAGAAGCATCCTGGAGGAAAGCAGGTCAATGAACACAAAAGAACAAGCATCTGTGTCAGTATGAGTGTGTCACTTCAGTCCACTGGAAAGATGTTGACATTATTTCACTTGGACCCAGAGGAAATACTGTAATTGTGACCGATTTCCAATACAGAAGATGAACAGAGTGCTGCATTATGATTTTAAACCACTGTGAATGGGAAAGTGCAGGGAGGAGAGGAGAGACTGATTAAAAGAAAAGGAGAAAAAAGTGAGAGACAGCAAAGATATTTCTGAGAGAAAGGAGGAGAATATTGCAATTGGGTTATGTATGGGGGAACCCGGGGGGGGGGGGGGCAATGCAACCAAACAGTGAAATCATATGTGCCACCGAGTGACTCCTTTTGAAGGTTGAATTTATATAGATAAATAATGCTTTCCAAATAATAAGGTAAAGGCAAAGGTTCCCTCACATATGTGCTAGACCTTCCCGACTCTAGAGAATGATGCTCATCTCTGTTTCAAAGCCAGAGAGCCAGCGTGGTCCAATGATGTCTCTGTGGTCATGTGGCCAGCATGACTAAACGCCGAAGGTGTATGGAAAGCTGTTACCTTGCCACCAAAGATGATCCCTATTTTTCTACTTGTATTTTTACGTGCTTTCGAACGGCTAGGTTGGTAGAAGCTGGGACCAGTAACAGGAGCTCACTCTGTTACGCAGTATTAGAGATTTAAACCCCTGAACCCTAATATTTCTGATCGATAAGCTCAGCGTCTTAGCCATTGGTATCTTGCAGAGATCCTGCAATTGCAACTCCTAGAATCTCATCCGTAGTCTTTACAGCACAGTTGAAGGGCATCTGACTGGAGATGCCTAATAGGAAATAAAAAACAAGCAAACATTCAAAATTGGATGGAAGTCATTCCTGAGAGGTTTCTCTCACTTACCCTCCTTGGCCTACCACCACAATGTGAACATTTCCAACAGCCTACAGACATTTAATACACCAGCAGATTAGGTTTTAAACTGTTTAGTTTATAATCCCTTGGGTTTGATTTAAATGTACATTCCCTGAAGCTTTATTATTTTTTAATTGCATATCTAATTTGTATTTTCATATTCTGAATCATTTATTTTTAGAAGTATTTAATGGAAAGATAGGAAGTATCTGTTTAAAGTTCAGTGGAGTTTAGTTGAAATTGAAATTCAATGGTGAAAAAAGTAAGGTTCTACTCTACATTTAAGTAAGAAAAACAAAATGCACAGGTACAGTATAGGTGGTACCTAGCTCAATAATAGTAACTGTGAGAGGGATCTTGGAATCCTAGTGGACAACCATTTAAATATGAGCCAGCAGTGTGCAAAAGCTGCCAAAAAACCAACACAGCTTTAGGCTGCATAAACAGAGGGATAGAATCAAGATCATGTGAAGTGTTAATACCACTTTATAATGCCTTGGTAAGGCCACACTTGGAATATTGCATTCAGTTTTGGTCTCCATGATGTAACAAAGATGTAGAGATTCTAGAAATAGTGCAGAGAAGAGCAACAAAGAGGATTAGGGGACTGGAGGCTAAAACATATGAAGAACGGTTGCAGGAACTAGTTATATCTAGTTTAATGAAAAAAGGACTAGGGAAGACATGAAAGCAGTTCCAATATCTCAGGGGCTGCCACAGAGAAGAAGGAGTCAAGCTATTCTCCAAAGCACCTGAGGGTAGGACAAGAAGCAATGGGTGGAAACTAATCAAGGAGAGAAGCAACTTAGAACTAAGCAGAAATTTCCTGACAATTAGAACAATTAACCAGTGGAACAACTTGCCTCCAGAAGTTGTGAATGCTCCAATACTGGAAGTTTTTAAGAAGATGTTGAATAACCATTTATTTGAAGTGGTGTTGGGTTTCCTGCCTAAGCAAGGGGTTGGACTAGAAGACTCCCAAGGTCCCTTCCAACTCTGTTATTCTATATTCTAGTTACTTAATGCTGTGCCAATACATCGATATCTAGCTGCTTCTTTGCACAGTGTTTTTTAGTGCTCTTCTATCTAGATCACATGTGTCAAACTCGATCGCATCATGTGATGAATCTTGACATTGCGATGGTTTTTGCCTTTGCAGAGCTGGGATGGGCCTGGCCTGCATGTGGCACATCAGGCACCCCTGATGTAGAAGAAGCCAGATTAGGGAAAGCTATGCCAGAAATATGTACTTCTCTACCTTGTTGCTCCATTACATTAGCTTTGTGCATAATGTTTACACTTTGAAATGTTCTGAGTTCAAAAATCCAACTTTTTAAATATATTCTAAAGTCAGAACAAAATAACTTGTGTTCCAAAGTTTTGTCTCAAGCTCAGCACTATACGTTCTGTACTTGTCTCAACTTTAGAAGAAAAATAAGGACATTCTTTCCATAATGTTTTGAGTGCTCCAATATTCTGTGATTGGTTTGTTATTGTTTTTTAGGTTAAGGCCAAGCCAAAGAGACACATTATTCAGTATAACAACAAACACAGTTATCATTCCTGTTATCATTTGCTGGTGCTAATTAAAGGAGATGGGATGAAAAAGTGTTAATTTAAAACATATTAAGAGACTGAACATTTCAGGCCCAGCAAAAGGTTACTTCCTATCTGGCAATTAAAGTTGTAGGTAGTTCTCAATTTACAACCACAACTGAGCCCAAAATTTGTATTGTTAAGTGAGATTTTTTTTAAAGTGAGATTTTATGACTTTTCTTGCCACATTTGGTAACTGAATCCCTTCAGTTCTTAAATTAGTAACCCGATCTTTAAGTGAATCTGGTTTTCCCATTGACCTTTGCTTGTCAGAAGGCCATAAAAGGAGATCACGGGACTCTGGGACACTGCAACTGTCGTAAATGTGAGTCAGTTGTCAAGTTTCCGGATCATGTGACCATGGGGATGCTGCAATGGTCGTAAGTGTGAAAAATGGTCATAAGTCACTTTTTCCAGTGCCGTTATAAGTTTGAAAGATCACTAAAACAACTGTTGTAAGCTGAGGACTACCTGTACTCTATTTAAACGTTTTACCATGTAGGCCTTAGGATTCATGGGTTGCATTACATCATAATGTGGTTATTTTGTGAGCTCTTTTATTGAGCTTGGTTTGTACGTGTGTCAGGCAGAATGCCAAATGTAAAATAATGCATTAAGCGATGTCTGGCATTTCAAATATCTGTACTCCAAAATATTACTATTGAATTTTCAAACTGTAAATGCCAAAATTAAGTTGTTTCTGAACTGAGCCAACAGTGTCTTTTTGTCGTTACATTCTTCATTCTGGTTTAAACAGCTATGACTTGCTTCTTTGCTGGGCTTCTACAGCCATTTTATGCCAAGCTAGGTTACTTTTGTTTGCTATGATAATGTTTTAAAAAACAATGAAAACATTTCTTCTGATGGCTGGGTTTAGATATAATTCTGGATGCACAATAATCCTATGTACTTTTGTAGCACTGACATGAAACCAAAGGAACTAAAGGTTTTGCTTTACTTTCTCCAGTGTCATTTAAGACATTCTGCAAAAACATAGGAAAACTGAAAAGTTCAGATAGTATGGATGTTTTTATTCCAAGCTCAGAGCAAAACATGAGGATGGCACGTCCACAGTGGCATCATTTACACCAAGGCCCTGACTGATGTACTTATATCAGACATTGTCACACAAGTACATCAGCACGGCCTTTGATTTATTATCACACACCTCATCTTCTCTGTAGACTCCTGCATTGGTTTGGTTTGGTTGGTTTATGGTTTATTAAATTTGTATACCGCCCTTCTCCCTTGCGGGACTCAGGGCGGTGAACAGGCATCAATAAAACATATAAGAACATCAATAAATAACATACTTTAAAATAATATTAAATTAATTAGGGCCTGTTCTAAAATCCAACTTGAATAAAACCAATTTAAAATAACCAATTAAAACCTACTAAACCAGGCCGGCCACACGGAATAAGTGCATTTTCAGAGCCCGACGGAAGAGGCGCAGGTCGGTGATCGTACGTAGGTCGGGGGGTAGGTCGTTCCAGAGGGCAGGGCCTGCCACAGAGAAGGCTCTCCCCCTGGGGGTCGCCAGGCGGCATTGTTTGGCCGACGGCACCCTGAGGAGGCCTAATCTGTGGGAGCGAACTGGTCAGTGGGAGGCATTTGGTAGCAGGAGGCAGTCTTGCAAGTAACCAGGCCCCGTGCCATGGAGTGCTTTGAAGATGGTTACAAGCACCTTGCAGCTCACCCGGAAAGCCACAGGTAGCCAGTGCAGCTCGTGCAGGAGAGGTGTCACGTGGGAGCACCTCAAGATCTAGAATCCCCTGTGCGGCCGCATTCTGTACTAACTGGAGCCTCCGGGTGGACCTCAAGGGCAGCCCCATGTAGAGAGCATTGCAATAGTCCAGGTGGGAAGTGACGAGGGCGTGAGTGATCATGCGTAGAGCATCACAATCCAGAAAGGGACACAACTGGCAAATCAAGCGAACTTGATAAAAAGCCCCCCTGGCCACGGCTGTCATGTGATCGTCTAATGACAGCCGACAATCCAGGATGACACCCAAGTTGCGAGCCCTCTCTGCGGGGGCCAGTGATTCGCCCCCAATGGCCAGTGATGGAACCAACTGGCTGTAACGTGACGCTGGAAGCCACAACCACTCGGTCTTGGACGGGTTGAGTCGAAGCCTGTTTCTCCCCATCCAGACTCGCATTCTGTGATATGGTGGCCTGTTTGTTGTTAACACTGTATTTGTGGACTGGTTATGACAATACCTTACACAGTCCAGCTGAATTTGATTTTGCTAACCCTAGGATAAATCTGAAGAAAACATTTTCTTCTAATAGTTATTTTCCAGATGACCCGACTGTCTATTTTCCCACCACGTTTAATAAACATCTCCAGCAGCTCTTACTAGCACATCCCTATGTCACATGCCTTCTTCTTCTCAAAGCAGGAAATGACCTCTGTTCCTCAGCAGGAATCTGTTCACACCATTCTGCTTCCCTTTCCACAGACAGACCCAGCACAATTATAAGAATTCCATTTAAGTGAAGAAAGCAGCTTCTTTTTCATTCCTGTTTCCCCCCACTCCCCTTCATCACAGATGGAAGCGAGTTTTTCTTGTTCTAGTTATAGCCTAAATCCCTAGTAATTTTAAGATTTTTTATTAAGATAGTCAAAATATCTTTGAGAGTGTCTTGCTCCTCAGATAGTTATCACTGTGAAAAGAGACTATTTGCACTGTCAGGTCTATTAGAAAGCACACTAGAAATATTTCAATATACTCACTCCAAACAAACTTGGGAATGTGGGGAAGCAAAAAAAACCCAGATTATCTAGAGCAGGACTGTCAAACTCACATCGTCACGGTGTCATCATGTGATGTATCTCGACTTTTTCGCCTTCACTAAACCATCCATGGGCATGGCCAACATATGACGCATCTGGCCCATGGGCCAGGAGTTTGAGAGCCCTGGCTTAGAGCTTCCCTTCTACTGTTTAGGATATAAGAATGTAAAATCTAAGATATGCAGCCAACTTTGCAGATTTGTTCCCCTTATGAAATAGCTCCTGGGGAAGAAAGTATCAAAAGGCTGTCAAGACTATCACATCCCTAGAATTCAGGAGATTTGACCTATAATCTTTGAAAGAAAAGACACTACTACTTTCTGTTTCCCATCATTGCCACCAACTAGATGACTTCGTCTGCAAACCAAGCAATTCTGCACCATATTGAAAAGAAAGAGGGAAGACATTGTGTGTACTGCATGATTCTAAACTCCAAAATGCCAGATGCAGCCTTTGTATCAGCTCCAGGTAGAAGTAACCCCTGGGCAAAATAGGCTAAAGTAGCATCCCCTTCATTTACATTTGTTTATTTCTTTGTATTGGGCCATTGTGAAAGAGCAAGAAAACTGCAGTCTGATGCAGTTTCTTCTTATTCTAATCATTGTTCATTTATCTGGACAAGCTCTGGGGGCAAACAGAAGTAGAGAAAGAGGCCACACCCAATGAGTACTGGATCCCTGATGGACCTTGCTTAATGGTGTCAATTTTTGATACCACATCGTAACAGCCGGGATCACTTTTCCTCCTATTGATTAAAGCTGGGATCCATAAATATGATGTATGGTTTGAGTGTGAATAATGCAGGGGTTCAAAAGCAATGCTTATTTTTGCAATGGTTCTGGTTTCCACTTCTATAAGGATATCTAGAGTTCAAAAGATAGCCATCACGATTTATTATCTAAAAAAAACCTCAAGGCATTTGCAGCTCTCCTTTCTGATGCAAAAATAATCGGCGCATCTTCCTTTTTCCAGGATAAATTCCAGTCATACCCTGTCCTACACTGCTATGCTGCAGGGATCAGTGCTCTCTCCTCTTCTATTTAACATCTACATTTCCCTGGGTGCACATTCATTGCCATAGGGTGAAATATTATCAATATGCTGATGATACCCAACTGTACATCTTAGCTCCTGCAAATTCAGCAATGCTGTGAACAAATGTGAACAATTAACCAATGGAACAGCTTGCCTTCAGATGTTGCGGGTGCTTCATCATTGGAGATTTTTAAGAAGATTGGACAGTTACTTGTCTGAAATGGTATAGCATCTCCTGCTTGAGCAGGGGCCTGGACTAGAAGACCTCCAAGGTCCCTTCCAACTCTGTTCTGATTGTGATCCTATGCCAGTGTCTGGGGGTTGTGGAAATCTGACTGGGGAACAATAGGCTTCAGCAGAACTCTGGCAAGACTGAGTGGCTTTGGGTTTGGAGGCTCTCTAGCTCTAGGACTAGACTATCTCTGGTGTTGGAGCGGGCTGCACTGCCCCACATAAACCCCATGTGCCATCTGGGAATCCTTGCGGAGTCACAACTTTTGCTTTAGGAGCAGGGGACAATTGTTGTTATGAGGGTCTTTGCCTAACTTCATAATATTTATCAATTGTGCCTGCTTCTAGACCAAGGGGCTTTCCTTATAGTCACTCATGTACTGGTCACCTCCTGTTTGGACTGTATAAGTAATAGTTTGCTATCAAGTTCTCTTGATTCACCAGTTGCGTCCCTTTCTGGATCGTAATGCTCTACGCCCTCGTCACTTCCCGCCTGGACTACTGCAATGCTCTCTACATGGGGCTGCCCTTGAGGTCCACCCGGAGGCTCCAGTTAGTACAGAATGCATCCACGCGGGGGATTCTGGAAGCCTCAAGGTGCTCCCACATGACACTTCTCCTGCGCGAGCTGCACGGGCTGCCTGTGGCTTTCCGGGTGCGCAGCAAGGTGCTTGTAACCACCTTCAAAGCGCTCCATGGCACGAGGCCTGGCTACTTGCAAGACCGCCATAAAAAAAATAAAAAGAAATAAAAAAGAAAATGAAAAGAAATAATAGGCTTTGCATCAGGTTGCCCTTGAAAAGTAACTAGAAACTTCAGCTGGTTCAAAATGCAATAACACGAGCAGTAATGTGTGTTACTGATTCAGCTCTGCTGCAAGAGCTGCATTATTATGGCTCAGAGTCCAAATCAAGGGCCTACATGGCATGAGAGGGTGTTTTTTCTTTGAAGGACCACCTCTCCCCAATTTCATCTGCCTCACTGGATCCAAAAGAATGGGGATCAGAAATGGTATTCAGCAGGTTCTGACCAGTTCTGGAGAACCGATAGTGGAAAGTTTGAGTAGTTCGGAGAACCAGTAAATACCATCTCTGACTGGCTCCGCCCCGATCTATTTTCTGCCTCATGAGTCCCAGCTGATTGGGAGGAAATAGGGATTTTGAAGTAACCTTCCCTTGGAGTGGGGACAGAATGGAGATTTTACAGTATCCTTTCCGTGCATTGGGGAGGAAATGGAGATTTTGCAGTATCCTTCCTCTGCCATGGCCACCAAGCCAGAACCAGTAGTAAAAAAAAATTGAATCCCACCACTGATGGGGATGTTATAGGTTTCATCATCTATGAAGTTACATCTGGTGGGTCCCAAGTGGCAGATCATCTCTACTGTGGCATCCACGTTTGGGAATCTTTCCCACCCACTGAGGTAAAATTGGCTTCATCATTTCTGAAAATCCCTCAAGATCTAGTAATTCCAGAAGGTTTAGAGATTCTAGGTAATAGGTGAACTAGTGTAGTAACTCTCTTAATATTAACATTCCTTCATCTATTATTCTTAGTTTAGCTATTTATATATTCTTAAATGTTTTTTTAATAATTGTTAACTATAATGGTTTTAGGTATTTATTGTTTTAGTTTTATTGTATGCCACCAAGAGTCACTTGCTTGTGAGATGGGCAGCTATTTAAACTAGATAAATAAATAATTAAAACAAAACAATAAACGCCTGCTAAAATAAGATGATCTGTAATGAGGTAAAATCTCATTTTGTAAGGTCAACCATTCCATAATCAAGGTATTGCTACTCCCTCCCTTATCCCAGTTAAATGCTTCCACCCAGGTTTCATTCACATTCAGGTCAAAATAAGGTAACTATTAGAAGACAAGAGGCAGCTCTCTAACACACAGCCACAATTTTTGAAAAGCAAAATAAATATACAATGGGGTAGAAAATGATATCTGCCAATGCTAGGCATAAATATCCAGCTGGAGTTCATTTCATTTATTTATTCGACTTATTAACCGCCCCCTCTCCCCAAAGGGACTCGGGGCGGTGCACAGGAACTATAAAAACACAATATATCACAATAAATACATAAATACTTAAAACTATATTAAATTTACACCCTGTGCTAAAAACTACCCCATTAAAAATCCCTAAAGACCAATATAAAATTTCTCTACTAAACAACTAAGGCTAAATACGGTAGATTAGGCCAGGCCGGCCTGTTGGAAAAAGTAGGTTTTTAGTTGCTGGCGGAAGGAGCGGAGGTCCGTGATAGATCTAAGTTCGGGGGGAAGGTCGTTCCAGAGGGTCGGGCCCACCACAGAGAAGGCCCTTCCCCTGGGTGTCACCCGCTGGCATTGCCTAGTGGACGGCACCCGGAGAAGTCCCTCTCTGTGGGAGCGAATTGGCCGAAGGGATGTATGGGGTAGTTCATGGGTTCTAAACAAGAGATCAACAGTATGACTCCAGCTGACAAAATGATCTTTCTTGCATAACAGGGAAGTCATCCTCTTCCTGTCCTTAAAGGAGTTTCTTTATTTTTCTTCTGAAGTTTGAGTTTCCATGTGAAAAGTGTGTTTGCTTAATTCATTTGGCTGGATAAAGAATGAAGAATCATTATTTCATGATCAAGAGGAAGAGAAACATTCTTGCCGTTCTGATATTATCTGAAAGTGTTATTGTTTCTGCCTCAAATAATGGGATTGTGGTAGGACAGCTATAAATCTTCAATGCTTACCATTGCCTTATACTCAGATAAAAGTCATTATTGCTGACGGTGTCATGCATTTTTCGTTTGCCTGGCCAACCAACATACTTCAAGTGAAACAGGCAGAACTCCAGCCGATCTTCTCCCTTCCTTTAACAGAACTTGGGCTTTGAGCTGTGAGATTACTCATACCATAGGAAATACTGTTGATTGAAAGCCATAGTCATTATTTGGTTCAAGAATCATTTCCCTTCTCAGCAAATGGAAAGGTGTTGAGTGCACTCCAGCTGAAAGGCTAGCTCACACAAAGAAGTCTCTTGTGCTGTTGAAAGAAACAGAAAAAAATAGTACAGTAAAACTAGAATTAAGTTCTTACTTATTTGCTTCACCCAATATTGGATTTTGGTGTTCTTCTGAAGACCTCCTAAACTGTTATCAAAAGACCATTGTGCTCAACAGCATCGTGCCACCTCACGGTGAAAGTTGTAAATTAATTTTCGTCTACTGTGCTGGATTCATTCTTCACCGCACCTCCTACAAGCAGAGTTGTCTTTATTGCTGTTTGTTTGTTTGTTTAATGTTTATTTTAATTTGCAAAGGGAGTTTCTCCACCAAGGACCCTCAGTGCATTTTGTTTCAACAAGAGACAAACATTGGTTCTTTGACTATGAAAGATTCTTCCCACAAAGATTGGAAAGTTGTCTACATTACCATTTTTTCAGTAAGTGTTCAACATCTTTTTATTTAATCAGGCATTTCATGATTATACATTATTGTAATGGTTTGATACTGTTGTTGTTTCAGTATATAAAGCTTTGATTTCATTACTTTTAAAAATTGTGAGAAATAATGTCATATACAAACATCAAGATCCTTATGTACATTTTTTGCCCTATTAAATCCCTAAAAACAGCCCCAGCATCTCAGTCATTTTGGTTGCAAAAAATCTTGAGTTGTTTTCAGGCTATCTTTCCCCACCCCACCCCCACAAGAAAAGCACTTTTAAATTATTATTTATATTTCATTGCCACCAGTGGAAACATTCTTTGAAATACAGATCCCAGCTTTGGAAAGTTAATTTTCCAAAGGCTTCCCCATGGAGAGTGATAGGGTGGAGTGGAGAACAGGATGATAATAATTGCATCCTGTATCCTTTTAAGTCAACATCTTTTCCCCCACCAAACATTTTTATCATATCATACTATCCAGTTTCTCATAATTTATAACCGTGCTCTAAATAACTGCATCTTGATATTTAGGAAATCTTTTTAAACCATCTCAAATGTTTGAGAGGCTTTTTTTATTTTAGAAAAGTTGGGATCTCAAACTGTCAGAAGCAGATATTTGTAGCTACTTGACATTTGCACAAAAATATGTCTCTATTGCCAAGAGTTACTGATTCAAACAGGCAGTAACCAAGTTCTGCAGCAGATAAGCAAGGACTACTTGACACAATGATAGCTACTGTGATTTATAAAGCCTAAAGGATTTATCCGTAGATTGAAACAAACTCACAGATTAGTTGTTCAAACTGAGGACTCAAGTTTGGAACTGTTCCTCTATAGATCTAATTAGGGGACTGTTGGTTCCTAAGCTAAACAAGTCTGATCATAGCTCTGTTGATAGACAATATCAAAATATTCCTGTTTTGATACCTTGGATTGGGCATCCAGACATCTGTGTGTGCAATCAAATTCTTTTTCTTACAACATAAGCATGTTTTCTCATTATTTCACCCATGAGCCCACAGATGCTTTCATCCCCTTTTTCTTCTTATGATCCATCACATGCTTAAAAAATCAGACTCCAGACAAGTAACTGGACAAGAATTCCACCCTTAGAGCTTCAAGCTATGAGCAGCAAAGCTGAGGAGATGTTCCTATCAAGACTACTCATTGCTGCTAATACCTTTTTCAGCTTCTGAGCAATTCAGATGCTACTTATTGAAATTCTTCTCCTCCCATCTTAGTGCAATCCAGCTCAGCTGCTGTCAAATCTGCCAACAGTCACAGCAATACTACTGTGATAAAATAGGTCCAATTCTCTCCCAATCTTACATTCCTGGGGAAGGACAGAACTCATTAAATAATTATCAACTGTGACAAGAAAGTAGCCAGCCAAACACTTGCTGCTAATCTAGCCATGACAGCAGGACTATACCTTTCAAAACGGTAATTAGCTAGATGAACGACAACATAAGTAGCAGACAATGGCATGGAAAGGACTGTCCCTAAAGAACAGATTCATTATACATAGGGTTTAGAGTTTGCATGACTTATGAATGGCATTTTGCATTACACAGTGGCAACCCATCTTTTCCTTTGTTGTTCTCCCTGCTGTAAGCAAAGGAAGAAAGGAAGTGTGTCCATTATGTACCTAAAGGTGATGCTGAACATCAGAAGAAATAATTCTGCTTTGGCACAGGTATGACGAGACAAGGAGCCATTATCTATCATTAGGACCTGTGCACCATCATTCAAAGCACTTGACTATTAACCTTCCCCCATCATTCAAAGCACTTGACTATTAACCTCCCCCCCCCCCCCATGAATGATTACAGCAACAAAGGGCTAAATTAAATATTGCATGAATACCTATGTGAACAAAACTGACCAACAAACACCTATGCGAACTGGCAAAGATCCGCAAACAAAACTGCTGAAATCCCAGCTGAAATATCACCTCACATGGTGTTTGCTTTCATCTTGCAAGAAATAAATATCAGTATAATACAATATAATAGGATTCATTCTGCCCAGGAGAGATGTCTTCGGGAGATGGTAAGAAATGGTCAGGAAGGCAGCTGTGACAGAGTGGGCAACCAATGGAAATAAGATGTGTCTCATCTCAGGTAGTTTGCTGCAGTGATTAAAACATCAGGATAGAAACTGTGAGTTCTAGTCCTGCCTTAGGCATGAAGCCAGCTGGGTGACCTTGGGCCAAACATTCTCTCCCAGTTTTAGGAAGGCAGTGGCAAAACACTTCCCAAAATGTTGCCAAGAAAACTGCAAGCAACTAATCCGGGCAGCCACTAGGAACTATAATTTTGAAGATTCAAGAATAAACATTCAGTGAGGTTCCTTTGGAATCCACCTTAGTATCATTTGAACATCAGGCGAAGACCTACTTTCCCAGGCTTTTTAATTGGCTTTTTGCTATATTTTAATTTATATTGTTTTAGGTTTTGAATGACCACCATTGGTTTGACACATGACACCCTAGTGTAGTGTCAGCTCTCAGAATTCTCCGGCCAGCATGTTGGAGTTGAAATCCAAACATTTTAAAGTTGACAAGTTTGAAAATCACTACCCTAATATACATGATTTTATTTGATTTTATTATAAATTTTTTTCACTCAGATTGTATTTTGTACATTTGTATTTTATTGTAAAGCGTTCATAGTGCTGCATCTACTGAATGGTATAAATAGTAGCAATAGCACTTAAACTTACCGCTTAATAGTGCTTTTACAGCCCTCTGTAAGCAGTTTACAGCAGGGGTCCCCACCTTTGCAACTTTAAGTCTGAAGGACTTCAGCTCCCAGAATTCTCCAGCCAGCAAAGCTGGCTGGAGAAGTCTGGGAGCTGAAGTCCTTCAGACTTAAAGTTGCAAAGGTTGGGGACCCCTGGTTTACAGAATCAGCATATTGCCCCCAACAATCTGGGTCCTCATTTTACCTACCTTGGAAGGATGGAAGGATGAATTAATCTTGAGCCTGGTGAGATTCGATCTGCCAAACTGCTGGCAGGTGGTGATCAGCACAAGTAGCCTGCAGTACTGCACTCTAACTACTGCACCACCACAGCTCATAATAAATAGATATAAAATAAACCAATGCACAAGAAAAGGGGCAGGGATTCAGCCATGCAGTTGAGGTCACCAGCCTGATTTTGCATGCTCCCTTCAGCAAAATCTTGTTCTCCGGACATGTTTTCATGACTTCAAGTGGGAATCTGACAACCATGTCAAACTGCAAACCTGACATATTCTGGTAAAATGTTTTAAATCATAACACGATTTCTCTTGATATGGACTTCAGAAAACATATTTCTTAAAGAAATAAGCAAACATAACAAAGAAAGAAATGTAAAATTAGAGAAAATTTGATTTCCCTCATGAAATTGTTGGCATGGGAGAAGTATTTCCTTTCTCCCCTTTTTTATTATGTTGTTAGAAATTCTGACACGTTGTAATATTTCAATACAGTGGTATTTATACAATATTAATTGAAGATTATTTACATTCTGTTATTTAGATAATTTAGATTGTTGAAAATAGAAAAAGTATTCGATCAATAGAGAATAATTTATTTGTAAATATATATCACCTATTCCCACAATTTTAAGCACTTACAAAACACCCAATAAAAGATCTATAAATACTCATAAAACTATCCATACTTGTCTTTTTTTAATCAAAAACTGTTAACTTGGATTGTTGTGTGGCAAGGCCTGTTTGTTTGAATTCCAACACTCAAAGCACTTTAATTTCTTCATTTTCTATTATTTTGTCTATTATTTTGACTAGTTCTTGCTTGCAGGCAAATGGCATTTCTTCCAGAAATTATTGTGTTTGGTTGCATAGTCAGCCAAATTAGATTTTGCATTTTTATTCACCTATTCATTGAGTTCTTCCCAAGGACCCAGGAAAGACAGGTGTTTGTGTCTGATGACGCTAAAAGTATCATCACATGATATAAGCCGTTCTTGTGGCGGGCCCTGCCCTTTGGAACAACCTACCCCCTGAACTTCGCACTATCTCCGACCTCCGCCTCTTCCTCCAGTGTTTAAAGACACATTTGTTTCATCTAGCCGGCCTAGCGTAACCTCCACAAATGACTATTTTAGACAATTTTTAAATTTTGGGGATTTTAATTTGGTTTTAGCGCAGGATGGTTATTAAATAAGTTTTTAAATTTTTTTACTTGATTTTGTATGTATTTTTAAATTCCTGTGCGCCGCCCTGGGTCCTTTTGGAGAAGGGCGGGGTATAAATTTAATAAAATAAAAATAAATAAAATAAATAAACTAGTAAGGCTGCCTTTTGCAACTGACTGATGGTAATTTTGTCAATGCCAATGATGTTCATGTGGAGTGTTTTGGGATTGCGTTCAAGGTGCCTATTTCTATTGGTACTACTTTTGTTTTCTTTTGCCACAGTCATTCTATTTCTCTTTGCAATTCTTTCTATCTTGTGATTTTCTCCAGTGCCTTTTCTTGCATTCTACTGCCTCCAGCTACTGCCACATTTACAATTTGGCTTACTTATTGACAGTTGTTAAGTCTGGGGTGTTATATGGCAGGTGCTTGTCTGTTTGAATTTTTTATTCTTATTATTACAGTAACATCAGAGTCACTTCATGGGGGAGATGGATGGTTTTAATATTTGATAGAAGATAGCTAGACAATGTCCATGAAATATGGACTCATTTAAATGCTCCAAGGAAGGCCCAGCCCCAGTGCAACCTGTTCATGAAATAAAAATCAAATGGTGCATTAAAATATTTGTCTAATTGGAAGCAGAAGTAGAATTAATGTGAAGTGTTTCAGCACCCCCCCCCCAAAAAAAGATGAATTAGCTAATCAGAAGGTCAAAAGAAATACCCAGTTTATCACATGTTCTGGTTATTTATCACATGATTATTGCAAGGCAATATTTGGAAGAGGGGTACAGATCTCCACATGCATGCATAGGGCATTGCAGAACAGCCAATATTCCTATTGGCACATGGGTCATGCTATCCTTGCAAATTGTGGGTTTGTGGCTGCACTGCTCTGTTTCCAAAATTGCTTCTCGGTTGCCAGATTGCTGAAGTGCCTCTGGCTTCGGCCACATCCTTTGTTTGCTTGCCCATTCAAATTCTTATTGCCCCCCCCCCCACTTCGTATGGCAGATGATTCCATTATTTCTGCCTTATATTGGTCTAGCCTCCCTCCTGCCTCACTTTTCATTAACCTAAGCAGCAAAAGCCAGGAGTAAACTGAAGCATCTGGTTGCAGATTTCCACTATCAGACTATGCAACAGCTGCTTTGCAGAAGGGCCACACTGAAAGCTGCCCACTGCAGATCTCTTATTATTCTAAGTGTCAGCCCAACAGAGGAGAAGAGACTGGAACAAATTCTTCATTTTTACCTATGGAATCACTGGGTTAGCTAGCTGAAAGGAAAGGAACAGGGAAGGGGTGGAGGGGAATCAAATTGTATCTAATCTCTCTTTTTTGGATGCTATGTCTATACCCAAATCAGGCTTTGCAGGTACATTCTTGGCATTGGATCACATTAGTATCTATTTGTGCACCAGCATTCATTGCCTCTCTTTCACTGTTCAGTCTTGAAAATGGTTTCTGGATTTTCAGTAGAAATTAATATCCACTGGTTAGTTATTTTGGGTAATGCATTGTTTTGACAGCATTTAATAGAAATGCCATACAAGGGAACCAGATTCCAGTCTGTGAATATTTACATTCAAATAACTTCATTTAGATGAGGGTAATTTAAGAGTAAAAGTAACCAGGCTCAGAGCCTTATTGTCATATTTTTTTAAAAATGCTTTTGTAAAGCTCTTTTTTCACCCCTGAAGAATTACAACAATGATACTGACACCTCCCTATGTTTTATATTGCCTAATAAACAATTAAACAAAACTTAAAAGTAAAAAATAGCCAATCAAGCATAATCTTAAAACACAATAAAGAAAATCCGTGGATTGCATCCAGATTTAGCTCCCCAAAAATTCAGTGAGGCTTATATTACTGATTAACTCCTCTCATTTATTTCAGTGGTCTAAGGAAGACTATATTTGCATTTAATCGGGTATATTTTAGAAAGACCACATTAATGCAAAAGCATTTTTCTATACAGACATTTACAATCAGCGAATAAATCATCACAGATTCTCTTCAAAGTTAGCTTTCCTATAATCTATAGGGGGAGCATATGCAATGCAGAAAGTTAAAATAAAAGGATGCTTCCTTCAGTTCTTCCTTTCATCACATACAGTTCAGGCCACGTCTGATCATTTGTATAGCGTGGAGATTCCATTAATATGATGAAGTCGGTGGCCCTTTTCTCCTGGACTTATTCAGTGCCTAAGGAACTGTTTAGTCTTCTTTAAATCTTCAAGGCTCAAACAGGCTATTATCACCTAGAAATGATCAAGATTGCTTTTAAAATCTGAAATACTTCTATAGGAGGTTCTATGTAGTATAATTGAAAGTTAGACAATGGGCCTATAATATTACGAAGAGTCAAGGATAAAAATTCTAACACAATTGTGGATGATCAACTAGCAGATCATCCGAGGCGTTGAATTAAACAGCAGGAATGTTAAGAGGGATAAGATTGTCTCCTATTTTGTTGTTCATATTGTTATACAAATTTTATACTGTGAACACCACAGCTAGGCATATTATTTTATCTTATCTAATCTAATCTCAATTTGCCATTCAAAAGTGACTAGTGCTGTCAAATACCCATCTAAACTAGGTGAGTACTATCTGGAACTAGAAGGCAAATTAACATTTCTTGGGGCACCAAAAGTCGTAAAAGACAGGGCAATGGCACAAAATAATACAAGACAATACAAGACAATACAAGACAATAAAATTGAGGATATTCCATTTTTCCTTGGATAAGAATTTCCTTCCTTCCTTCCTTCCTTCCTTCCTTCCTTTCTTCCTTCCTTCCTTCCTTCCTTCCTTCCTCTCTGAATAAGAAAGTAGTAATAAAACAACTAACCAAATTTAAAATAATAGGAAATAAATATAACTACACAGAACTGATAGGAAATCCATGTTTGTATTAAGTATATTATTTTGCTGGACCTAGGAGTCAAATCTTATCTCCTCTGCTTTGTGGCTCCATCAGAGATTTGTATGGCTACAGTTAGTTTTCGATAAGGCCCTCAAAACTGACTCTTCCCTCAGGTATTTAGTCCAGAATATTAAATGAACTTTCATGATTGGTGGGCTTATTACTGTTTTTATGATAAAATTGGATTTTTAAAAATGTTCTGAACTTTTGATATGTGGTTTATTGGTTTCTCAATGTTACTGCTGTCTAGTTTCAACTTCTTGTACAACACCTAGGGGTTGAGCAGCTATAAAAATTGTGTGTCTGTATGTTTTGTTTTATATGTAAATAAATGTCTTTTGCAGGCTATGCTGGATTAATTTCTTAGATCAGTGGTGGGATTCAAATAATTTAACAACCAGTTCTCGGCCCTAATGATTCCTTCCAACAACCAGTTCAGCAAACTGCTCAGAAAGTTGACAACCGGTTTTCCCAGTTCTGCCTTAGATCATTTCCAAAAGAAGCAGCACGAGGAGGAAACCACTGAGCAGAAATACCATATTGGGATGACAGCTTAGTCCAGTGTTTCTCAACCTGGTCCACTTGAAGATGACTGGACTTCAACTCCCAGAATTCCCCAGCCAGCGAACGCTGGCTGGGGAATTCTGGGAGTTGAAGTCCAGTCATCTTCAAGTGGACCAGGTTGAGAAACACTGGCTTAGTCTAACATGAGGCAATCAAGGACATTGCCAGAATACTCTTTGTTTAATTGCGTGGCAGCACCAACTTGTTTAAAACAACCAAAGGTTTATCCCAGCCTTGCTTTGATCAAGATCCATTTGGATAGGCAGAACTACAAATCCCATAATCCCCAGATGACTCAACCAAGAGTCTCAGCTGCACTGATTGGGGGGAAAAGATTATATAGTGGCGCACATGCATATCTAAGCCCATAAGCAGCATCCTACAAGCTGTGGAGCCTGGGGCCTCTTGCCCCAGTTTGCCATTAGTCATCTTCAAGGCAGAAAAATTTGGGAACTAAATGAAGGCTGCTGAGCTTTGCTCAGGATGACACTGATAAATATTCAAGCCAATGTCTTTCAAATGTTATTGTGATTCACCTTCCCCTCCTTCCTTCCCCTGCTTCAGTCATCTTGCTGGCTCTGAATTTTTTTACTTTTGTCTCGAACCTCAGCTGTCTTCAGTTTATTGCAGATGACTGCTATTGTCTTTTCTCTTTTATCCGCTTCACTGTGTCTCATTTTCCTAAAGTACCTGGCACCCATTTTTCCGTAACATTGTTCCTTTGTTTCAGGAAAAGCATAATTTCAGGAGACAGCAGAAACATAGTTCAGAAGGCCAGGAGGTGACATCCTCTCTCACCTGATCTTTATTCATATCTGGTTTTAATTGCATTCTTTTTTATTTTCCATTTCTCAAGCACCTTGTAACTCCCTTCCTCCCCGACAGGAAGATGCATTTTGTTTCTCATAAAATTGCTTTCCTATGGCATTTCTATTCTTCAGAAATGTAAGAGGCCTCTTGGCCTCTGGTGGCTCTGTCCTGTGCATTGAACTGTTGGCCTTCATGTAGCTTATTCCTGTTACGACTTGATGTTATTCTTTTTCCTCAGCTGCACTCCCCTTGCACCATAATGGACTTTTAAAACATTCCATGGCCATTGATTTCAGAATGAATGTTCATAGGCATATGTTTAGATTTTAGATTTTAGATTTTATTAAACTTATATACCTCAGCCCTCTCCCATAAGGGACTCGGGGCGGTGCACAGGTGATTAAAATATGGATACAAACATATATACAAGAATAAATACGTCATAAGTAGTCAATATAAAATCCTATTAAATAAACAACACCCTGTGCTAAAATCAATTTAAAACCCACTTATTAAAACTATAAATTAATTTAAAATCAGTCGATAAACTAGGGCAGGCCAGCTAGGAAACTAGGAAATTAGGCCAGGCCAGCTAGATGGAAGAAGTGTGTCTTTAGACGTTGGCAGAAGAAGCGGAGGTCCGTGATAGTCCTGAGGTCAGCGGGTAGGTCGTTCCAAAGGGCAGGGCCCGCCACAGAGAAGGCCCTTCCCCTGGGAGTCGCTAGTCAGCATTGCCCGGCCGACGGCACCCTGAGAAGGCCCTCTCTGTGGGAGCGAATTGGTCTGAGGGATGTATGAGGTAGGAGGCGGGCTCGCAAGTAACTAGGACCTGTGCCATGGAGCGCTTTAAAAATGGTAATCAACACCTTGAAGCGCACCCGAAAGGCCACAGGCAGCCAATGCAGCTCGCGCAGGAGAAGTGTTACGTGGGAATGCCGAGAGGCTCCCAAGATCCCCCGCGCGGCCGCATTCTGCACTAGCTGTAGTCGTCGGGTGCACCTCAAGGGGAGCCCCATGTAGAGAGCATTTAACACCACAGCTATGTTTTCCCACCCTTTCTCACAGTTAAGCATATGCCCCTTTAGCGAAGCACATTTTCTCTGGTTCACTCAAAATGCAAACTATATAAATACAATTATAATAATATAGCTGTGATGGCGAACCTATGGCACAGGTGCCAAAGGTGGCACGCAGAACCATTTCTTAGGGCATGTGAGGCATTGCCTTGTCAGCTCCAGAGCACATGCGTATGCTGGCCAGCTGATTCAGGCCTTCTTTTGAGGCTGTTTTTCGCCCTCTGGAGGCTTCAGGTAAGCTCCTGAAGCCTTTGGAGGTGGGGGGGGAGGCTGTTTTCACCCTCCCCAGGCTCCTAAAAAGCCTCTGGAGCCTGGGGAGGGCGAAAAAAACGTGCTAAAAGCAGGGGGTCACGCACATAGCATTATGGGTGTGGCACGCACATGCATGACTGCTCTGTGCTCTGCCCGCTTTTGGCACGCGAGCCAAAAAAGGTTAGCCATCACTGTAATATAGTATACTGTACTGCACTGTACTATACTACACTACACAACTCTTTACTATTATATAACAATCACATTTGTATTTGTATTTATTAGTTTGTCAAACACGTACAAGATAGCAGGTATAAACATGGACATGAACAAAAGAAGTGAATACAAATAAATGGGGAGAGTAGGACAGGGATGGCAGGCACGCTGGTACGCTTATGCATTTCTGTGTTGCCCATCTCCCTCACAGAGGAACCTTGTGAGGTGTACAATAAAATGTTAAAATATAAAACAGAATATATAAACGGTTTTTAAAAGATTAAGGAGGCAAGAGATTAAAAGTAGTTAAAAGATGAAGGAAGAGCTTGCAGAGGATTAACCAGCCCCATGGCTACATGTTCTTCTGGGCTCCTCGTAAGCAGCTAGAGCCATGTTTTGACTCCTTTTCAAGAAGCAAGCATGTTAACATAAGAACATAGGAACAGCCTTGCTGGAACAGGCCACAGCCTATCCAGTCCAGCATTCTGTCTCACACAGTGGCTCACTATTTGCTTCACGGTCTTCCCAAGCAGATGTCTTCACCTGCTTATGATTCCCTGCAAATGGCATTGAGAAATATCTTGCCTATCTCTCCAACCCGGAGGGTGTCCTTAGGCATCCATAATGATAGCCATTGATACCCTTGTTCTCCATGAACTCGTCTAATCCTTTCTTAAATGTGTCGAGGCTGACAGCTGTCACCACTTCTTCTGGCAGGGAGTTCCATAGATCAGTAATCCTCTGAGTGAAAAAGTACTTCCTCTTATTTGTTTGAGGTCTAGCTTCCAAAAGTTTCATGGAGTGTCCCCTAGTCCTAGTGTTGTGCGATAGGGAAAACAGTTTTTCCTTTTCTACTTTGTCCACACCGTGCATGATTTTATAGACTTCAATCAGGTCACCTCTCAGGCGCTGTCGTTCTAGAGTGAAGAGGTCCAGCCGTTAGCTCTTCAGCTCTTCTGCATTGTTCGGTCTCATGTCTCTCATCTTTCTCTTGGCAATGCCCCATAGATTCTCTATGGAGTTCAGGTCAGGCGAGTTTGCTGGTCAAGCACAGTGGTCCAAAGTCCTGTTGCTCAGTGGTTCAAATTCCTCTTTTCTGATGAGAGCAACTTTTGCATCTTATTTGGAAACCAAGGACCCAGAGTATGGAGGAAGAATGGAGAGGCACACACTGCAAGATGCTTGAAGTCCAGTGTGAAGTTTCCACAGTCTGTGTTGATTTGGGGAGCCATGTCATCTGCTGGTGTTGGTCCACTGTGCTTCATTAAGTCCAGAGTCAACACAGCCATCTACTAGGAGATTTTGGAGCACTTCATGCTTCCTTCCGCAGACGAGATTTATGGGGATGCTGACTTCATTTTCCAGCAGGACTCGGCACCTCCCCACACTGCCAAAAGCACCAAAACCTGGTTCAATGACCATGGGATTACTGTGCTTGATTGACTAGCAAACTCGCCTGACCTGAACCCCATAGAGAATCTATGGGGCATTGCCAAGAGAAAGATGAGACATGAGACTGAAAAATGCAGAAGAGCTGAAGGCCACTATTGAAGCATCCTGGTCTTCCAAAACACCTCAGCAGTGCCACAGCTGATAGCTTCCATGCCACGCCACTTTGAGGCAGTAATTACTGCAAAAGGGGCCCAAACCAAGTACTGAGTCCATATGCTTATACTTTTCAGAGGTCCAATATTGTTCTATGTACAATCATTGTTGTCTTGATTGCATGTACCTGTAATATTCTAATTTTCTGAGATTGTGGATTTGGGGTTTTCATGAGCTGTACGCCATAATCATCACAATTATGACAAATCACAGCTTGAACTATCTTGCTTTGCATGTAATGAGTCTTATCTCATATATTAGTTTCACCTTTTAAGTTGCATTACTGAAATAAATGAACTTTTGCACGATATTCTAATTTTTCGAGTTTCACCTGTAGAAGAGTAGTGCAATAAAAACTGGAAACACTCACAAATTAACCTTCTCTACAAAGAGATTATCATCTTCCCCCTTCCTTGCCTGAAATTTAGCTTAATGGATAGGAAATTTCTGAGTTCTATTTTAAAGTAAAATGCTGAGAGAATGAGCAAGAGAATCAGTGAATGTTATACACATGTATGAGAGCCAGAACAATTTTTCTAAAAGTAAGAAAGTAATAAATTAACTTGCCTTTGGCATCCAGTCAGACAACTCCTCTAATGCCAGTAGCTATGTCTATACTGTGTCCTCCATTTTATATGTCTTTATTTTAGCGAAGAACATATGGAGGATAACGACATGAGCTGTCTATTATGTGAAAATTCGATGGAAAAGATAGAAGAATTTGTAAGGTCAAGAAGAGAAGTCTCTTTAACCACCAATTCTTTAGACAAAGGGAACTAAGCTTTCATGCTTTTTATTTATGTAGTATACAGAGCCACAATGTTACTGAAGTCAAAACCAGCATGGAAATAACTCAAAGATGAACAAAACAAATGGTGACTTAACAGCTGCCCCCTTTGGAAGACAACTCCGTAAAGTGCTGAATACCTCTGGTGTGGTTGTTTTCAATAATCAACAGCTTATTTTTCTAATGGGGCTGTCCTTGACAGAGACAAAGAGCTGTGTGTAAGAAATGACATATTAACCGTGACCTACTCATTAGTATCCATTCAAATCTTTTCTAACAACTGTACAGCTAAGCAAATCTCCTTGGAGTATTGCACAATTCAATTTTATATTCAAATGAAGATATCCTTTCAGTATATGAAAATGTATAATACAGGTATAATGAATGGCACCTTTCTTCCTCCCATGACATGTATGGCATTCCACTCCAAAACATTGTATTACAAAAACTCTTGGATTTTATTGTGCAAAGCTTAAAATCAAGAAAGAATACTTTCCTTTTAGCACAAAACCAAAGAACTTGATGCTATATACCAAACAAATATTGTTATCAATTTCCTATGCCAAGGATATGATCCAAAGCAAATCAAGAACTATTAGACTTCGCTGATTGCAGTGTACAGTTAAGATTGCATTTAATTCAACGAATGTAATGTAGAATACTGGTGGGTTCAGCCTTGAGAGCCACCTAATACTTCCAATTATTTAAAGAAATTAAATTATTTTCAGTAGTTAATAGCTTCTCAGTTATTAATTCCTTAACGATAAAAACCAGAAATATTAGATCAAAGGTAACCAAACATGCAAGAGGTCAGAGAAAACTGGCTTTAATTCAGAAATCTCTTTGTCTAGTTGAGTTTATTTTATTTAAATCTTTTTCATCTGTGAGATAAATATGCCCTAATATACATATGTAACATTCAAATCTATTCAACTGTAAGATGAACTCCGGTAATCTACACAAGTGGTGGGTTTCAAAAAATGCTACTACTGGTTCTGTGGGTGTGGCTTGGTGGGTGTGGCATGGCTTGGTGGGTGTGGCATGGCTTGGTGGGTGTGGCAGGGGAAGGATACTGTAAAATCTCCACTCCCTCCCACTCCAGGGGAAGGTTACTGCAAAATGATTTCTGAAATTCATGTGAACATATATATTAGGTCAAAACTTATGTCCTAGCTGAGTTGCTAGTTCAGTTGTGGAGATGTATTCCATATGCTTTTATTTACTTAGTCCCTGATAGGGCAAAATGGATTTAATACAGCATGACAATTGAGAAACTGCTGTTTCTGATAAAAGGCTATTATGAACTTCTAGCCATCTAAAAACTGAACGTCATTTTCACACTTAACAGCTGCCCTTGCCTTTTGTTATCATTGTTTTCCTAATCTGTTATTGAAGAGACATCTGTGTTGCTGTCACTCCTTGTCTTTGCAGATTTCCTGGAAATTGGATAGACTTAAAATGCATTCAGAAATGCCGACACGCTGAAAAGATCTTGCAAGTTTTATTTACAGCTTTACTTATGGCACTAAATTGTGTATCTGTGTTTCTATCTCAAATCTGTGTTTCTATGTCTCAGACGCACAAACATTTATTTCAAAAACCAAACCATCACTGCCTGTGAACTTACACATCATTGTAAGTTTTCAGGATCAGGGCTGAGGCCAACTAACAAGTTGCCTTTTAGAAACATATTTAGCAGTCTGACAAGCTGCATCATTTTTACAATTCTGTATGAAAAAGTTGTTTAATCATTAAAATTGTTCAGAGGCTTAATTATTTAAACGATACCAACATTCAATCAAATTTTACTGCAACACAACCCTATGTGCAGATCCATCCTGTGCACTAGTTGGCACTTAGAGCAGGGGTTCCCAACCTCCGGTCCGGGGACTGGTGCCGGTCCGTGGCTTGATAGGAACCGGGCCGCAGGGCCGGAGAGGAGGAGGATGGAGGAGGGGGCAGCCCCCTGGGCAGAGCATGCACCAGGTGTGGGAGAGCGCAGGCGCAGCCGCTCGTGCCATTGGAGGCCCTAGAGGGCTGAGTGAGCCGACTCCCCCCCCTCGCGTGCGCATGCGCCACCTGTTCCCCCGCCCCCGCCCCGCTCCTCATCTACGCTGGCCGGTCTGCAAAATTTTCTTTAAAATGAAACCGGTCCTTGGTGCAAAAAAGGTTGGGGACCCCTGACTTAGAGGACTGAGGCTCTGCTCACAGTCACTCATGACTTAATCACCTCCCAATTAGACAATTAGATCCCAATTAAATGCAATGTGTTCTCCTTAGAAGTGGACTTGAAGAACTTCCAGAACCTGCAACTGATCCAGAATGCAGTAGTACAGTGTTTGGAGTTCTGGATACATGTCTATGTAATACCAGTTTTGTGAGTGGCACCAGCTCCCGATAGATTTCCAAGTGCATCAAAATGTTGATTGCCAGCTATAAAACCCTGCATAGCACAGGTGCAGATTACTTATAAGACGGATGCCTGCAATGATCTAATTAAATCAGATTCAGCAGGATGGGCATACTTCTGTCAAACATCAATTGTTTAGACCCACGAGATATAATTTTGCAGTACCTGCCCTATGGAACAGCCATCTCCCAAATGATTCTGATGGTCCCAACTCTATTAGCCTTCCATAAGATTTGGAAAATCTGGCAATTCCCCCAGATATTGGGGTCAGGATTTCAATTGGGTCCAGTATGTATGCTTCACAATATGTTACTGACAAGGTTTGCTTGGAGCCTGAATCATATTGTGTCATGTTGAACTTATTTTACCCTAGTCCATTTTATTTCATTTTCATTTCATTTTATTACATTTATATCCCGCCCTTCTCCACAGATGACCCAGGGCGGCGCACAGGAAATTTAAAAAACATACACAATAGAAGATAGACAAATAATTTAAAATATATATTAAATAATCCCCAATCCTGTGCTAAAAACCAATTATTAAAAACCCAATTTAAAACTTTTCTAAAAGTCCCCATGGGAGGTTAGGCTAGGCCGGCTTGATGGAAAAAATATGTCTTTAAACATTTGCGGAAGAGGCGGAGGTCGGTGATGGTCCGGAGTTCAGGGGGTAGGTCGTTCCAAAGGGCAGGGCCCGCCACAGAGAAGGCTCTTCCCCTGGGTGTCGCCAGTCGGCATTGTCCGGCCGACGGCACCCTGAGAAGGCCCTCTCTGTGGGAGCGGATCGGTCTAAGGGATGTATGGGGCAGGAGATTTTGATTTTTCATGTATTTATTTTTGGATTTTATTGTGATACTTTTATTTATTTTTATTTTTCAAATTTATACCCCGCCCTTCTTCTTGTTAGGACCCAGGGCAGTGCACAGGCATTATTAAAAAAAACATAACAAAATGACAAAATCAATCTACAATTATCAATCTACATTGTAAGAAGTTTTGGAACAACACTGCTGGAAAGCAAGATGGGTTACATATTAAATGATCACATAAACAGAATGTAAAGCAAGTAAAAGGAATATAATTGTTGGAAGTTTTTTGTTATATTCATAGCAAAGACATGTTCAACTCTGTTCATCTGTTGCATTCCCTGTTTTTTAAAATCAATTTCTGCCTGTTAATTGTAGCCATGGCTAAGTCATCAAACTAATGCCTTGGGAAATCTGACACGAGTAATATCATTAGTAGTATTTAAGTTGATTTAATAACATTAATGAAAATGGTAAACATTACCAGAAAAATAAATGATCCACTATATTCTGGTGTGAATGAAGTGTTAGATTAGTCTACTGTTCTACTAATGCAGCTTGACAAATCTAATTGGCTTCAGAAAAGCATTACTGACTGAGATGACAAGGAAGGGAGAATACTATAATATTCCATAGTAGAAAGGCCCATGCTATACAGGAAGGTGCATTTATTCTGTAAAATGATGACCAGTCCTAGTTGAAGCAGGTATCAGCTATTTACTGGATTCACACATAATTTTCAAAAATATTTTTGAATACACCAGAGGTTGGATCTGTATATTTATATCCATTTAATTATTTACAATACAATACAATAGCAGAGTTGGAAGGGACCTTGGAGGTCATCTAGTCCAACTCCCTGCCTAGGCAGGAAGCCCTATATCACTTCAGACAAATGGCTATCCAACATCTTCTTGAAGACTTCCAGTGTTTGGGCATTCACAACTTCTGGAGACAAGCTGTTCCACTGATTAATTGTCCTAACTGTCAGGAAATTTCAACATGATTAAGCCACAAATATTCATTCATTCATTCATTCATTCATTCATTCATTCATTCATTCATTCATTCATTCATTCTTATCTTGCTACAATGACTCTACTTGCAATGGGGTTATAATCAGTTAGTTGTAGTAAAGCATTTACAGTATCAACAATATCAGTTAATATCAGGTTATAATCACAAAATCACATCAGAAATATAAGTTCAAACAAGAAAACAATGAAATTATTGCATTTAAGCACCAACTTCTGACATGAAAACTGAAGAAATATACAAATGCAAATGTAATCATGCTGAAGACCCACTAGAATCCATTAGTCTTATGTTAATTGCCCTTCACCAATGCCACTGATTTTAATTCTCCTAAAACTGATTTTTGTGTTTTTGGGAATAAATACATATGAGCAATCTTATTTATGACTGAGGTTACATTAAACTACAATTTACTATTATCATGGTTTGTTAACTAAACTATTGTCAAATTAAATGACATCCCTGCAGTTTAATACAAGGTGTTAATTAGTTTCAAATTATTTATTTTTGATTCAATCCTATGCATATTTACTTACTTAGCCCTACAGAGTTCATTGGATTTATTCCCAGATTAGTCTGTATAGGATCACAGTTTCAGTTTAATATTAGTGTATAATCTGGTGGGGTGAGTATCAATGAAATAGTATTTTTTCCTTCTCTCATAGTTATTTACCCATAGACTTGTGGATTTATGCGTAAAATAAATATGTACATCCTGAATTTTCATCCATAACTAATTTTCCTCAATTGCTTAGAAGCACAAATTAATGAGCTAACAATTTCTGTAACAAAATTACAAATACCTGTTCCCAAATTAATAAAAGAATAGCATATAAACTTTCTATGTGGGTAGTGCAGGAAGAAAAATCCAGCTCCAGTTCCAAGCCGGGAATAAAATGGGGGCTGCTTAAGAAAGAAACATCAATTTATTGGTGAACAGAACCAGCACACACACAACATGCAGCTCTGGGACAGCTGACAAAATAGAGTTGAGAGTAGGGTGACTTTTTATACCTTTTTGATTTCTATGGGGTCATGTAGGGGTCATGGCTGGCTCTATAGGCAAAAGGGAAATTGCAAAAGCTAGGTCTGTGATGGCGAATCTATGGCACGCGTGTCACAGGTGGCATGTGGAGCCATATCTGCCAGCACAACAGCTCTCATCAGCACTCAGCTCTGGCATGAGCCTTCTGGAGGGCCGGGGGGAGGCCATTTTTGCTCTCCCTAGGCTTCAGGTAAGCCTCTGGAGCCTGGGGAGGTTGAAAATACCCCCCCCCCATGTGGAGGTCGCTCATACATGTGCAGGAGTCACTCATACATACGGATGGGGTTTTTCACTCATGCATGCACAGGGGGGTGTTGCTCACACATACGCAGGTGAGTGGAAACACAGTTTTGGCACACCTTTAGAAAAAGGTTAGCCATCACTGTCCTAGGTATTTGTCTGAGCTAATCTTGTCTTGTTTATCTCGAGTTTCTGTATGACCCAGTCTTTCTGAATGGATTACAAATCTGGCCACCTCAGTTTCTGCTTGAGGCAGGGAGACTGGTGCTGGTTTCTGCCTCTCAAGATTTTTTTCCAATTTCTCCTTCAGGGGATATATTCTATCCTGTCTTTTTAATATTCCCCAAAATGTTTCATTCTCTAGGAGGGAGAGTGGGTGCTGACTTTCTACAGTAGCAAACAACCAAGAAGAAATCCATTATGCAGCAGATTTCTGAGTCTAATATACATGCGAACTTACTCATGAACATGAATAGAGTCTGCTTATACCAGTGTTTCTCAACCTTGGCAACTTGAAGATGTCCGGACTTCAACTTCCAGAATTCCCCAGCCAGCATTCACTGCCTGGGGAATTCTTGGAGTTGAAGTCCGGACATCTTCAAGTTGCCAAGGTTGAGAAACACTGGCTTATGCCATTTGCATGGCTGTAAATTAAACAGTACGTAACCCTTTCAACCCTTGAAATGAGCATACAAAGAACAAACTTAGGCCATTTGTCCCATTGGCTGGCTTTCTCCAAATGAACTGTCAATGGTTTTAAGACTAAACCAGAGTGGATTTGTCAGTCCCCTCCCTAGACGATTCCACAATTTTATCAAATTTAGATGCTGCTCATCTCACTCTCAATTAGAAGGATTATTAGTTTAATTAAATTTCAATAGTTAAATTGAAGTGAATCTATTCGTTATCTGGTCATAATATCTATTAATTTTATCAACTGTAACCTCTTTGAAATAAACTTGCTATATGGTTTTAAAAGTTCCATAAATATCACACGAACAAGATTTTACTACTACTCTATTTTTAGTGGAGGGTCGCTGTCCGTGTCCCCCCCAATTCTGGATCATAACCGATTCGTATTACTATCCTCACTGATCAGACAGATCAACAGAGTTGGAAGGGACCTCGCAGGTCATCTAGTCCAACCCCCTGTCCAAGCAGGAGCCCCTACATCTGCCTCTACCTAGGATTGAACTCACAACTTTGTTTCTACTGGAGATAGGCCGGGACCTCCTAGAGACCTAGACCAAGGGTCTCCAACCTTGGCAACTTTAAGATTTGTGGACTTCAACTCCTAGAATTCCTCAGCCAGCAAAGCTGGCTGAGCAATTCTAGGAGTTGAAGTCCACAAATCTTAAAGTTGCTAAGGTTGGAGACCCTTGACAAGAAGACAGACGGCACCTAGCGCGATGTCATTAGGAGCGATTTGGTTTTCCCACAACTTAGGGTGCAAAAGCCCAGCCGATGTGCATGATTTTTTAACAAACCGCGGGAAAGCCAAGGAGGCGCTCGGGAGATGGCAGCCAAGCCTGCCTCGAGCTCCTGCAATTGCCCCGTCGAAACTTTTTCCTTCCAAAGGCGGGCTGGCTGTGGCCGATCTCAGCGGCACCCATTGCCTCTAGGACCCAGCGGGCTCCGGCGCACTTTTTTCAAGGGAGCCGGCAGCTGCCGCCGTTCATGCCCATGTATGTGTCGCGGTGGCTGACTCGCTGGAGCCGGGCGCTGCGGGTGGCGGCCGCTCCATTAATAGCCCCGAGAGACGCGCCGCCATCCCGGAGCCGCGTTGCTTTGAAGGCAGCGGCGCCCCTGGAGTCATGCGCGCGGCAGCCCCTTCCCAGATGGAAGGGCTGGAGAAGTTCCAGAGCCCCGGGAAGGGCCGGGGCCTGCGGGCGCTGCGCCGTTTCGCCATTGGGGACCTGCTCTTCTCTTGCCCGGCCTTCACTTGCGTGCTGACCGTCAACGAGAGGGGCAACCACTGCGAATTCTGCTTTGCCAGGTACCGCGCAGAGGGGAAGGCGGGCTGCCGGCCGCCCTGCGAGGAAGGAGACCAGGCCGAGGCCGGAGCGAGTGTCCGCCCGCCCCCCTCCCCCTGGGTCCCACCACGGTGCGATGGTCCCTCGCTTCCGGGTGGCTCCGGAGAGATGCGGGCAGACGTGGTGGTGGTGGTGGGAGCTCGAAAGGCCTTCGTGGAACTTGCGCCTCTCGTGCTTTAAAAATACAGTCATCTCCTCCTCCTCCCTAACCCCGGATGTTAGCGGTGGGCTGTGGCTAAGCGCGGCCGCTTCCTCCTTCACCTCGTGGGCTTAATGCGGTTGTCAGACAGACAGACAGACAGCAGCTCAACAGGTGCCCGCCCTGCTTCTGAGGGCAATCGCTTGGCTGTTCGGCGTGCAGGAACTGCGCAAGGGGTGTGGGGGTGTAGAAATGAGAAGCAGAATGGAGCTGGAAGGGACCTTGGAGGTCTTCTAGCCCAGCCCCCTGCTCAAGCAGGAGAGCCTGTACCCTTTCAGACAAGCGACTGTCCAGTCTCTTCTTAAAAACCTCCAGTGATGACGCCCCCCCGCAAGTGTCTGAAGGCAAGCTGCTCTACTGGTGAATTGTCCTCACTGTTAGGAAGTTCAATTCCAGGTTGCTTCTCTCCTTGATTAGTTTCCACCCATTGTTTCTTGTCTTGCCCTCTGGTGCTTTGGAAAAACAAATCTACTCCTTCCTCTTTGTGGCAGCCTCTCAAATACTGGAATACTGCTATCATGTCCTCCCCCCCCCCTCCCCAGTATCATTTGCTTATGATGGCATGATGGGTGGGAGTGGCCAGGAGCAGTCTCTACATGGAGGTATTTGCAGTAAGATAAGCTATTGAGGTCTGGATCTGAGGATGCATAACTCCATTGGCTGGGTTTCCCAGGCAAGTCCTATTCTTTTTCATGTTTAATTCTTTCTTGAATGGCTTTGCTTGGATTTTACCAATCCTTTGAATCCACCAAGAACCCTACTAGAACTTTCTAAATCACAACAATTTTTAATGCAAACCTGGAAGTGTGATTACTTAGCAGCAAGTCTTATCCAGATAAGAGCTTGACATAAACCCTAAGAAATGGGATATTTTTTATATTTTCTTGTCATCTTATTTTCCCAATTATTTGTGTAGCCTCATTACTAATAAAGGTGAGGACACATCATCTCTACATGATGGAATATACATCAGGACCTAATATAACGTTAATGATATAAATTAACCAAAAATAATATAAAGTACCTTAATATACATTGTTATAAATTATAGTAGATTAACCAATAAAAATGAAAAGCAATAAAGTACAATTATATCGTTAATTTTCTCTAGTTGGCTCTGCCTGTCCAGGATGGTCCATCTCTGAGTCCTATCAATTGAAGAATGACATCTTGAGAGATCCAGGAAATGTACTCAGTTGCAATTCCTACCCTCTAGATCCATGATGGCAAACCTATGGCACGTGCCAGAAGTGGTATGCAGAGCCATCACTGCTGGCACATGCGCCGTCTCCCAGGTCAGATCTCCATGGCGTTTCTTTCATTGTTTCCCTGCAAACAATGAAACAGAAACTCACAAAAAGATCTTACCTCTTGCTGTGCTGTCTTTTTTGAGATGCCCTGCCTTCTGTTGGCCAGCTGGTCTTTGGGTCTTTGCTGTGCACACATCCGCATATGTCTGCACATGTCCACATATGCATGCGTTCATTCACACGCACCTTTCAGTTTGGGCATTCACATGCACAGTTTGGGCACTTGGTGTCTAAAAGCACTTTTCTAGATAGAATGATCTCCCATAAGAGATTTGTCTGTTCTCACACTTATTTCATTCAGAAAATTATTGAAGACCCGGTTGTTCTCCTAAGCCTAGGAGACAGGGTGACTGTGAGCCCTTTTTTACTTTGCTTTGCTTTGCGTTGGGTCAGTTTTTCAATTTTCTCTTCTAGTCTGTATTCTTTTTTACATAATATGTTTAGTTATAAGCCAGAATCATTTAGAAGTCAAGTTGCCTAGAAAAAAATAAATCTTATATAAATAAAAATGTAATTATGAGTTTGTTCAAAACTGCTAATCTCTGAAAGTACTGCACCGATCTCTTCTAAATTTTCACACAACGTTCCTTTCAAATACGGCACCAATGATATGTATAGATTGTGTAGATGTCACACCTGTGCTAGGTACACACAATGGAAATGTAAAAAAATTGTTTAAAAGGTAGGTAGATGGATACATAGAGAGCAGTGGGCCACAGGTATTATCCTTTATGACATAAGATACTCTGTCCATAAGATTCAAGGAGAAATACGGTAGGTAGGTAGGCAGCTATAGGGATAGAGAGAGGGAGGGAGAAATGCGGTAGGTAGGTAGGTAGGTAGGTAGGTAGGTAGGTAGGTAGGTAGGTAGGTGGAGAGAGGGAGAAATACAGTAGGTAAGTAGGTTGGGGGTTATACGGTGGTTGTGTGTATGTGTTTGTGTGTGCAGGTGTAGATCTACACAGAGATTGGTTGGCCATTTAACCAGACTGGGCCACAGCAATGTGTGGCCGGGAATGGCTAGTAATCAAATAATTAAAATCATTAGTAATTAAATGAACATGTAAAAATGATCCATTCAATATTAAAATATGCTTATCCTTTAATATATACTGTTAGTAGTTCAGATTCTTATAGGGAACTTAAACTTGCAATTAACCTTTATAGTCATTTGAGCAGCCTGGATTTCCTCATTTTCTTGGGACTTGATATGAACCTGAACTACTAACGGTCAAAGCAAATTGATAGTGGATAAGAGTCAATGGAATTCAAGGTGTGCTGGACTTAGATCTCTTGGGAGTTCAAAGGAACTCGAGACTGAGGACATGTTTATCCCCTCCCTCGGGCTCCCTGGTCATCTCCTACAGAACAATTGAGGAATGCATTATTCTGTGCTGTGATTATTTTATTTATGTATAAAAGGATGTTTTATTGTGAAAGAAAGCTTGTAACATTTGTAGCTTAATAGATGGATTAACAGGAACATAACGCCAAAATATAGATGTCATGTGTGAAAAACTTACTGCTAGACCCTTACTGTTTCCATAGGTATAAAGAGGCTAAGTAGCAGCCAGATATTGCTAATCAAGTGCCCTTGATCATCAGCAAGTATGACTATAAGAGCCAAAGGTTTAGGAGTTTGCTAGTCTCCAGCATTGAGGCTTAATTTTAATACAATGACAAAGAGTAAAGACATCAGCAAGGATCTTTGAGAAGCAATTGTTGCTGCCCATCAATCTGGGGAAAGTTATAAGACTGTTTCCAAGCAATTTAAAGTCCATCATTCTATAGTGAAGAAGATTATTCACAAATGAAAAACATTAAAGACAGCTGCCAGTCTCCCCAGGAATTGGACATCTCAGCAAATTCCACCCAAGGTCAGACTGTGCAATACTCAGAGAAATTGCAAAAAAAAATTCAAGAATTGCATCTAAGACTCTACAGACCTTAAATGTTCATGACAGTAAAATTAGAAAAAGACTGAACAAGTATGATTTGTTTAGAAGGGTTGCCAGGAGAAAGGCTCTTCTCTCTAAAAAGAACATGGTAGCCCAGCTTAGGTTTGCAAACTTGTTTGGTTTTGCTGGATCTCATGGATTCCCATATTTTCTATGCATCATTTAAGTCCCAAGAATCACCATGGGAACACGGCTTAGTAACAGCACTAGATATCATAGAGGAAAATCATAATATTTGGCAATGTTATTATGCTTAGGTGATAAGAACAGAAAGCAATTCTTATTAACTAAAATTTTTATTTATGTACTAATAGTATAAGATATAGAAGTAGAAAAGAGAGTAAACATAAAGACAAAACTAGAAACTTTTCTTTTGGGTTTAATGGGAAAAGATTTGGAAAAAAAAACCAACAACCCTGAAACATTGATGCTGTATATTATGTTGATGGCAGCAAGATTACTTTATGCAAAAAAAAATGGAAGCACACTTCCAACAATGGATGCAGAAGTTGATGGAGTTAGCGGAGATGGCTACACTGACTGCTTTGATGAAAGACAAAAATACAATTACTTTGTTTCTACTTGGAAGCCGCTTTTGAATTTTTTGCTTGAGGTGGGAAAAAATGAAACTTTGATTTGGGGTTTTACCAATTAGATATGGTTTGTTGCTATAGAAATGGCTAGCCCAGGGGTCTGCAAAGTTGGCTCTTTTAAGACTGGTGGACTTCAACTCCCAGAATTCCCCAGCCAGCTGGCTGGGGAATTCTGGGAGTTGAAGTCCACCAGTCTTAAAAGAGCCAACTTTGCAGACCCCTGGGCTAGTTTATACTATTATGTAAAAGTAAAAAGTTGAGGTTCCATGTTATTATTTTATTCTACTGCACCAACGCAAATCAGAATCAACCCCCCCCCCCAGGGGTGGATTCAATTTTTTTTACTACCAGTTCTGTGGGCGTGGTTTGGTAGTGTGGCATGGTTTAGTGTGCATGACGTGGCTTGGTGGCATGGCTTAATGGGCATGGCAGGGGAAGGATACTGTAAATTTCCATTCCCACGTCACTCTAGGAGGAGGATACTGTGAACTCTCTACTCCCTCCCCACTCCAGGGGAAGGTTACTGCAAAATCCCCATTTCCTTTCGATGAGCTGGGATTCTGGAGGCAGAGAATAGATGGGGGCGCGGCCAATCAGAGGTGATATTTACCATTCTCCTAACTACTCAAAAGTTCTGCTACTGGTTCTCTAGAACTGGTCAGGACCTGCTGAATACCACCTCTTCCCCCACTCTTTTCCCTCTCCTATTTTTCATACTATTTTATTTTGTATTTCTGTATCTTATACTATTAATACAGGAGCAGAAAGCAATTCTTGAAAAGTAAATAGAAATAAAAAGGAAGAGTAGAGATAGAGGTAGACATAATTTGGGGGCTGCTGACCTGCTTAAAAATGCAAAAGACCTCAGAATGGATCTAAGAAAAATGTCAAGTAGCAGTGAAGCTAATGACCATCAAGAGAAATATCTGCTGGTAGAGTGATGCCCAAGGGCTGAAAACTGCCCACCCTGGTCTAGAGAATAAAGCTCATCTTGGCCACTTTTTATAATGATGATGATCGTTATACGTAACTATGAGTCTGCCTTTGTCCTTATAGGGTTTACTCTCTTTTTTCCCCCATTCTGCAGTACAAAAGGCTGCTACTGTCATAAAGAAAGCATGACCATTTTATACTTATCTCTGTTTAGGAAAGAAGGATTATCCCGGTGTGGAAAATGCAAGCAGGCTTTTTATTGCAATGTGGAATGCCAGGTGAGTAACCCAATAAATGTGTTTTTCCCCCTTAATGCTGTGTTTCTGAACATCTTTTATGTCAGATAATAATTTCCAGTTTGTGTAGGGAAACAGGAATTGAAAACTTCAGTGTAGCACAAAGAAAGGCTGCAAGGGGAAGTAAGGGGTTGCTGTTGATCAGTGGGTCTGGTTGGAACCAAGTCAATACCTGAACCATTCTAGGAATTTGGAAATTGCTAGAATGCAGTATTTCTCAGCCTTGGCTACTTTAAGTTGCATGAACTTCAACTCCCAGAATTCCCTTGGTGGCTGGGGGAATTCTGGGAGTTGAAGTCCACACAGCTTAAAAGTTGCCAAGATTGAAAAACCCTACCATAACGAGTCACTGAGGATCAGCTGTGCTGGATCACAGGACTGCTGAGCCATTAGATTAGTTGACTGCTACATGGCCCTAATTGCTTCAAAAGCTTCTGCCTACTTTTAGGGAACCAGATGGTTTAACGTTATTTCACTAAGCTGATGAGGAAGCTTGTGCCTATCTGAGCAATCAGAAATAAAGGCTAGATTTAGCTTTGGTGTGTGTATGTGTGGTGTGTGAGTGGGTGGGAGGATCTGTTTGCAAATGTACCTCATTGCTGCTAATAATAATAGTGTGCGTTTACAAACCAACTGTGCCTGGCTAGTTTTATACTTATATTACATGGGCAGAGGAAGTACTATTAGGCTAACTTTGAATATTTATTACCACTTATAAAGCTTTTGTGCACAAAACAGGTTTTTAACCATAGGTTAGTTAAAAGTGTTTTTTTCAGTTTAGAGCATTCCTACATAATTGTTGTATGTGGATTTCCACTGCTACATTGAAGATTTCTGTTTATATTCCAGATTTGAACTAATCTATGGAGTCACTTTGGGATTAATTTAAATTGCTATATAGTTATATGTCAGGAAAGTACGATCTAAAAAATCATAAGGAATCATATGAAAATGGAATTGAATCAGGCAAATTTATATAACCATAGCCAGTTTTACCCTAGAAAGATTGTTATATATAGATCGATACTTTTGTAATCATTGTCATTCATATACTAAGTTGCCTTATTGCTACTTTTAATCAATGAATTAGAATCTATGTATCTTTTCTCCTCCTGAACTAACAGAGAATAAGAAACAGAAGCAAACTTTACTTTTCTTCATTTTGGGTCAGAATGATACAAGCAAAGCTGACAGTAGAATATTTAAGGATAAAAAATAAAATGATAAACACAATAATAATAGTCTAATACAGTTTAATAATAGTTTAATAGATAAATTAAACAATTTGGGGAACCTAAAACATATTCAAATGTAAAGATATTGGGGACAAGAGTGATTGCAAATGCTTGGACAAATATATAATTTTTTAATTATCTGAAGATTAGGAGGCAGTATCGTGACAAAAGATTCACCACCAAAATAGCCTTACCTCTGGTTATCACACTCCCAGACAATGTCAGTCTTTTCTACCTTCCATTTTTTTCACCATCTAATATGACTGTCAACAAAGAGCGATGCCATTCTTTCTTAAGTCTAAATAGGTGGTTTGCAAAAGGCTTTTAAAATTAGGCCAAGGCCCTCATCCCTTTCTCTCCTCTTTCTGATAAATTCTTTCTAAGTCTATCTAGAACTGAGTCCAAGCTGAACTATTCAGAATTGACAAAAACTCAGAAGAATTTGTTACCTTATTAAAATTGCTGTTCGTACTCTGATTTATTTATTACTATTATTTTTGCTGTTGTTAGATCACCAAAACTAAGGTAATGCTTTTTGGATATTGTCTGATTTTAAATACTGCAGATAAGCTGACTTTCTTTTGTATATCTGCATGCTTCTTATTTATTTTACTGCCTGGAAGGTTTCTGTGTATTGGTTTGATGAAACTTTCATTTACTGCCAAGGTCAGGCAGTATAGCTGTAAATACCTCAGAAAATGTAATTCTGCTCTCATTGGTAAGTGTGCAACAGAATCATATAGACCAGAGGTTCCCAAACTTGGCAACTTTACGACTTGTGGACTTCAACTCCCAGAATTCTCCAGCCAGCTCTGTTGGCTGGAGAATTCTGGGAGTTGAAGTCCACAAGTCTTAAAGTTGCCAAGTTTGGGAACCTTTGATATAGACTGAACCCAGACAAATTAGGAATTGGGTGGATTAAAACTGTTGACTTTCCATATTATTCCTGTGCTCATGATTTTATCATGAACTAGCTGATGACCCGGTGTTGCCTAGATATTTTTTTATAAGGGGAAATGTCCGGACCAAACATAATTTCTAATGTTGACTAGGGAGAGCCCCCTTGTGGAGTACTGTGAAGCATTACCATCGCCGCCCTGGGTCCATTTTGGAGAAGGGCGGGGTATAAATTTAATAAAATAAAAATAAATAACTTCACTGCACTGTACAGTAGAAGGCATTTTATGGCAGTACAGTAGAAGAAATTTAAGGCACAACAGGCTGTATCTTAATAGAACACACACACCCGGAGAGGTATTAGGGGTGTCTTACCCCCCACAATATTTTTCTCCAGAGAGTAAGTCATCTGTGTACCAAGTTGGATTGAAATTGCTCAAGGCATTCTTCATAGTTATGCTGGAATATATACCACACACACACAGAGTCATTTTTATATATATAGATTGGATGAAGGGTCATGAAAGAGTCACAGGCATATTTTTCTTGATAGCTTTATAATATGGGGAGATGAATATAGTTTCACAACGAATAGTGTAATAGCATTGTTTGGAAGTGAAATAACATTTTATATTTGAAACCATCTGAAATAAAAATTATTTCAAGTTTTCTTCTAAATTTGAGTAGTCCTTCTTTCAACTGGACTTACGAGTCATTTAAAACCATTCCATTTCATAAACCCTGAATAGCCATGCCTTCTGATTTGTTTGAACACCATATATTAATTACAGTCCCAGCTTTAATGCTCTTTACCAGAACATTCTCTGACAGTATCCCCACCATGTAGTGTTATTGTGGCCTGATCCCTTTTAGTGCTACTGCCAACTCACCAAGATCAAAGTCAGAAGTAAATTACCATATTTTTCGGAGTATAAGACGCACCTTTTTTCCTCTAAAAAGAGGCTGAAAATCTGGGTGAGTCTTATACATCAAATACAGCATTTGTTTGTCTCCTGAAACCCCACCCCTTCACCAAAATGGCTGCGCACGTACCCTTATGGAGGCTTCCAGACAGCTCTTGGGGACTGGGTAGGGCAGAAATGAGCAGAAAACAGGGCGTTTTTGACACCCCCCCAGCCCCCAGTAGCACTCTATAAGCCTCCGTAGGGTTATGAATGCAATTTTTTTGACCAAAAAATGGGCCATTTTCACAAAAAAATGGGCCGTTTTCCCCTCATTTTGCCCCCCACCCCACCCCCAGGAGCACTCTACAAGCTCCCCCCAGGCTATTTATGCCTTTTATTTAAAAAAAAAAAACGACTCCATTTTTGCGAAAAATGGGCCGTTTGTGGGAGGTTTGCAAAACCTTGGGGGAGGTTTCCTTTTGGAAAGCTGTTTAGTTAGAGTGATTGATGAGAATTACGTTGGTCAAGTACTGTATCTGCAGAAACAAAGATTTGTTGCAAAGGTGGTCAGTGATTTCCTTCTCCAGCACATGGGTAAATACCTCTCTCTCTCTCCCCCTACCTATCTACTGTATTTCTCTCTCTATTTCTCTCTATCCCTCTACTTACCTGCCTATCTACACACTCTCTCTCTCCCTACCTACCTACTGTATTTCTCTCTCTCTCCCCTCTCTCCCTCCCTCTATCTATCTACCTATCTACCTACTCACTCTCTCCCCCTACCTATCTACTGTATTTCTCTCTCTATTTCTCTCTATCCCTCTACTTACCTACCTATCTACACTCTCTCTCTCCCTACCTTCCTACTGTATTTCTCTCTCTTTCTCTCCCTTTCTATTCCTCTATCTACCTACCTACTTTTAAAAAAATTGCCTCTTCAAAACCTGGGTGCGTCTTATACTCGGGTGCGTCTTATACTCTGAAAAATATGGTAAGTACTTCTGGGGAATCTGCTGTTTTACTGAAATTCTTTTTTTCTGAAGGAAAACCCATCTGAAGCCATAATTGTCCTGGTCAGGCCAAGACTCTATAAATCTGATAATTTATTTGAAACAAACAATAACTACTCCACTTTTTTTTTGAGGCTGAGCATGCTGAAATGCTTCTTTTCCCTATTTGTAGGGGGTGTCTATTTCTGTTGTTTGTATAAACAAATGCCTTTATTCCTAATTTCATTTTGAGGGGGGTTGTTCAGATGCTTTAGGGTTTGTAGAGTTCTTGTTCTGAGTAGTCATAAATATACATTGTGGTTCATTTTGAGCTACTGTTGGTTTCTTCATCTCTCCATCCATGTTTTATGGGATGTGTGGGAGGGGATGGGGGAAAGGGAAAAAATTGTGTATCTTCTATTCCTCCTATGACTTTTCAATAGATTGCTTTTTGTATATGCATTGCTATTTGGATTCCCTTCTCAGCTTGCAATTATTCTGAATAAATGAAGCACCTCTGGGGAATCTGGCTGAATCTTCAATAGTAATGTGGATGATTAATTACCTTGCTTCTGGTTTAACACTCTGCCTCTCATCACAAAACAAGCCTGTAAACTGTCTTCCAAGAAGGAAGATTCTTCCACCAGGATTGTTGGACACTTAAAGGTTGAAGGCAGATTAAGATTTATATGAATCCTTAAAATGTGCAATCCTATAATAATTTAATGAGGGCCTTTCACATATAATAGGCATTGCATGGCTTTATTTACTATAGTTTTAAAATCTTGATTGTCTATATTCTGAACTCAGAAATATAAATATAAATAATACGAAGAAGAACTATATCAGGTTTAAAGAAAGTAGTTTATGAGGTTATGGCTTGGAGTCAGTTAATTTATGTTTAATGTTTATGAGCACAGTGAATAATTATGAAGCAAAACATTGTACTTTCCTTATCTGAGTCTTGGTGTAAACAGAGCAGGTATCTATTAACTCCTTTAAAAAAAAAAAGCACCTTAGAATGGGTATCCCCCCCCCCCCCATTTTTAGGATTAGCACTTTTTTTATCCCCAGTTGTAGAAATAGAAGAAATTGAGCCTAGGAGTTCAATCCTGCCAAACCTGGTGATGATAGGATGTCACGGGTCTTGTCCCTTGCAATTCAAAGGGAAAGGCCCCCAAATTAAATTTGTTTGTACCTGCATCTCTAGTTTATACAGCTATCTTAAATTAAAGTCATATTTTCATCTTGTTCAGATTGTGCTGTTGACTTTAGTATGGAGAGGATAACTCTAGTCTAGACCAGGGTTCTGCAAAGTCGGCTCTTTTAAGACTGGTGGACTTCAACTCCCAGAATTCCCCAGCCAGCTATGCTGGCAGGGGAACTCTGGGAGTTGAAGTCCACCAGTCTTAAAAGAGCCGACTTTGCAGAACCCTGGTCTAGACCATTGCAAGCCCGCCTTACTCCAAGAATAGTAATTAGTACTGCAGGCTGTATGATTTCTGCTATGATATGGACTACATTCCCTCACTAGAAGATAGAAAAATATATTTAAAAGTGTCTTTTTCACCAGAATTTTAATTTAAAGCTATCAGTTAAATTTAACATTAACTATGATATACATATAGTTTTTGGATTGTCTTTTCTTTTTGAATTTTACTAGCTGCCTTGAGTACTTATTTAAATAAAATATGATATATAAGTATCAAGAAACTTTTGGGACATGGCAATTTTTATAACGTATGTGGTTCCACAATGATTTTCATTGTACAAGGTATATAATTTAAGATAGCTGGTCTTTTAACAGCTTTCCAAAATAAACAGTTCCCAATCAAGTCCAGATAATTTGCCAAACCTTATTAGTTATAATATGTTTCAAGTCAAAGAATTTTAGATTTATTTTTCTCTGTTATGCTTCCAGTTCAGAAACTGATTAACAGTACTGAAATTAAGAATTCTTGTTTTTATCCCATTACATCAGCCCATCGCATGTAGTCAGGCAGGGAAAGTATTTTGCAGACCCTGTCAGTGAAAGAATTCCAAATGGCAAATCCAGAAAGAGAGTCTTCCTTGCCACTGTTCCCACCCTTTGGAATCTACTTTCTCCAGAGGTGAAATAGGCCCAACTCTGCTGGCCTCCCAAGAAGGAGACAAAATATGGCTCTGCCACCTTGCATGGGGAGCCCAGAGAAGGTGGCTAGTGTCCTGAAAGCCCTCCATTCATTTAACTGTGCTTAATCAACCTTGACTCCTTCTAAATCTTTAACCGTACGGATCTGGATGGGTAGTAACAAACTCAAGCTCAACCCGTCCAAGACTGAGTGGCTGTGGCTTCCAGCACCCTGGTTCAGCCAGATTACTCCAACTCTGGCCATTGGGGGCGAAACACCGCCCCCCGTGGAGAGGGCGTGCAATTTAGGTGTCCTCCTGGATTCCCGGCTGTCCATGGAGGACCATGTGGCGGCCGTGGCCAGGGGGGCGTTTCATCAGGTACGCCTGATGCACCAATTGCGCTCCTTACTGGACCGGGCTGCCCTGCGCACGGTCACTCAAGCACTCGTGACATCCCGACTTGACTACTGTAATGCTCTCTACATGGGGCTTCCCTTGAGGTGCACTCGAAAGCTACAGTTAGTCCAGAATGCAGCCACGCGGGTGATTACAGGAGCGCCTAGACACTCCCATATAACACCAATCCTGCACGAGCTGCACTGGCTTCCTGTGGTCTTTCGGGTGCGCTTCAAGGTTTTGACGACCATCTTTAAAGCGCTCCATGGCTCGGGACCTAGTTACATGCGAGACCGTCTCCTGCCCCATACATCCCTCAGACCGATACGCTCCCACAGAGAGGGCCTTCTCAGGGTGCCATCGGCCGGACAATGCCGACTGGCGACACCCAGGGGAAGAGCCTTCTCTGTAGCAGGCCCTGCCCTTTGGAACGACCTACCCCCTGAACTTCGCACCATCTCCGACCTCCGCCTCTTCCGCCAGTGTCTAAAGACACATTTGTTTCATCTAGCCGGCATGGCGTAACCTCCATAATGACTATTTTAGACAGTTTTTAAATTTTGGGGATTTTAATTTGGTTTTAGCGCAGGATAGTTATTAATAATAATAAATAATAATAAATTTTATTTATAACCCGCACTCTCTCCCCTAAGGGACTCGAGGCGGGGCACAGGAAAATTAAAAACAATAGACACAAACAGAGTACAAAATTTAAAATCACAATTAAACATATCCTGCGCTAAAAACATCTATAAAAACTAAAAACTGTCCCTAAAACCCCTTAACACTATAACTTAATTAAAATTACCCTAGGCCAGCCAAACGGAAGAAATGAGTTTTTAAAAGCTGTCGGAAGGAGCGAAGGTCTGTAGTTGTTCTAATTTTGGGGGGAAGGTCGTTCCAGAGGGTCGGGCCCGCCACAGAGAAGGCCCTTCCCCTGGGTGTCACCCGCTGGCATAGCCTAGTGGACGGCACCCGGAGAAGTCCCTCTCTGTGGGAGCGAATCGGTCGCAGGGATGTATGAGGCAGAATGCGATCCCGCAGATAGCTAGGTCCCGTGCCATGGAGCGCTTTAAAGATTATAACCAACACCTTGAAGCGCACCCGAAAGACGACAGGCAGTCAGTGCAGCTCGCGCAGGAGCGGTGTTACATGGGAGAACCTAGAGGCTCCCATAACTGCCCGCGCGGCTGCATTCTGGACTAGCTGAAGCCTTCGGGTGCACCTCAAGGGGAGCCCCATGTAGAGAGAGTTGCAATAGTCACGAGGGCATGAGTGACTGTGCAAAGGGCACCCCGATCCAATAGGGGACGCAACTGGTGGACCAGGCGAACCTGGTAAAACGCCCTCCTGGCCACGGCTGTCACTTGACCTTCCATGGACAGCCGGTCATCAAGGAGGACGCCCAAGTTACGTGCCCAATCCACAGGGGTAAGGTGATCGTCCCCTATGGCCAGTGATGGAGTCAACTGGTTGTACCGGGATGCCGGAAACCACAGCCACTCGGTCTTGGACGGGTTGAGTCCGAGTCTGTTACTTCCCATCCAGGCCCGCACGGCTTCCAGGCACTGACACATCACCGCTACGGCATCGTTGGGGTGGTTTGGGGTAGATATATACAGCTGCGTGTCGTCAGCGTAGAGGTGGTACTCTACCCCAAAACCACGGATGATCTCACCCAGCGGCTTCATATATGTGTTGAACAGGAGTGGCGAGAGGACCGACCCCTGAGGCACCCCACAAGTGAGGGGCCTAGAGGTCGACCTCTGCCCTCCTGTCAACACAAATTGCGATCGACCGGAGAGGTAGGAGGAGAACCACCGCAAAACGGTGCCTCCCACCCCCAACCCCTCCAGCTGATGCAATAGGATACCATGGTCGATGGTATCAAAAGCCACTGAGAGGTCTAATAGGACCAGGATGGAGGAGCAACCCCCATCTCTGGCTCTCCAGAGATCATCTACCAACGCGACCAATGCCGTCTCGGTGCTGTGTCTGGGCCGGAAGCCGGACTGGCGCAGGTCCAGATAATCAACTTCCTCCAAGTGACGGGGAAACTGTTGTGCCACCACACTCTCTACAACCTTCGCCAGGAAGGGAAGTTTGGAGACGGGACGATAGTTGGCTAATAAAGCTGGGTCCAGAGAGGGCTTCTTCAGGAGGGGCCTCACCATGGCCTCTTTAAGAGAGGCAGGCAAGAAACCCTCACTCAGAGAAGTGTTGACAACCTCCTGGAGCCAGCCTCGTGTCACCTCCCAGGATGCCAGTACAAACCAGGAAGGACACGGGTCCAATAAACATGTGGTGGCTCGCAGTCGCCCACGTAACCTGTCCATTTCCTCGGAAGTAACAGAGTCAAACTCCTCCCAACCCGCCTCGTGCAATCCCACTGGGCCATTAACTCGTTCTGAATCTGAGCGATTTTCTCCTGCAGATAAATCACAAATTCCTCTGCTCTACCCTGTAATGGGGTTTCCCGCACCCTCTGTTGTAGGAGGGAGCGGGTCACCCTAAACAGGGCGGCAGGGCGGTTATCTGCGGATGCTATGAGAGTGGCACAATGATGGCGTTTGGCCACTCTCAGCGCCACAATGTAAGTCCGTAAATGGGCTCTTACCTGTGTCCGGTCAGATTCAGATCGAGTAGACCTCCATCTCCTCTCTAGGCATCTCTTGTGGCGTTTCATCACCCTTAGTTCCTCGGTAAACCAAGGGGCCAGGGTGGTTCGCCGCCGCAAGAGAGGCCGCAAGGGCGCGACCCGATCCAAGGCTCCCGTGGTCGCAGTATTCCATGCGGCCACGAGGTCCTCCATCGGGGCGTGGGTCAGGGATACAGGAAGTGGCGCAAGCGCCGTCTGGAACCTGTCCGGGTCCATCAGGCGCCTGGGGCGGAACCAAATAGGTGACTCAGGTTCCGCCTGAGTCACCTATTAAATAAGTTTTTTAAATTTTTTACTTGATTTTGTATGTATTTTTAAATTCCTGTGCGCCGTCCTGGGTCCTTTTGGAGAACGGTGGGGTATAAATTTAATAAAATAAAAATAAATAAAAATAAAACTTTTATATACTGTTTTTATATTTCAACATTTTATTATACTCTGCCCGAAGTCACTTTCTGAGGAAGATGGATGGTCCAAAAAAGTGAAAAATGAATAAATACTAAAGCTCATCTCAGATGCATGCACTATTTCTCCCACTGTTCATTTTATTGGACCTCAATAAGTAAACAACAAACCATCTCTTTCGGGTTCGATTTTACTTTGGTTCTTCCCATCCAGGCCCTTGCTGCCTTCAATCACCTCTTCCAACTTTAACTCTTAACACCAATGTGATCTAGATTGATGATGTTCACAGAGGTTTTTTAAAAAATTCTCTCTCCTACTTTTTATGTATTATTTATTGTAGGTTTTTGTGACTTTTCCCTTGGTCTTGAGGTCTCTGAGTAATCTAAAATCCATAGGAGGCTTCAAAAGCAGATATCGAGTAGCCACATTTTAGCTTTGGGAGAACTTAATTATGTGTGTGTGTGTGAGAGAGAGAGACAGAGAGAACTTTCCATAAAGTTCTGTTCAGTACATCCTTAGCAGATGGAAGTCATTCCCAACACCCCAACAGAGACAATTCATGTTTCCCCTTCCATTTTTAAAAGGCAGATGTCCTTTCCAGAAGTTTTCTGATTGTAATCCTTAAATCAGAGAGAAATATTGGCTGCCCGGGTTTTTTCCCCCTCTTGAATCTGGAGTATCGTTACAGCATTAGAGAGTTGGCTAGAACAACGCTGCCTGCTATCAATCAAACGGCTTAGAGGAATGGTGGAAAAGAATGTTAAATGTGATCCTGCTGTGATCACTAAAAAGATCTCTGTCAGAATGCTTCCGTGCCAGATATTATGCAGACACTGCTCCCATATTCCTGCAATGTTCCTGCCTTTTATCTTGTTTTGCACAATTCATCTATATCTTGTCCCTTTAACCACCTTACTAGTTCATATAACTCAGTTGGATTCAGCCTGAGGAAAAAATTTAATTAACTATGCTTAAAGAATAAAGGGGTCAGAAGGGGATGTTGGAAGGACATATTGGCATTGTCAATTTTGCATCTGTCTTAACTGGGCATTTTCTATGCCTATGTGTGCTAGTAAAATAAGGCTGTTGATTAATTGTTTGTAGATTATTGTCTACCTCATAAAAGTCAGCAACTCCTTGACAAGTGTTTTCTCTCACATGTATCTCACATACAAATATTCAGCAGCTTCGAATAGGTTTTTTTTTTTTTTAAGCCTTAATCTCTGATGATTACTTCTTTGGCAAATATAAGTGGAGATCACTGGGAAATAGTTTCTGGAGAATAGGATTTTAAGAGATCATCCAAGATTTGCTTCAGTTCTTTGTTGTGTAATTTGTAGCAAACACAATCATTTCATAGAACCAGCCATGGTGATCATAACAGGGTTTCATGACAATGGAAGAAGTAGGCAATGGTCAATGACATTTCACACTCTAACCTAGATCTTTCATTTATTGTATTGCAGATAGACTCTATGTTCTTTTAAGTCAGGGATGTCCAAACTTGGGAACTTTAAGACTTGTGGACTTCAACTCCCAGAATTCCCCAGCCAGCATAGCTGGCTGGGGAATTCTGGGAGTTGAAGTCCACAAGTCTTAGAGTTCCCAAGTTTGGACATCCCTGTTTTAAGTATTACAAATCTTACTGATACATATGGATTTATGTCAGAAAAGGGGATATTTTTCCTTCAAGTTTAATTCCCCTGCTCAGTGCTATCTTTTCATTGTGAAGAAAACAAATGTCATGCATTTTCCAATTGTATGTGTAATTCTTTAGAAGCAAGATTGGCCATTGCACAAATTGGAGTGCTCTGCCATGTGCGTATTTGGACAGAACTGGAATCCCTCTGAGACAGTCAGACTCACCGCAAGGATTCTTGCCAAGCAGGTGAGCTGATCTGAAATATTTGTTTTGCCTTGCTTTGTCTAGATGGATAGGAAAGAAGAAAATAAGTCTGCCAATAACAGATCTCTGCAAAATTTATTTCCTAACTTCTTGCCTATAACTATTGATCATTCTTTGCTGAACCTCTGAATAATACATTACTTAAGAATATTTTAAAATGTTGCATCTTGAAATAATCTCTGTCTTTCCTATCTGCCAAGTTGCCTCCTATTGCCCTCCCTCTTACAAGATTCCATAAAACATGAATCTGGGTTTGAGCCTACCTGCTTTAGTCATGCAGTTGAAATTTTGAGCCTGCTGTAGTCAGTTTCTCTACAAATCTGGTTGTTTGGAAGCTGGTGTTATTTTTGCATCAGTTAAAATACACGAGTTATTGAGAAACATGTTCCGCAAGGTAAAGGTAACTATTTTCACTAGAAAGTAGGAATCTTTGAAATGACTTTATGACAACCTGTCATTGCCAGATTTATAATGCCTTGGTAAGGCCACACTTGGAATACTGCATTCAGTTTTGGTCACCACGATGTAGAAAAGATGTGGAGACTCTGGAAAGATTGCAGAGAAGAGCAACAAAGATGATTAGGGGACTGGAGACTAAAACATATGAAGAACGGTTGCAGGAACTGGATATGTCTAGTTTAATAAAAAGAAGGATTAGGGGAGACATGATAGCAGTGTTCCAATATCTCAGGAGTTGCCACAAAGAAGGGGGAGTCAAACTATTCTCCAAAGCACATGAGGGCAGAACAAGAAGCAATGGGTGGAAACTAATCAAGGAGAGAAGCAACTTGAAACCGAGGAGAATTTCCTGACAGTTAGGGCAATTAATCAGTGGAACAGCTTGTCTCCATAAGTTGTGAATTCCCAACACTGCAAGTCTTCAAGAAGATGTTGGATATCCATTTATCTGAAATGGTATAGAGCTTCCTGCCTAGGCAGGGAGTTGGACTAGATGATCTCCAAGGTCCCTTCCAACTCTGCTATTGTATTGTATTAAAATAATATATTGTATAATGTCAAAATGCATAATCAAGTTTTGGAATTATGCTGGGGACAGTGAATATCAGGTCATTCTGCTTGATGTGCTGATATAAATGTTTATTATTTTAGTGGAAGAAAAACATATGGAAGATGAGACATCATGGCTTAGTTTTAAAACAGAACCTAGAGAAGTTTTGAGAAAATAGAATAAAAGGTAGATATGAAGCTCAGTCTGATTAGCTGACTAAAAATAATAGTCTAGCACAGGGGTCCCCAACCTTTGCAACTTTAAGTCTGAAGGACTTCAGCTCCCAGAAACTCCCAAAGCTGGCTGGAGAAGTCTGGGAGCTGAAGTCCTTCAGACTAAAGTTGCAAAGGTTGGGGACCCCTGGTCTAGCAGATGTACGAGTTTAATTCTAGAAGAGCTGCTTTTGGAAAGAGAAGAAGAAAGGAGGAGGGGAAATCACTAGAGTCCTTTATACTAACTATTTGCTAAGTGACTTTCACTGCTCCATTGGACATATTTTATATAACTTGGAGATTTTCCTTGACTTTATAGTTCAGACACATGTTATACATCCATTGATGATTCACATCCTGTATCAGGGTGTTTTAACAAAGATGAAACAATTGGAATATTGTGACACCAATGGGGCCTAAATTATCCAGCACATGTTTAATTTGTTTTAGGATTAATGGATATATTGCCATGGGGTGACCCACTTTGGCTTTAGCCCACTGAAATTTGCTCAGAAGCAAACAGTTCAGAAAAACGTAATCTAATGTGAAAAAAGTATTACATCAAAATATGCCTTGAACAGGTACCTTCTTTCTTGGTTTCGAGGTAACTGCATGAATGGGCATATCTTAGTTTATTTTACCATGCAAGGACAGCAGCTTAGTAGGAGAGAGGTAAGAGAGAGCACAGAGAATAGAAATAACCCCATTGGCATCAAAATACCTGGACAGCCTTTCCTATATAATTCTTGGATTGGTGAGTAGCATGCCTCAGAATTTGTTCACAGGGAGAATTTGCTTGCTTGCATGTTTCTAAGTGACTATTGTACTGCTCTTGCACTTCTCCAGCGTGCCTGTCTTTGCCATTAAAAGAAAAATTAAATTCCATAAACGATGGCCTTTGAAGAAAATCTATATGTCCGAGAATTGCTAATCTGACAAGAACAATCCAGGTAGTATAGAGAAAAGATGGCGAAGGCCTGCTGGCAGGGTAATCTGACCGATTCCCTCCTTCTCTGCTTCTTTCTTTTCTCTTTTTCTCTTTCCCCTTTTCAAATTAAAGCATAGTCTACTGGTGACCCACAAGCAAAATTAGATGTTTCATGATGAAAAGTCATTGGAATAAATTTGGGCTTTTATAGCTTGCAGGGAATGGAAGGGGGCCCTACATGGAATATGAAAACTAAATATGCAAACTAAAGTCTCTAAACCTCAGCTGTTGGGCCACCTGCAAACTCACATTTAATGGCCAAGATTACAAAGGAGTGGCCTTAGGCCAATGCTGGAGTGTTGCTTTTGAACTCTTGTCAACATTGAGATTATTCACTTTCCTCAAAGCAAAGTCTGTCGTCTGACTGCTTGCTATTCTTAGCTGGTCGTCGTCCCCCCCCCCCCCCCGCCCAAATTTGCAACTAAAACAAGGGAGCATTTTTTGAGTCGCTCCTTCTATATGTATGTGTGCAAATTCCAGCATGAGCTCCATGTCTCTTGATGGTTTATTGTAAGAGGTTGTGACAGGTAAGCCTGAAAAGCTGTTCATCCCTTCCTCTGCAGTCTTTACAGGATGATTGTTACAAGTGACAATTGCAAATAGCCGAAGAAATACTTTGGAGGTTTTTCAACAAGTCATTTTCTCTCCCTCCTCCCTCCTTTTTTTTTTTGCACCATTACCAGAAGACACACCTGGAAAGGACTGAGTCAGAGAAACTCCTTTCTATAAAAGAATTTGAATCCCGTAAGTAAAAATAAAGGAAACAGCATGTTGATTTTCAAAAGGCTTTTCAGGGGGAAAAGGCTTACTAATTTTTCTATGCATATACAGTATTTTTTGGAGTATAAGACGCACTGGAGGAGGAAATCAGGAAAAAAACCTTTCTGCCTCTTTCCCAGCAGCATTCACCAGTATTCATCTGGCCAAGGTCTTTGCTGCATCAATCGAAGCCTGATTCCCGAAGTTGCCCAGGGGAATTGCGATGAAAGCCTTTTCAATGAATGCGTGTTTGGGCTGTAGCATCACCATCCCCTCCCTGATTCAAAAAAGGGCGCATGCAGAGGCCAAACAAGTGCATCGTGTTTCAAGTGGCAGGCAGTTCCAGCACGCGCTGCCACCTGAAAATGTTTTCATTCCTAGTTCCCTGGTGCACATCGCAGAGCCACGTGCCCTCCTCCTCCTCTACAGACTTGCTTTCTGTTTTCTCTTGGCCAGCACCGGCGGCTGGAGGAGGCAGGGAGAAAAGCGAGAGGGCAGCATGGTTGGGCGAGGGTGCAGGCGCGGAGACAGATTAGAGGCAGGTGGGGTGGCAGGTGGGGCAGAGGATAGGGTGCCCTGGTGGCCACTTCTTGGAGCCCACTGCCCACACCCCTAAGTGTCGCTGCCAGCGACCACGGTTTCACAACCCCTGTTCTGGGCGACAGGACAGCAGAGGCAGCGCGCCGGGCAAAGTTTCTCCTTCTGGGTCTCAGGTCTGGAAGTTGCCTTCACCACCCCTGCCCCAACGAGCGAGGAAAGGGGAGAGTCTGGCACTTCTTTGCCACTGGCAGGGATGCCGAGCACCCCATCCTCTGCCCCACCTGCCACTCCCAAATTGTGCCCCACCACAAAATGCACATCTTAGTAGAGTCCGGCAGCTCCATTGTATCTCTCGGCTGGTCTTTGCAGGGGAAACCTTGCATGATAAAGAAAAACTTCAGGAGAAGTTTTTCTTTACTGTGCGAGATGTTTCTCTGCTCAGCGCGGCCGAGAGAGAGAAGTGGTGGAGCTGCCAGACTCAAGTAAGATGCGTGCCCCACCCTGCCTCATCCCCTGCCCCATCTGCCACCCCCAAATTATGCCCAAACATCTTAGGAGAGGTGCCTGCGCACTCCGGGTGGCAAGCAGCTGAGCCGGCAAGCCAGCAATCAGCTGGCTGCCTCTAATCTGTCTCCGCGCCTGCACCCTCACCCGACCATGCTGCCCTCTTGCTTTTCTCCCTGCGTCCTCCGGCCGCCGGTGCTGGCCAAGAGAAAACAGAAAGCAAGTCTGTAGAGGAGGAGGAAGGCACCTGGCTCTGTGATGTGCACTGGGGAACTGGGAATGAAAGCATTTTCAGGTAGCAGCACCTGAAACACGACGCACTTGTTTGGCTTCTGCACGTGCCCTTTTTTGAATCGAGAGGGGATCATGGTGCTGCCGCCCAAAAATGCTTTCATTGAGAAGGCTTTGAATGCAATTCCCCAGGCTGCTTCAGGAATCAGGCACCATGTAAAAGTGAGGATCCCCGCTGCATGGAATCAACCAAAAATGTGACGCACGGAGCGGGTGGGTGGAGCTACATTCGGAGTATAAGACGCACCCAGATTTTTACCCTGTTTTGGGGGGTAAAAAGGTGCATCTTATACTCCAAAAAATACAGTACTCACTTTGTATCTGTTATGAATTGGATGTAGATTAGCAAGATTTTCTGATCCTTGGAACATGTTAAAGTATCTCCATGGGCCAATAGGAGAAAGTATAAAAGTGATATTCTCGCTCTAGTCTAACGGTTGGATATCTGGACGCCTCTCAAGATGCTTTCTTCTTTAATCAGAGTTTGAAAAAACAGCAACAGGTTATTTATTAGGCATGTAATTTTTTGCAGGATTGAAGACATTTTTGACATGTGGTTTTCAATCCCTTTCAAGTCCTGAATTTTAAAATCTGAGCAATGTTAAAAATCTGTTTTCCTTTTGAATTCTCTTGTTTTATTGAAACAGGATTATTCACTTTGGATATCACAACATTGATATTGATTTAAAACAAAGAGAATTACTTTTATTACAGGGTTAGCAAAAATTTTGGTTGTTAATTATTTTCCCTCCATGATTGAAGGCAGAGGGCCAGTTTGGTTAAGTTACCAGGTTAGAGATTGTGAGTTCCAATCCCATTTTAGGGGCAAAGCCAGTTGGGTGCTTTTGAGTCAATCACACTCTCTCAGCCCAAGGAAGAAATGCAGCTGCAAACCTTTCTGAAATATTGCCCAAAAAATTGGCTAGGCATTCGCAAGGAGTTACAACTGGTTCAAAAGTACATGCACACACCTACTCTCATACAGAGTTAAAATATCCTTGTTATTAACATTTTTGCTGAGAATTACTCATGTTCACAAATCCTGGACAAGGGAAAGATTGGAATAACATTGTCAATTGCAGTAAAAGAACAGTACATGTTCTTTCCATCGATTGTATAATATCTTGAGTTTGAGTTTACTGTTGAGAACAAATGATCATTATGGTGTTAAGAAAATGTCCTTTCTCTCATAGATCTTGATAAGCTTGACAATGAAAAGAAGGAGCTGATTCAAACTGATATCTCTGCTCTTCATCACTTTTATTCAAAGCACATAGAATACCCTGACAATGAAGCTCTGGTGGTACTATTTGGACAGGTAAGGTGGTTGAAGATAAAAGGGGGTTATGGACTTCCATTGGTGCAGGAAGTATGATTGCGTAGGTAAAAAACTGTGTTGTAATTTCTGCAATTGTTTCTTGGCAGTCCTCCAGTATAGACTGTGGCTGCACTGATTCTTCAGTACTGCAAAGATATATATTTTTTTACAGATTGCTTCCTCTTGTATTTTTTTTTTTTTAAAGCATGGGCGTATCAAATTCCTTCTTTGAAAGAAAGCATGCTAATATCAAAGCCACATCAGATTCACATGTTATGTTTCAAGGAATTCTGCTTGGGAATATTCAGATAAAATACAACATGCTTAAATGGCGAGTTGCTTTAAGGTCGAATTTCTTCCCCCAAAGAAATAAAATATAATTGTATTATTTTTTAAGCAATTTAAAGTAGGAATAAAGTACTTTCATGTTTTTCTGGACTGTTATCTTTTTAGGTTCTATTTTTTTTAGATTTAAATATTATGAATGAATGAATGAATGAATGAATGAATGAATGAAGGAATGAATGAAGGAATGAATGATGAATGAATTTTTAAAAAATTCTTCCCAGCCTTCCATCTTTTATGGTATTTGTGTGGTTTGGTCTGCCCCAGCTGGGCTATGCAGTTCTAATTTTTCAGGCAAAATTAGATTATAAATAAACTTTGCATAAGCTCTCTTATATAATCCTGGTAGTTCAACAGCTAGACTTAATTAAGAATAAGCAGTGTTATAATCAGATTAATCAGCATGGTACAGATGAATGGGGTCAACTACCATGCAGAGCTAAGTAAGCCAGTGGATTTTTTTTTTGTTTCTAAGATCTGAGTGCTTCTGTCTTCCCCTTTCCTCTCAGGTTAACTGCAATGGCTTCACAATTGAAGATGAAGAACTTTCACACTTGGGATCAGCAATATTTCCCGAGTAAGCATTTGAGAAATAGTACTGTATTCTTTCCTCCAATGTATTAATGTTATTTCCAATAATAAATGTTAAAAAAAATCTCTAGCTTGTTTACTTGAGCCAGTAGTCTTTATTCCAACTTGTACTTCAGACACCATTCTCAACTATTCCATGTTCAACCCAAGAAGCAGATAATAATAATAATAATAATTTAATTTCTTGACCGCTCCCTCTCCCCGTAGGGACTCCCCGTAGGGACTCGGAGCGGTGCACAGGGAAACTAAAAAACCATAAATATACAATAGATATACAACATCTTAAAAACAAATTAAACAGTACCTGTGCTAAAATACCCATTTTAGACTAAAATTCCCACTAAACAACTAAAACCCCATAGAGAGAGACTACCCTAGGCCGGCCAAGCAGAAAAGATATGTTTTTAATTTTAGACGGAAGGAGCGGAGGTCCGTGGTCGTTCTAATGTCGGGGGGAAGGTCATTCCAGAGGGCTGGGCCCGCCACAGAGAGAGCCCTTCCCCTGGGCGTCGCCCGCTGACAAAATCTAGTGGACGGCACCCGGAGAAGTCCCTCTCTGGGGGAGCGGATCGGCCGTGAGGATGTATGAGGCAGGATCCGATCCCGCAAATAGATGTTCTAGGTAGCATCTCCTACATTAGGAATGACTGCTGAACAGAAGAACTTGCATTAGGTTAGGTTAGGCAGAGTAAAATAACTTACGTCTCTAACTTAGCATTGTCTACTTCCACTGGCAATAGCTCCTCCAGAGACCTTTACTTGGAAGAATGGCCAAAAGTTGGGAATCAGAAGAGAATCGGAGAGACTACAAAAACCTGATACAAACCATAATAGATTCAATGGTCTCATATGGTGTATTACAATCTTTTATGGTAGTAGTCTAACTGTGTAGAGAGAAAGCTGTGATGTTAAAGACATAACATTTGATTTCTTTGGACTTCAGAGAACCCAGCCTTTAAACTTGTGAATTGATGCAAAAGAAGCATCAAACACCTCAAACAAAGACAAAACATAAATTTTGCATGCACAGGGATTCGCAAAGGTCTCTGGTCTCTCTAGTTAAAATCCTCACAGTTATTAAGAAGGCTTTTAGGTATTAGATTCATGAGGCCCATTGTAAATTAAGATAGGTGATTTTGCCCTACACTATGACTGTTAACAGTTTTTTAATATTTATATGGTTGGGAGATAATTGAGTTAATACAGATGGAACGTGTATATGAATCCCATAGAAAATGCCAAAAAGAAACAGAGAAATAAGAGGTCCAGTCGGCCAACTGACCCATGGAGAAAATGGAATGTGCCTCCCCTTTTATTTGCTTAGTTTATATAATGTTGAGGTACAGGCTAGATAGTCTTGAGCTACCTGTTGGTGCTTGAGACATACAATTGGTACTAGAAATCTGATCATTGAGTTGTAAGTCAGGTTGTAAGTCAAGGCACCTAGATGACTGGTTCTGATTTTTTTAAAATATATTTTTGCAGTAGCCATGCAGTAGTCATGCAATTGTTAAGTGAATGGCACAGTCATTAAGTCAGGGGTGTCCAAACTTGGGAACTTTAAGAGTTGTGGACTTCAACTCCCAGAATTCCCCAGCCAGCCATGGTGGCTGGGGAATTCTGGGAGTTGAAGTCCACAACTCTTAAAGTTCCCAAGTTTGGACATCCCTGCATTAAGTGAACCTATTATTCTGAATAGGTGTTTTTTGCTGGAAACCAGCCAAAACCACTGGAAACCTGCAAAAAAAACCACCATAGCAAATCATGGTTGCTTGGCCACAGGATGCTGCAATCGCTCATAAAAGTGAGCTGTTTGCCAAGTGCCCAAATGTGGTCACATGACTGCCTGTTTCTCAATTTGTAGCAATTTAGAGGAAGGAAGAGCAGGACATAGACCACGAGGGAGGTTACTAATTAATGACTTGGCAAAAGGAACCTTGAAGGTGATCATGCACACCAATGTGGCATTGATCTTCCTCTCTTGAAACAGTACAATCAACATTATCCTTTGGGAGGTGGAATATGGGACTTGCGGCTCAACTATGATCAATTCTATTATGACTTATACTGTTATTCAGCTATACAATGTCTTGCCACAAAATAATCATTGCTGTAATATATTAACACTTGGATTTGATTTGCAACCACAACTGAGCCCAAAATTTCTGTTGTTAAGTGAGACATTTGTTAAGTGAGTTTTGCTTCATTTTACCGCCTGTCTTGCCACAATTGTTAAGTGAATCACTGGAATTGATATAGTTAGTAACAGTTGTTAAGTGAACCTGGCTTCCCCATTGACTTTGCTTGTCAGAAGGTTACAAAAGGTGACCCCATGACCTTGGGACACAACAACAGGCATAGGAATGAACCAGTTGTCAAGCATCTGAATTTTGATCACATGATCTTGGGGATGTTTCAAAGGTTGTAACTGTGAAAAATGGTCATAAATCACTTTTTTCAGTGCTGTTATAACTTTGAACAGTCAGTGAATGAACTGTTGCAAGTCAAAGACTACTTTATAGAAAAGTTTGCAAATTCGCCACCAACCTAAACCAGGCACAGTGAAATTACTTTGGTACAGTGGCTTCAGTGAGAAAGTTAACACTGAATGAACTGTGTTTCTTTAAAATAACTTGTGATTTTAATTCATTTAACTACATTGTATGCAAACTTCATTTTCTAAAACAATCCATGGCAATCGCAACATATTCTAAAAAATTAAGCAAACTGCTATGTCCATTTTACATTGTGCTAACCTTTTCCAATGTTAGAAATATATCTCACACCTTTGCATAAATTGGAGTATTGCTTGTTTTTTAAAAAACAAATCTCTGTTTTTCTCAGTGTGGCGCTTATGAACCACAGTTGTTGCCCCAATGTGATTGTTACCTATAAAGGGACAGTGGCTGAAGTCAGAGCAGTTCAAGAGGTTGAAGCAGGAGATGAGGTAAGTGAATATATGCAATTTTTATGTGCTTATATGGAATGTATAACGAATATGTTGCACAGGGAAAGGCCAAATGGTTTATTCATGTAGTATTGCTGAAATAAATAGTATCAGGTTTATGGTATCTCATTCCCTTAACCTGGTTCCTAGTTTTAAAGTACAGCTAGAAGATAAGTGATTCTAAATGTTGAGGAATACAAAAAAGAGAATAATAATACAGCTGGAAGGGAGCTTGGGGTTCTTCTAATCCAACTCCTTGCCTAAGGGACGCTGTACCATTTTGGACAAATGGCTATTCAATGTCTTCTTAAAAATCTCCAGCGATGGAGCACCCACAACTTCTGGAAGCAAGTGTTCCCACTGATTAATTTTTCTCATTGGCAGGAAACATCTTGGTTCTAGGTTGGATCTCTCCTTAATAAGTTTCTGTCTGTTGCTTTTTATTGTGCCTTGAGGTGCTTTGGAGAATAGATTGACACCCCCCCTCTTCTCTGTGACTGCCCCTTAGATATTGGAAGACTGCTATGTCATTCCTAGTCCTTCCCTTCATTAGACTAGTGATACCCAGTTCCTAGAACTGCTCATCATATGCCTTCACCTCAAGCTCCCTAATCCTCTTCGTTACTCTTCTCTGCACTCTTTCTAGAGTCTCAACATCTTTTTGCATCACAGTGTGATGCACACTGGACACAATATTCCAAGTGTGATCGTACCAGTGCAGTAGTAATGATATTAACACTTCACATTTTCTTGATATTATCCCTCTGTTGATGCAACCTACAACTGCATTGGCTTTCTTGGCACCTACAGCACACTGCTGGCTGATACTTAGATGGTTGTTCAGTAGGACTCTTACTGTTACTACTGGTAATCCACATATTCTATATCTATGCATTTGGTTTTTCTTGCCTAAATGTAAAATCTTAGCTTTCTTGTCACTGAATTGCATTTTGTTAGATAGGGCCCAGTGTTCAAGTCTGTCAAGATTCTTGCGGATCTTCTCAAGTGTTGGCTGTTCTCTCCAGCTTGCTGCAAATTTGACAAGTTCCCCTTTTATCGTCTCATCTAAATTGTTTATGCTAAGAATACTGGGTGTAAGACAGAACCCTGAGGGAGCCCACTGCAGACTTCCTTCCATGTAGATGTAGTTCTAATCTTTATCTTTAGAGATTTGATTGACTGTGGTTATTTTCAGTGTGGTGCTTCTAAGGAGGTAATCCCAGTTATTTTCTCCCACTTCTCTCCCTGAATCTTAAATTAAAAAACTGTACTTTTTGTCTCCAATCTTCAATATGATTGGATAGACACTGCTAAGAGTGGGTCATTTTGGCTAAGTACAGTTTAACCAAAAGAAGATATTGTGGATTTCCTGGATTCATTAGCAAAGAATATGTGATTAAATGGGCATGCAGTTGCTCTCTAGCACTCTAAGTTTTACTTGTTAATTCAAGCACCTAAATGTAAAGAACAGAGAAATAACAAGATAGATAGACAAATAGACACCTTCTCATAGTGAAGAAGTATTTTCGGAATATAACGTCTCACTTCCCACATAATCATCTTCCTCTGAGTTTGCCATGGCAATGATGCTAGAACCTCTTCACTGCATTCCTGACTCCTATGGGGTTATTCAGGAAGACCCTGATCTCTTTGGATGCCTGCCTTATATCTGTTTTGGAGACAAAAGGGTTGTAAAGGAAAAGTTTTAACAGGTCAAATGGAGAGAATGTTAATTAAAGTTCTGGAAAAGATTCTTAAGTAGAGTTAAACTCTTAACTCATTAATTTTTGGTGGTATGGCCTATGCCTCCATCTTCTGGTTCAATGTGATTATTGCATGAGAAACCTGTCAAAAAAATCCCACAGTCTGGGGAAGGGGAGTTTAAATTGGCTTTCATATTTTCTGCCTGGAAAAAGCCATTGAAATACACTCACTGTAGAATAAAAATAAGCAACTGTTAACTAACATCATTGCCTTAGACATGCTGTGAGAAAGTGAAGGACACAAAGAAGAGCAGGCAGAACAAACTATTTGCATCTGTGGTGGAGCAGTTAGATATTTGCCTTTCCTTCTTGGTTTTATCACATTTTATTTTAGATGAGAGATTCAAAATGGGACTAAGGTCATTTTAATTTTCTTTTTCATATATGTGAATGTTTTTTTTTATTATAAAACGTTTAGAAAAAATATAGGCATTTTGTAGCTGGCTATGATAATAGAAATAAGAAAAAGACATTGACATCCTATTTTATATTTGGAAGAAACTAAAAAGAAAAAAAATGAAGGCTAAATTAAGATGTGCAACTTTTATTTGTTGGGCTGTATTTGTCCAGAGCTGGCTTTTAGTGGTCATTTGATTTGATCCTTCTATAATGCAGTGCCCCAAAGTATGTTCTACCAATGCTATTTATTTAGGGTGGAACAAAAAGCAATGGGTGGAAACTAATCAAGGAGAGAAGCAACTTAGAACTGAGGAGAAATTTCCTGACAGTTAGAACAATTAATCAGTGGAACAGCTTGCCTCCAGAGGTTGTGAATGCCCCAACACTGCAAGTCTTTAAGAAGATGTTGGATAGCCATTTGTCTAAAATGGTATAGGGTTTCCTGCCTAAGCAGGGAGTTGGACTAGATGACCTCCAAGGTCCCTTCCAACTCTGCTATTGTATTGTATTTAAAAAATCAAGTTGGGATTGCTTAGTACAGCATTCATTCCTGGGGTTTGTCTGTTTGTTTATTAGATTTTTTTAAATTCAACTTTTATTATTTTAGAAGTATCTCAAGGAAGCGAACATACTTAATATTCATTCTTCCTTCTATTTTCCCCACAACAATCCTGTCAGTTGACATTGGGCTGAGAGAGGGACTGGCTGAAAATCACCCAACCAGTTTTCATGTCTAAAGTCATAGTCTCCTGGTTTTTAGGCCAGCACCTTAACCACTGTACTAAACTGGACAGTCTGGCCCTCCTTATGTCTATTAACCCAGTAACAACCTCTAGTTAAGAATTACGATTTTCTTGGGTCCATTGAATCTTTTTGTTTGTTTATTTATTAATATGAATAGCCATACATTGGCTGGAAGCTCACTATGTCCTGAAATTCTGAAAAATAATTGTCATTGGTGTTTCATGTGCATAGCATGTACAGCAGGTCTAGTATAAGGTGGGCTATATTAAAATCTGTGTGCTGTGTGCTGTTAGACAATCATCATTTTACCTTCCTCAGATTTTTACCAGTTACATTGACTTATTGTATCCAACAGAAGATAGGAATGATCGATTAAAAGATTCCTATTTCTTTACCTGTGATTGCAGGGAATGTTTTACTAAAGAAAAGGTAAGCCAATTTAACAATTTAATTATATGTTTTATTACTTAGATTGGTAGACTGACTACGATCACAACACTATTATTATAATATCTAGCATTTTTATAGTGCCTGCAGTACTTGAGACCCCCAAGCAGACTTGGGATTTTTGAGGTCAGAGCTAAGGAGAAATTGAAACCCAGGTTAAGTTTCCATTTCATATTTTCTGTCTGCTCCCCTTTCTATTGTATCTTAACAACAGCACTTATTTCTATTACCATGCAATGCCCTTTTCCAAAAGCATTCCATAATTCAGATCAGGTAGGTGAAATGGTCAGAAGCCAAGGGTACAAAGGTCATAGATCCCTAACCCCCAGCCATGGGGAGATTTATGAATTAAAACCAGAAGCTACTCTCTTACTTTCTCAGCAACTTTCGTCTTATAGATGGTATTTGTAGCCTTCCAATCAAGTCAGATCTCATTTTGAAATTGAATGATTTTTAATTTGCTTCTTTGTCAGTCTTCTGTAATCTAGGGCCTTGAAGATGATCTCATGATGACAGTAGCTAGCCCATGGCTTCCAGTTTAATAGAACTTAGCCAATACATCCAGAAGGAACCAAGTTTTAAGATGCCTTACGCATTTTGATCAGTTTAGCTACTGCCAGTTTACCTGTGGATCTGCTTTTTGTTTTTGGAATAGCCTTTGTAACTTTCTTATAAATCTTCCCTCAGGACAAAGATAAACTGGAAATCCGTAAACTGAATGAGTCTCCGTCTACGGAGGCTGTGCGAGATATGATCAGATATGCCAGAAATGTGATTGAGGAATTCAGGCGGGCCAAACATTACAAATATATCCTTTGGTGTTATCTTTCTTGTGTCCATTTCTGCAAAGCTGAAATTTCTATTCAATTTAGAGTCTCACTTGTTGAGGCATATCCCCAAAAAATGATTTTCCACAAACTTGGCTTGCAGTTCTCAAATAGAAACTTTTAAAGAATTTTATTTGAACTGCATTGTTAAGCCATCCTAATTCGTGGTTCCTGGACTAAGGTACAGATTAGAAAACAGTTGTTGTTCTTTGAATATTGTAATTTACTTCCCAGCTCCGAAAGTGTGTGTGTCTCTGTGTGTGTGTCTCTGTGTGTGTGTGTCCATCATGCCTATTGGAACAATAATATGAACATTTAAGCTAATATATGAGGTGTACTATGAATAGGCTTGGTGAAAATGATCATTAATGTTCATACAAACTAAAAACAATTTACAGATCAGTATTGGAAACAGGATGGGGCTGTCATAAGACATCAAACTGAAGTGGATTGGAAATAGGGTGCTGTTCCCATCCATCCTTATTGAAAGCATCCTCCATCTCCTTGGGATGAAAACAAACAATAACATATTTGGTATCCTCAAATCCTACTGTCTATCTACTATCAGTTTCATGTTTTGTGCAGATTTTGAACAACATGCAAAGATGAACTGTGCAGCACCTCAAAGGCCAAATGTCATATGAACCCATCACTACCATAATTCCTCTAGTCTAGGCCTTTAGAGAAGATCCTAGCTAGAAGGCTACATATTTACAATTAATAATCTGTTTAAATGCTAGTTTGTAAGAACAAAAAGAAAGTAGGTGCAGAACATGCATCCTTGTAGTTTCAGCTGAGGCAGTATTGATGGGACATAATATTCAGAAACCTAACCTGGAAAATATAGTTTTCATTTGTCATGTACCTTAACTCTTGGCTTACCCCCAGGTGAACTGCAGGAGATTTGTGAGCTCAGTCTGGACAAGATGGGTTCTGTGTTTGCAGAGAGTAATGTTTACATGTTGCATATGATGTATCAGGCCATGGGAGTTTGTCTGTACATACAAGACTGGGAAGGTGCTTTGCGCTACGGGCAGAAGATTATTAAGCCATATAGGTACCTGATTTTTCCTCTTGCAATTTGTATACTATAGTAAATTGAAACATCTGTAAAGAAATACATCTAATTAAACACACCATTGGCTTTCTTTTCAATGAGCAAAGAAACAAATATCATTCCTAAATATTTTGGTGTGCATGGTGCCAATATAAAATTACCTAAAACAATTACCTGTAACAACATAAGCCTGTTTATGGTGACAATTGGTTGTCTTGAGGCAATAACTTTTAATTACTTTACATTGATGTTTGCATAAATATGTACATATAAACAAATTTCTCTAGAAGATTAGATGAAAAGTTCTAGAGAAAAAACTAGTAAGGTGGGACGAGAACGATGGATGTTGACTATATAAAGAAACCCTGTGTGGCTGAAATTTTATAAAGCATCCTATCTCTTAAGGCCCATCGAGTGGTAGGCTCTATGATAAAAGCATCTTTTCTTGGACCTCTGGCCTCTCTATCATTAAAGATCTCAAGTTTTGTGTTTCTCTTCTGTTAGCCAATCTTCCCAGTATCACATGTTGTGATTATGACTGGTTGGCATTTTGACCTCTTGCTTTTGTTACCTAAAGAGTCATGGAATTAAGAACATTCAAGGTTCTAGTTTGATGTCACAAAATATGAAGCAGATTTTGCGCAAAAACCGGAATGCTAGGATAGCTATGCGTTTTGACCTTAAGCACCATATATGTTATCAAGCTCAGTGATTTTCCTAACCAATAATATCCTTCATAAGGAGGACAATAACTCATATACATGCTTTACATGGAAAAGGTCACAGGTTCGTTTGTCAGCATTTCTAGTAATGGCTGTAAACAGTGTTGTAGGAACTGAATTGTTGCTGCAATGTAATATCGAGACACAGCTACAGGGTCCAATGGCCTGTCTTCATATAAGGCATCTTTATTTGATCCTGTGTTTCCAACATTTTATTCCCCAGTATGCCTGTTCCTCTTGCTCCCCTACAACAATGCTACTGTAACTGGTTGGTCTTCTATTTTGCTCAAGACAGTTGGGAATTGACAAAGTTCAGCAGAGTTTTAAGAGAAGAGGAAGGCAGGTTCTTGTGGCAGACTTCTGGCCTACAGGAGATACTTCAGTAGGCCTCTCGAGGCATTTGGTTTGGAAAAAGATTCCATTGGCTTGGATTTTAAAGAGCCACTGAGGTATATGGGCACTTCTGTATCACACAGATAGGCAGTCCGATTGCCTCCAGACAGCTGCTTTGGAATACGGCTATCGTAGTCTGCAGCCATTATGAACAAAAGGAAAGGGTTGTGGGAGTGCCTGTCCAAAATCTAGAGGACCAGCTCACCTTCTGTATGGGAAGGACCAGTATTTCTTTGAAATGGCAGATTTTTGCAGGGCTGGTGCCTTCTTAGATATTTTAGTTTTAAGGCTATAAACAAGAATGTTCTATTGACAGAGAAGCATTAGTGCCAGCCTTGGAAACCTCAGCGTTGTATATATGGGTGTGTGAGCCAGCAATCAGTAGGTTCCTTGATAAATTATTATCTTAGAGCATAATTTCCCCCCTAGCTGGGAAGACAGCTCTTTTCCTTTGAATCTGATGCCAGTGTGAAGTCATAGATCAGCTGGCGGGGAGTGGTGATAGGGAAAGCACAAGAGCACACACTTCCCCTGAGGCCAAAATCAGATTTATCACCCCTGATCCTTGCCTAGCTTTTATGGGCTTGGAGCCTAATTTCCTAAGCTGGTTTAGGCTGGCTAAAAAACTACCAAGGGTCTGGTGTATTAATACTTTAGCTCTTGGATTGCCTCCTCTATGATTGGCTATCTGTAAAAAATGTAAAAAAATAATAATCTTGATCTGTTGAGAATCAGTTGACTAAAGTTCCTTCCATGAGAATATCGTGAAACATCCACTATCTCTAAAACAAAGCTTTGCCCTCATGGTCAAGTTAAGTTAAGGCAGGGCTGGGATAGATACTATATCTCTTGGATATCTAAGAAATCACACTCCTTTATAAGCAAACGTGTGTTTATATTTTGCAGTAAGCACTATCCTTCTTACTCCCTCAATGTGGCATCCATGTGGCTGAAGCTGGGAAGACTTTACATGGGCTTGGAAAACAGATCAGCTGGTGTTAAGGCTCTCAAAAAGGTATACTTGCTTTCTTTGCAGAATATTGATGTTAGTTTAATTTGAATCTTCATGTCGTCACATATAAATGTTTTGCTTAGGAATACCTGTTCATTCCAAAGGGCTTTGCATTATGTTGTTCTTTGTTGTGAATTCCTACTTGAAAGTCAACCTTCTTGATTTTAATGGGATTTACTCCCTATTAAATGTATATAGGGTCATACATTCAACTTTTGCCTGCCACCAAAAGAGTAAAATAATTCAATCAAAATAATTATTTTTAAAACAAATGATTCTAAATATTTCCCAAGTGTATTTCTTGTGGTTGCTCCAACTCTTCAGTTCAGGTAGGAGGAAGAGAGAGAAGAGTTTAAGTCATGCATGTGGGTTTTCCAGCAAGATCCCTCACTGAAAAGTTGTTCTGAGTTTTCATGCTTTTGTATACAGTCAGGAGCTGTTCAGAAACTGAATGTTCTTGGCTGTTGTCAAAGCTGACATATGGCACCAAGCAGATTGCATTTCAGTAGCTAGTTTGAACGTTAGTGCATATGGTAGTCAAAATATTTTTTTGTCTGTGGCTTCACAAAAAAACATGTGTTGTGGGGAGAAGGGTATGCAAGCAATAGGTGTGGAGGCACATATTTTGCTTCCATTTTCTCATTTGGGGGGACTCATTTTGCTTCTGTGGGGGCAATTGCTGGGTATGCCTTCTAGTGAGTCAACAGCCAAGAAGGAATGATAGAAGTTCTCTAGAAACTAGAGCAAAGATGAAAAGGAAGTTAGAGTTCTCAGTAAAAAGATAAAGGTAAAGGTTCCCCTTGCACATATGTGCTAGTTGTTCCCACCTCTAGGGGGTGGTACACATCTCTGTTTCAAAGCTGAAGAGCCAGCACTATCCAAAGACGTCTCCATGGTCATGTGGCTGGCATGACTGAATGCCGAAGGTGCATGGAATGCTGTTACCTTCCCACCAAAGGTGGTTGCCATTTTTCTACTTGCATTTTACGTGGTTTTGAACTGCTAGGTTGGCAGAAGTTGGGACAAGTAACGGGAGCTCACTCTGTTAGGCGGCACTAGGAATTCAAACCACCGAACTGCCAACCTTTCTGATCGACAAACAACTACTACAGAAAGCTGCTTGCATAAATCATACACCACTCTTAATTCAAGAAGACAGTTCATTTAAATTAAGTGGATGATTCACGTAAGATGAAGGATGCTTATTTCCTGATTTTTGGTACTTCTTTCTTCTTCTTTTTTCTTTTTTTAATTTATACCCCGCCCTTCTCCTTGTTAGGACCCAGGGCGGCGCACAGGCATTATTAAAACCACAAAATACAAAATACAAAATCGATTAAAATATATTAAATTATTGGACCCGTGCTAAAAACCCATTTTAAAACCATACCAAATTAATTTTAATTTTAAAAGTCAGAAGTAGGGGCTATCCTAGGCCGGCTTGTTGGAATAGATACGTCTTAAGACGTTGGCGGAAGAGGCGGAGGTCCGAGATAGTGCGAAGGTCGGGGGGTAGGTCGTTCCAGAGGGCCGGGCCCGCCACAGAGAAGGCCCTTCCCCTGGGTGTCGCCAGCCGGCATTGCCCCGCTGACGGCACCCGGAGAAGACCCTCTCTGTGGGAGCGGATCGGACGAAGGGATGTATGGGGCAGGAGACAGTCTCGTATATAGCTAGGCCCCGAGCCATGGAGCGATTTAAAGATGGTCGTCAGCACCTTGAAGCGCACTCGAAAGGCCACAGGCAGCCAGTGCAGCTCGCGCAGGAGAGGTGTTACGTGGGTTTGCCTTGAGGCACCCATAATCACCCGCGCGGCCGCATTCTGTACTAACTGTAGCTTTCGAGTGCACCTCAAGGGGAGCCCCATGTAGAGAGCGTTACAGTAATCCAGCCGGGATGTCACAAGCGCTTGAGTGACTGTGCGAAGGGCTCCCCTTTAGGTGGGATCATACTTTGCATGATCCCACCTAAATGGATTCATGGCCAATCTTGCTGATTTGCCTTAGAATAGATTTCTGAGATTTCACCTTTGTGAATTTCTTTGAATCTTCTGCCACTAGCTAATTCCATGATGACTCCATATAAAATACTGATTTTAAATTGCACACATATTAATTTGGTACCTTGGGAAAGAAGCTTTGTAACAAATTGTCAATTGTATCCTGGTTGTATCCAAATAATACAACTGGAGTGCACCAATTCTGCCAGATTGGTTGATCTTACAGGAGACAACTAGTCCCGGTGCCATTTAGGGCTTTATAGGTAACAACCACACCTTGAATTGCACCTGGAAGCAAACTGGCAACCAGTGCAGCTTGTGAAGCTGAGGCTTTATAAGGCCGTACCGTGGCAGGCCCATCACTGTCTGCACTGCTGCAGTTGAAGCCTCTTGATCAGGGGTGTCAAACTCAAGGCCCCTGGGGTGCTTAGATCTGACTCGTAGGGCTGCCCTGCTCCAAATGGTCTTCAAGGGCGGCCCCTTGTAGACGATAGTATATAATATCTATAGGGAAACAGCATGTCTCCTCCCTTAATTGGGGCCCTTACAGGAAGTTGTGGAAACAATTATCTAGTTTATAATACTATATACTATAGTATTATAAACTATAGGTATATAATAACTTCAATTTAATCCTATTGACTTTTGGTGGGGCTATTAACGTAAGTAGGAATCATTAATCCCTTTTAGGTGTGTTTATTGCCTCAATTTTTAAAATAAAACTGATAAAAAGAAAAAATGAATAAAAATAAAGTATTACCTTAAATCTGTTGAAATATTTTAACTAAATTGTCACAATTTATAAGTACAAGTACTTCCCTCCTAATTGTGGCACAAGGGTCTTAGCATGGAGATTACGGTACCCTTACATGGTCACTTAAGTTACAGAGGGAGCATGACCCATTCTTCTTGACTACCCAAACTCCATCTTGTAATACAGGGTTTTTAAAATATATATATATAATCAGGGCCAAATGTGGCTCGAAACAGCCCTAGGCAAAAGTCCTCTCAAGTTTGGAACACAAAAGCAGATATAATGTCATTTAACTTTTTGCTTTTCTGTGCCTTTCAAAAGAGCTCAGAGATCTCTCAGGATCAAAGGTACTGTGTATAGAATACGGTTTGATACTTACAATCAAATGGGCTGTTTTCAATGGGGCACATTTAAGAGGACAAAAACCAGCCAGAGGTTTCTGACTCTTTGGAATCCCTGACGAGCATATTTCATAAACCAAGGCTGTCTGAATCAATTGTATTTTTCCCCCCTTTTGCAGGCAATCTCTATCATGGAGATAGCGCATGGGAAAGATCATCCATACGTTATAGAGATCAAAAAGGAATTAGAGACCCACTGAGTCTTTGAATCTATGTAATCCTTCAACCTTTCTTTAAAAGCCTTGCTATGGAAACTTCAGGAGTGCTTTGAAAATTGACGCGGAATGAAAGCTTTTCTGTAAAATAATTGGAATGACAAACATGTGGTGCATTTGGGCCTTGCCTCTTCCATTCTCTGAGGTCTATGTGAAATATCTTGAGCCTTGATAAATTAATTCTGAATGCCTTTTCCTCCCTAAGAAAATGCCATGGTTTCACACAGCTAATGCCTTTGATTGATCATGTGCAAAAATGACCAGTTCTTTTTCCCAATTGAATTTAATGTATTGTATCTTATGCAAGATGACTAATTAAATTTGGACAACACTGCTTGACCTGACTTGCTTGTTTGCCTCGTTATTGTGATTTTGGTGTATAAGAAACATCCTGGGTCCCCTTTTTTGTAACTTTTAAATACAATTACACACCTTGCATCTCAAAAGTTCAAGACTATTACATATACAACTTGATTGTTGATGTTGCATATATTTTGCCTCTAATTATATTCTTATTATGCGTACTCAAGTTTGTGTTAATAATACATTTAGGGATGGTGAACATTTCATATATTTTCTAAGCATTGTGAATGACTGTATAACTTAACATGCCTGGTTTAATATGGAAAAAATGGAGGCTTGTCAATGATCTATTCCTGTTCCTTAATAGGTAGTTTTTTTCCATCTGGAAATACCTTTAATGTATTTGTGGTTTTTGAAAAAAACTTTTAGCTGATACTCATCTACATGTATTTTAAGAAGCATACATTTGCCAAGTGCCTTCTGCTCATTTGGCCATAAAGATACCAAATAGAATTCAATGCAGATTGTTTATATTAAAGTTAAACCTTAAGAAACATCCTTTTCTGACATGAATAGCAGTATTCAGTGTTTTGATACTGCATGGGAAAGCTACACATGATAGACTTTATTCAGCTTAATTTTGCCTCTTCCAATTAAAGGCAATTCTCTTAAAAATTCAAATATAAAGCTGATCGGTTAAACGAAACACTAAAAGTACATTCAGAGTAATTCTATCGTATATGTTTAATTGGAAAGAAACTTGAATGATTTAGGCAGGTTCATCCTCTGAGCTTGCTACTTGGCTCCTGGACATTTCATTACCAACAAGTTAACATCTTCAGCGAGGTTTTGGGGCAAAGTGTCTTGTTTGTTATATAGGTCCTGGGTGATTGGTTGGTCTTGTAATTGAATCACAAGGCTGATTGAGTTGCAAGACAGATTGGATTACAAGACTGGTTGGATCACAAGACTGATTCTGGTCTTATGGCTTCTGATTGGTTGCTAGGAGGCATGAAATTCAAGAGTCGGGGGAAGATCAGTTTTGTGGTTGGTTGGTGGTTTGGATGATCTGCTTATTGGTTGGTATGTTGGTTCTATGTTAATGTGTTTGTTGATGGACCCATTGACAGAATGCCAGGCTTCAATAAACTTGCATGCCTGACACGTTTTGGTGTGGCCGATGACTTTGGCTTCGTCCCAGTCAAAACAGTGTTTGTTGTTGGTATGACTGCCAATCAGGGACTTTGACAGCCAGCTGGTGTTCATGGATTCTGGTTTTTAACTGTTGTCCTGTCTGCCTGAGTAGAACTGGTTACAATTATTGCAACTGATTCTGTATATTATGTTGGTATCGTCTTCCTTCCGTGTTCTGTCTTTGATCTTTGTATCCCGCTGAAGATGTTACCTAGTCTGGTAACGAAACATCTGGGAGGCAAGCAGCAAGCTCAGGAGGACAAATCTGCCTAAATCTACAATCCGAGCTACAAATATTCTCTCCTGTCTCCAGACTTGAATGAATTGTAATTTCCAAACAGATGGGCCGTTTCTTCATACTTGATGCTTTCTTACAGCACCACTTTAAACAAATGCTGATTGTTGGGTAACGTTATGTTTCAACAACAGATGCAAAGCGTTTCTCAAAACTCATTGCAACAAGTGGGATGGACAGCATTGAACCTGAAGCTGCCAAGACAGTGAACAATCCTAGTCTCAAATTGAACTTTTTCTGCTGATTGCCTAGAGTTACAGTGGCTTGTTTGAATGACAGAAATGATCACAGGACCTTAATTGACCCTACGTTTCAAAAAGTTAAGTAGGTTCAGACCCAGATTATTCTTAAACGGGAGATAACCAGAAAAACCCAAGACCGAAAACCACACTAGGAAATCCAAAAAATTGTTTTGGAACACTTTGCATTATCTAAAAGAAGAATTTCTGTGTGCTGTTGCTAGAAACTTTGCCAGGAACAAGAATTCAAGCCTGACTCAAGGACTCTATCTTTTAAATAATGGATTAAGACCTACAAAGGACATAATTCATATTATTTCTACATGTCTAAAAGTGCCTAAATAATTTGGAACATTTTCCTTTTTAAAAAATTATGAGACCAGAAGAGTGGAAAGTATCTAGTGCCAATAGTGTGTTAGTATTTTTGATGAATCAAAGTGTGAAAGTCCTATCTTCCTGGATCTGAAACAAGATAATTCTTCTCACTTACTACCTTAATTCTTCTTTCTCTCTCTTGAAAGCTATGCATCTTTCTGCTCTACCAGCTGCATCTTCAGATACCTGTAGTTATTCTGTGGTATCATTTCCATAGTGCCTTCCCCTACTTAATTGGAAAATGCTAACATTCCCTCACCATTTTTAAAATGATTAGAAACAGCATACGAATTCATCTTTGAATATGGTATATGAATCAATATGCGTTTTCATTTTGTAATTTGTGTATACTTGTATATATATTAAAAATAAAGCATCTTCTTGGACGTGACTGACTGCTCTTCTTAGAAGTGGTTATTTATTACTTTGCTGAAACCTAGTAAATTGTTGGGTGTTTTTCTTATGCTACCATGTTTCCCCGAAAATAAGACAGGGTCTTATTTACTTTTGACCCCTAAAATAAGCACTTGGCCTTATTTTTGGGGAGGTCTTATTTTTGAGGTGCAGGAGGCGGCAAGCGTGGTCACCTCATGGCAGCTGCTGTGTTACAATATTTTCATGGAGGGCTTATTTCTGGGGGAGGGCTTATTTCAGCGCATGCACTCAAAAGCCCGATTAGGCTTATTATCCGGGGAGGGCTTATTTTAGGGGAAACAGGGTAGTTGTCTAGAGAAGGCATGGGAACATGTAACAAATAAGTTTCTCCAAACTTTCCTCTCTCCATACACACGAACAGGGCACTCAGTTATTTTCACACAAACCTAATTAGGCAAATTTAACAGCTGCCTTTTCTCATTCGGCACATATCCTGGAGACCAGTTGGGTGGTTTTGGGCCAGTCACTCTCTCAGACATCTCACTTCACAGAGGAGTTGTGGGGAAAAACAGGAGGGAAGAGTATTAGGTATTTTTGCTACCTTGAGTGAGCTTATAAAAATCATAAAAGTGAAACATAATTAAATACAAAATAAATTACACATAGGAAACTGTTGTGGCCCAGCCGGCTCCAGATGAGCTGCTGATGGATTCCTCTAGTGAGGAGTCCTATGAGTCTGCTCTAGAGGAGGCCGAGAGAGAGAGCAGAGAGCCCGGCTAGGCATCAGGAGGCACCTGGGGCTTGGTGTAGTGGGGAGGAGGAAACCCAGTTTGTCCCTGATGTCAGGCTAAGAAGGATTGAGAGGAGGCAGCGTCAATTAGCAGATAGACGCAACCGGAGGAGATAATGAGTATCAGCTGCCTAATTGACCGGCTCCTCCCAAGAGGATTTAAAAGAAATCCTCTGTGAAGAGTAGATAGATAGATAGATTTTATTTTTCTATACCGCGTCCTCTCCCCAGGGGGACTCGGAGCGGTGCACAGGAAAAATTAAAACAACATAAAATATATACATAAATAAATACAATAAAAACAAATTAAATCAACTGTCCCTGCACTAAAATCCCCATTTTAAAATTAACATTCCCTAACCCCTGAGGTAGAGACTAACCTAGGCCGGCCAAGCAGAAAAAGTGAGTTTTTAATTTCTGACGGAAGGAGCGGAGGTCCGTAGTTGTTCTAATGTCGGGGGGAAGGTCGTTCCAGAGGGCTGGGCCCGCCACAGAGAAGGCCCTTCCCCTGGGCGTCGCCCGCTGACAAAGTCTAGTGGACGGCACCCAGAGAAGTCCCTCTCTGTGGGAGCGAATCGGCCGGGAAGATGTATGGGGCAGAATCCGATCCCGCAGATAGCTAGGTCCCGAGCCATGGAGCGCTTTAAAGATGAGAACTAACACCTTGAAGCGCACCCAAAAGACGACAGGTAGCCAGTGCAGCTCGCGCAAGAGCGGTGTTACATGGGTATACCTTGCGGTACCCATTATTGCATTCTGGACCAGCTGAAGTCTTCGGGTGCACCTCAAGGGGAGCCCCCATGTAGAGAGAGGGTTTGCAGGAAACAACATATCATCTGAAGAGTCAAAGCTTTCGTGTGTGTCAAGTTCTTAAGAATCTTCAGGCCTAGTCAAGGTCAGTCCGGCCAAGTATCAGTCAGTTTAGTCATTTGTCTTGTGAAGGAGGGAGTCAGAACAGGAAACTGATTTTAAATTAATCCAAATCTGATTATCATTTTATTTTAAATGACCCCCACCTAATCCCTTGCGGGGTGGAGTCTGGGCAACTCAGCTGAGTGTTTACTGGCCGGATGCCCTTCCTGTCACTGCATTGGTGTTGCATTCAGCAGATATAGCCTCATCATGCCCAGAGAGGTATCTGTTTCTACCTAGGATTGAATTCATAGCCTCCTGAATGTGAGGTGAGAGCGCCACCTCTAGGCCACTGCACCACTCAACAGCATATACAAAATAGTCCCAGCCCATGTTTTCAAATCAATACACTTGATTATTAGAAAGTTGAAAAAAGTTTTATTGCATAATAAGAAGGCTAAGCATAATCTTTTACAAAACAAAGCTTGAATCAAATTTTTCTTACATTGCAAATATTTACAAAAAGGCAGTGTAAAATGTAAAAAACATATTGCAATTATATGCTGAAGAAAAAATTATAAAAACCAAAGGAAAGCGGAGAAAGTGCAAAATACTGTCAAAAAGTCAATTGCTTTTATACAAAATAAACCAACAAGCATAAGCTTATGTACTGATACAAATATAAAATGGCATGCATAGGTTTTTTTAAGGCTTTCAATGGTACAAAAAATAGGAGATGGATTATGGCAACCATAATGAGTTCATAAAATGACTGAACTGTTTACAAAATGTATATTTAAGAAATAAGGTTTTTTTTTATGATGGCTCTGAATTTAAGTTTATAATGCAATTCTCAAATGAGGAATAAAAATACTGCAGTAAACTAGAACAAGAACACACCAATGATGTAAAATGTATTTAGTGTGTTAATTTCTGGTATAATTATATTTGGTATAATTTAGGGACATCCATATAGAGCCTTTTTGTGAAATACCCACTTAAGATACTTGTTTTAAGGTACTAAGTTGATACTGGTCGTGATCTCAGTAGACAATTATTGTTACTTTGCATCTTCTAGTGTTACTAATGCCTTCTAGAACTGAATAGCAGCATACACAGAGATGTACACACATAAGATTTCAAAAAATGTCAGTGATTAACTCATTGCTAGACCCTATGCTGACAATGAAGAGAATTCAAATTTACTGTTGGAATGAAAGTTTACATTCCATTCTAATTGTTTACAAAAGAAAATATTACAGAATCGCATTCAAGGCAGTTTGCAAACTTTTGTGGCAGGCTCATAAAAAAAAATCAAAATAAATACAAGCTATTTGAAATATATGGATATAGAGAAGTCAACACAGCACAGAAATGCATTTTAAAGGTAATAGTCAAACAATTAACTTTGTAGAGCTATCCTTAGCGCACAGGGCATTTTCCAAATGCTGCATGGTTGCCCAATGTTCAGCAACTCTCTGCCATCTTACAAAGCAACGGCCAAAGAGGCATGCCACCTATCTATCAGGCAGAGGACTTCTAGGACAAAGGGCTGTGCTATCTTTTAGTAGCTAGGAATATGTCTCAGCATGTCTTAGAGGTTAAGAGTTTCTTTCTCTTCTTTTGGAAGGATCTTTTTTTTTTCCAGTCATTCATACAACTGGCTTTACAGTTTCCCAAATATGAGATTTATACCAATTTTAGCAGTATTGCTCAGGAGTGGGAGGAGTATAAAACAAGGGATTGTTGGCAACCCTGGAACTGCAAGTAGTCCCTCTTTGTCCTGTGATGTGAAGCCTAAAGTTGTAACTCAATGTGGTTTATTTCTATAGTTTATTAACTGTAAGGTGTTAACCCATAAAGTGAATTATGTTTCAAATACTTAATGGTGATATAGCTAATAATGACTAAAGTAATAGCCTAGGCTTATAATTTCAATTTTTGTGGATATTTCACTAAATAAAAATGTCTTCAAGCATACCAATGATTATAGGGTCATCCTTTACAAACTTAATGTAAGCCGAAACCATTGTCAATAATTCTTTGACACATCTTGCTACATTAAATTAACTTGTGGATGAAATCTTTTCTATCTGAAACCATGATTTGGATTACAGGAGACCTTTGTCTTGTTTTGCTAGGGAAATAAGAGACTGTTGGTATAAAAACAAATAGAATAACTGAATTAGAGACTAATAACAAATTCACGTATGGTGTATAAGCTAACGAAGGTGCAAAGCTGTAATGTAAGTTAAAATAATTCCCTTACTATGAAACATGATTATATCCTAATTACTTAACAATTAGTATCAATTTCATTGTATTTTACACAGCCAACTTTAAAAAAAGCTGAAATAATTCAGTGCAAGGTCAGACAATGATAAACAATGATTTGAGGACAAAGTTTGGATAGATGTTTTGTTTTTACACTTCATTGCTACAATGGAATATATATCATGAGAAGGCATTCTAAAAAGTATCTACATCAACATACAAATGGGTTAAATGATCTGAAACGGAGATGCCCAATGGAGTCCAGATGAGGAAGCCCCATCCAGTATTGTCCAGGCAAAATGCATTGTAACTCCAATCGTTAAACATATGTAGATACCTACTGGTAATTGTGGTAGCCCTTTTTCTAAAATATAGGCTCTGTTACATGAATGTTTGAAACAGTGTAAATATAGTATTGATTTAAAAGCCGATTAATCACTTGATTTGAAATAATGTATTCAATCACTGTTAACTGCACATAGTATATGGAGGAATCTCAGTTTTCAAGGTAATGGGAAATTTAAAGTGTATTTTTAGTTCATAATGATTTATGGTATTATTTAAGAATTGAACTGTTATAGGATAGGCTTTTTGGGTAGGCAATATTTAAGTTAGATCTGGAAAAACAATATGAATGTAGAAATTTGCTGCCAAAATGTGAAAGCCCAGAAGGAATATATTAAAGCAACCAATGTCACCATCAGTAACTAGTTATCAGGATCTAGAAAGGATACAAGAAATTTTATCTACAATATAAAAACTAAATAGCATGGTTTTATATGTATATCCCTCATGAGTGATTTTAGGAGTACAATCAAATTAAAAAGCTGTGCGTCTTCAGTAACTACTGTCCTTATCTTAGTGTTTATCTTAGTGTTTTGAATTTACAAGTAACTGCAAAGTTACAAGTAACTTTGGTTGCAACTTTGAGTAGTAATGTTTATGGCAGAAGCGATCTGTGACAACAGAGGTGTTCATAGGAAGAATTTTATCTTTCGATCAAGAGAGCAAACAAAATTCAAAATGTACTAAATCGTTTTATTAAATACAACATAAGACAGAGCCATTTGGTGTAGTGGTGAAGGCATCAGGCTTAAAACTGGGAGACCCTACCGTATTTTTTGGAGTATATGACACCAAGATTTTAAAGAGGCAAATTAAAAAAAATGTTTCGTGCGAAAATGGGCCTGTGGTTCCCCCCCCCCCCCAAAAGGGGATGAATAGCCTCTAGGATGTTTATAGCTCCTGGAGGGGGGGGGGAATTTGAGCAAAAAGCAGCCTGCTTTTTGCTCATTTCTGCCCTCCCAAGGAGCACTCTGAAAGTCTCCTAAAGGCTATGAACGGCCATATTGATGAAGGGGGCAGGGTTTCGGGAGGGCAAAAATGTTGTATTCAGTGTATAAGTGTATTTTCAGCCTCTTTTTTGAGGGAAAAAGGTGCGTCTTATACTCCGAAAATAACACTAAAATAATATGTGCCTTAATAGTCTTAATTTTTTTTTCTTTGAACACCGTTGTCCTTGTAGTCATAGTGTGAAAATGGTTCCTTATTATATTAGTAATGGATCTTTATTATATTAGTATTGGTGGTTTGGTCTTGGGCATTTAACTGCAGGAACTTTTCCCTTGCAATTATGTGTGCAAGATAGATATACATTGTGACAAAACGCCTTGGCAATGTCTCATCAATACTTCCTTTTTTAGTTTCCATTATGTCTGCTTATTAAATAACTTCTTTTGGTTTGCATACTTCTAGAACAGCCAAGACTATACTGATCACATCCTAAATCTCAGAGCAATCAGACCTTGGAGGGGATTATTTTCTCTTTCTAACTCCCTACCTGTCAGGCCAAATAGAGCAATGGGACTTGACAGCTCTGGTTTCAAACTTAATTCATCATTAGGAAATTATTCAAAAAACTATAATGAGATAACTAATTTAATACACTTTGCTTCAAGGTTTATTCCTTGGCTAGCTTCCCAGATACAAAGCGTCTCTGTTCAATTATCACGCAGATGCCACTAAAAGACTTTAAATGGTTTCAGCTAATTTAACAAGAGATATGTTGGCATTGGCAAAGATATACTGGACTGGAAACTGCACACTAAAGAAATAAGAGTCTCTAAAGGAGCATCAACAGAAGACATTCTCTATATATTCTTTTCCTAAACATTTAAGGTGGCTTGAATTCTGTCTTTTTTCTTACTAAGGTTGGGATGAATTGATCAGTGATTTAGATTTAACATGTGAAGGCAATGAAATAAGCTAAACCTATCCAAATATACTTAGAAGTAAATCCTTTGGAGATCAATGGAACTTGCTCCCAGGAACATATAGACAAGGTTTAATCCCTACAAAGAAACGTTGCAGACTTTTTTAAAAAAAAATAAAAGTATAACTATGTAAAATATAGTACAAATAATCCTTGGCTTATAGTCATTCACATCAGGTGCAAGAAATCAGGAGTCAAGGTGGTTCAAATGACTGCATGCTAATGCTCTTTACAAGAATCTGAGCTACTAATTATCAAAGTAAGTTGGAAGTAGATAAGAGTCAACAGAATTCAAGGAGGGCTGGACTTGGATCTCTTGTGGGTGTGAAGGAAACTCCCTCTTCCCTCGACCTTCATTTAGTGAACATTTCAAGTTACAACGGCACTGAAAAAAATGACTTATGACCATTTTTTCACACAACTGCTGTAGCATCCCCATAGTCATGTGATCAAAATCCGGGCACTTGGCAACTGGTAGATATTTATGACAGTTGCACTGTTCTAGTGTCATGTGATTGCCATTTGTTAAATTCCCAGCTGGCTTCCCACAAGCAATGGTGGAAACCAGCTTAAACTTAGTAACTGCATGATTTGCTTAATAATGGGAATGATTCACTAAGCAATTATCGCAAAAAAGGTTAAAATAAGGCACAACTCACTTAACAACTGTCTTGCTTACCAATGGAAATGTTGGACCCAATTGTGATTGTAAGTCAAGAATTACCTGTATAACATAAATATAAGTAAACACAGACAGGAAACATTATGTTAAGAGATATTTTCCCTTTCAGATATACAATGGGAATGCCTCTTCTATTCAAGAAACTGCCTGCCATGAACAACTTGGGTTGTTCATCTAAAAGAAAGCATGGTGTAGAAAGTGTGACTGTTGCTTTGATATCATTCTTTTTATATATATATATTCAATTTTAATGTATAGTTTTGTTACAAAAATAACTTCATCTCTTTTTAAAAAAATATCTATTCATTTTTACACTTTGGATTGGTTAAAAATCTTGAATCTGGCTGATTTCCAAAAAGTCTGTAACCCGTCCTAAGCATATCAGCTTTAATACTTTAGAAATTGAGGGGGGGGGGGGATCATAAGAGTTTTTAAAAGCAACACAGGAGTATTATGTATAAAAGCAATATTAAAACTGGTTATAATAACTCAATGTCAGATGGATGTTTTGATGGGCAAATCATATTGTTCAGTGGGAGGCGGGAAATAATTTGAATCAGGACCTTGGAGAGCGATGGCAAATCAGAGGGGACACTGCTGAGATAAATGGATCAACGATAATGTACCATCATGTCACTGTCAATTCCTAGCGACAACATAGATTTTGTCTATGTTGGCAATCTGTCCGTCACCTGATTTTTCAGAAGCAATAAACAAAAAGTATACTTTAACATAATTATGTTATGTGGAGGTGATTAAAAATTATTTGTGAATCCATGGAATGCATTGCAGCCACACAATAGAGCCTGCAGACAGAAACTGTACAAGGGGGTTTAGAGCCTGAAGACACACACCCAAATCACTAGAACATTCTCTTTTGCAAACAATACTAAATCAGTAAGTTAGAAATTCCTATTCATTTAAATGGATGTTTTTAAAACACTTTGAACTGTCATGTCCTTATACCTGCTGCCTTAGGTTACAGATAAGCTATTGGTTTATGGCAGGGATGTCCAAACTTGGGAACTTTAAGACTTGTGGACTTCAACTCCCAGAATTCCCCAGCCAGCTATGCTGGCTGTGGAATTCTGGGAGTTGAAGTCCACAAGTCTTAAAGTTCCCAAGTTTGGACATCCCTGGTTTATGGTAAGCCAAAATTAACCCCAAGAACTGTTTGTATATAGTAAGATTTCTAAAAAGAGCTACACAACTGTTCCCAATATATACCTCTTCCTTAGAAGGAGAGAAAACAGAGAGGAAGTCACAGAAAGGTGACTTTGCCACTCTCAGTATGCACCAACAGAATATTCTACCAAAATATGGCCACCAATAGAAAAAAAATATTCAGATTTATTCTGTATGATTCAAAGAATAATCTGATTTGAAATACGCTGGGTATTTCACATCACCTGCAGGGCAATTTCTAGACTCAAGATACAGCAGTGATGGCGAACCTTTTTAGGCTCGCATGCCATAAAGGGGGGAGCACAAGGGGGTTGTGCACCGGTGTGCCACACCTATAACGCCTCCCCAGTGCACATGTGCAGATGACAGGCACTCCCCCCCCCCATTTTTTACATGCTTTTTTTGCCCTCTCCAGGCTCCAGAGGCTTTATAGGAGCCTGCGGAGGGCAAAAACAGCCCTTCCTGCCTCTCTGGAGGACTAAAAATGGCCCTATGAGCAAACCAGAAGTCACTTCCGGTTTGCTCGTAGCGTCATTTATAGTCCCCCGGAAGCTTTAGGGAAGCTCCTGAAGCTCTGTGGGGGCAGGGGGGGCTGTTTTCGCCCTCCCCAGGCTCTTATAAAGCCTGGGGAGGGTGAAAAATGACTTTTAAAACAGCTGAATCAGCTGACAGGGCATCACCTCACGCGCCCTGCCAAATGGCTCCGCGTGCCACCTGTGGCAGGTGTGCCTTAGGTTCACCATCACTGAGATACAGCATCAACTGTAGGATTTAGGATTGATTACATCTTGCTCAGACCCTTAAAAACTGGATATCTTTCCAGTATTTCAGCTATTTTATAGCTTTAAATATTGCTACTATCCATCATCAAGGTACTTCCAGTATAATCATACTTGCTTAGTACTCAACCCTTGAAATCTTGAGCTTATTGGAAATTCCACTGCTATTCTGTAAGGCACTGCATGTATCATAGATGGCAAAAGCTTGTTCCTTTTCAATAATATTATAGACATACATCTGCTTTTAAATTTGAACAAAAGTCAAATACTTTTTTAAGCTGGTTTTTCTTCTATGTGCACAGCCCTGAAAACAGATTGCTAAATATTCTTTTCACAAAAATAAAATAGAATGCAATAAAATAGCAAAGCTGCCTTGCATGTCATATAGAAATGCAATGGTCAAGAGAACATCTCCAGATAGGATTATTTCCTGTCCTAAAAACAGATTACAATGAAGAGATGTGTCCAATGTGGTTCCATCATTTTAAGGTTACCCCACGTTCCACCAATTAAGAAAGTTCACACATCATTTAAAAAAAATAAATTATCTCATATAAAATCATCTGCAAGAAGAACAAAGTGTCCTTATCATTGAAGCAATTTTGATCAGGTATCACAAAATACCGCAAAGCAAGAAGCTTTGTAGTAAAGTAGGGTGATTTTCTCAGCCAAACCAAAAAGGCTGTCTAAATAAGTGAATAAAAAAGATTGCTGTCTCTCTTTTGAAGATGTTAAATGAGCCTGGAATTTTGTAGAAATAAGATGAGGACTTGGTAGACAAATTTATACTGTGCGATCGTTTGGATCATGAACATTCTCTGTTCTCTCAGATGTTGAAGCATCACTGGAACGTCTACTTTCTGCAAAGAGGAAGAGAAAATGCCTAGTAATATTATCATTGCAGAGCTAAAGAAAATAATGTAGGAGTCATTCAAGTGTTGCATTCCCTTTGTTCAAACCTCTCTTTTTAATTCTTATTCTGCACCATTAAATCCCATTGCTGTATCAGTTAATGGCTTTCTTTTTTTCTGGGAATCACCACAGTAGGATAAGTATAAACACAGAAGAACAACTAAGCCCAGGTTTGCATACCAATTTAGGAAGTTTCAACCTAAAAAAACTGGATTAAACTGACTTAAATTCTTCTTCTTCCCTATAGATTAGAGGACTATTTAGTTTCATTTTTCTTGTGCTCTAAATTGTATCAGAGACACATAAGAAGAAGAATTCATGGGAAGAGTTTTCGTGTGAAGGAAAAGAACAAGAGTGAATCATTCAGATCATTACAAATATTTGTTCTAGAGCAGGGGTCCCCAACCTTTGCAACTTTAAGTCTGAAGGACTTCAGCTCCCAGACTTCTCCAGCCAGCTTTGCTGGCTGGAGAAGTCTGGGAGCTGAAGTCCTTCAGACTTAAAGTTGCAAAGGTTGGAGACCCCTGTTCTAGAGGATAGTTACCTGTGTCATAGCAAGAAAAGAAATGGTTCAACTCATATTCTGAAACTAACATAAATCCAATAATTAACAATAGCCTCAGAAGGGTCATTCTGATTTTGTTTAAATGTGTCAGTTAAGTCCAGAAAGACATCTAAGACAACTTATTAGAATGATGCTTAACAAGATATATTTAGAACTCCAGTCTTACTGCCTTGCAACCACGAGCGAGGCAAATATAGGAAGAAGACCGCATAAATATTTTTATACCACTCTTCCTCCTGGACCCTCTTCGTCAAAGAATTGCAAAAGCTAAGAGGTGCTGGCAGCACTTGCACAGAGGGTTCTATACAACCCAATAAAATTGAATACATAAAGATGCTTTAGAATACTTTATATTCTAGCATGATCAAAACACAAATATAACATTCAACATCCCTGTTTATTTTTTCTTGGTACAACTTCTTTAATTGGCAGAAGCAGGACAGCACCATTTCCCTATCCTCTGCAGCCCTTAGCCAGCCTTAATATTTGCTTTGAAAGTTTTAAAGAAAACATTGAGAGGCATAATTGGGATTACAGGTCTTACTATGAGGAGGGAAGTTTACTTGTGCAAAGGTTGTTCTTTATGAAAAGTGGTTCTTAACCAGTTTCCATATTTGTATTTTTGCATTCACTTGCCACTGATGTTTCTTTGTTTCCCTGATAACAGTATGTCCTTAGTTAATTTGTTACAATAAAGAATAAATTTCAAAAGTTGTTCTTCTACCTAAATTTGACCATGTGTTACAACAGAGATATGAGATAGTTGTCTTCAAATAGGACAGTTAAGACTGTTTTACTGAAGATGTAGTTAACTTGTTTGGTGTTCTTTAGAAGGTAAGAAACAGGGAGCTGAAGGGATAATGCAGATTTGGATTGGGCATCAGAAAAATATCCTAATGAGCTGTTCAACAATGAAGCTGCATTAGGGAACTCTTGAATTAGCTACTCCTGGAAAAAGAGTTGGAGTAGCCGATTTCAAAATTCACTCCAATTCTAAATTTCTAGGATTATTGTAAGTAGCACAGTTCTTTCCCAGTGTTATTCCCATCACCTAGAGATTTAAAACAAGTCCAGCATATATAATGCTAATTTATGTTGATCTTCATTGATGGCACTCCATGCTTGAATAGCATCATAATATACTTTGGGGTGAAGAGCTACTTTGAGTAGCACACTGAAATCTGATAATGCAAAACTTCAAATCTGATTTGTTAAACTTACTGTAAATTAAACACTTTAATGTTTAACAAATGTTAACATGTTCCCAATACATTCCCTTTTTATGACACAGTAATCTCTTAATTCGGGGTAGAATTGGGGCAACTGGGTGGAACGGAGAGTTTACTAGCTGGATGCCCTTCCCCATACCATGCGGAGTTCACAGCAGATTTTTTTTGCACCCTAGAAAGTGAAACATCTGCCGCTACCCAGATTGAATGCTCAACTTTCCAAATGGGAGGTGAGCGTCTTCACTACTAGGTCACTGTGCCACTCAGTATTATTGCTCCCAATCAAGTTTAAAATTTCAATTTTCTGTCACACTATAGTTTAAGTATTATCGTTCAGAAGGACTCTAGAGAATATAGAAGACTATGAGAGGTAATGTTGTCTTGGGACTTTAAGATGAGTACCATTCCTCCACCAGGTCCTACATATAACACATTTTATTTGAACCATCAGATTGCTCTCTTTGTTTTAAACAAGTAAAGATAAGGGCCTCAGTTTTCCTCTTCTCAACTCTGTTAACTTTCAAACCTTACCAAGGAATGCTGCTGTGTGGAATTTGATCAACAGCAGCCTAAATTGCTTTGCTAAGCTAGTTAGAACATAGTTCAATCTAAGCAAGAAAAAAATGCAGGCTAGTTTGGACTCGCAGGGCTCAACCCAACTCTTAATAGCTGAGTGTTTGACTTTCAGCCTTAATTTTCGTATTTGCTGCAAAAACAAACCCATGACAATATCCTTGTTTTCTAAGCCAAGCTTCAAAACCACTTGAGAGGACATGGACAAATATTGGACAGTGTGCTTTCAAATCTCTCTCTTTTTTAATCTTGAAAAAAGGCAAGTGGGGGTGGTGGGACATGCAAAGTTACACATGGAGAGGAGGAGATTTGTCTTTTTTTCTCACTGTATTACAAGCTGGGATTTGGAGACTCCACCATGAAATTGCTGAACTAGAACTAATTAAGAAGTTTCCCTCCATTTAGATTTGAGTGGAGACATTTGTTTTCTGTTCCACTACAGATGTTAATTAGCATACTTTACTGGGATGGCTGGATCATTACCAATGGCTGTTGTTCTGAACGGTCAATTTACTTATCTTGAGCTTTGCAAAGATCTCTCCCCCCCCCCTTTTTTTTTTTTGCATTCCACTGGCTTTAGGTTTCATTTCTTTTTCATGTCTCTGGGTGAGTTTGCAGACGCATTGGCCAGTGTGTATATAAACTATGTTGATACTTTGATGGCTGACTGAGGTTCTTGCCACAATAAGAAATATATTCTGATGATCCTATCCATGTACATAATTCACATTTGTTCGTTTTTAAGGCCCCAAAAGAGTGTTGCTTTTGTAGCACAGTGTAATATGATGACCCCTTTAGTATTGGAGGATCGT